>OU452240.1:4163912-4763912 GCA_911728455.2 Marthasterias glacialis
TCTCGACAAAGCAACTTATTTCATGGAAAAAGTCGACTTGTCTTGATATTATAATGTCACCTAGACGACTTGTGTTGTGGAATAAGTCGACTTGTCAGATTTATATTGATCTCGCCAAGACGACTTAATGAATTTATGAGGTCGACTTGTCTTGATAATTTATCTCGCCAAGTCGACTTATTTCACGGGATAAGTCGACTTGTCATGATACTAACCTTGCCAAAACGACTAAGTGAACTAAAGAAGTCGACTTGGCATTATATTTATCTCGCCAAGACGACTTACTGAATATAAGCGGTTGACGTGTCGTGGTTATTTACTCCGCCGACGCAAACATATTTTGTGGACTAAGTTGACTTGTCGTTATGTTTTTCTGGACGACTTAATAAGTCGACTTAACTATTTCAGTTTTAATAAGTCGACACGGCGAGATAAATTATTACGGTAAGTCGACATCTTAGTTTTAGTATCGACACGACGCGCAAAAGGTATGACTGCAAGTCGACAACTTACTTTCAGTCAGTCGAGATAATTATCACGGTAGGTCGACATCTCAGTTAAAAGTCGACATGGGGGATAGTAAGTGTCCTTATCTGGATAAGTGATACGGAAGCCCTAAAGCTGATAGTGCAGTGGTTTTACTTTATGTGAGTCAATATATACCATGACAAAATAAACCTGTGAAAGTTTGGGCTCAATCCGTCGCCAGAGTCAGGAGAAAATGGTGAAAAACTGTACACACTTTTCATATAGACATACTGTCCTTAATTTCAACTGTTACGATCGAAATTCAAATCAGGGTCTTCAGTTCTACTTTCTAGACTTTCGGACAAGAACTCAGACAGAAACGTTTCTATGGAATATTGGCACTGATATGAACTTCATAATCAATGAGCTTTCAGACTGACGACACTAATAACATAAAATGTTTTGATGAATATAAATTCTGTATTCTACAATAATAATTCGGGGATAAACAAATATGAAATGGGTTTGACCTTAAAGCACTCTTATGTAATAAGCATTGTGTGCACTCAGTGCCCTCGGAATCCTGCTGCACAAAAACAAAATACCAGAAATCCACAGGCTATATGCGAGTGGGATTCGAACCCACGACCCCGCACGATTTTGAGTGTCGAGAAGGAGGAAAAAACGAATGATGTGCTACAGTATAATTATCGGGAGTGTCATTTGGTTCTGTATGTCACACACCTTGCCCTTCATGGTGCCATTGAAGCGATGACGTCAGCCAATGGTTGGCCAATTAGTCACACCACTGTGCCCACCACCCAACGCTGACATGTGCATTTTATAGGGAAAGGAACGTGTGTCCAGTACGAGTTTTTCATACCAGGGGGTCGATCCACACCACTGGCGTCCCGCCGTAACTGAGCGATTTTTCACGGTCGAACAAACCCGGAACGACACGGTAAAAGAAAAAGATTCATTGAGCAGCCTGTGGTATTGCATTCGATACGTTATTTCCTTTATTGAAGGATTTGATTTAATACAGTGAGAGTCAACTCTCAAACAGCTAAAAAAATATGATATTAAAATTTGATTATACTCAGCACCACCTGCCGAGCGAATTATTTTAAATAATACAATTATGTTTCTTTTATTGAATTCGATCTCCCTGTTATTAAGAAAAACAAATTTGTACAGTGATATTTTTGAAATTGCATTGAGTTTTCAAAACACTTACCCGTCGGGGTTTGATCTAGGGGCGGGGCCAGGTTAACAAAAGGGGGCCAGCACAAGACAAAGACAACTGATCAAACAACGTGATTATATTAAAAACAAGGATTTAAAGCACATGTCACTAGCTTCGATCCCTTAAAGAGGATATCGGTAGTGTAGCCCACAAACGGTACACCCCTCTAAATTAATGCGCCAATCCAATATTTTAGAGGCCCTAAAAATATTAAATAAATCAGAGTTGCTATATTGAGGGGTCGTTGAAAGAGGGTCCAGTATTGCACTGTTGGGTTGTTGACTCTCAAATGTGACGCGGGGAAGTTTAGGCCCTGATAAAAAATTGTCCTATTTTGGTCTCATGCATTGAGACAGGATCCCTTTTCAACAGGATCTGTTGTCTGGAAATAAGTAGTGGACATACAGGGGTGTTTTGAATTTGGATGGGCACAGCTAGTATAGGACCAATGAACAACCCCCATCAAATTGAGTGGGAAAGCTCATGTTTTAGGTGTCACTTAATGGTTGTTTTTACCCTTCGAGAATCTTTGAGACTTCTAAATATTTTTGTGATTGTTTATCGTTTGGCATTGGTTGCTATGGATGTGAGACACTTTTCAGTGGGATGCATCCATGATACATTAAGTAATTTGTGCATACGTCATAGAAACGGGTGTATATAGTGATATTTTTGTATAGTGATAATTTTTGAAATTGCATCGAGTGCTCGTGAAGAAACGTTAAAAAAAAAGTTGAGTGTTTTATTGTATGTCTCATTTCATTATGTTTCATTATCCTTATTTTCACTTGTAAGCAATTTTGCTTTTGTCAGTAACCTTCTTAAAATACACAAAACATAGCCTTTATAGAACTTAATCTGGAAATGGTAGATGGACGCAGCATTTTCGAAGATCAAGCGACCAAAATATCATTGGATTTAATTGGATTTGGATTTAAGCATAACTGGATTTGAGTATATGATTTTTGTACTGGAATCATATCTCTCTTCTATGTTATCTTTTTTATTTAAAAACCAATCAAATTTTTCTTCCTTTTAACCGCCATCCAACATAAGCCTTAATTGATTTATGGTTGGACACCATTAGTAAAAATTAACTTATGTTAAACCTTGCTATATATAAAAATGTAGTTCATGGTGGTACATCGTCAAAAACATGAATTGACTCGTAAACTCACGAAGCAACGTCAGTAGGGACAGTAAAACGATCGGCTTATTGAGATTCACGCGGCGAGAAAACATCAGTCTTGCTCCTTCATCACACAAGAGAAAAAAAAACACCCCATAGAAACTATTGATAATTCCAAGATGGCAGTCTTTTCCATCCAAACCCTCACAGACACTTGATAAATCTTAAGAGTGTTCGGATATGCGTCTGACATCCCTTGGGTCTCTCGAATGCTCCGGTGATGTTCACAACACCACGCTTCAAGAAATCTCCAACTCGGGTCAATAAGTTATTAAGTGGGTTGGAGTGCCCCTTTAAGGTGCAGCTGCGTACACGATTGATAATTGGATAATTGACATGACGGACGCAGTACTTGTCAAGTAATTGCAGCTTAAAGAGGTGTTAAATGCTTTTTGTTTTAATAAAATAACAAATAAAAATGATAGATAAACCGTGTTGATACATTCCCTGGATGGAATTCCTTTGAATACTGTTTCAAAACCATTGAAAGGGATCCATCCATTTGTTGAGCAGACATCTTGTCCTCCCTTCCAGATTGTACGCAACCAAACCGAGGCCGGTAAAAGAAAAAGTCTGATCCCTTTCAGTATAATGTGAATCAATATTGTTTACTTCCATCGAACACACAGAACACGACCACGATCGTAACGGCACATGAAAGGTTTTAAAGCGGAATGTAGTGAAACAGTGATAAGAGAAAACAAGTCATTGTGAATTGTGGTAAGTGGAACAAAAACCGTTCTTACAAAACGAGTTCTGTGATTTTGTCCCCCAGTTTTCACGAAAAAGACGAATTGATTAAACGCCCTACATTGTCAATAGGCACCAAGTGTTTGCGCCCACAAAAAATGTATCTATAGACCTTATGCACATGACGTCATTTGAGTAGGGCGCCCTCGTCTAGAGGTCAAAATGAGGTTGTTCATTGGTCAATCCTGTGCGCCGCGCGTACAAATCTCTGCGTTTTCATTGTTACATCATCGATTTACCTCTAAGATGGCGGCGTGATGACGTCAATGCATAAGGTCTATTAATAGAGACAATCGTCTACGGAGCCTGAGAAGTGACATAATATTTCAAAAATCTCGTTCGTTCGCTCGAGAAAGCGAAGAAATAATCTCGTTCCCATGAGATAATACTTCCGTGTTAACTTGTTCGTAGTTCGTTCGTTCCCGGGAAGATAGGGTATCATGTGGTTCCCACGAGAGCCGTGGGAACGAGATGTAAGCTCGTATGAACGAGAAGTTAATTCATGGAAACGAGAAAGTATCTCGTTCTATAATCTCGTGGGCATACGAGATGTTTACTCGTGTGAACGAGAAGTTAACTTGTGGGAACGAGATAATATACTCCATGCTCGTTCCAACTAGTTCGTATTTCGTTCGTGAGATAAGGTATAATTTTGTTCCCACGAAATATAATCTTGTAGGAACGAGATGTAAACTCGTAAGAACGAGAAGTTACCGGTAACTTGTGTGGACGGGATATATAACATCTCGTTTAATCTCGTGAGCATAGGACATGTTAATTCGTGTGAACGAGAAGTTAACGTGTGGAACCGAGATAATACCTCGTGGGAACGAGATTACATTATTGTGTCATCTATATGTTATCACATATAGGATTGCGAAAATCCTTCTTAGAAACCTGACACAAAAATTAACGTCACTTCTCCGTATATGCAGCTCCATCTCGGTGTCCTTGTGTACGCCTCATTCGAGAGAGGGTGTTGTGATTGACTGACAGACAGCCCACTTGTCCCGTGCAATCGCCTAAAAATAGTTGATGGGGAGATTGTTCTCGGAAAAGAGGAGGTGTTGGTATGCGAGGAGTCCTGCTTGTCAGTCCCTATCCCATTGTTACTAAGGTTGCCGAAGCCACATTCCTACATTTCGTAATTGCGTCTCTTTCTTCTTGGAGCTAATCACTCCTGATTCCTTCAGAACAAACAAGGTCTTAGACCTTTAAAACGACATACCCTCATCCCAACTATAATAAGTTGTTTTCCCCGTCACTGTACAAACCCCGGCCCTCATCTGTCTCGCGAGCCGTTGTTTTTTAACTCCGGCGATACCACCGCAAATGACATTCCCGCAGCGTCTTAGGGATCCCAGTTAGTATTGGAAGTGATTTCAGCAATCCACAATAGTAGTCATCCCGTTTTTAGGCTGCCTAAATGTTGAACCTACAACTTTTTTAAAATGTGTTAGGCAATAAACCACAAGTGGAAATTCTTTTTGACAATGTGACGAATCATCTTGGTGTTAGTATCCAGTTTCTGCCTCAACCCAATAACCATGGAAGTACTATAACCACAACAAAAGTAGTCTACAAAGTTGGCTTTTCCGCAACAAATATATTGGCATTTTAAGAGAAGAACCCTGAACAACCCCCTCCCAAGTAACATTCTTCTGTTGTTACCCAACCTCGAAATATCTTGTCGATCCTTGCTTGTTTTTCACCACCCTTGAAAGTCGCTCTACGAGCATTCTTTAATTGTTTTTTGTGTTGTTGTTTTTTTTTTCTCAACAAGGAGGCGTTGTAAACGTAAACTTAAAAAGTACAATAGATTGGAATGCGGGCTTCTTTTATTTGGTGAGACGTCTGGACTGTTATGTATTATCCTTAATCCTTATTGATGTTGGCTCAATTCCCTGAGACAGGTGCTCGGAGTCTGATTGGCTGAGGTCAGCTCAGCCGTTCTTTTAAAACTGCGACTGCTCTGATTGGCAGACGTTGCTTTTAAATCCAAAGTGATTGATATGCCGAGAGGCAAATGATTGTATTCACTTTCAGAGAACACTATACAGTTCTTACCATAACCAGTGGCCTAGCCGGGGGAAGGGGAAAGTGGCACCCCAGGTGGAACATCTTTTCCCCCTGCTCCCCCAACCACCCCCGTCAGCCTCTGGACACCGTGAAATTTGCTATAATTAGGCAATGTTAGACTTGTCCTCAACTACAAATATCTGTGCCCCCTGCACAGATGTTGGGCTAGGCCACTGACTTTTGTTTTTACCAATCCTCAGGAGAAAAACTGCCGAATGAATTTCTGTCCAAGTCGAGAGAATAAGCATTTGAGGACACGCCAAACATCGATGCCAATAACGGCGATGGAATGAAGTAGGCCTACTACGTCTTATAATGAATGTTCCCGTTACAGCACTCGGTCAACGTTGGTAGGTGTCAAAAACCAGTATTCGCACTTCGTTTGACCAAAAACAATACATGAAATAACAAAACTGTAACAGGTTAAGCTCGATCGGTCATCGGAGTCAGGAATAAATAATGTTTTCGATGTGTGGGTTTTGGTTTTTGTTTTTTTTTTACATCGGATTTTTGACGCACGAGATAAAAACTAAATGTTTTCCTCGTTCCTCAAAAGCTACAGCATTTCTGTAAAAAAAAATTCAAGAGCAAAGGTTTTCATATTTATAACAATGTAAGTTATTTGTAAATCTGTGAACATTTTTTGCTTGGTTTAATCTTACAAATGTTTATGCAGACCATTTACTATACCGGTATATCAAACGAGATTAATCGATGAATTAATATCCACAAGTTGTTAAGTCACCGTGTGTTTACCACCAAGAACTAATCCACAAATATCAACCACAAGAACTAATCCACGATTATCAACCACCAAGAACTAATCCACAAATATCAACCACCAAGAACTAATCCACAAATATCAACCACCGATCGCTAATCCACAAATATCAACCACCAAGAACTAATACACAAATATCAACCACCAAGGACTAATCCACAAATATCAACCACCAAGAACTAATCCACAAATATCAACCACCAAGAACTAATCCACAAATATCAACCACCAAGAACTAATCCACAAATATCAACCACCAAGAACTAATCCACAAAAATCAACCACCAAGAACTAATCCACAAATATCAACCACCAAGAACTAATCTACAAATATCAACCACCAAAAGAACTAATCCACAAATATCAACCACCGAGAACTAATCCACAAATATCAACCACCAAGACCTAATCCACAAGTATTAACGATGCGGAAAGGCAGGATGGGTAAATGGCTGGGGGAAACAACAGTCTAAGGTAAAATTCAGGGTTTTCTTCACAGAGGTGAAAGGCAGGGAAAGAAACTACCAATAAGCCAACCTGATTCCCAAAACTGAAACTCTGCATGGTGGAGATACAATCTTGTAAGGTTTGCGGTCACATCAGGTATATGAGTAGGATTTGGAACTTTGCATGGTGGAGTGCATCTCCACCATGCAGTCTAGTAAGGTTTGTGGTAACACCGTGTACATGAGCAGGATTTGGAAATGCATGGTGGAGATACAATCTAGGAATAAGGTTTGCTGTAACACCTTGAACATGAGTAGGATTTGAAACTTTGCATGGTGGGGATACAATCTAGGAAGGTTTGCGGTAACACCATGCATATGAGTAAGATTTGAAACTTTGCATGAGTGGACATGCAATCTGGTAAGGTTTGCGGTACCGTACATGAGTAGGATTTTGAAACTTTGCATGGTGGAGACACAAACCAGTAAGGTTTAGCGGTATGGTCATGCCCCTGAAATCTCCCTTTGACTGACGGCAGTCAACGGAAGCAGAAATACTTGGTCTTAGATTGAGGTGATTTTAGAATTATCTCCTTGTTTGAGGTCAACACCGTTGAGTTGATTTACTCCAGCTTACATGGGCCGCCTTGACCTCATTTATAACCACTTAAAATGTGTTTGTACAGCTTCAATAAAACTGGGTGAATGTCATTCTGCTATCCATTGGTTTATTTATGTATCGGTACTCTAAAGCAAGGATTTCTCATGAAAGTACTGTTTATGCTAGATTTTTAAGTAGGATTTGAGTCTTTGCATGGTGGAGATACAATCTACTAGTAAAGTAAGGTTTGCGGTAACACCGTGTACATAAGTACAGGATTTGAAACTTTGCATGCTGGAGATACAATCTAGTAAGGTTTACGGAAACACGAGTAGGATTTGAAACTTTGCATGGTGGAGACACAACACAGTAAGGTTTGTGGTAACACCATGTTACACGAAAAATCTACCAATATGAGTTGTGGATCTGTGGAGTTCGAATCCCACCCGAGTAGCATTTAAATGACTTTATCCCGTGAGACTCAGAAACCACTGAGTTTTATAACAGTGTCTATTACATATCGGTGCATATAAGGGGGCCGGGGCAGGTGCCCCACTTTCCAGAAATCTAGATACATGCAATTCATTTTTTTTTTGTTAAATATTGCCCCTGGGCCCCGCACTGAAGAGCAAAAATCCTGGCTACGCCTTTGTCGTTAGGATCCACTCGAAACAAAATTCTTTATCCCCGATGCAATTTACATCTAGATTCGATCGAATCGTGCTATGTTATGTTTTCACGTCGAGACGGGCATGTCAGTGACTAGCAAATGTAACGGAGTGAAAAACCACTCATTTTGTCCGCCATGGCACTGTGGCGCACCACTCTTATTCATTGTTGAAAGACGGGCATTTCCAACTCGAGTCATATTAAAGTTCGCTCGAATTTCACTCAAAAATGGGTGACGCACGGAGTTTCACTCTCAAAAGGGCCAAACTGACATCACCCGGGTAAGAGAGTGAAATTGTCACTCTTTTACGTTCAGAGACTAGCCCCCACCCACACCCAAACACACACACACCCACGAACACTTTTAGATGAAACGGGCGTATTTAACTAATTATTGGGTTAACTAACCAAGTTACAAATCGGCGGTAAGGTTTAACTCGTAAATATCTATTTATGTGAGGACTGAAGATCACAGCTTTAATGCGGAATTTTATTTCGATTTTATGTACAGACGCGCTTTAAAATGCGATAGCACAAAACACCTTGAACGTACTGCTTGATAGAGGTTCTCTGGCTACGCGAAGACAGCGACGAATTGTACGACCTGATTTACCAGCGACTACTTTTGGAATTTATCGCAATGAATGTCAGCTTCACGTTTGAATCAAAGGACGGCGGGTTCATCTATCGAATTAAAAACAAATTTGACCGCGACGAAGCACCACAAAGTGCTTCGGATTGTGAAAACCTACATGGAATTACGGAATCCCCACTAATATTAAGCGATTTCTCTGTTCCTTTCTTTTTGGGGGGTTGTCTGCACAGTACGAAGCTTTGATGGTAAAAGCTGTACTTCTCATGACATCATTTTGAATTTGTTGGGAAACAATTTTAACTGACAATGCTAAGCTTTTATTAAATAAAGGAGTGTATATTTTTGTGTTAATAATGTGATTATTTCCTCTAGCAGACATCCAGTGCTCATTGTATTGCATTAGAGACAAACATTGGTTTCAATCTCAAAGCTCGGTGATTAAGTTCATAATATCAATCCTCCAAAGGAATATTTCCCTCTGAATTACTTTCAAAGAGTAGGAAACAGCACTTAACCAGCCCCCCCCCCCCAACCCAAGGAAAAGAGAGAGAGAGAGAGAGAGAGAGAAATGTCACCGTGAGTGCTCTGTTCGATTGCTGCAACCGGTACAAGCCCTATCCGTGCACAAATTCCCCGTTTTATACTGTTATTGTTTTTATTGTTATTTTTATTTATCTGCTGTTTTATTTCAACAGGGTAGCCTTATCAGTTTTTAAACTGCTTTCCATAGAGGCCCTACATTATTTACAAAGAAGACGAATATAGTATTATCTATTAACAAAAGATGTAACATTAAAAAGAGAACAGTTAACATTACAATAACAGCAAATTAAAAGCATGAAAGTATACACTAAAGAACCAGAATTAAAATGAAAAGGAATTAACACAAAAAGGATAAAAGAAAATCACCCATAAGAAGCGCAAACAAAATTACGTAAACCAGCAAGTTACAGGCAAATCAGAGGGATTTTTGATGGGAACACGAGGCCATACATAAAACACTGCATTGTCCTATCTCTATTGAATATTTGCATAATCATGTCGGGCGTCCGAGTTACCCCACTAAGGGGAGGGGGAGGGGGTCCTATACAGAGATAACTGTTTACCGATAACAGGAATCCATCACAGAAAAAGGACATGGACGAATTAGCTTGTGGCTATTGTATGGATTAGGCTAGCGTTAATCCCTGTCTTACAAAGCCCCGTACTAGGCCCGGTATTTTCTGGATACAATACAACGCAGATCCCCTCCGATCCTGCGATATTGAACTTATCCTTTTTCAAAAACAGATTTATTACCGTTGAGTGCTATGGTACGGTTTAAAATCCCTTTTGTTTTCATATCCTGGAATTTTAAGTTTTGAAACACATGATATTCACTACAAGTATAACTTGTATTTATGTTCAAATTTCTGTAAAACTTTTGACTGAATTTGTGCTCAATCACTGCACTATGATATCATTGTATAACCATAGACACATAATCTCTATAACCCAGATGTAGACCAACAGGTCTACGGATCATGTGCTTTCGCTGTCCCTTTCAATCTCGGAGTATATTGTCCTGTTTTTATGGTAAATAAAAAAAAATAATAATAATAACAACAATTGGCTGGAAATACAACAACCAAATATAAGGAGAGCTTTCCTTAATACAGCTTATTTCATTGGTCAGAAAGAAGACTTTCAAAGCGCCATACACCAATAGAAAAACCCGATCGATGCGTATTAGGGTTCGGTCTTCTCATTAGGACAGCATCTTTCATTGGTCAGATATAGACTTTCAAACCGCCATAGACCAATAGAAACTCCTGATATAATACACATTGTGCATGTCATATCTTATTATAGAGACGCCATATTTTTATTTGTAAAAAAAAAAAAAAAAAAAAAAAAAACCATGATTGGATCTGTCGCTTTCGTCTACAGCTCTTTCATGTAATTGGATTTCGTGACAGGTGAAAACACGTCGCACGCCTGACTAGTCTAGATATTACCTCGTGTTTTCCCGCGGAAATTTTCACCCAGCAAAATGTTCCTTTCTACGGCATTTAGGCCTGAGCAACACGCAGGGTGTCACAGTATTTCATAAGCCATGTTTGTACAGAAAAACCTATGTATACTTAACTTTTGAGCATAATAATCGCCAACTAACAGGATACTGCGCCGGGCGCGATGTTTGCGTATGAAAATGTTGCAAGTTCATGTAAAGTGGGGGTAAGGGTCCATTTTGCAGGGGGGGGGGCACTCGGGGATTATCATTTTCTAAAAAAGGCTTGGTAACGGTAGTTTAAAATGGGTAAGCAATGTTGTTCTGTCTTAGTGAAATTTTGAGCGAGGGGCACGTAAAAAGGTCTTGAGTGGGGGTCGGAGCGGCTCCTGCCAAAACACCTTATAGGGTGCACCCCCACTTAATAAACTCCAATATAACCTGGTGCAAAACGCTAAATATTCAAAATTAATTAAAAAAAATACTAAGAAGTCTCACAGATTTTTCAAATAAAAAGAAAAGTATTCATCAAGTCCTAAACTTCCACCCTCTGGTCAGTTTGACATGGGTAGTCCCAAGGCCCGTCGAGTTGTTCTCTGTCCAAGTAAAAACAACCCTACACTTTGTGCAAATTTCAAAACGTCCGAGCATCGATCTTGAAAAATGGTCCTGCACCTACGAGCAAATAGGAACATTTTTTTCAGGGCCCAGGTCATCCAAAATACCTCAAGTTAGAAGCCAAAAACCTCCCATCATGTCACAATTGTGCCAAGTTTTTACACTGTACCCCTTTTAATTGCCCCTCAGATCTTTCTAGTATGGAATATTTTGAGGGCCCACAAAATATTCACGAGGCCGACGGACTGTTTTCTCCCAATTTAGATGGGTGCACCCTTTATCACATAAAAATGTGCCATCTGTGACTGGTATCCTGCTCATTATTGCTTAGCAGAAAAGTGCTAAGCACAACATTTCTGCTTAGCAGCTCTCTGAAACTGGACCCAGGGTTCGTTTTCTTGTAATGGAATAATTAATCGGAGCCGACACTAAACACTAGTCATTTCACAACCTCGTCCCAATGTTAGGAGGTCAGGTTTTGGAACGAGAATAAACGATCAGCCCCCAAGGGGATCGACCAAATCCGGTTACATTTTTGTCTCTCTCCATATATAGGCCTTGACTTTATGTAAGGACCCCGCACGCGTACACGCTTCTCCTTTGCTTTAAAAATAGTCCAATAAGATTATAAAAATAGAACCTTGGAGAGTGAAATTTCTCCGGACCTCCACTGAACCTTATGGTGTCCTTATATATGTCAAGGGAAATACCAACACAAAATTTGACCAAGATATGCCTTGGGTTGTCCCGGGAGAGTACTAAAATGTCACCCATCGCACCCCCGGACTCCAGGATCCAACCACCTGCTGAGAAATGTTGAAATACTTAAAACAAAAGTTTCCATGCATTCCTGGAATCGCTTAGATGCAACCACGACAAGATCGGAACCATGCACTCTCCCATTATTCAAGCGTCACTCACTTACCCCCACCCTCCTCTACTGTGCCCCCTAACTGAACAATGGAATAGCCCAGGGTTTTACATCAAAATGATAACTAATAAAATTTTGATCTGAGAACTTACTTGTTTTTTGTTTTGTTACTGCCGACTGTCCCAGCAATGTCCTTCCAAACGATGACAACATCTTAAAGAAAGCTGTGTATATCTGCAAGAGATCATCAAAAACACCCAAAAGTTACAACTTCACCCTTTTAAAAAGTTGAGCATTCATTTCGATATCTTTCTGCATGGTGCACTTTTTTTGTTTTGAGGTTATTACTTTTTTCTTCGTGGAAAATCTACAGAGTTTCATTTTCCAAAATGTACACAGTGTACTTTCGTTTTCGAATTATGTCACAGAACGGATCCACTTCAAGCAGGCTCCTTTCGTTTATAAATGCTTGAACAAAACTACTCCTCAGATATCTTTCCATTTTACTGTACACTGCCCCACTGTTTTCTTCGGTCCGTCCACACTTGACATCACTCGCTTGAATGTTCCCCGTGCAAACAAAGTTCTGGGTCAAAAAGCTTTTCAGTGTAGCTAGGCCGATGTTTTGGAACAATCTTCCTCCTGTCGCTAAGGGAGTCTGTTATTTTATCTCTGTTTCGTGGAGCTCTTAAGCCTCACCTCTATCCAGGTTAATTTTTATGTGCGCTATGATCTTGATGGACTAGCGACTATTATAAATTTTAAATGTTATTTTTTGCTTTTAATGCATTAAGGACAAAGTAAAATAATCGTGTGGAAAGGTGAAGCTATACACACGCTGTTGCGTCACGCGTCTTTAGCCTTGAAGTTTAATGTTGCCCTTTACGTGCAAGTAAAGCTACATTATGTTGTGTGTTTACCAACGTCGTGAAGATCGGTAAAAACATCAGATAATAATGTAATTTGTCAGGGAAGATCAGGTGATGCCGAGATTCAGTTTGTAAATTTACATTCCCTAACAACCAATCCCTTCAAAAATGTTTGACTCTGGACGTTTTCGCGAACGGCTAAGAAAACAATGTTGTAAATGTTGTATTTAAAACCGTTTTTTTTTTTGAGGCAATGTTTTTGACAAACTGAATCTTGGCTTCACCCTTTATAAATAATTTTTTTATAGTTAATTTCTGTGGCTTCATATGATCTGCCCAGACAAAATGGCATTGTTATAAATTGATGAGTTCCAGCTCATTTCGTTGTTTCGTTTGCGAGAAAACACATTGTACGCATTCCTATAGGCAGAGTTTTCGACTCACTGAGACGTAAACTCATTTTGGATCTTATTTCATTTATCATATAAAAACGATAACACTTCAGACAGAAATATTTCAAGGAAAGTTTTCTACTACCATCATTATCTTTATACCATGTAAGGTATATGTAAATCTGTGAACATTCATGTCTGTCTTCTTACCAATGTTGAGCTGGGGTTTTAAAAAGAAAACAATCAGCAGCATGCATGCAGGACACGCCATCCTGTATTTTTACTAATCCACTTGTTTTTTTACTAATCCCCAATGATCCAGATCACCGCTGCTTGTTTCGATTATGAAGTTTTCTTAGAAAGTCATCCTACGCTGATGCAATTTTTTAGGGTTGATGGTCTGGCTTTTTCCCTTTTTTTTCTTTTTTCTTTTGTTCTTTTTTTTAAACAAGAAAATCTAAAAGTATTTCCTCTTTTAGAGAAACAAATCCTGCATCATTCCTTTAATTGATATAGTATTAATAATAAATATCAAGTGTAACTATAGAGCGCCTAACGTAGCAAAAACCAAAGCACCTGCTCAAAGATAAACAAGAAAAATATATAACTAAAAATACACAACAAATTTTGCCAGTACTGTAATAAAAGCCAGTACTGGCAAAAAACAGCACTAAAAATACCAATTAAAAAAAGTCTGATCAATTTATAAAAGAAATGACAATCTATCACCACAATGGTAGATAAATTAGACCACAAAATGTACATAAATAAAAAACAAACCGACTACAAAGGTACAAAACCAATGTAGAGGATAATATTTACAGTCAAAACAGGCAAGCTTTCAGTCCATTTTTAGCCCTTATTGGTGGTACCCTGACGAAAATTGTTTGTGCTAAAATTGTGTATTCTTTCTATTTATAAAAGCAATACAAATACTCTGCGTCAATCAACGTGTATAGATGGGGTATGGGAGCAATCGCTCGACGTGAAACACACACCACTATCGAAAGGGTAAACTATGTGGGCGGGGCAAGTTGCAAAGCGAAACGCAAATTTGTTGATTGGCTACGACAGTTATTGTTTAGGATAATAAAGTCAGAGGGGACCCTTGTCAAATTGGGTCGATGCCAACTATTTTTTCTTCTTCTTCTTCTTCTTTTTTTTTTTTTTTTTTTTTTTTTTTTTACCAATCACAGCAGGGGGCAGGTGGTATGTGAAGGGTACCTTGAGGCGTTTTGTATAAACATCATTTATTAAAAGGGAAAAAACTCAAGGGTAACAATTTTACATAAACTATTTTTGTTGTGCTTTCAATTTGAACTGGAACTGTGAAACTGCCTGGCTGGATTTGTTTTGCAGGATTACAATAATTATATGATTTACAATTTCAGGGATAAGGTCCTCCGAGGAAACTCGATTAAAATATTTCATGTTTTAGGGAGAACAAAAAAATTAGAACACTCATTGCAATGTCAATGGTTTTTAAGAAACATATCATAAACGGGGTGATACATCATTGGTTTTGGGAAGAGTACATTCATTCCAATCCTCTAGTTATCAAGAAACATATCATAAAGGGATGGTACATCATTGGTTTTAGGAAGAGTACATTCATTCCAATCCTCTAGTTTTCAAGAAACATATCATAAAGGGATGGTACATCATTGGTTATTGGAAGAGTACATTCATTCCAATCCTCTAGTTTTCAAGAAACATATCATAAAGGGATGGTACATCATTGGTTTTAGGAAGAGTACATTCATTCCAATCCTCTAGTTTTCAAGAAACATATCATAAAGGGATGGTACATCATTGGTTATTGGAAGAGTACATTCATTCCAATCCTCTAGTTATCAAGAAACACATCATAAAGGGATGGTATCATCCACATTGGTTTTTGGAAGAGTACATTCATTCCAATCCCCTAGTTTTCAAGAAACATATCATAAAGGGATGGTACATCGGTGGTTATTGGAAGAGTACATTCATTCCAATCCCCTAGTTTTCAAGAAACATATCATAAAGGGATGGTACATCGGTGGTTATTGGAAGAGTACATTCATTCAAATCCTCTAGATTTCAATACATCGTTTGTGTTTGGAAGAGTGCATTCATTCCAATCCTCTAGTTTATAGCAAAAAGAACGCCATAAAGGGATGGTACAATCATCATTGTTGCTCTTTCAACTGCAGGAATTTAATTAAAATCCTTCTAGTTCACAAAAGACGTTACCTGTGAGTGTTAAAAGTAAATTGAAAGTCCGTTGAAAATTCCGATGAAATTGGAACTGAAAAAAAAAATCCTGTTGAGCATTATCTTAGTTTATGCATTTTAGATTCATTCACCTCATTCTGCCACGGACAATGCACAAAATCTAACATGCAAAAGTGTTTGAACATGGCTGATCCATGTGAGATAATGTCGGGATCCTGACGTTGTTTCACTTTTATTTTTTGATTAACTACCTCTTATCATTGGTGGATTGTTTCGTGCAATTGACAACGAGAACAGTTTTTCTTTTCTTTTCAGAAGGCATTGGGAAACTTCCACAACTTGTTACTAAACATTATTACGAACGCGTTGATGACGACCTTCGGTGGCAATTTGAAACTAATTGAATTTGTCTGACTGCAATTAGCGCGGTCTTTTAGAAATTATATTTCACGATGTGGGTGAGACGTAAACATGCGTTCAGCGTCCAAGGTAATGAGGTGCAGTTAGAAATATGCGGCGAAAATTCCTTTTTTTTAAATAACGGCGCTATACGGAAGGCCAATTTAGGGTTCAATTAGCATGACGCCATCGTCTCTGTCTAGATCCCTGTATGAAATGTTAAAACGTGCATACTGACTCTCGACAGACCAACAAAGTACCTAACTATTTTTTTTTCTCCTAGCCTCGATTTGGTTGTATTGAAATGGAAATTAAAATAAAACAAAGCAGAAGGTGTCTACTCGTCCTTCGACGTATTAAAGTTACACGGATATGCATGACTTACGGCCCGATTTTTCGAACCCTATTATAGAGTCTTTCTCAAAAGAAAAGGCTTAAAGAAAGAACCTGATAGGATCGTAGTGGGGAAACACGGGGGGAAATGTTTTGGGGGATTCGTGCCTTTTGATGAATACTAACATGGAATTTGGTACTCAGTCAGAGTATGTCATATTTTGCAAGAAATATTCTTGTCTGAAACAGATTTGCCAAATCGAAGTAAGCGCATGAAAATGCACAAACTATATTTTTTAGGAATGTAATCCTACACACGGGGGGTATTGATATGGCGTCCCTTTCTAAGATAAAAAATCTATGAACTATTGTTATTATTATTATTATTTCTCTCATGAAACATCTATTTATTTGACTGAAGCCCAGGTTATCAGATTATAACAAAAGTCGTACAGATTTAAAGTTAAAAACAAGATTTTTTTTATACATGTATTATTGTTCCTTTTTTTGTTTGAGTTCAAAATCGAACCGCCGTTTTGAAGTATTCATGAGAAGGGCTTTTTTTTCAGCGCCGCTGTAAAATAACAATTCAAATTTTGCTCGGCAGGATGCATTAAATACTTGTCGTGACGGAAAAGTGACTACGGCGGTGGCCCGTACTTTAATTGCTTCTCGTCACCCAGGAGTGAATGGGTACCTGCGAGGGTAGAGATTGTTGGTGTGAATGATTAGCAACCTGGGCGCTGATTTGGCTGCCGGTGCTGCATACTCCAAAGGGGTTGAGATGGTATCAGGAATGCTTAGGCCTACAATCCAACGGACAAAGGTATTACAATACTGAAAGGCCCACTTGGCTAGAAAAAGCGCACACTAAACACACGCTATTATTATTTATATTCTTTCATTTATTTATATTTATTTTTATTATTTTGGGGGAGGGGTAGGGGTGTGGGTGAATTGAAACATCCGTTCCTGTTGAGAAAGTCACCTCAGAAGGTTCTTTTTGTCGAACAAATTTTGGAAGTAAAAATGGACCCGGCATTGTCATATAAACAAGGAAAAAGCATTATTGATTTTTGTTTTAGAGTACAGTCCTACCAACAATCAAATTAGGATGAGAATAGATTCTTCTATTTTCAAGGCAACCGTACAACCAATCTGTGAATTAGAAACATCCATCAATTAAGGTGATTCCGTTTTTGTGGGTTTGGGGAGATTATTTCATTTGAATTCTACATCTTTTAAGACACATAAAGGGATGGTACTTCATTGCTTTTTGGAAGAGTACATTCATTCCAATCCTCTAGTTTTCAAGAAACACATCATAAAGGGATGGTACATCATTGGGTTTTTTGAAGAGTACATTCATTCAAATTCTCTAACTTTCAAGAAACATATCATAAAGGGATGGTAAATAACTGTTTTTTGGAAGAGTACATTTATTCCAATCCTCCAGGTTTGAAGACACATATCATAAAGGGATGGTACATCATTGTTTTTGTTTTTTGAAGAGTGCATTCCTTCAAATCCTCTAGTCTCAAGAATCATCACAGGTTAGTAAGAGTACATTCATGACAATCCTCTTGATAGTTTGTGACAAAACATAAACTGTCAGTCGATGTTTTCTCATTCGCAAGACTTAAGTTTTGGTAAGTTTTGCGTTTCACTGTCGCACAGTTCGTTTTTAACTACATGTTTAAGAACGAACGTTCTCTTTCAACCACCACTGACGTATTGGCCCTACTTGTTTGTTAAGAAACTGGTGGTGTATGCACAGAGTATGAGAAGAGGGGACTTTAAGTTTATGTGTACTGTAGGGTCGGATGATCTTAGTCCAGAGTCTATTTGAGCGACCGAGCGCCCTTTCGATTCGGTGTTCGCGACACTTGCACTCGGAACAAATCAATGCAGGTCTCGGCTAACTATCCCGCCGAATTTCTGACTAAGATGCCTCCGCTCAAATCGAAAGAGTAAATATTTCCCCGATAAAGAGGCGACCCTGTTACAGTAGTCAGGGCCCTTTACGATTTAGATGATTGGATAGGGGGCGGACACACTTTAATCTGTGAAGATGTTAATGTTTTAGTCAAGTTTCCCACCCACGTTGTAGACCGCAGGTCCCCGATCGTGTTTAGAAGAAAAGAAAAAAAGTACTTTAGTCTAGTTCATTTTTTCCCCTGATCAATATTTTGGATTCATTGCCATATACAAAAAAAAAATCACGGTGTGGTAATGTGAGTCGGGTTCCCTGTATATACAATGACAACGATAGTACTTACTCTCGTTTCATGTGTAGGAACCTGACTATTGTTGTCTCTTCCCAGCCTCAGTCTGGTTAGATATGGGTTGAGGTGGGGGGGAAACAAGATGGCCACACCCATGCTAAAAAGTCTACTGTTAGTCTTTCTATTGGATTCAAGATTTGTTTTAAATAAATAAATATTACGTCGAAGCCTTTGTGCTTTTTGCCTCTTGTCGCGACCCTTAATCAAATTTTAGGCTGTAGTAAGAAAGGCTAACAAATCGAAAGAAAGAAATTAAATAGAAAAATGCACGAGAAAATGCAAATCTGGCACGACATAAGGAACCATGATAACAACGTACGAGATAATTTAAACATGACTAGACAGAAGTCGAGTTTCAGATTGTGATTTTTTTTTTTTCGGACAATGCAGTTATTTTTTATTACAAAATTTAAAAAGATTCCGTTACTACAGGGAGTAGGCCCGTGACGTTTCAAACAGGAAAGTGCTAAAACAATGGTAAATACAGAATTCATTTTGAAGCTCCATCTTGTAATAGATAAACGCGGTTTAGTCTGGTGCTTACAGTCGCTTGACAAGTTTTGCAGTGTTATCCACAACGGGACTTGGAAACTAGATTTTAAGGTTGAGTTGAGCGACAGAAGGGACGTGAACTATACCAAAGTATGAACAGCTCCGACAGAAGAAATCTTGACAAGGCACAGAGTTGGACCTGTAGCACAAAACAGCCGTCTAATTGTTCTCCCATTTAAATCAATGTTAATGAAAACGAGGTTGGATGATGAGAAATGGTCTGGTCCCTTTGTCAGTTTGTCGAGAATCAATATCCGCATTAGCGACTGCACGTATAGGGAATTTGACAATGTGATAGAATTATACGGGTCTCCATTGAATAACAAACACGTTATTTTTCTTTGATCCTCGGACCTTCCAAATATTCCGTTTGGTATCTCATTTTGTTACTTCTCATTTCCGAAATTAAATAAGTCCGATTGGATTTTTTTCTTCTTCACATACACACTAACTTGTTCCGTATTGAAAGGAATCCTAACAGAGGGACTGACAGAAACACAGTCACCGAAGAAGAACAAAAAAATCGACAAAAACTCCGGATCAATAGTCTGCCCGACCCACTACCGGAGTTGTATTTATTCAGCCGACAACTCCGCAGCAAGTGAACCTTTATCAAATATAAAGAAAACCCGCCAGGGAGCGGGACAATCGAGAATGTAGCGCCGGCTCTCTGCGTTGAATACACGGGGGACCCCCACACTGCCGACACGCTTGGCTCGAGTACGACGGACCTAAAATATCTGCTACCGATAGCTTGCGATAAAAGCATGTAACTTGCAGACCGTAACGTATCTATAAAGCGAAACAGGATGGTGTTTCTTTTCTTAAAGGGTAGACTAAATAACATTTGTGAAATTTACCTAAATGAAACACATCGTTAGAAACGCCCCCAGGAAGTGAGTTTAAAGATCATGACTCCTTTCGATTCAAAGCCATTTAGTTTACTTTTTAATCAGTTTGAAACTTGAACCAAATGCCACGAAAAAAAAACAGTTCTGTTTGAAATAGAAGAACAGCTTTTCCAAAGAATTTAAAGCCTTTTCCAAACCACGGTTTCAGCTCTGGCTTTGAGCTTCGCCAGTACGGGGCTTCAAACAGGTGGACGGGGCCTAAGTCGTAGCCTAAGCCGTAGCCTAAGCCGTAGCCTATGCTTTGGAAATTGCCCTTAGTTTCTTGTTGTGATTTTGACTCTATAACACGAAATGAAATAAATATGAACACACACAAAATCTCTGACAAACAAGAAAACCTTTCCTGTCTTTTTCTCGAAAATGTTACCATCCAATTCGATGACATTTTCACTGGTGGACTGAATGGTGCCTGATCTTCCAGTAACCAATAACGTTTTATTACCATTCATTTATTTATTTTACTTTTTATTTATTTTTTTGGTCTGAAACACAACACCGATCGACAGGAAGCGCTCTGATAAGTTTACAAAAATATACATGTAGATATAAACATAAAAGAATAAAATTCATTTGTAAAAGACAACAAGGCGTGGGTACAGCTAATGGTGAGTCATAGCACAGAACTGGAATTTGGAAGCTTAGCTTGTTTAAAGCCCCAGCTTAGCCAAATAAAATATTGCTAAGCATCATACAGATAACCAGCCAAAATGTAATTTCAATCATACTGTTTTAACTGGTGCCCCGTTATTATTTTGCTTAACAATATTTTGTGCTTAAAGCCCCAGCTCAACATTGGTAAGAAGAAAAACATAAATGTTCACAGATTTACATAAACCTTACATGGTGGTATAAAGATAATGATGGTAGAAAACTTTACTTAAAATATTTCTGCCTGAAGTGTTATCATTGATAAATAATAAATGAAATAAGATCCAAAACTAGTTTTCGTCTCAGTGAGACGAAAACTCTGCCTTTATAGGAATGCGTACAAAAATGCTGAATGCATTGTTACCGTTTTCTCGCAAACGAAACAACGAAATGAGCTGACATTTTCACAGGTTGGTTTTGTTACAAATATCTTGATTCTTTGAGAATGCAAGCATTTACAGTCAGTTTACCAATGTTGAGCTGGGGCTTCAATGGTGGCACTGTATAACGATTGTCTTGAGACACAATTTCATTAAAGTGTTTTATAGGCCCACATTATTCCAACCTTTTTTACAAGTGGCCTGTTGTCATCAAAAACATTATACCGTTAAATTATGATTTCCCATCAAATCATGTACTTATAAATCCGATTAAATTCTGATCGAAATCTTTTTTTTTTACCTGCTCAGGAACTCTCTTCAAAAATAATAAACTTCGCTTTTGAACTTTGATAGTCCCCTAACTATGCGTATGACCCCAGTGGTTTGTGCGTATAGATCGTATCGGAATTGGCGGTTACGGCTGTTCCCTGTGGCTATTGCTAAGGGTTTTATAGCCTATGCCTCGATGCATGTTGACGTAAGCCCGGTTCACACTTCACGCGAAAGCGAAGGCGAAGCGAATTTTGGTGACGCAACAATTCAGTACGCGCTGCTTTTCAATTGTGACGCAAGACAATTCTTTTCGCTTTCGCCATTCGCGTGAAGTATGAACCGGGCTGTAGTGTTCCAGCCGCAGCCCCGGTCTAGTCGCAGCCGCTATATTCGGACGCGGCCTTAATGAGGTCACAAGAAGACACTTTATTGGTAAAAAGTTGTTTTGGGCGCGTATTATTGGGCGCGTCCTTTGATCGACCTTTCGTCTGTGACGTCACAGCCGCGAGTTTTTCCCAACAAGTAGTGGTTGGCCAACGTACGGGCGGCATTCACTACAAAAAAAAGATACAACAATGATATTCATCATTCAAAAACAAAATTGCTACCAAATTGCCCCTATCTACTGATTAATCAATTGTGCTACCAAAGCAAACAAAAAAACTCAATTTTGTTCTTCATACAAAAAGGGGTTTTACGTTTGATTAAAAATGGCAAATTTATGCCGACCCAATCTCATTATTAAATTTTGATACCCGAGGCCGCCCATACAAAATGGTGGTTAATGTTTATAAACAGAAGAAAGGCCTATTCAATATATTTGCCTCCACCTTGATTGGAAAATTGCGGATAGCCCAGTTAACATACATTCACTTTAATATGACTTAATTTGTCGTCTGCGCAAACTCGAGACCTTGGAGTTGGATAGAATCAGGGTGATTTTCCCGCCACAATATTACCTTCCCCGTCCTGAAATCTTTTCAGTTTCCAGTACAATGTATAATTAGAGGGTTCCAGTTCTTAACCGCCTTCCCTAGGTTCACAGTGTTTGAATTATTAACCCTCCACAAAAATAGCTCTTCTAATTCTTAATCACATACTCGTAAGTAACTTCGAATAGAGTTGCTATGGGATACCGTTGCCAAAGGCAACGACATGAAGTCAAACTTTCCCTCCCATCCCCCCCCCCCCTTCAAATACGTAATGTTGTTTTATTGTTGTTCGGGTGAATTCTGTTGTGTGCTCTTACTACATGTATCTGCTAATTGACTTTCACTTTGGTTCGGACGTTGATGAAGATGATGTTGTTGAAAAGAAGTGCGTGAGATAGTTTGTGGGTTTATTAAATAGCGAAAGGTTGATTTGCATGCAACGCTTGTGAAAGTCTCTGCGGCTGATTTTTGAAAAGGGCGACGAGTCTTTATAAACGACTCTAGAGACTTTAAGTTTTATTATTTTAGGAAAAACACGCAACATGTCAAGTTCTTTGCCGTTTACTATGAGTGAAACCTGATCGCTTTGGGGGATTGAAGCCCCAGCTCAACATTGGGAAGAAGAACAAATTATAAATGTCCACATATTTACATGTACCTTACGTGTTATAAAGAATAATGAGGGTAGAAAAAATCTCCTTGAAATATTTCTGCCTGAAGTGTTATCGATTTTAAATAGTAAATGAAATAAGATCCAAAATTAGTTTTCATCTCAGTGAGACGAAAACTCTGCCTGTAGGAATGCGTACAAAAATGCTGAATGCATTTTTACCCTTTTCTCGCAAATGAAACAA
The DNA here is from genome assembly GCA_911728455.2 of Marthasterias glacialis. NCBI lineage: Eukaryota > Metazoa > Echinodermata > Asteroidea > Forcipulatida > Asteriidae > Marthasterias > Marthasterias glacialis. The sequence goes on from OU452240.1 coordinate 4,187,258, forward strand.
CGAAAAGAACTGACATTTTCACAGGTTGGTTTTATTACAAATTGTTTTATTTGTGCAAAGAATGGAAGCATTTACAGTCAGTTTACCAATGTTGAGCTGGGACTTTGGATTTGTGCCAGTACAGTGGATTTGTGCCATTACATTTTAATACGCCAGATGCCCAGAAGAAGGACATTTAGGGCTTTTCGGCATAGCCTGCCAGACGCGCAAAGTAGCACATTTTGTTCCAGCGGGAGGTAATGTGCAACTTAATGCTACATAACAGCGTTGATACATTCAATGGGCAGATCCCAAAAAATGTTGTTGTTTTTTTTGTGTTTTTTTTTGGGGGGGGGGGCGCGCTGTGAATCAGGAGCAATTTTTCAGTTTTGCAAAACACGAAGCCCTTACGTTGTAGGGTCTGTGGCCCGCTTAAGGGCCCGGAAATTTAACGCGTCTTGATGCTCTTTGATGCAATCTGAGACTATTCCCGGCCACTTTCCCCTCGTTTTGGATCAAAAATTACTTCTGAAGGATTAAACTGTGAATTCCATTTGATTGGTACTCTATTTGTATCTAATTCTATTCTACTTCCTCTCCCCCAGTCCTCCACACTCTCTGCCTCTTTCTCTCTCTCTCTCTCTCTCTCTCTCTCTCTCTCTTTCACTTTTTTAGGGGGGGGGGCTACAACCCCCTCAGCCCCCCCCCCTTGGATTCGCCAATATATTCGTTGCTAAAAGAAGTGTAACGACATGAATAAAGAGGTGAAAATCTCTAAACAGTTTTATTTTGAAAGTGTGACAACTAACTGTTTCAGTGGAATGATCGGCTTCGTTTTACAAGACGTTTCTATAAAAAAAAAAGTACGGTTTGAGATAATGCGCTACTCAAAATAAACCAATGTTGTACCATCTTTTTGATCCAGCCACCGAATTCCCAATGAATGTGGTTGACGGAAATGTGCAGCATGTTTTATTCAATGGCAGGTAACAGTGTTGAAGTGTGCGTTGTCTTTTTGTCCGTTCTCCTCCATCAGGTAAATAAGGGCAACTTCAGCGTTCCGGCGTTTCATTCAACCGCGAAAAGTTAAGCACAACTTCAACGAAAGGCCCTATACCGTGTGAATTTTGATTTTTTTTTTTGCCACCGCCCTGCATGATGAAAGTGTTATTATCATGTCATTGTATACCGTGAATCAGATACTGAATTTGACTTTACTCCGAAATGCCACGTCCCTTTGTGCTAAGAAAATGTCGTCTGTTAAATCATTTTGAAGGAACTTGAGTACATATTGACCGCTTTGTATCAAGAAAAGTCACTTGTGTGACCCATATCCAAAGAACTTCAGTACGTATGGTAATAATGCGAAGCCTTGCTTTAAAAAAAAAGCAGATTTTTTCGGGTCAGTTTTTGATCAGATTTTCGTCTTATAAGTACATTAAGACTTTGGCTCACGGCGCTTTATAATTCCATTGGCATCTTCTCCGTTCGGCCACCACCGCCGTCATGTTCCCTGCGCGCAATAAATCATTAATGGGTAAAGATTTTCGTTATGATAAAGAAGGGGCCAGTCTATTATTGTTCACTCCCAGCCTCAGGTTAATCTGCACGACACTGGTCTGAATTGGCGGCTAAGGCTACGGCTAAGGCTACGGCTGGATCACCACGTTATCATGCGATGGCGGATAGGCTGCCCTTAGCAACACCCTTAGCAACAGCCACAGCCGTAGCCACAGCCTCTAATATTTGGACACAGTTTTAATGAACAGGGACCAATTTCATGGCGCTGTTTCGCTGAATTCTGCGCTTTATACGGCGCCCTATAAAGTTTCTAAATCTCTTAGCATAAGCGCACAATTCCGCGGTAAACAGAGCCAAGAAATTGGGCCATCCCCCAGCTTGAAAGAAGTGAAGAAAAAAATGTTTCAACAAGTGTTGAACCAATACTGAAATAATGGTCACATGAAATTTAACAGTAAATTGTAAAGAAAACCACATTCATTTTTAACACTCTTCTCTCTGGCACTTATCAGTAAGAATCGCGAAAAGCCCGTGACGTCATCACTCATTTGGCTGACGTCCATTTTGACGCGCACTGTGTGTAGCTCCGGTAGTTTTTCAAAACTGTGAGCATTGGGGCCTCATTTTTTGATCGACACTTACGCGCAAAAACCAAATTTCTTGCAAAACAAATTTTGTATATTATAATTATATCTGATGACGAACAGAGCACACTGTTCGAAACGTCGAGTAAATTTCCAGTTCTCCACCGGAACCACACACTCACTAAATAAGTTTAATACATGGTGTAACTGCAAAACTCTCTAACTGTACCTACTCAGCATCATTCCCCTCTAGTATCTTACTCAGCAGCTAAACTGCTTTGCCTAACAGCTTTTTGATAAGAGTGTGCCAATGGTGCTGTGGTAACTGCACTCAGCGCGCTTAGCATGTAAGGTGTCCTAAGCTACATTACCCTTTAAAACCAGGTGTTTTCTTGCAACTTCCCTTCTTTGCCAAGATCCCCATGTATCGAGAACCGAGACTCCTCGAGCAAACACTGTCCAATCTGATAACATGATTACAGAAAAACCAGAGCGGATCAATAATATGTAAAATCAAACCAGTTGCTCTTTCCTTTTCCCCGCGCACTAATCCTCGAGGCACGACTCAAGAGAGCGCGCATTCTCAAATGTGCATCGGTGTGTCGACCTCTCTTATTCTTTCCTTTGCCCCCGTATTTCACATTTTCTCATAGACTTTGCACACACATTTCCTTGTGGAGCATCCTTCTATTTAGATTTCCCCCGTGCAGACCAATGTTGTTCTTGCGCTTCCCTTTTGTTGTAGGTAATGTTTACTTATGTTCTTTTTTATTAATTTGTTTTGTTAATGCAATTCGCTCAGCACAAGGCCCAAAGGCCACTCGAGGTGCGGGCTACTTTTATGAAGGGATGAAAACCTGCCCCAATGCGCAGAAATAAGACATGGCGAGATATAATCGCAAGTCTCTTCACAGCACAGCTAATCCAGGCTTTATGGCTCTTTTGTGAAACGTATCATGTAATGAGTCATGCCGTCTTTACATTAGGTTAACTTTACGGACAATTTTCAGTTTTCCGTCGATCAGAGACTATTATCCAGAACAGGCTCTCCATGACTTCATCTGACCTTCAAATTCCAAACAAAAGGACAATCAGGGATGACAAAGGCACTATTATTGGCTTCCAGTTAATAAAGTAATCTCTTTTGACAGTGTTGATTACCCAAATTAATTGCAAGACGCTGTCTAAGTCAAATTGAGCGCGAAAAATTGGCTCCAAAAATCACCAGATTACAATTATTATTGTGATTGCAACCGTTGTTGGATTATAATTGCGGTTTTGTATTTTGTATACTACGCCATAACAAGCCTACTCAGTTATTGTACTGCTAATAGGTACTGATCAATCATTTTGCTGGAATGAATATTGAACGCCGTTTTCAAAAGCTCTTGGCGACATTTTTCCATACAACAATGTCAGGGTTTTTTAAGTTGAAAAGCTGGATAAGGGTAATAAAAAGAAATCGAGAAAATGGCGTATTGCTGCACTTTAACGTGGGTTTATAATGAACTCAAACAAAAAAGGGCATTTTGGGGCTATAAAAAGCGTTTGTTGAAATGAACATGGTTGGAAAGGTATTTCATAAGTATAATATAATGATTCACATAAATATCCTTTGAACTTTTGGTGTGGTTTTTGTTTAATTACGTGACAGTAATGGCCCGTCAGTTTGTAGAACCACGTTTTTGACTCCACAAAATGGCAGACCGTATGTTACACCGGTTGTATTTACAGAGGTAAATTTATGGGATTTCCTTTTTTAAATCACTACCCAATAATTACAACACACTGTCGGTGTTTATTGCACGAGCAACTCTTAAAAGGAATAAGGAGCAATTCCAAACAGCAACATTTTTAGAGATTTGAAGGCAATGTGTCCCTATAACTTGGTGTTATCTGGACAAAATACATGTGAACCATTTTCGCAACCGCGGCTTTAGGCTTCGGTTCTGGGTCAGGCTTCATCCACAAATGCTTGAAGTCCCGTACCGGAAGTGTGCGTTTTCAAACTTACCGACGGATCCCAAGCAAGAGCCTACAAGCCGAACCCGTGGTTTCGAAAATAGCCATAGACCATGACTAGGAGCAGCCATCTTGTTTTCCTCCATTCAACACAGTGTTGCCAAACCGAGGCTAATGTAAAGCTCTATGTCCAGAAAGACCCATAACAAAACTCAAGCTTATTTCAGTATAAGACAGTACCACTAACATTTTGAAATTATGGATTGCGTGATGATCGAAACCGGAGGATGGAAACTAACTCATTCGAACTGCCTCTAGCTACTGGGCAAGCTCGGTGGTCCAGTGGTGTCCAGCTCGGTGGTTCTAGAATGGCAAAGATCGTGGGCTCGAATCCCACCAGATTAATATCCTGTTTTTTTCACAGGACTTGGGAAAGTACTGAGTATACAGTGCTTAATAAACAAGGGTGTATTGGTAATATACACAATAGTAATAATCTGTATCGTCTATTAAAATCGTTGCGGTACCCGCTGCTAAAACATTGGATTCGAACTGCCTCTAGCTACCGGGAAAGCTCGGTGGTTTAGTGGGTAAGACATCTGCTCTAGAATGGCAAAGCTCGTGGGTTCGAATCCCACCCGATTAATATGCCTGTGGATTTGTTCAGGAAAATACTGAACATACATTGCTTAACACACATCGATGTATGGGTTTAACATAAGTAATATTTCATACCCCCCCAAAAAAAAAAAAAAAAAAAAAACAATGACGCACTTTCCCCATAATGTGATTATCTAGTTGCTCTTCCTTGCGTACCACTAAAATAGTCACCAGCCAAAAGACTATGTCTTGCGTACCACTTGTGACTGGTTTCCTGCTATTTATTAGCTTAGCTCAAAACGTTTAAGCTACGTGATTTACTATACTTCTGAGCAGCGCTATCGAACTTGGCTCTGTGATGTGATTTTTGTTGTGTACACAGTGAAATATGACAGCCCGTCACGTATCGTTCCGAGAAGTATTTCGAAGAAGACTGTATACCTGCTCTTCGCAGATGTGATTTTTTAACTTATAAACTTCTTCAGTGTATCGTGTTACATAGGAAGATGCCCTCTCTAGCAGCACGATTTAGAAGATTTGCGTTCATTTCGCGGCAACTTGAGCTTGCAGCTTGTCAATAACGTCACACACCCGTCAAAGCATGCGGTTTGTTGTGCACATCTGCATAATTGGTTCGCGTGTGCAGTTTATTCCCAGGAACATTGTGGCAATTTTTAGCAGGAATTTGAAATTTGCAAAAAAAAAAAAAAAAAAAAAAAAATCTTCAAAATTGCGAAATTGACGTCTTTGTTTGCCTTGCGTCTTTTCATTGCAAATTTGTAAACTTTTGTCTTTGGAAAAATTAATACATTAAAACAATTAGTGACCGGTCAAAAAACAGAGTTGGTTCTATAGAAAGTTCGTTTTTAATATACTGTATTATCAATGTTATAGTGCAACTTATCGTGTGGAAAAAATGTTCAAGACCCAGTTCTTAAACGAACGTGCACGAAGTCTCTGGGGAATGTTTTTCTCAAACAATGTGTTAATCTTTTTTGAGGTCAAATACTTTAGTTATATTTATAAACCATTTATTAATTATTAATGTATTAATCATATTAAAGTACATCATTTAAAATACATGCAATGTGTTCCTTCAAAATCGTAGTTGGTTATAATTACGGAAGTGGACTATAATAAGTTGCTCATAATTATATAGAAAGCAATTCTCTATTTTTTTTTATTTGTACACCTCCGAAAAAAAGCTAATGACGTGTCCTGTACAGAAACAAAACACGCCTGTGATAATTTCTTCGAAAAAAAAAAAGATGCGAGCATTTAGCTCTTTTTTTCTTTTTTGAGAAAACATATCGTAACGCTGACATGTTTTGTTTGTAAACAGCAAGAGTGTTGCTAAGAGAAGATACCTGACAGGTCATTTCAGTCAGTCATGCGTAAAGGGATAATGTATCATTCAAGTTTTTGGGACGAGTAAAACTCATTTTCATGTTCCGGTTTCATCGAGAAACATATCATAAAGGGATGGTACATCATATGTTTTTGGAAGAGTACATTCATTCAAATCCTCTAGTTTTCAAGAGACATATCTTAAAGGGATGGTACATCATCGGTTTTGGGAAGAGTACATTCATTCCAATCATCTTTTTCAAGAAACATATCTTAAAGGGATGATGTAAACCATTGGTTTTGGGAAGATTATATTCATTCTAATTTTCTATTTAAAATTTAAATCTAAATTTGTGGGTCAAACCGGCCGAAAATCGGACGTAGCATCTTTTCTAAATTTCCTCTCTTTCTAACTACTGTACTACTATCTAGTGCTGTCTGAAAAGACATCGAGATGGAGTCTGTTATGACGGGTACCGTACGGTCATAGATAACCTACAATCTTATTATTATGTATTCAACCAAAAACTACACAAATATACAATGAAAAAAGTACAATTTAAACAAATAAAACCAAAGACAAACCTCAAAACTTAACTTTAACAATTATGTTTAGTAATAAATAACTAAACATGTCAGGATATTCAAGAAAAGGAAGCTGAATTTGGTGAGATTTGTGCGTAAGTTTGGGTGCCATACCAAAGCACCGAGTCCAATAGAAGAACAACTTATAAGAATCATAGTGGTAAGGTACAAATGTAACAGGGACAAAATGAATTGTCAGTAAACTGAAAAACGCAAAAATAGAGTTTACTTCAGGCAGACTTATAACAATGGGAACGTGGTCTGTAATGATTTTAACAAGTTGTTCATTATCGTCTCCGTGCATGGGTAACGCCGAAACTCATCAAAAGCAGGGTGAGAATTCACGCCGAATAATATCTTTCAACATGAAAGGGAACATCGATAACGACATGTTTCAGCAACTCGCCTTTAACATGGTTTAATAACTGGAACGAGAGGAGATTGCCTCTGTCGAAGAAATCCGGTCTGCGAAGCCGATAATTCTTGAAAAAATGTTTTTCCTCGTGCATCAGATCGAACCCTTAGGGTACGCGCACGGGGCATAAAACTGTCAGGGGGGCGGTCCTATAGATTAGCAGTAAGTCCAGCCTGTGCTCCTTAATGCATTATGCAGACCCGGATATGGGAGAGTGGATGCCAGACCTGTATTTTGCAATCGTGCAAACCCGTAAACTGTATGGTTAAATCGAACCCCGGGTTGAAAAGGTTATGGAGGGGTTTTTTCTGTTATTGTCTGAACCCCATTAAAGGTGATATAATTGGGTCTCATGATTCAGACTTTACCCTGGATACCTGCCATTCAAATGAGCGCCTGGAGACACACGTCAGGTGTGATTAAACGTTATAAGAAGAACTGCTCAAGAACTATGTATTATTAATATCCTATTAGATCCGGTTGTGGGAGTGACGACCTCACAGTGTTTTTTAACTCGTTCTGTTTTTATCAGTTTTTATCTGCTTTGAACCGATTTTTATTGATTTTTTTAACGATATGCAGTTCTAAACAGTACGGTCAATGTCTGTATCAATTTGTCACCAGTCCAGCTCAGTCTTCTTGAAGCCGTTAGAACTGAAAATAAGAGGCAGATCAGACGCGCCATGTTTACCATAGTAGAACGAGTGCGCAACAGGTAGAAATCTAAAAATTGCAAAAAAATGAAACGTCACCCGCGGACCCTATATCGCCCACCCCCAGAAAAGACTGCAACATCAGTTTTATTGAATAGCAATCGAGACATCTCATTTGTTGACCATAAAGACTCCCCTGTTTTCGGCTGGTAAGATTACTCACAAACAAATTTACCCTGGGAACAACATGTTGACAACTAAACTGTTAACGAAGCTATATCGATAATGACTAATGACTTAGTGGTTACGTCACCAATACATCGCTTTCGACAAACTAACACAAAACAGCCTGCACACGGTGGCGTCCCTGAGGAAAAGACAACTACCTGTTTTGTTGGAAGGCTGAATTGACTTGAATTAAAAAGGTTGATTAATAATTTTTTAAAAACAACCAAAAACGTCATTACAGCCAGAGGCCAAATTAAGACAATTTATACAAAATACAAATAATGTACAAAAATAAGGTATAATCCACAGCTATACCTTACGGATACCTTACATTCTACTGATCCCCATTTTGTACGTGTGGTCGAGAGTGTATCATCGAATACGTAACTGAGCTGGCACGAATCTGCTCTATTTATAATATAACAAAATATGTTATTTACTGTAAGAATGGACTTCAAAGTTGTTTTGGTTACTCTCTAAAAGTAAAAGAGTGAAAATTTCACTCTCTCGCCCGAGTGGTGTCATTTTGCCTCTTTGGAGAGTGAAACTCACTGTGCATTACCTTTTTTGAGTGAAATTGGAGCGAACTTCACTCTGATTCAAGTTGAAAAAACTCATATTTCACTCTAAAAGAGTTGTCCGCCATACGATTCTCTGCAAGAGTGTGGCGGACAAAACGAGTGGTTTTTCACTCTTTTACATTTAGAGAGTAGCACATTATGATTTATTTGTGAAACGGTTAAGTTGATTGCAATGCTATATGTGTATTAAATGACAGCATTTTTTTCAGTAAAGGCACCCTGTACTTAGAAGATAGAAACCCACGTTTGACAGCAATTTTGTCCTACTTGTTTAGCACATTTCGAAAATTCAAGTTAATGTTATTGAAAAATTGGTCTTTGATTAACATAAGTGACGAAAGAATGATTGCAAATGCATATTTTGTCTCTGAGATAATGTGGCTGCTCAAAAACATTCACGCGGCAACTTGTTTGCCCACACGCACGGCTTTATTACACCCGCTTGACTGAGCTCCAGAGCTTGATTTGTAGACAAAAAAACAACACTTCAAAGAATGATTGTTACTTCTTTTTCTTTTTCGTGCGTTTCTTTATATAATATAATATGACATCACCAATCAAAGCATATATGTTAAAGCATCTTAGCTCAGCGTTTGCACGAATAAAGCCCCAGTTCAACATTGGTAAGAAGAAAAACATAAATTGCTCATAGATTTACATACCTTATATGGTATAAAGATAATGATAGAAAACTCTCCTTGCAATATTTCTGCCTGAAGTGTTATCGGTTTTTTTTAATAATAAATGAAACAAGATCCAAAATTAGCTTTCGTCTCAGTGAGGTAGACTGCAATAGACTGTGAAAATCAGGTAAAAACCCGGGCTTCAAGATGTGCGATTTTGTTTCTTTGAACGTTATATTAAGAGGGGACACGATGCCTTCAAAAACAATTGCTGTTTGGGACTGCTCCTCGTGCTTTTTAAGACTTCTTCATGCAATAAAATACCTAGAGTATGTTTTAATTAGTGAGCAGTGATTCAGAAAACATAAATTTACCTCTCAGAAATACAACCAGCGGAAACCACACTCTACAAGAAACATACGGTCCGCCATTTTGTGGAGTCAAAAATCTGGCTCTACAAAACGGCGGACCGTGTTCTGTCACGAAATTAAACAAAAACCACCCAATTTCGAGGGATACTTATGTGAATCGTTATATTCTACTTCACTGTAAAAAAAACCTTAATAAGTCGTATGGGACATCATTTTTATGTAAGTTAGTCAAAATGATGTCTGACATGACGAATTAGCGCTGTTTTGACTAACTTTTTTATACAGTGTTCTAAAAATGTATTTCCAACCGTATTAATTTCATAACAGACGCTTTCTATAGCCCAAAAAGTGCCCATTTGGAAGGCAACGTGTACCACAGCGGTGGCTTGGCACTCTCCACTTCATACAATTATTTGTCACCGTGTTCACAAAGAAACATCTTAGTCCCTGCAGCCAAACTTTCATGTTTGGAGATAAACCGCGTTTGAAGTTCAACTATTTTTGAAATCGTTGAAATTTCAGAGGCTGTTGGCCGATTAAATTTTGACATATTAACGACCATGAAAGTTAATATCTGAAATTATGCAAATATGTTGTTATTTTTTTCAAAGTAAGTTTAATTTATGAGTAATTAACTGTTTAATGCAATTGTCTCTTCTTAAAAAAAAAATTGCGCTAACGAGGTCTGCGTGAATGCAACGCGTCGTGTACAAACCAATGCGTAAACGAAATTGGCTGTTGGTGGTGAAAACGCAAACCTATCGATAGGTCACGCAGTATGGTCCCTTCTTGAAAAAAACCAACGGGTAGCTCTCATTTTTGGCACCGTGCCAGCGCTATGTACTTGAACCTAAAATATGGCAAATCCAAGATTGGCTGTCCGTGAAAACTCAAAACTGCAAAAAACTGGTGATACAATCCTTCCGTGGTGATAAATTGATGTATGTGACCACACCGACAAGGTGGTTAGTTATCCCCGTTGCTTTATTGTTGGTAAAAGAGAATCAACTTAACACCACCTTTTTTGCAGTGTACAGAACTATGACGTCTTATAAGTTAACTTGGGGAAAATTAGAATTCAACATCTAAAATTTGTACCAACACCGATTTGCCAAAAAAATGTATGGTTTCTTGTTAAATTGTTTTTTTTCTTCATGAAATGACACAAACGCAATTGTAAAAAAATAATGAAACAATAATGCATACACGCAAAGAGCTGAGCGGGCGATAAGTAATCGCCACCGGAACACCTGTCCGTCACGAAGCCGTCCAATTTCCAATCAAAATTGTTTCCCGTTTTGAAACACTTTTGTATCTGTTGCACCATGACATTATTAGCTCGACCACATCAACATGAAAAGCATACAGCCATCCCAGACCCCTAAGCTAGTCTTCGCCCCGAGACGTTAATGCACCGTATGCCCCATTAACTTTCCACTGATCCGCAGCAAACACGTAATAAAAAAAAACCAAGCATTCTCAGAGGAAATTTCATTCAAAACAGCGTTGCCAATTTTTTTTTCCTTCCCGTAATTTTCAGAAAAGCTTAATTAGATACGGTGTGTAAATTCTGCAAGGACGTTGAGTTTTACACAAATTATTATGCGGTGAAGGTGTATGGATTCCCTACAGTCCCGTTATTTTGACAAACAACTTCCATTCTTGCGAAGTATAGGCCTATTAATAGGTCAAGCTATGCTTTGTTCTTTGTCACCTTATTTTCTATTGTTTTATTTTTTTTTACAATACTGGAGGCGCAATCAGGTTTGTAAAACAATACGTCACACGCGCGCGCATCCGCTATACAAACATGCGTTTAGCTCTTTCCGGGTCCAAAGGCCGGAAAACTTTTGAGTGTAATTTGAACAAAAATCACTAATTTGATCATTCAAAGGCATTAATTATGACAGAAAATGAGACCGGTCCATTAAGCCCCAGCCTCTAAACATATTGACCAATCACAGGACTGGCTTCATCAAAACTGCACACGTGAGCAGCACAATGCGCGTCTCTTTGAATGCCACACTGCACGAGATGAACGCGTGCGCTGTCAGTACGCGCACGCATGTTTACATTTTCCAATAGGATTTTATCGTGTCGGACTTTGCGTCAAATTGCATGAAAGAAATGCTATTGGTAAGTGTGACGTTATTTCACTGCACATTAGTAACACAAGGAAATCTGACTGATCTCCCAAAATGGCGCGTGCATGCAAAATAATTATCGTGTGATGACGTCGGCTGAATTGTGTCAGAAGACAATAAATTATTCTGTGAAAAATCACAAGGGAATGTTCTTGACAAGAATTATGCATCAACCACAACTTAATTTTTGAATCTGAGACGTCACCTTGGAAACTAAACCAGTTATAGAAAGGAAATGTTCTCTTCGGAACAACCTCTACAAGAATAAACTCACTGTTTTTCGCTGTAATATTTTGTAAATGTTTTTGCAACAAAGGGTAAAAAAATGTGTTGACGATGTGGTACGTTATATTAGTTTCTGGAAGGACACTCTCATTTAAACCGTCTACCGGAACAATTAAGTTAACCCGTGAAAATATCGTTAAATAATCGCATGCGTTGAGGGAAGTAATTGCTTTTTTTTTTTTTTTTTTTTTAATAACTCATGTGAGAGCATTTTAAAGGACTAAAAATTACGGTAAGTTTCTCTGAACCGATTTTTTTGGATAACAATACGGCCAGTTTGATCTGATATTACAATGTATCTCTTATCAACAACAATTCAGCACAGGTTGTTCTCGGGCTGTTGTTTTTTTGTTGGTTTTTCCGCATAGCTATTTTTTTTTTAGCAGGTTGGGGTTTTTTTGTGGGGTTTTTTCGCATAGCTATTTTTTTATCTCTCTGTGTGGTTTAATTTGTTTTCTTAATATTTATATTCACTGATCAACCCGCCTGTCCAGTATAGTGCAAAATCTTGTCCCTATTTTCCCCCGTTCATCTCTCCCCCCCCCCCCCCCACCCCACAAGCCCCTGCGTCAAATAGATTTCATTTCCTCTGCCATATCATTTTCACCCTACTGACCCGATTCACCTGACGTCATCATCACAATCATCTTGCTAGCGCCCAAAGTCCATGTGTGTTATCTAGACTGGTTCCCGGTCCCTACATCGTTTTCGTTCTGACTGAATAGAGGGACCAGTAGCGGGTATTGAAAATTAGCACACATACCTGGCAGATTTCTGCCAGGTATATGCTAATTAGAATTAGCACATATGTCTACGTAATCCCATAATGTAATGCAGCCTTACACAAAACGTGATGGACACAGAATCTCCAATCGTGCAGACCATGGAGGTAGAAATTACGCTAGTTAAGATGTTCTTCTAAAGTTAGCTTGAATTTTGGTGTTGAAGGTTGGTTCACTATATGTCCGGGTGAAGGGTTACGATACACACGTGTGCTAGTGTCAAACAACAACATGCATACGTCACAAGCATAGCCAACGTCATCTCTAAAACTAGAAAATTGTTACTGCGCCTGTGCAATCGAGGGCCCATCAAAAGCGCCATATCGGTAGTAGCTACCGGTCCCTATAATTATACAAACAGAAGAGAACAATGTAGGGGCTGGTAACCAGCCAAAATGGTGAGCGTGGCACTGTCACCGTGTGTGACTTGCGTGCGCAAGGGGTCAAATAGACGGGTTGCAATCATTGATGTCCACTATAACGGAGATCAATGGTTGCAAATAGACGCCATCTTTGATGATATTTTCTAATAGACCTTATGCATTGACGTCATCACGCCGCCATCTTAGAGGTAAATCGATGATGTAGCAATGGAAACGCAGAGATTTGTACGCGCGGCGCACAGGATTGGCCAATGAACAACCTCATTTTGACCTCTAGGCGAGGGCGCCCTACTCAAATGACGTCATGTGCATAAGGTCTATTTGGCCTGTGGCTGCGTCAAGGCTCTGCAGTTTGAATTGCTTACCGGTACCAACCAATCAGTTAATGAACGCGTGTCACGTGCAGTACATACGCATAACGCACAGTTGTGCTCTCAAAAATGTGCAGTCAATGTCATCAAAGATGGCTGATTTTGCCCATGGTCATGTGCAACCCATAGGTTGATTTGTTTTTTCATTGTCTTATCGTTGACATTTTCTTGACTTGTTATGAAAATTGCGTGTGAATGTGAATTGAACTGAACTGAAAACATCACAAAGTCGTCTCGCGTCTTTAAAAAGAATTAAGCGAGCTATTACCTCGTAATCATAACTTGCAAACGTTTTATACACAAGCATGTCATATTGGGAAATATTACTGAAGTGCCCTAGAGAAGGAAAATATTGCGTTTTTCTCGTATTTCGTACGTCGGCAGTGTTTTTTCCTGCTCTTCTTTTTTTTTCTTTTCTTTTTAGCAGTAGCAATGTTTACAGCGTGGGCTTCTTCTTTGTTAGCGTTGTGTGTTTGGACCTGAGGGAGTTTTTCTTTCCCCTTCAAAAATACTGTAACATGGACTATCTTTTTTAATATCTAGGCGGTGGTTTCTGGTTAAAATGATAGACGGCCTGGGGTTAAGTCTATGATCGATTTGAAGAGATGAGATGGTGGCAGGTTTTAGGTAACGTCAAAATGACTTCAGAATAATTCAAGGACTCTGTGAGTTTGCTTGTGATATTGCACTAGTTTGTTCCAGATATTGAAATAGTGAAGTGAAACTATTGCACTGGTTTGCCTCAGATATCACAGCACTCCCCTGCTACTATACAAACACAAACACATAATAACGAAAACAATTCTAATTAACATTTTTAAACGATTACCTTAAAGGGGCGTTGCCTTTGGATTTAGGCGCTTTTGGGCTATCAAAAGCGTTTGTCACAAAATGAATACGGTTGGAAAGATATTTTAAAAGTAGAACGTAATGATTAACATTCGTAGCAGAAACACGGTCCGCCATTTTGCAGAGCCAAATTTTGACCCCACAAAATGGCGGACAGTATGTACAGTGTGGTTCCGCTGGTTGTATTTCCGAAAGGAACATTTATGTTTCTCAATCACCACTCGCTAGTAACAACACACTGTAGGAGTTTAATTATCGCATGAACAACTTTTAAAAAGGATAAGGAACAATTCCAAACAGAAAATTATTAAGGCACTTGAAACCTACGCAAATACTTGGAAAAGGATATAAAAACAAAACAAAAAAAGATTATAAATATGATAAAATATTACAGATTATAAATATTCTCCAATCATATCATTAAGTTATGCCAAAAGGCCTAATTAGGCCCCTGCTATTTTTTAACGGACGTTAAGGCACGCTGGTGTGTCGGTACAATCAATAATGACACTGCCGCTGTTAATTGACGTCGAGTTTTAACAACCTCTATCTCTGCCCTCGGTCCTCCCATATTCCTTATGGATTATCCGTTCTTATCCTCTGAGGTTAATTAGCGATTCCTTCATCAGCACACAAGACGCGCACAGCCACTTTTCACCATCAGCAGTAATACTATATCTCAGGTGTGCAATTATTGACATTGTGTAGCGGCTGCATGCGCTGTGTGTTGTGACGTCACATCAAAGTGTATCGAGCAGCACCCAGAGGAACTCGTCCATTCTGGACGATTAATTACATTTTGAGTGCGGAATTTGGGTGAGAGTTTAGTCTTACAAGTTCGACGTTTTGCAAGACGACTTCCACGTCCGCAAGCAGCAAATTCACCCTGTTGTTGGAATTGTCTTTGACCGACTGGGAATCCGCAAATGGGCATCGCATTCACGAGGCAGACAACAAGACAAGAAAACAAGCGTGTATTTTGACCACCACGAAAGGACAGTTCTTAAGTGGAACTCAACCTGATTCAAAATAGACAAGAAAGAATTCCGGACGCGTGTGCACTTCAGCATCGTGCGGCCATCTTGATTTTGCTCAATTTAAACCAATACGCCCAAACCGAGGCTGGAAGGGCAAAATAGTCTGCCCCCTTTTTGCTATAATGTGAATTAGTATTATTTTATTATTGCTCTCGGCCTTTCGCGCAAGGTGAGCGCTCAGAAATCTCTTTGAAGTCCCGGCACTCAATTGTGTCAATTCAAGCGAATAGTTTATAACTATATAGGGCAATGTCACTCAAGGCAATTTGTAGGGGCAACTTCTATTAGAGGCATGCCACATTCACTGAATGTAAAAGGAACATTTTTGGTATAGCTCAAGAACTGTTCCGTTGACGCTGTCTCAGTATCTCCAAGAGGTGAATATGTGTCTACTTTGAGACTGCCTGCAACTACACGGTTGCCTGAAGGCAGTCTGAAAGAAAAAACACAATATGTAATGTCTCTTGTATGCTTCCCAGGGAGCTGAGATGGTTTAAGGAATGAAATAAATGGCCCGGTGACCAGGGGTAATAATGTTGCAAGCGCTTTGAGACGCCCTTCGGGTGTGAAAAGCGCTATATAAAAACCAATTATTATTATTATTATTATATTCTTGTGACGTAGCTCTATAACGCCAGACAAGCCCTACGCCAAAAAGCCTCTGGTGTCTCCATTCTAAACGTCAATGGGGAAAAACACATACAAAGCTCGTAGATTTTTGGTGCTACTTATAGTTGAGTAACTTTGCATTTTGGACTTGAATTACTGACATTTATTCACCTTTTATCTGGTTTACATTTGTGATGCTTTGTTTGAAAAGGTTTATATCAGGTTGTTTTATGTTCTATTGCTTTGTTTCGATGTGAAACTCTCAAACTGTTTAGTGTTCTTAATAGTATTTGAATATTTTGACTCTGACGTCATCTACTACACAACGCCAGAACATGGAACTGGGTATCGTACGAAAGTTGGGAATCACTGACGCTGCTGGGTAGTTTGAATGCACATTTTTTTTGTCTGCATTCAAACCGCCATAAGAAGCCAAGAAGAAGACCCAGTACGGTCGGAAATTCGGCCATTCAATAATTTTTGGGGGTAAGCACTGCTTCAAACTCCACTTCTCTGTGCTACGCAGAGTTTTATTTTTAATTTGTTGTCATTACACTACATACACATACACACAGGGGCATGTCTGTACTGCTATACCATCAAGGTAACTAATACCCCGCAGCGGTTATGGTGAGACAAAACGTACAGCAAGAGATGTAAAAATGAGAAACAAACAATGGCTGCAAGAAAACATGCTACTGGGTAAATTACTGGGACTGAAGTCTTCTCTTGAATACTTGTGGAGAAGCAGTAGAACGTGAGGTTGCGGGTAGACTGTTCCATAAGTCAGGAGCAGCAAAGATAAATCATTTCTTTAGTGCAGTAGATTGTCACTGTTCGATGATTATTGGGTGATCGACTAGCCGAGCGGCATCAGCTGGGGATATATAGCAAACCAGTATACGTGCAGGGGTGTGTACAGAAAGTGTCTGGATACGAGATATGCTGGGCAGAGATTTGTAGACAGTGAGGAGTATCTTGAATTGCATTCTCTCCCTTAGGGAAGAAGAGCTGCTTCCGGAGTGACGTCGGGCACCGTGGTCACTTTTGCCGGCACAATGGATGAGTTTTATGTTAACTTAAATTTCATTTACCAATTATCTTAAAACTGTTATTACAGGGCCTTTATGGAAGCATGTTCCGAGGAGGCTATACCCTGTACCCAAGTAGCAAATAAATATAAAATATTTATTATGAGAATATTTATTTGATTTGTATGTTAACTTAAATTTCATTTAACAATTATCTTAAAAATGTTATTATGGGGCCTTTATGGAAGCATATTCTGAGGAGGCTATATACCCTAGGTTCCAGTAAAGTAGCAAATCAATATAGAAAGTTGATTATGAGAATATTTATTTCATATACTACTTCGAAATGTACGTTTGTTGATAAAATGCGTAGCCAGTAGGCTTCCAGAAAACCTGCGAAGAAGAAGGCGATGAAGACAATCAATCAGAAGGCATGAAATGAAAAACGGGAAAGAAAGAAACAAATTACCGTATAGAGAAAGAAATGATAGAAATGCGTTGCAGTCAAAGCTAAAGATTCCATAAGTTGATTACAAGGAAACCCAGGCACACCAGTTTGCGTTTTATTAAAATAAAACTTGCCACCGCTTATTAGCCGCCATGCAGCCTTGCCTTCATATTCAGTTATCTTTACGGCTGCAAGCATTATAATGTGCATTACCCCAGAAAAATATGCCATGATACCAAATAATGCATCGTTTCGCCACGATTGGCTTTTTACTGTTATTGCTAATAACGGAATATTTATATTCACTGGCCTCATAAGAATAAAAAGGAGTTTCTGCGGGTGATACATTTTTTTTTCACGAATTAAAGCCCCAGCTCAACATTGGTAAACTGACTGTAAATGCTTCCATTCTGTTCACAAATCAAGATGTATGTAATAAAACCAGCCTGTGAAAATGTCCGGGTCTCGAGTCGAAACATGATGTACGTTGAGTAGTAACCATTAAGTGGAGTATTTTGATGGATTTGGCAAAGTACCCCAAAAACCAACCACTATTAGCATTACAGGCTACCATGATACCGTGTTGAGTTCCCATAGACGGAGTATTTGATGGAGTTTTGTGCTGTACCCCCAAACCAACCACTCTTACCCACTCTTGGGTTACCATAGAGTGGAGTATTTTGATGGATTTGGTACTGTACCCACAAACCACCCACTCTTAGCATGAGGCCAGGCATACATGTACCAATCTTATCAGAGTCCAAACATTTGGGTCTTGAGTTACCATACATTGGAGTATTTTGATGGATTTGGTAACTGTACCCCCCAAACCACCCACTCTTAGCATGAAGCCAGGCATACCAATCTTATCAGAGTCCAAACATTTGGGTACTGAGTTTCCATAGAGTGGAGTGTTTTGATGGATTTGATACTATACCCCCAAACCATGCACCCACGCGTATAGCATGAAACCACTCTGCCAATTTTATCAGAATACAAACATTAAGTTTGGTGTTGAGTTACAATAGAGTGGAGTATTAGGCTGGATTTTGGATACTGCCTATATATAGGCAGTACACCAAGGAATTGTGTTTTGTTTTTAATGAGTGGAAATACAAAACTGAACGTGTGGGGCCCCGTAAACGTAAATACTTTATTATAGGCCGCTCGTCCCTATTTGGGTCAAAGTAATTGAGATGTTGAGATGACATTGAGCAAATCGACCTGCTCATCATCTCATACGTACAAAATATATCGATTAAAAAAAAAGAACCAAATAAAAACACAAACTCATAGATAATAATGTCATAGGGGGGAAAATGTAGGCCTGGGGCAAAAAAATAATTTCGTGGAAGTGATTTTAGAAATACTTTGTTACCAGGGCCAAATTTCATTAAGCTGCGGAGCAAGGCAACAGCGATTAACTTAGCACATGCTTTACCGCAAACAGGTTACCAAAGAAAAAAAGAATTTCTTGGAATTTATATTGGTTGTGACTGGTTCTCTGCTGAATTTCAAGCCCGTAGAAAACCCATAATCATCCGTCAGGCCCATTTCAGAAGTGGATACAGCAATTAGGCCTATAACAACACCCCCCCCCCCCCCCCCCCCACACACACACACACACACACACACCACCACCACCACCACCACCAAAAAAAGAAAAGAAAAAGAAAGAAAAAGGGCATGTAACCAAAAACACCATGTAGCCTCCGCTTTACTTATGACCTATAAATGTGAACAAAATAATATAGATGTAATTTTAAAAAACGGTTTGCGTCAGGACTATCAATGTTAAAATAAAGGTCGGTGATGGTTGGGGCCACTTAATGCGAAATGCCAAAGACCTTACTCTCTAAATGTTAAACAGTGAAAAACCACTCGTTTTGTCCGCCGTACTCTTGCAAAGAGCCATAATGGTGGACAACTCTTTTTAGAGTGAAAGACGGGTATTCTCAACTTGGACCAGAGTTCGCTCCAATCTCACTCATAAAGGGTGATGTTCAAACGAGCCAAAATGACACCACTCGGGCGAGAGAGTGAATTGTCACTCTTTTACATGTTTACATTTTACATTACATTTGTCACTCTTTTTCATGGCGTGTAGTGGCCGAGTGGTTAGTGTGTTGGACTCAAGCTCTGGTGGCTGAGTTATCGGAGTGTGGGTTAGAGTCCCAGTCGCGACACTTGTGTCCTTGAGCAAGGCACTTAACCATAATTGCTCTGTAAAAGTTGGGGAGGTAGAGCCCTCTACTCTACCAGCCAGGCTTCTGGTGGATGATACCCAAGCCTACATCCTTACAGACTGTAAAGGGGGTAACCCTGTTTCAGACCCAGAAGCAGGTGGCAACGGCCCCTGGAAAACGGTTGATTTGTAGCCGACACCTCGAGTGGCTTACTGGCCTTGTGTGTCTGGCGACTTCCATAAAAAAAGAGAGTATACGGCTTGGGTCTGGGCCCCGCTTAAGGTCCCCGGAAATTTTGTGATTTCAATATGCTTCGTGGTGCAGTCTGAAGCGATTATGCTGACAAAGGATTTTATGTTTATGAAGACAATTCTTTATTTTTATACTCATACTTTCACAAAGTTTCTTCTGTACTCATGTTATTTATGTGCAAGTTTCTATTTCGTTGATTTTATGGGGTTTTTTTTTTTATTTTGCTTACGAAATTAAATTCTCCCTCGGACAAACAAAAATGCATGATGACAAAAGAAAAGAACAAACGAATAAAAGAAGACGAACACAAGAAAAAGAAGGAACAAAAATATTGGTACGCCATGGCCGTTTCGAATGTACCGCTTCATTACTAAATTAAGCAGAGCGGATAAATTTGCTCAGCAGTATTTTTTTGCTTAGTGGCACTTTTTTCGAAACACGGCCTAGGCCTCGGGCTCCTGCTTAGGCTCCGTACGGCTGCTTGAAGCCCCGTATACGGAAAGCACACGTTTTCAACTAACTGATGGAGTCTGAAAATGGAGCTGGAACCGCGGTTTCCAAACGGGCCTCGCAGAATGAAACTGGGCCAAGGTTACGTGGTTGATGAAGATGCAAGGGAATTATGGCTAAGCATTCTGGTAAAATTCGTCAGAGACAGTCGGGGTAGGATTTCGATTTCTGGGATTGTCGGGTGAAAAAAAAATTACGGTAACCAAATTGAAGACGCTTTTGGTGAAACTTAAGATGGTTCCAGTGGGCGTAATGATTCGAAACACAATAGTAATCGACTGAATAATGTTATCTAAATACTTTTAGCACGGCACACTCATCTTGTTTTTGTTTTCTGCTTCTACCGTTGCGAGTCAATGTAAACAAACCGACCCTGAGACGGCAGGTGAAACAGTCTGTTCCCCGTTTTGGTTAAAATGTGAATCAGTGATCTTTGTTGCTGTTGCACACAGGTAACACGACCAAGATGTCGGCAGCTGTAAAAGTTTTGTGTTGACTGAAGCCCACGACCCTTTTGATAATGTTGGCCTTGGCTTTATAAAAGACCTTTCTTTTGCAACGTCACAGCCGCGAGTTTTGCCAACCGTGGTTGGCAGAAGTACGGGCGGCCTTCACTGCAAAACAAATATCGTGATAAATAAAATTTACTATCCAAAACAAAAAGTAAATTTACACTTCATTATAGAAAACGCACTTTTTCAAAACAAATGACGGAGCCTAAAAGTTGAACATCCAAAACGTGTTTCAAAGTCACTGAAAGAGCCTATGCTGCTCATTTGGGGGTACAACAAAAAACGCGCTTTTGTTTGGATGTTTGTTTTGTCTAGATGTATCAAACTATTGTAGAAAATGAAAACTGCCAAGAAATTTAATAATTATGTGTCCCATTTTTAATAATGCAAAACAATTGATAATGGCCTCACGTTTCGACCCAAGCAGAGTCTTTCTCAAAGGCTTTCTATTTTAGCTTTTGAAAAAGACTCTGCTATAGGGTCGAAACGTGAGGCCCTTAACAACTTGTTAGCGTTAACAGTTCCTTTAGGTTGGTGAGCAGTTTGCAACTGCTAAGTTTAGTTTTCCATTTGTTAATTTTATAAATTTCATAAACTGTCACCTATCAATGTGGGCATTCAGGCTGGCTCAGTGGTGTCTTTCCCTGCCTTTCACCTCTGTGGACCCCGGTTCGAATCCCGGACCGGAGCCTTGAATGTGGAGTGGGTTTTCAGTCCCTACCTGATTACGTGGGTTTTACCCTATTTGGGGGTTTTCCTCCCACATCTAAAACTGACATTTCTTCTACATCTTCTCTGCACAGGTATCTTCAGGCCTATACGGGTCATAGTGCTGTAGTCACTTTTGAGGGTCCCTTGGTGTCATTACCAAAAAGATGTAATTAAAAAAGAATAATAATAATAACAAATAATTGCCTGGTGGAATAGATGTTTTTAATTATTATTTTTTTACATGCGATGTAGTGTGTAAAATGTCTGTTCATTTTTTGTCACCCTGTGCGCGTGAACAGCATCAGAATTCATAAACAGCATCAGAGATTGAAAGATAGTAAAACGTTATTTTAAAAAAAAACACGTGTTTTTCTGGATACGTATAAAAAGGTCATTATTAAAAAGTCATTATTGTTTGGTAAAAGGTTTTTACCCTTTGCCATAACGACACCGACGCTTGCCAGTGTAATTATAAATGTTCCAAAGCACTTACAAGTGGTGTAACTGAAGAAGAAAAAAAAACAATATTTACATACACTCAACATCCACTGTTATTGGATCACATTGCATCTCGCCTCGCGGTAATTATCCGCTAAGGATCATAACCTTGGACCCTATTGCTGTTTAGTATTAATTAATCACAGCGTCCTTGCTCTAGCGATATGACCTTCATTCATTTATTTTCATACTGCAATTTTGACTAAACTACAAAACAGGCTAAAAAAACACCTCTCATCAGGGTAAGGGGACACGAAGAAGAAAGTATAATACGCAACAACTCAGAAAAGCTGTAAGTATAGGAATTGATATTCCTTATAAAACAGTGAATTATCCTCACCTCCGGGCGGGTGCATGGAGAATATTACATGATTTGAAACAATCCATTAGTATACAAGAACACAAGACTTTACATGGTACAAAGATGCCCATGGTGAAAAGCTTCCCTTATTATGATCGCCTGAAATGCTATAGTTTTTGTGAAATTAGTAAATTAGTTGTGATCTCATGAGTCCGAAATCCGATGTTTGAAGACAATGGGGGTTTTCTTTTGTTTTTCTTGTTCTTGTTCTTTTTTTCTTCTTTTTTTCCTTTTTTTTTTTTTTTTTTTCTTGTGACTCAGATGACAGATTGAGCTTAAAATGTCACAGGTTTGTTACAATTATTCCAGGTATATATTGAGTCACTGATCACACAAAGTGCGGATACTGGTCTTTAACAAATCCCAACGTTGGCCGCGTGCTTCAAGTTCGTTGCCACTAGACAATGACCTTAATTGTGGTGTATCCAAGTGCGTCCATCTTGGTTTTCTTGCGTTCAAATCAACGTAACCAAACCGAGGCTGGAAGGGAAATCAGTCTGTCTCTTTTTAGTCTAACAAAAACCTATGGACATGAATGGTGTAAAAAAAAAAGGGGGACACGTCCAAAGTGGTGGCAGCGTGGTTAAAAAGTAGTCAGTATAGCATCATGGGTGTAACAAACCAATACAGTACTCCTTTAAACCCACGTAAAGCTTTTACTTCACCCCCAAAAAACTATCACTTTTATTTTCGAAAAAAAACCCGAAGACACTCTTTGATTAAAAATCTCTTCCTTTCGCAATGTGCCTGCACTTTTTTTAGAGCCACTGTTTGCCGAAAGATCGACTATCTATATCGAGTGCGTATCAATCACCAACCGTACACTTACGCACTTCTAACGCCGTGGAAAAGCCCCCCGTCACGGGTAAACCTTACTCTGTGAACACGCTGAGAAACAAGTTACCGGAATTATTAAGTTCACCCACTAATGTTACGGACTCGCCGCACGGCATAGTAAGTGTTATTTTGCGCTCGCAGATTTAATTTGCGGGGTAGGGAGCCGCCCGCCGCCGCTTTGGCTTTGACTCAAGTGTCCGTTTGCTAAAAAGCAAAGGGGGAAAACAGTTTAGAGGAAATTGGGTTCCATGCTTTTGGAAGTTGGTGAGGCGTAACTGGGAAAATTTAAGTCTGAGGTCTCGCTACTTGGTTGGAGGGCTCCGTACAGATAATCGAAACATACTTTCAAGGGCCGTAAATAATGAATTTAAAGACAACCCTGGTAAACAAGACCTCTGTCTATACAATGTGGAAAGGACTTGGACTACAACTTCAAATGGTGAAACTTTACAGTTTTAGGAAGCTCAATGAGTTATGTTGATTGGGGCCTAAAAAGGGTAGCTGAGTTTTGTATGGGATTTGGGCTTGAAACAATTCTAGGGCTGGGCCTCTGAGAGACGGGATAGTTCAAAGGTCATGATGTGACATCCGGGTTATGTTTAGGGTTCGCTGAGCCTTGAGCGGTAGTTTTTTTCTAAAACAAAACTGTATGCTACTACAGCGGGTGATGACACAGTTGCGGTAATATACGGTTGCCCTGAAGAAACATCACGACATTACCAGCTTTATTGCCGACCTGTTCTTTCATGGCCACCGTCGCACTGCGTGGGCTTGCCATTTATAACCGCCCTCGGTTTTATCAGCGACTGCAATCAATCTTGACTAAAATCGGATATGAATAGTTTCCGGTCTGCAAGGCTGCGCATTTCTATGACGTAATAATTACAACACGTTGGTGCAAGCCCCACGTTGGTGCTGTGTTTTTGCCCAATGCGCGCTCCGTACTTAATTGCTTGCCACAGCGTTTAGTAGTTGCAGACGCCTGTCAATTTGCATCATTCGTGACGTCATATTATGCATAAAAACAATGGCGGCGCTCCTATTGACATGGTCTGGCGGTCAAAATCTAAAGACTGTCTTAAGTGCCGTTTCACTATATTGCGGTGCATGGAATTCCCTACGGTGTTTATCCATGATTTCATATGTAAAAAAAAACATAAAACAGCTGTTTAAGATATGAGATATTTTTCTTCCAACTCCGTGGGGAGTATCTCTACATTCAAAGATAAAATACGTGATCGGTTATGGTCGAACAATAATATGAAATAATATTAGTACAAGCTTTCTGATCCCTTACTCTTTTCAAACTTGATATGAATAACCCTGTCTTGGTATTGTAATCAAAGTGGGGGCAGCATACCAGAGGAACACAGTGGGAACAATGCTGTCCTCACATCGGATCTCTTTGTATTTTTAGTGTCCTCACATTTCTGTCGTGCGCTTATAGTCTATGGGAGAGTGTTAATAAGTTAAAGGCACAAAATAAAGTCGTCACATTGATGCAAATGCACACGCATACACGTCCTGATAGAAAGTGTTCTGTCTGAAAAACTGCCGTGTGCGCGGGGAAATCATCCCCCCCCCCCCGTCACTTATTTCTTATTTCGGTATGTCAAATCGAAATAAGAACATGTTAACGGGAGCAAAATCCCCAGCAAAACCGTAAACCGTATACGTTGCTGTCTCGGAACCGTTATTTGATTAATGTTACAGGTTGAATGGTGTGTTTATTGGAAGTTTGAGTCAAGGAATGTGCCCTCCCCCCCCCCAAAAAAAAAAACAAACAAACAAACACACAGAACGATGATGTACTATTTTCATTATTAAACAATTTCGGATCAGACATTACTTTTGAGACATGATTTTTCTACAGGGAAAATTTCCCACCACGTCTGTAACATACTGAGAAATATATGTGTCTTATATTTGTTTTTATTTATTTATTTATTTTATTTTTTTATTTTTTTTTTAAATCGTCAACCCATCTTTTTGTAATCACCGAAGACCACGTATTGGAAATGTCATTCAGAACCGAATTACTCCAACATGCTTGTAACTTTTATCTAAAAGATTATAGTCATTTCTAATTTAATCCGATCCGGTAGTCTTATCTGAACAAGGTTCGAATTTTTTTTCCGGGAGCTGCTATACAAACATTTTCCGGATTTGCCACCGAGGCACTCACGCAGACAATCTTAAATGACTGTAGTGACTAGCATGTCTGTTTTCCGACTCGGTTGTCAGTGACCCAATTACTGCCTCTTGCTTTACGCAGACGACAAAATAGCTACCGGACACTTTTTTTTCATCACTGCAACGTTCCGGCAACTTGATTGGCCAACAGCTGCGTGAACGAAGTGTGCCCATGCGCACTGACTCGTGTTAAGTCGCGCTTCCGTGGCATTGCAAGTCTCCGTAAAAGCATCAAATTGGCGTTCGCTGTGATCAGTTCGACATCATGTCATATCACACACGTTGGAATTATCATTTGAACATTTATATCGAGTGACAAGCCTTGTGTTGGAAAACACGTCAATCCTCCCCCTGCATTGTTTACATCAAGTGAGGGCTTCGGTAACAACACTTCCTGTAAGAAAGCTCATCTTCAACGACTCATATATCTTGTTCTTGTTTTACCCTCCCTCGTCATTTTCTTCTCAGTATGCCAACTGGAGGAGCTGTCCAACGACACAACGCGGGAACGCGGCCGGGATTCGCACCGTGCCCCTGGCGGGGAACATGGGTCCAGCTAACTCTACAGACCACTGTTCTTGTCTTACTACTCACCACGAGGTACGGGGCCGCCAGACCGCCCCTTATGGACTACGTTACCGCCGATGAAGTGTCCCATAGGTCGGCCGCCGCGACCCGGTCCGAAGGGATGGATCTTCGGAGTTTGTGCGATCGTACACAGTCCGTTGAAATGAAGGTTCTTTGCAGACTAACTCAGAGAAGTGGAGGTTGGTTGGACGGGGAAGGACGAAAGAAACCGATTTCTAAAAGATCAGGTAAGTTTAAAATCTCACATTTTATCTCAGTGGACAGACGTTTTTTTTCACCTGATGTTAATGCTTAAACTATACGTGATCGGTTTACCACATGATTTTTGTAATTTGGAATTATGAAATTTGTAATTTTCAGGCATGATATTCATCCTACGTTAGTCTGTTTTCTGATGTATTTTTTTCTTGGATTTTTTTTTTATTTAATAGCCTGAAAAGTCTATTAAAACCTACACTATATCATATGCAAGCTTCACGTAGCCTTGTACTCAATCAAATGTTCCTACTTGTTTTCAAGGACCAAATATCATGGCCGAATTTTTGAATTCAGTTGAAGGGAGCTTTCAAATGGTACCATGGGCACGCAAAATCCCTTACAGCGTAAGAAACAGTCTGTACCGTATGTTAGAGTTTGGTGACATCGGCCAATATTTTTT
Organism: Marthasterias glacialis; assembly: GCA_911728455.2. Taxonomy (NCBI): domain Eukaryota; kingdom Metazoa; phylum Echinodermata; class Asteroidea; order Forcipulatida; family Asteriidae; genus Marthasterias; species Marthasterias glacialis. The sequence continues at coordinate 4,213,952 of OU452240.1, forward strand.
TCTTTATTTTTCGGACTCCGGAACCGCCACCCCTTTTTAGTGGAGAGAGGAGGAGAGAACAAACCGGTGTGGTCTGGGGAGGGGGTCGGATTAGAGACCCCTCTATGAAGCTAAAATTACACCCTAAAAGAAAGGAATAACTTTGTTAAATAATAAAATAACTTTTCAAGAAATCATATAACAGTTGAATAACTGGCGTTGCTCTGCATTTTTTTTTTCAAACACACATAAGTTTTTACAGTTTCAATGTACATTTGTAAAACTGCAGTGCACCGTATTTCAACTAGGTAATATTATCTGTAATAATTGTCAAAACGTAATGAACAATTTGGAATCTGTAAGGTTATTTTTGTTTATATACTTTTTGTATACACTAATTCATACGCGAAATGTTTCGGCCACGAGCATTAATGCTCCTAGCAAACAGTTCCGCAACGCACGGTTTCGTATATTTACCACGAAAAACCCCCACTTATTACCCACAATCCCTGTCAAATTTTAACAAACCGCTATTGGGGAAGATTCCTTCTCGACAAACAAACAAAACAACCCTGACAGTCTGTTTCATGGTTTTGTTGTATTCTGTGAGTTACTGGAATCGAAAGGATTTGAAAAGAATTCCAATAACAAGAAATATTTCCCCCCAAAAAAAGAAATCAACTGAAAGCCATGATGTAAATCCGATCTTGATCGCTAGAGAATAGAATAACACTAACAGGTTTACAGAGAACATTACTTAATTAGATATTTTAATTTCTCCCACCTGTTGAATAAACACCAGACGGTCTGTAAGTTACCCGGTACCACGGACACGAGCAAGATGATTATTTTTGTTTTGTGTTGGTGCCGTTAAGCACTACACAAACCATTTCAGATAATGCTTATTTATATATCTAAAATTTGTAAAATTCACACTAGCCGAAGCTCAAGGTGGTGAGATATTGTCAGATACAAATTGCATAACATCACAACCATTCCCCTTATAAAAAGGGGGAATTCAAAAAAAATAATACTGCACATTGTTTCAGATCGAACCTGTAAATTGAAAACCATTACTGCGTAGCCACCCTTTTGCGAAGAACATTGCAATTTCTCCCTCGTCCGCAAATGCATTACTTTTAATGAGTACTACACATGCCTTACTTCGTTACTCCTTGCTCCGCGGATTACTCGTAGTCACATAATATACCCCACCTTTTCCCCAGCACGAAATTCCCTGTATTTGTGACACTCAGGAACTCCTACAAATCACTTTCAATTACAACTGAATGCAAAGGAATGTTTCAACGACTTGAGAAACGCTTCCGAAGAATGTTAATCTATGTGGACTTTGGCGTGTGTCGAATGGATCCCCTTGCTGGGCGCTTTTTTTAGCCACAGGGGGGAAGGCTGCCGCGAAGGTGGACCAGTTTTTATTGTCCTCCGGTAAATTCCTACGCAACAATAGCTATTAAAGTCGGTCGATTGGCGCGTGGCGGCCGGTGGTATGTTGAGTGCCGTGTTTGTTTGTGTATTTTTCACACCATTTCGAGGCCGGAATGTTAAATAGTCGGAAGACATAATCGCGGGGGGAATGTGCAGCATTGATCCTCGTGGAAAGGAAATGGATAGGCTCATGGGGCGTTGTACCTGATTGACAACTGAACTAGCTTGAGTGTGAGGTCAAAATAGACAGCCGTATTTCCCCGGGCAGGAGGTGAAAAAAAACGGAATTGTTTTGTGTGTGTGTGTGTGTGTGTGTGTGTGGAGGATTAAATTGCGCGCGGTTTCGGAGTAGAATTTGCATTCTGACTGATCATCATGGGCCGTTTTCTGGACCGTATATTAGGCGTGACTCGTAGCAAAACTTGCCTCTAGCTCAACAAGTTTTTTTTTTCACCACCTAATAATAGTAACAGAAATGGTAAATTATTGTTCTTATTATTTTCTTCTAACTCTCATATTTTGAAGTTTAGTGATATAGTCTTAACACCTACACTGCAAAAACGAGGGTGTTGAATTGATTCTTTTGGTATCTATATGTGACAACACCGACATGGTGTTAGTTATCCCTATTGCTTTATTGTTGGTAAAATTAACACCATGCCGGTGTTGTCACTTATTAGATACTAAGAGAATCAATTTAACACACAGTTTTTGCAGTGCAGGTCTTCCCAACATATCAGTTTACATTCCTATATTAGTGTAAGATACCATTTGAATGCTTCTTTTACACTGAGTTCACCAAGTTTATCTCATGTTTATCTTACATTTGACAAATGCAACTTCATTTAAAAAAGTCACTAAAAAGTCACGAAAATTCTCTTGAAATTTGAAGGGAAAAAATGACGTGTTGTCCCCAGTTACCACGGCGATGATCGACGTGTTTGGTAATGCCTTTGCATTATAGCCAGGTCCTGCTAGAGGGCGTCACTGTGTCAATAATTTTTATTTAATTAAAATGCCACTTAAATTGATCCGCGCGCATTAAACGCAACAGATATATATCTTGGTTTCGTCGCCGCCGGCGTAATTTCATATTCCAACCCATTAAGGGCGTGGATCTTCCATGCACAGCACAATTTTTTTCTCTTCGAAATAAAAAATAAATAAATAAAAAACCGTGCCCGTATCGGAGCCACATCTGCCACGAGAATGTGGTTAATTGACGAATTTTCGTAATTGGGAAATGTTATTTTCCAACCGTGGTTTTTCCGCGTATAGCCCTTCTCTCTATTTTTTTTTGTCTTGGGGGATATGCCCTTCACTATTGTTGAATAACTCGCAGTAGAACCACAGAGCTACGAACCGAAAGAGGGGATTGAATTCAAAAACATTATTTTATTCCATGTCAATATAACTGAATATTGATCAACAGCTTTCAACATTCCAAATAATATTGAAGATCTGAGAGACGTATCAATTCAAACGACCGTGAATAATCAAAGCATGATAAAAAAAAAACAGAGTACAATAGTAATCTTTTAGTAAAACATGCAGGAGAAAAGTCTTTCTTTAAATCCGAAAATGAGACTTTTCTAATAGAAAACACCGTGGCGTTGGTCTGAGACTACTTTTGAAGTGTACGCGACTTCCGAAAATCGTTGATTTTAGAACTTTCCCATTATGAGATTGATGTAGATCGAAAAATATCTTCATTCGTTTTGCAAATTAACTTTGAATAAAAAACATTCCAGATATTCTTTTAATAGCATTATTTTCACACTCTATTTTAAGACTCTCCGATCAAAAATTATGACTAGCCTATTTCTTGTTAATTTTTTATTAAAAAAAACATGTATATATTTCAGGAGTTCAAGGTAAAGCGGTACTTTTGTTTTCCATTCTTAGCAAACCGCTGAGAATTTAGTCCTCTAATGGACCGGGTCGTTAAAATGTCCATACACGTGGACAGTCTGCAGTTTAATTCCATATTTATTTTTTTGTTTAATGGTTGAACGTGTAAATCCTTTTTTGATGATCGAGACTTGTTATTTCACCTTGATCCTGCTCCAGCTATCTCTGTCGTGTTCCCTGTGTTCACAAGCACTAAAGGAACACGGATATCTAACGTACCAAAAAGGTGCCAGACTATTAATCTCTTGGAAGATGAACCTTTGGGCTCTGAGTGGATAGAGCGACAATCCTGTTGGTAAGCGATGACGTTTTGGAGCCGGAAGTGCAGTGTAATGAATGCTAATGTACTATGTATAGTATGCTTACCATTCGTTTACATTGCACTTCCGGCTCCAAAACGCCATCACTCACAAACAGGAAAACGTGATTGAAAACATAAACTTCATCTAGTCCTCTATGTTAATGAGAAGACTAAAACCATTTCAAAAATATATTTATGAGAGAATTACAACAGCCACTGTACCCAACTTCTATCTTTATATGTATTTTATATGTGTTTTCATTGTGGTCGTGGGGTTAGACAGTTGACGATCACAGCCTTGCTTTGGTTTATCTGATAAAGTGTTTTGCGGCTTCGTATTTAGATTTCTTCTTGTACAATTTCAATATCAGAAACCGCACTTTATTAATTTCTCGCCGTTTTGTTTTTGTTATTCTCCCATCCAGACGGCTCTTCGTTGTCTGCCTTTCAGCGGTTCGTTAGTCAGCTAAGGACGGCGGCGGAACAGAGGTCAGACGCCATGCGAGAACTTCAACAACTAAGAGCCATGGGCGTTATCGACGAAAACAACCAAGTAGTCAAGGTACCAGACGAGACCCGGAACCTTATGGAGCGTCTAGGTTAACTGCTGTTATTGGAGACTACGAGCTAGTTTTTCTTTCAACCAACGGGTTCTTCGGCATGGAGTTCTTGTTAAAAACCGCCTAAAAATGTTAGCACAAGTGACTGTGAATGACAAAGGGAATGTACCCGGATCCGAGTTGTGAATTTCAGACCATTTCCCCGCATCATCGGTGCTGTGACAGGGGGAAATTAGCTATGTAGAAAAAAAACGTGCTTATTTTCAAATTCATAGTGACACTCTTACGCGCAACAAGGAAAGTTACAATGACTTAGCCACGTGTGCATGTTTCCAATGGGTCACAACGCATGCGCACTCACCGGATAGCGATTGGTCAAAATTTACTCCCTCCATTCGTTTGAGCCTGAAATTACCTCACGGTTTGCCAAAGCGACGTGTGTTTTATCGGCCACCGTAGATTGTATATTAAATACTACTTTATTTATTCCATTGCTCCCATGGCAACTTACACGAAATCATTTCTTGCTTAGTCGTCAGGGAGTGTGCAAATTTATGTATATAGTGCACTACTACTAGTGACGTAAACAAAAACGTGTGCCCTATATATATTTTTTCCTTGCAGAAGTAAATATGTATATTTTTGGCTTATGTTTTTATCGTGATGTTCTCCAGTGCTTTAGAAGTTGGAAAAAAAAGTAATTAGTTTTAACGTTAACAGAGAGAAAAAAAACAGTGTTACAACTCAAATAACGCGACTAGGGTGACGTATATAGTCGACTCGTGTTGCGAGGACCCTTACGACTTCCATGTGTACTGAATGTAGGCTTAATTATGTAGGTGTTTAATGAATGGACTAGATAATTAGACACACACCATCGATGTACGGTCCGTTAATTACTTTAGTCCGTCTACGGAAGCGTAAAAACGACACAAGACAAAACATTCTTAATTAGTGGCTTGTATTAAGTCAGAATGTGCTTTACGTTTGACTTAATAACAAGAGTTAGATAAGTTTCCGTGTCCCTTTAAAGACTCTGTACGTTTGAAGTTATTTTACGGTATACCATCAGATGCAACAACGGTCCCATGCGCAACCCGCCGTATCGTCCCCTCACGAACAAAGAGAAAAACGGTGAGGCCAAATGATACACCCATGGGAACGAGGTTTCATCTGATGGACATTTTTATTCATTGGACTGCCCTGTCACCATAATGTATTCATTAAACAGTCTGAGACCTTCTTAACAGAAGGTCGCGTCTTGATCCCTGGCGTGCCCAATTACCGTTGTATTCACAAACGAATACAAAGTCTTCAGATACCATTTTGAAACCACAATTATTGGCTTTACTTACAAACCAATGAGAATGAAAGCGAGGCTAATGTCCAAAATAGACTGGTGCTTTTATTATCGTTTTTATTTAAATTGCCGGTTGAGGTACCAGACATGCTTATAGCTACAGCTCACTTGAACCCTTACGTTCTAACATAAGTAAAACTGACCACGTTATAGTCTAAAATTCACGAGCGTGTAAATATTAATGCTATTGCAGCACATATATAATATAGATATTTTGTTTTTATCTGCAAAAAAGCTGTATAAATTATTGTAACTAACCGATGTAATCGGTCCGAAATATTATATTTTATTTAACTCCCTATTAAAACAATGTTTTGCTGCTGAATGTAATACTTGTTGCACTTTATGTTTCACTTATCTTGTATTTCATTTCCTTAAAGGTTTAATTTGATTACAAATTCTTCATGTTTCTTTTGCTCTCACTCAAAAGAACAAGTTTTTCGGTTATACTGAGTCAAATAATTGCTACTATAAAAAAAAATTGCTACCGTCTGCAAGAGCTTTGTGTTTAATTTAGTACGTATGGACCACGTGACCTTTGCTGACAAAAACAGTGACCCTGATCCAGGGCATTTCCAGGCAGGCGAGATGCTGCATTAGATCATAAATGGGAAATTTTACATTTTGTGTCGTACTTTCCACATAAATTATTAAAGAGTTATAAAAAAAATAATAACAACTGAACAGGTTTTGAAATGTACCCCCTTTCTTCATATCAAAAGTTGATAAAAACCAGACAGTGCAATCGCCATAAAATGTAAGATTTTATGTTTTCTTCCATTGAGCTGTGTATAAATCGTGCCTGTAGGAAGTCCAGGCTCTGCATTGGCTCTTTTGTTAACATGTGATGTCACAGGTCACATGGTCTATATGAAAAATCAAAATGGACGCTCAGAGACTGACGTCATTTTGTTTACAGGCTACAGATTCCTATACGAGTATGTTTTAATTATCTTATAATGTCCAACAGTACTGCGCGGGAAAACAGATAGTTTTAATGATGTTTTTTTTTTTTGGGGGGGGGGTAAGAATAGCTCTGTCAAACGTCCCAAATCTTGGTAGACGCGAAATCAAGTCGTTCGTTTAAGCGGCACATTCGTTTCGGAAGGGAAATGTGAGAATTGCGGCAATCAACGACTAGATTTCTAGTATAACTTTACGTTTGGTAAAGAAAAAACCTGCACTATGATAATGCACTGTTTGACCAGCTTACGTCTTCTTCTTTTTTGTGTCTGCGTGTAGACGACAATTTGGGCGCCAAAATTGTAAACTAAATTTGTTTAGAGTGGACATGTCGTCGACTACTTACAGATGACATGATCTCTTTTTACTCATGCTTTTCAGTTGGCGTTGATGATCGACGCACAAGCCCACAGCGCGTTTTTTCCCCATGCAAAATTTGGCCTGCTTAATAAGACAAGTTGTATAAACACGAAAAGCGGCTTGGTCCCCCAACGATCTCGGTATAATCTAGAACAGAAGTATGAAGGGGGAAAAAATCAGTATATTTGCAGTAGATTTTCATCCCCGAAACCCAATACCTTAATGGAATTATATTTGTAAGTAATATCAGACCGGCCTACCGGGCCGCGTGTCATTTATGATGTCACGTCGTATGACGCCAACAGCAAATTCGGTCGAATGGGGCACCGAAAACCCCTACCGATGATGGGCCCTTTCGGATCGCCCCTCACCAATACCGCCCTGAAATCACGTCAGGGCAGAATTTGACGGTAAACACCACTTCATTACCCGTGATGTGGCACGCCGCGTCCCCTTAACACATTTTAACCGTCGCAAATTAAATAAAATTCTACAAGTCGATGTGTTACTTGATCGCCTCGTGTCTTGTTCAGGTGTGGCTGACAAACCGTGCACTTTACCCCATGAAGACGATTGACTCAAACGCCTTGACGCACAATACACTCCGGTAAATAGTGTGCCCAATAAAAGTGCATTTCTGTCATTAATACGTTAAAACTGCTTCACTGTCTCTAGTATCAGTCAATCTATCACATCGGCTGCGTTACAAATCTCCCCGACCTCGCTTTACCGACCGAAACTGGACCCGTCAAATGTTGTCCTTTTCCCCGCCCGCGAGCCGAAAGGACGCGTGCTCCGAGTCCAAAATGTAGTAAACGATTTTAACCAAGTTTTCAGCGCCCAAGGGAAGCCGTAACTAATTTGGGTAAAAGTTGCATTTTGCAAAAGTCATCTATTTTATTTGATAATGTTATACGACGCTTAAAACTTATTTGCAGGCCTACACGTACTATTGACCAATTGTCGTGGAAACACGTCTTGATGTACTGATAAAGCGTATATAAATATATCATTAAACCACTAAGCATCTGAAATAACTTAACCTTTGACCCAATTGAGTGTTTTCTTGAGTTTGTCTGTAATAATAGTATAGACGTTTGTAAGGAGCAATCATGCACATACCTTTGCCTTGTTCCTCGTGTTAAATCAGCATTAATGAACACTTATTTCCGTTAAGGCCGAAAGAGGTCTGATTTTTTTTCACTTCCCAAACCTCGGTATGGTTGCATCGATTTGAACGAGAGAGAAATCCAGATGGACGACCCTCTTAAGGTCTATTGACCCACTTCACCTGACGTCATAATCACACGACAAATCTTCCCTTAAGTAATACGCCATTTTGGGATTTATATTCCCTTGTGTTGGTGAGCAGTGCGCATTTTAGGCGCGCACCTTATCTTTACATGCGTTTTGTTTGATCACAAAATGGGAGACCATGGGCAAGACAGTAGCTGTGTGTGACGTCAGCGCAAGGGGTCAATGGACCTTTCCCATGAAATATGCTAATTGCATTCATGCATGCGTACAGACCCTGTTGGTTGGAAAAACGTGCCCATCAGTCCCATGCAAAAGGGCGCACTGTTCCCAAAATTTTGCCAACCAAAATGTAAGTGCGCACGCGCGATGTCCAATTTACATATTTCATGGGAAAGGTCTATAGCTCTTGCTTTCATGCCACAGTTCGAACTGTTGGAAGACATACTAAGCTGACGACGAGGGGCAGCTATAGAGGGCGCATTTGATCGTTTACAGGAGCCACTCAAATTTCATTTAAGAGTTCTGTTTGGTGTAGGGAAGCTGTTGTCAATGTTGTTCTTTCCTTTAAATGTAACCGTTGAGGATCTTTAAACTTTCAAATAAAATAACAAGTGATCCTTGGAAAATCACGTGAGAAGGTTACGTCACTGCAACCAATTCCGTCACTTGTTCTGTATACCGTTAAGTTAATTTGTGTCCTGTAAAGATTAACACAACGGGCTCAGTAGTAATAAAACATAGACCTAAGTTAATTTTTTTTTAAATTAAGCACACAGACATAACAACCCATAAGTGCATTGGTTAACCTTCAGTCTTGAGGAAACGCCCCCCTTCCGTCCAACCATAATAAAACAAGGAGTTCACGCTTTCAATTATCCGGTGGACCAGACCCAAAAACCATATGTACACTGCAATACCGTCCGGTTTAAAACCGCCAAACACTACCCGGTATACGGACGCATCCTGTTGTACTGCTATAGAGTCCGGCTGATGGTGATAAAGCACCGAGGGGCAAAGGTGTGATGGTCAACGGGGGACCGTTTAAGACGGGGTTACCTCACGGTCGTATCCTCCACGGAGATTCGTGTTCTGACTGCTGGTTTACATCCTCTCACCGGACAAAATAATTGCATCATTTGTATTTTATTTTGGGAGAAAAGCCTGCCCGGTAACATCTGTTACAATGCACTTGCCCAAGGGACCACTCTCCTTAGTACACGTGATCCCATTTTCGAGGGCTGTGTGACTCGAAAACCCCTCCGTAACCTAGCCTTAATTTCAAGTCTGAGACCACGGTGACTTGATTTCATCATCCGCACGCACACGCCATTTGTATCTGTTGGCAAACAGAAACACCACGATCTCACTTTAAATCAAGTGTACCGTTTTTTCTCATTAAAGGTGCATTAAAGGTAACAATGGTGTTTGGAAGGGTAAATTAATTTCCATCCGCTGCTCCAGCATTTTAAATAGACATGCACACTTTAACATCAGTGTTTACAATTTCATCACAGTGAGTGGTATAATTATAGCCGAACCGTTTCAGAGAAAGCACGCAACGGAAAACGCTTATGTTTTGTCAGCAGAGACTGACCGTCCATACCATGAACTTGCTTATTTCGCTCGCGGCAATAGAAATAAGCAATACTTATTTGGGAGTCTTAATATGCTATTTTTCGACGTTGACGTATTAGGTATATTAAAAGGACATTCTTATTTGGAGCCGGGGGTACTAATGAACTTTATAATCAGTGAGCTTTCAGATTAAAACTAAATTAATTTGTTTTCGACAATCGCCAATCCTGCACTTCAACATTCAAAAATGACATGCAGCGAGTGACTCTAAACGTGAAACTTTATATCAGTTTTTATAACTGCTATTTTTTATTTTGCAAAAAAAAAATAAAAAAATCACTCGCCACAGATTTCTCTCAAATCACCACTTGTTTCAAGAATTTATTTACCCGAAAACAAAGTAGGATTTGTATTTTTTCATGGTGGAGATACAATCTTAGTATTGGTAAGCGGTAACACCATCTTCATGGAAATCTCCTATGACTTATGGTGGTTCTGAAAGAACCGGTTGTGTGACAACTCGACGTTTCGATCAGTATGCTGTGGGAAACCCTCAAACTAGTTTTGTTATCAACCATGGACGTAAAAACATAAATCTTAGGAAAACCGTCTCAAAATATTGTCAACATGTCTCCATCATTTCTTGTGCCATAGGCCTACACACTATATAGACATTTTGAATGGGTGTTCACCTGAGCACAAGATTGCCCGTAACCATAGGGGATATTTTCTTACTCCATGCCCGAACGACATGACATCAACAACACTGTCTTTAGTCTTGAGCACAGAGAAAATGTGTCTGAGGAACTCAATTATACGTTCATTCTTCCCACAGACCGAGCAAGGCATTGCAATCAACATTCAAAAAATAAGCTACGCTGCTGGGTTTAATATTCTTTTTTTTATATCAATTAAATCTGCAAATTGCATTTCAATGTATTTATATTCGTTTCCGCTCGTGCCCGAAAACATCTCCAAATGCCCAGATGATGTTCTATATTATATCCTCTCGGTATAATTTGTTGTTGTCTATTTATATCAGTCATCGCTGCAGTAATGGCGTTCTGTTATTTCAGCCTAGCTCCCGTCTCTCACTTTCGCTGCAAAGCACGTCATTTATTAATTGTGTCAGTTTAATCGAATCAGTGCCCTTGAACTGCAGCCGCGGAAACCCCTAATTGATGTGACGTCACGTGGAGGTTGTTGCTGCGCAAGTTTTTGACCCCGTTTTATGCCATTGTTTTTCCCGCCCTCATACGCGCATATAGTGTTTGTTAAATGCGTCGAGTGTTAACGCTGCCTGTACGTGGGTGTGTTTGAATATTAGAGACGAATCGAATAGGCCTAAGTACGTGGGACGCTTTAAGAGACCCGAACAAGTGTTAATTTTGTAAAAGGAAGTTGAAAATATTGAAAGATTTTTTTAGGTTAACCTTATACAATGAGTAATGAGACCCTTTTAAAAATTGAAGGGGAAACAAGGTGAAAAAAAATGAAATTTAAAAAATAAAAATAAAAATCACTTAAAAATTATTTCCCGATAAATACTCTCCTGATTAATGTAGATGGTCCAAATCGGGCTTTTTATCAATAATTGTATCGATTACATGTACAAAGGACTTTCTGAAGTCGGTCATCAAGCAATGACAACCATTATAGCAATCAATACCTTTGTGGTGTGGTCACAGTAAACTGTATATACCTCACATACAGATCCTTGCCATTGACTGGTGGAACACGGCGATTGTCACTTGTCAGCCTTTATTAAATGCCACGTATTTACTGCCGCGACGTTCGCCGTCGCATAATGGACAATAGGACGTCGAATATGGATCTCGACCAGAAACCATTATTAAGTTGTAAAGTAAACATTAAATAAAATGGCCGGATGGCAGTTCTGAGGCCATCGAGCTTTTATTATAACGGTGCATCAGGCTTTATCGGTTGGGTGGATTTCACAAAACTAACTTAGGACCAGTCCTAACTTATGACAAGTCCTATAGGTTAGGACTAGTTACTCGTCCCAACTCGAGATAAGACTAGTCCTAGCGCTTTGTGATGAAATCCACAGGAATCGCAAATGGTCAGTAATTCATTGAGGGTTGTTCGTGCATTTTTGACAGCGGCTTAGAAGCAGAACATGACAATGGCTGACATTAAGACTCAACAAAAAATTGCCTGCTCTGATTTTAAATACAGCCTCGGTTTCGTCACACACGATTGACTATAACGCCAACAAAAGATGGCTTCACATGGCAGAGGGTCAGCTGCTACAGCAATGTCCACGGACAATGGTGTGGATATGTAGATCGATTAAATTTGGACTTCAAGGAAAACGAAAGAAAATATAGTAATGCTGTTTAAATCGTTGAGGCCCCAAAACAGCCTCCTGAGGAACATGAAACCGCTATTCCATATAAACAGAAGCGTTGGTTTATGAAACAATAAAATGAATGCATCGACTCTGACAGATACAGCATTTCAACAACAGTTTTTTTGTCCCTGACTGACACCCAATTATAAATTTACTTCCCCGCAAAATCCTGCTACTCTCTCGCCGAGTATTAATAGGATCGCATTTATTCCATTTGATGGAGAAAGCTTACGAAGAAGGTCAAATGAGTGTCCGCATGAAGAAAACAAACCGAATTCTATCTACAGTCACCCAGTTCTGAATAATTTATTTGGTTTGATTCTTGTAGCCCATGATCCACTCTAAATCCAGTTTCTGTGTTTCCATCTTAAATAGGCTTTGATAGATGCACGCATTATACGGACCTTTGCATTTTGAACAGTTAGAGGACAGAGTGAGTTGTTGATAGATTTCACTGTCCGCGGTACTGGTTGACCAGCATGAAGAAACAAAAAACATACAGTCTGTTCAAATCCAAAACCAAAAGCTCCCACCACTGAATCTTTGAGCCTGTTTCTCCAAAACAGATACCCACAAAATCACAATCGCCAGTTTGGACAAGAACTTCAAAAGACACCGATGGTATAAAAAAAACTTCAAGTGTCATGACGCACCTACAACATTCTTTCTGTTATAGTCCACTTCTCCTTCAAGGGCAAAGTCCAACTTCAAGTACCCTTTCCTAATACTGGTCCACTGCACATCATCTAAAGACACAAACATTAATTCGGTTTCAGAAACCTCTGGTTTAATTGGTCAAGTGTTTTGTATCCAGCGCGCAACACTACGCGTGGGTTATTTTAAAGGCAGCTGGTGCACACACTATAAGATCCTCAATAAACTCGTGGCGACACCAACGAAAAGGTCAAAGGTATCTCGCCAGAGGTTTCGGCAAAATTGGACGGCCGGTATCTGGCCTCGAGCTAGATCTGCCAGACCCTCTCCAACAAGTCGTTCGACGCGTTGGTCTTGTTTTGATATACGGCTGGATCCTTCCCACCTAACAAACTGGATGGGTCCGGGAGAAGTCCTTCATGAGATTTAACAACTTATCCACACTAATAGGTTTAAACCTGCCACTTAAATCAGCTTAGATGGGATGTAATGCCACTGGTACGCGTGAGGTAAAACGTCAATCGACCGGGTGTGTTCGCATTCCAAAGCAAACTTCCCATGTACTTGGATTTGTAATGTAAACTGACGCCTGGGGGCCGGGACAACATGTTGCGTTTATTTATAAACACTTTTTTTTTTACTGGCAGTATTTATTAGCTCAATGTTATTGTATTCAAGAGGTGGGTAGCACATTTCACTTTTTAAGTAGAACTTCGACTGAGCTACCTCCATGGTTACACGGAAAATTAAACTAATCCTCACAAAACTTAAAAACCATATTAACACAAATCATTAAGTAAAAGATAGATTTATTTTTCCCTTCGAATTTGTACAAGAATTCAAGAACCCGAAGTTCTTTTTGTTTAAATCCACACGTTTAGTTTTTCATGTGAGTTAATAGTAGATGTGTCATTTTGAAAAGTGTACAGTCTGTGATTTAAAGTGACGCAATGTCTTAATTTAACTTTCAACCATTCGCGAATGCGGATTCGGGGGTTGCGATTACTTTTTTTTATCCCCGTGGCGTTGTGGGTGTCATAAATAATGGCAAGCATCGGATTTCACCATCATGGTTTATAGCCCCTTATGAAACCACGGCTTGGGTTCCGGTTTGGGCTTCGGTAGTTTTTGACGGTACTATAGTGGCACGGGTAACATGCAGTAATAACCCATACGCCCTCTTGTGACCATGAATTTCACCCACGCATTTGACAATCGACCAACCACCACGACCCCTCGGGTCAAACTGGCCGGTCCAGGGGTCATCCAGGAATTTTAAAAATGTAGACTTAGTGAGAATGTCAAGTAATTTGTGACCGATATTTCCTGCCATCAGAAAAAGCTACCTTTGACACAATTCAAAGGACAAACTTTGTCCTTTGAAAATGTAGACATGCCTTGCGAAATCTACACTTACTATATAATAGCCTAATGTCAGTAAAGTTTACTACAAATTGTCGAGTTTATTAGGTATTCATTAAAATGTAGCTGCTTTTCAGTTTGTGCCTAAATTTAACGACTACCCAGGGTGATAAAAAGACAAAAAAAAACGCCGTGTGGGAAAATTGTTAAATGCTTCTAACCCCCATCACCTTCGGCTTGGCCTACTCTGACATTAATCACAAAAAGGATAAACTTAAAAGATAATGTATTTTTGAGAGTGTTTGAGGAAGACGGCCCCCTCAACTCCCCTCCTCATGGAGTGAACATGAAGAGAATACAGTTCACTCCTTCATTATAACCCCATCAACCATTTCACGAGGAAAAACCTTAATTCTCGTGACCTCCTTTTAAGTTCGTTATAGAGGCAACAAAATTGTATATTTAAGGCTGCGCAAGAAACAACTTCTTTACGGCCGGCGTGCCGCCATTACAAATGACATGAACCTTATAATTAATACGGATATGCAAATAGTGTCATAATTTGGTATTTGGTGTTCAAGATGTCCCGTGCAAAAGAAACAAGAGTAAAACATTTTAATAGTTTTAAGAGTTTTTTTAAGGCTTGTGGAGAAACACCTTTCGCTGTGACAAACGAGAAACTTATACACAGTTGCGTGTTCCCCGAACGGTGCATAAGATTAAAAACGTTTAATGACTTATCGTCAGTGCTTCGAATTCTGAAACCCACAAAATATTTCAAAATAATGTGGTCTTACCTTTTTCATTTGCAGTAAAACAGGAACAGTGAAGTGCATGACGAGAGCCCTTTTCAATATGACACAGGATAAATCCAAGCTTAAGCGATACATGCCTCAATTTCGATGTCTTGAAGACAGCAAGTGTGTCCGACGTGAGCAAATTTCCGGCGCCATTTTGTTTGTATACAGCGCGTTTTGAAACCGTAGAGCTTCGGGTCTTTTGTAGTGAAAATTGACTGGATTAAGAAAACACCTGGGTCTGTTATTCGACAAATTCCACGGACAAAAGGACTGCACATTCCAAGAATAACTAACGGAGAGTCATTAAATGAAAGGTGATTTAGGGACATCGTGTGCAGACAAAAATATAAATGTTAAAAGACTTTAAGTGTAGTATAAAAATAGAAGGGACAGAGCGTGGATTGTATTGTACTGGGAATACTTAATACTTAGTGAAGCGTTTGTGTCGATATTTGTGAAGCGAAAAAGAGTTCTCATCCTAATGAAGTAATCTTTGATAGTTTTCTCTAGGTTGCCCCCCCCCCCCCGTGTCATGTTTCACGTATACACCGTGATAAAAGGTAGTTCTAGTCTCATGTAGAATCAGATAATATTTCCCCTTTCAGCCAAATCAGGTAAACCAAAGATCAAGATGGCCGACTGAGGACGATAACTTTAAATTGAACTTGTGTTACCATGCAGCAATTGCTCTTGTATAACACAAAGTGTTTATGTGATTTTTTCGGCATTTTCAAATTATTCACGGGCCTTATACTTGAAATATTGTTAAAATTTTAGTTGTAGATCTGCATTGTTCCATCCATAACTAACAGCGGTTTGGAAAGGGCTGAGGGAATTGCTTCATGCACCCCAAGCTCGTAGCCAGCCCCCCCCCCCCTCCCCCCATTTTCCTTCCCCAAGTGCCCTAGCCCCTACGAATACAAATCCAGATTCATGTAAAAAAAATAATACTAAATAAAAGCATGGCCCCTCTCCCCCCCCCCCCCCCCAACGTTGATGTTTTTGTTAGGCCATACCATGCTTAGTGTACACCCGCATCATTCTTTTACAACAGCATTGGGAAAAAACACCCACGTTGCGACCCCCACCCTTCCCCCCACACATACACATCACCACCACCACCACCAACCACCCCGGCTCAACATCTAGAACCCCGACCCCAACCCCCGGCTATTCTGAGGACATACTTCTTAGTTGTCTTTATTATTGCGTCTTACAGAAAATGTTAAATGTAAAAGTTTGTTCATACTTTGTTTATCCATGGGTGGCAAAGAAGACAGCCGACTATATCGACTCAAGTCTTTCAACATAAAAAGTAAGACGTTTTTCTCACACAAACCCGCCACTTAAGTAACTAACCAGAAAGAGTAGACTTAGTTCTTACATCCATACCACTTAGCATTCCGTATTCTTTGTTTTTCGGAACCGAGTTGTCTACCAAATCCAACATCCCAGGCTATCCCACTTTTTCAAATTTCGATTTTCTATACGAATTCGACTACTGGCTAATAAAAGCCAGTGGTTTCTTCCTATAATAGCGGCACGGCTCGACCAACTCACCACGCCACCCGTACTCACAAACAGTATTGAATGCACAATCACGACCGGCCGGCTCCATTACGTTGAGAGCAGGGCATATTATGGTATACGTAGCACCTTTACTTAAACTTTTAGTCAAATAATGACGTTTTATGATTAAGTACCAGTGACACAGCACTCTCAATAATGACAGTGTGATGATGATGTCAGTTCGGTGAACAACAGAGTCCATTATTTAATTAAAAAAAAACTGGTCCATGCGCACTGTCATAATGACTGAATAATATTGCAAATGAAATTACTTTTATTTAAGCTGCAAGGCGACCCTTGGACAATTTCGATAATACTTAAACGAAGAAGCCCTTTCTTTTTGACCTTTACTGAGATAAAAGCCTTTCATAATCCTACATGGTATTCTGCGACAAAAGAGGGCGCCAGACGAGTTGGCCTGTGGCACGGCAAGAACATTACTTACTGAACACAGAACAGCCGTCGGAAACGAAACATTTACGACAGTTTACAAAGAGGGCGGCATCACGAAAATGTTTTTCACTTTCGGTGGGCGTGTCTCCCCATACAGATTGTTCTTTTCAAAATTTACAACAAAACTTGACATTGAGCCAATTTTACAAGTAGATGTCGGGGTTTTTTTAATGTGGGAAAAAAAAATTGTCATGATTATTTTGAATCCCTTTACTTCAATACATGAAATCAATAAAAGTAATAAATATCCATAAAAAATAAACAAATATATTTCTATAAAAACCAAATACTACTCGTTCTGCATACATTAATTCAAAGAACAAAATCAAGCAAAATATTCAATAAAAATAATTCAAAATGTAATAATCTACTTTGTTATTTTTTTGTTTTTTTTTACATCTGCACATCACTTTCTTCATTTTAAATCTAAGGAAGATAACAATTTTTTCAAAAATGTGGCTTTCCTGATTTTGTATTATTGTTGTTTTTTTTACTTAATACTTCAGAAAGCTCAAAATATGGTGGATGAACAAAGAAACTGGTTTTTTAGAACCTGATTTGAAGCTTTTTCTTTTGTTCTCCCAAAATTGACTTAACTTTACCCCGTCAGTTGCCCTTGTAGTTTATTACTTGAAACCCTTTAACATGGTGGATTTGTCCTTTTTTTCTCCCAATTCAACTCGATTCTAACCAAAACGAGGCTGGAAGGGATAAACAGTCAGAGCCCTCAGTGGTATATTATTATAAACAGTATTTATGTAAAGATGCGCGGGAAACCTGACAGTGATAAAGTCTGTATCGGATAGATGACTATTTGCACCTAATGAAATATTGCCGAGAATCCATGTGGAGCAGTACCAATAAGGGTGGGTCACCTGCAGCAAAAGGTGGGGGGGGTGGGCTCTGAAGGAGCTGAGTGTTGGTCCATCTCATTTATTTCGGCTCAAAACATCTCAAAGAACAATCGTTGTGCTTCCTTCTCTAAAATTGGATATTCAAATGCAGATTTTGTAAGCTGATAGCATTTCAAAAAGAATACATATTTCTTAGGCAGTAGTATAAACCTTAATTTAAAAAAAAAATAAACGATTGTTTGCGATTAAAAATCGTAAACTTCTAAACTTTACCGACAAGATTTGATTTATCTACTTTTCTTTTGGCAGCAAATGTTCAATCACACGTTTGAGAATATCAATGTTCATTTATGCATAACTTACTTTTTGCTTGTCTCAACAATGGAATCTTACAGCACATTCCATAATTGCAA
Source organism: Marthasterias glacialis (assembly GCA_911728455.2). Lineage (NCBI taxonomy): Eukaryota > Metazoa > Echinodermata > Asteroidea > Forcipulatida > Asteriidae > Marthasterias > Marthasterias glacialis. Next base: position 4,232,143 of record OU452240.1, read on the forward strand.
AGCTAGAAAATGCACCCATATTTTCTAATAGATGGGAAAGTGGCCTAATGAAAAAGGGGAAAATAACCCAAGACCCTGAGACGTTAGTTACTGTATCAGCGACATTACTCTTTTGACAGGACAATGTTTCATGAAAAGAAAAACACATTACGGGACACCTAGTAAACATTTCGTTCAGAAAAATAATAATTTCAGTCGCCGATCATTATCGTAGATACACTGTAAATAACCTTATGCATACAAAATACAGGCAAATATTTATATAACTTATACTATAAAAAATAAACTACTCCGCAGAAAACTCACAGTACCGCAAAATAATACCTGAAAGAATGCATTACCTATTTGATGAACATAAAAATAAAATAAACTGCTCTGAAGTACCTTTCAGGTAAAAAAAAAACACATGTAGTTACATTGTACCTTGTTTGCTTTGGTTCTAAATATCATAAAATATAATGAGTTTTAAATATATCAGTACAATGTTTAAACTTGTTGAGTAGATGGGCATTGTCAATCTGTGCTACCGACACATTCCAATTAACAGACTGTGGGAAGTCCATGTATTCAAACATTGGGACCTGTTGTAGCTATGCAATGCTGTTTGATATAAAATACGTTAATGTACCATCCCACCCCGACCGCCTAGCTAATCACAAACATAGCCCCCTGCGGTAACACACACCAAAGCCACACAGCTTACATGTACACACATGCTTGTCAACCCCGAAAATCAAGGACTTCCCTTTCACTCCCAATGTTTGGACTTGTTTTTAGCTTAGCAACGTCCCATTTTTTTTTTTTACACAAAAGCAAAGCAAGGAGGTCGTCACTTTGTCAAAACAACCGGATCCCTTTTGTTCAAGTCCTCATTTGAAACAGGTAGACGACCCCACACAGGCCAGTGGCGTTAATGGGAAAGGGGGAACCCTTGCCCCCCTCTTCCCCCCCAAAAAAAAAAAATGAGATCGAAAAAATGCACTAATGAATGGTTCCATACATTATACAGCCCCCCCACAATATATGTCTTTGTCCCCACATGCCCCTCCCCCCCCGCCCCCCCGAATGAAAATGTCTGGTTATGCCACTGACACAGGCATACAGTACATGCACAAAGAGTCTGTGAAGTCCATATGGAAGACTGTTTGGACGTGATTCCTGATGCAACTGTACTCTGCTGGGTTCGTCTTTTCTTCTTTGATGAGAATAATAAAACAATACATGTCTACAGGCGAACTTGAGATTTCAAAACGTCTTTAAAATACTGGTTAGACTTACACAGTCTGTGGTTTTACAGTTTCATGTTGCACAATGTTTTTGTCCAATAAATATAATAACGGTAATGTTTTTACACACTAGCATTTGTAGAAGATGTATGATTTTTATTGACCCTTTGCTCCAACGCCATACGCGTCATGCTATTGTCTGCCACGCTCACCAGTTCGGGAGTTAAATTGCACTTAAAAATTACAGTGAGAGTGGAAATGCTGTGTGTCCTAAAATGTGCACTTCACTTCATTTCACACACTGGGACATTGACTCCTAAAATGGCGCAACCAAGATTGTTATAAATATGATCTCAGGTGAATTGGGTCAGTAAAAAGTTGTGTGGAAACACTGGGACAAATTGTTAACAAATCAAGACAATGTTTGAAGCAATGCATGGCGTGAAGGATATTAGGAAACTATGACTAGTAAACTAGTAAAACTGCGGGTACAACCATGTGTAAATCTCCTATGGGAGGAGTGGTGGCTCTGAAAAGAGCAGGTGTGGTCTCAACGTTTTCGAACAGTATACTTCAGGAGACGTGCAGAGTATACTGTTCGAAACAATGAGACTACACCTGCTCTTTTCAGAGGCACCACTCCTCCCAGAAGAGATTTATACATGGTTGTACCCGCAAGTTTACCAGTTTGCTAGTTATAGTTTCCTAAAATCAAGACAAATATGAGAAAGAAAATTGCCTCGTTTAAACAAGTCCCTTAACGATAAATATTTAGCTCTTGAGTTGTAAAATAAAGTAACAGCTGAACACGCCGCACAAACATGAACAGAACATGTAGGATGAGGTTGTGCCGGTGAGTTCCACTGCCATGCCGAAGAGAAACGATGACAGTACTTCCGACAGCACGTATGCACTATCAAGAAGGGCTATGTTGGACCCGATGCCGTGCAGCCTGTAGTCTTGCAATTCAACGTCAGTGTAGTACATCTTTAAAAACAGAAAGTGAAAAAATCAAATCAGTGGATCTGTATCTGTACCATATAGTCGGCAAATCATCCTTACGGAAACATCACACCAACTTGTGCACTGCAAAAACTGATTGATTCTCTTGGTATCTATATGTGACAACACTGACATGCTGTTAGTTATCCCCATTGCTTTATCATTGGAAAAACATTCCAGTTTTTGCAGTGTTACTAAGTTACTAACCATGCAAGAAATACATGGGCTAACCCCTTCTCTTGGCCATAAGTGTTTCTAGATTCTTTTATGTGCGTTGATAGATATTCATACAACACACGGGACCTACAGCTTTAAATCCCACCCGAAGGATGAAGCAATAATGGTTAAGTGTCTTGCTTAAGGACACAAGTGTCAAGGACTGGGTCCCGAAGCCACACTCTGCTGATCAGAAACACCAGAGCTTGTTCTTAACCGCTCAGCCACGACACCCCGTTTGAATAATGTATTTATTGCCACAACAGGGTTACAGTTTGCACAGGAAAGGCCATTTTCTTAACGTATCCAAGTGAAAAGATTGACAAGTTTTTGGTTGTCGCGCGGCGTTTGCCACGCAACCCCGGTTAATTATGTTCATTTGAGACGCCATGGGAAGTAGCAATGGCATATTTCTCTACTGTATTTACGTCAATTTATTCATGCCAGAACGTCCCCGGAGACCCACTGCCTGTGACCTCACAAGCTTACACAGCGCCCTCACTGAAGTCAAAGGAGAACCTTTAACTGGCTGAGAGTTGTGCGTGGCGAGTACATGTGTGCACATTTCCATTGTTTTACCTCAACGAGTTTTTGAGACCTACAAGGTCATGCTACCTGACAGGGGTCAATGTGCAAGGTAGGCCTATCAGAAGGTTTTGAGACCTACAAGGTCATGCTACCTGACAGCGGTCAATGTGCAAGGTAGGCCTATCAGAAGGTTTCCAGACCTACAAGGTCATGCTACCTGATACAGGTCAATTTCCAAGGTGGGCCTATCAGAAGGTGTTGAGACCTACAAGGTCATGCTACCTGATACGGGTCAATGTGCAAGGTAGGCCTATCAGAAGGTGTTGAGACCTACAAGGTCATGCTACCTGACAGCGGTCAATGTGCAAGGTAGGCCTATCAGAAGGTTTCCAGACCTACAAGGTCATGCTACCTGATATAGGTCAATTTCCAAGGTGGGCCTATCAGAAGGTGTTGAGACATACAAGGTCATGCTACCTGATACGGGTCAATGGGCAAGGTAGGTCTATCAGAAGGTTTTGAGGCCTACAAGGCCATGCTATGTACCTGAAAAAGGACAGATATGAATTTGAAAAATAGAGTGTCTATGGGAAAACCTTTATGGGAACCAGGTAAAAGAGGCCAAGACCAGGGCAACTGAGGCAAAGGCCTTGCTTTGCTTTCTGATGTTCAGTCTTTGGTTATAGAAATTTTGTTATTCTCACACTATGTATGCTTTTTGCTTGTAACCTGAAAGGACCCTAGATAACACCAACCTCTTTTTTCTGGTGGTAGACTGTCAGTAGTGTAAACGGCAGCGAATTCGTTGTCGCGCTTGCAAATCCCGTGAAGGCAACAAGAAGCATTGTCATGGAGATGTCCTGGACAATCAGCATCAGGCCCGTCATCAGCGTAAACGTCACCATGCCGAAGAAATACGTGGCTATTGGACCGTACGAGATGATCAGGTGATTGAGTACGAAGGAAAACATTGCAGATGTGATGCTCTGGAAGAGAAGTCCGACACTTGCCATTCTTATGCCTGGGGGGTGAATAAATTTCACAAAATCAAACATATATATGAATAATGATGGCTGAAGTACAATGCAGAGTAATGTCTGCCATTCTTATTCCTGCGGGGAAAACAAAATTTACTACAAGGGAAAAAGTATCAAGAGGACATCATTTCTCATCCTCACTCTCATATCAGGCTTATTTTGATTGCAGCAATTGAAATAACAAATGGGGATTTGTTTGTGTGATTTGTAGGGTCTTTGCAGACATATATGATTATGCTATATCCTCGAATATTACAGTAGCTTTATACATGTATGTATTTCAGAGGAAAATATTTCTCAGATCCATTGATACTGGGATCAAGTTTATAATTAGTGAGCTTTCAAACTGAATCTAGTCCAATCCTGTGTCATGGCCGAGTGGTGTAGTGCCCTGGACTCAAGTTCTGGTGGGTTCGAATCCCACGCGTCACACTTCTATCCTTGATCGAGAGGCTTTAAACTACAATTGATAATTGGGTATCTTTAAGGGCGGAGATGGTTCTTGTGATTGATTTAGCTTGATGCTTGGCAGCACAGGCTGCACTCTCCCAAGGGAGCTGAGACGGTTTAAGGAATGAAATAAATGGCTCAGTGACCAGGGTAATAATGTTCATGCGCCATGGTGGATACACACCGGAAATGTATAAATACATGCAAGACCCTAACTATTAAATTGCATCTCCATCTGCAATGTAGGTGTACGGTGGATGCCAATCTCTCAATTTAACCCCTCCAATACAATGGTACCACAGAGCAACTGAGGCATAATCTTAGCAGCTTATCCCATCGAAGAAACGTTGCAGCAGTCTCCTTTATAGGATGCAGTGCAGCAGGTGCCCCACCTTGCTGAAATCAAGTGTCCCGCCTGCAAGGCAACCTGCTGCTCGACAAACCAGGCAGTCTTTGCTACTCAACAGATTTGCTCTACAGTCCCCGGTCCCTCAGGGTATGACTGCAGCAAGAACTCTGCAAAGTTGTGATAGGGCTTTCCTTCCTGCAACTGTAAAGATCTGGAACAGCCTACCATCCTCAGTTATTTCAGACATTACTTACCAGGGCATGCAGTCCTTCAAATGTAGAGTAAATAAATACATTAAGTAAGAACCAGCTTAGGGCTAATAGGACTGCAGTGTGATGCTAATGGTCATGTCTCTCATCACTTTCTAGTGAGTGAGGCATAGTCCTATAACCATTGTTTCTTTTCTTTTTTTATTGTTTTTTTTTGTGGGGGTGGTCTGTTGAAACAAGCACGTAGCTATCCCTATGGGATATTCTGCTTGTTTTTGATGGGGTGCTCCTTAACAAGAGCAGTTCATAAATTAAAAAAAAAAAAAAAATGCCACAAATGACAAAACCTTCTAGGCAACCATTGGGTACAGGTTTCTTCTGCTTATACAAATGGTATTACATAATACATGTATGGAAACCACACTGCTTGTGTATTGTGGACTTAATCTCCACAGTCTCCAGTGGGATTTTTTGGCAAGGGCCAGTTAAGGCAAGAGAGTGAAGCCTTAAAAATGACAGTTGATCTTGTGCACAGTTTACTCACCATCTTCATATAATTCTCTAGATGACGACTTCACAGGGGAGTCAGGGTTGCCGTGGTACAACGCTTCCCCGACATAGTCAGTAAAGTACATCTTGAACCCCATTACGGCCATGCAAGTCAACAAGTTCACCAAGCAGAGTTTACGCAAAACTGACGGCATCGTCCTCACACTCAGTATCGTATCTGAGAGATAGAGTTTGTACGAATTGGGCACGAGGTAATAAAATAAACTACAGACGAATGTTATCGGTATATTAATAATTTGATAGACAATCTGGGTTGGAAGATTTAGGCGCCCGATTGTTCTCATGGTGGGCATGCTTAGGGATATTGAGGAGGGTGGATTGGGTAAAAGTTTCGGAGGCATCTCTTCATTCAGCAGGGAGTTGTTCTGCGGGATACCATTGAGGGCAGCAGACGCAGCTGATATCCCATTCTGTTTGAGGTAGGGATGCACCTCTTGTGATTGGTCAGTTGTCTTGATTTCCTGGATGGTAAGTGGCTTATCCTTAGCGATAATGAGGGAAGGGATGGATGTGATGAGAAACAAGATTAGCAAGATTGCAAAGAGCATGTGCTCCTGCCCACCCAGAACCTCACTCAAGTATGTCTTGTTCCAATCCATACATAGCACGAGATATCCAAAGCAAGACCCTAGACTAAGCATGAAGTTAAAGATGGAGTAGGCTTTGTTCAGCTGGGCCTCATTCTTACTCTGATCCGACAGAAGGGATTCGATTGGCATCAAGGCAATCTGGGAGCCAAAATCGAGGAGGATGACGGAGCACGCGACGATTGCGAGACCAAGATGCTTTCCTGGGATCAAGGTGTTCAACCGCTCTCCCAAGAGTATTCCGTTTGGAAGCAGTATCAGGGACAAGGCGATGCAGAGGATGACGAGGAAAATAATGGGTTTCCTTCGACCGTAACGACTGTTACATTGGTCGCTCGTCGTCCCGACGCAAGGAAGTACAAAGAGTGCCAGCAGGGGACCTGTTGCCATGATGATGCTCATCCAGGTCTCGGAGAAGCCGGTCTCAAGGAGCATGGGTGGGAGGTAACTGAATGCGGCAGAGACGCACAGCTCCACCCCGCACGTGAAGAAGTTTACAATAACAAGGTAGGTGTAGGTGAACTGGCCATCTGCGATTTGCTCCATGATTCTGTTGGGGGGATGACGTCCAGCGAGGATCTAGGTGGTGGGTTTTAGAGCTGCAGTCGGTGGGTTCAGGAGATTGTAGGTGGGGACGGAGCTCAGCTCCCAATCTGTATCTGTGAAGGACAAAAAAAGCAGACCATTTTATCATCGAAAGATAAACCATCAGTTGACCCAATTCATCTGACGTCATCATCACAAAAATCTGGGTTGCGCCATATTGGAAGTCAATGTCACTGTGTGTTATACAGTGTGGAGGCAACGCAGTGGTTACACGTATACCTCAGGCCTGATTGCTTCATTCTTGAAAGGGCAAGGGCACCAAGGCATTTTCTTCTTGATAAAGGACATCTCTATGAGGAAATTGTAAATTTCTAGGGGCACCAAGGCAATGACCAGGGGCATGGAGGCAATTGCCTCCGTTGCCTCCGTGAAGTATCAGGCCTGTACCTATTTACTTACAAAATGGTGAGTGTGGCACAATCGCCACGCATGACGTGCGTGCAAGAAACTCCTGCACTGGTCTGGTCTGATCTTGAAAGAAACAATGCAATTCATTGTTCATTGTAAGAAACAATGCATTGAACATGTGCAGTACATGTGCAGTACATGCACTTGTGAATTTACTTCTGAATGCACTTGCCCTTATCTGTTGTTTATTCCCCTCCTTGCCCCTCCTAATTAGCCCTAACCCTCAAAGTCCAACACTCCGTCCCAGTCCAACAGGTATAATATCTTTGCAAGTTACCTTCCCTAATCCATCACAGTCCAACAGGGTTACTGCATACTTAAAGTACCCATTCCATCAAACTCCAACACCATATCAATAGTGCACTGTACCTAACCCCTCAAATTCTAGCAAAACCTGCTGTTGGAGAATGATGGAATATGGGCTTCTTCTTTCGTATGAGACAGCTAAGCAGTGTTGCTAAGTCTCTGCAGCCAGCTCACTGTGTCATGGTTTGGGTTTTCGATGTCCAGGTTGTTGGGTGGGGGAAAAGTGGGGCACTCGTGGATGATGTGGTGGGCGGTCTGTTCCTCGGCTCCACATCGGCAGGCTGCTGATGGGCGCAGACCCCAGCGGTGCATGTTAGCGTTGAAACGGCCAACTCCCGTCCGTAGCCGGTTCAGGGTTGTCCAGTTTTTGCGAGGAAGGTCAGCACCCGGTGGTAATCAAGTTTTTGGGATGACTGTGAGTTGAGGGGGTCGGGGAGTCTGCTGCCAGCTGGTTCTCCATGCTGCAAGGGTGTTGAAGTTGGGGCCACCAATAATTTTTGAATGGCGGGATAAAGGGCGGCGGGAATATGGGCTGTTCGGCCTAGTTAAGAATAAAAAAGTGCATTCCATTGTACTAATACCAACCATTCAGAAAATACCTGGAACAGTTTATCCATTCTGATTGGGAGGCGATCACTTGGCCATGTTTTAAGGTCCCATGATTCAATTTTTTTTATTGGTTAAAAAAGGAACTATGCCTATCAAAGTATATTATTATTTTTTTTTTCATTTTTTACATGCCTATTTACCGTAGAAATAACAATTTCTAAAATTAGGGGATTGCCGCGCTCCACCCACCCTTCCTCATTAACATAAAATCTGTGACGTAGACAGTTGACCGGCTGACCAGGGCCATGTGTGTGACAATAAGACACATTGCATTGTTGACCACTCGGCACCAGAGCTGTCTTTGAAACTTTTGACCACAGTCTACGTCACGAATCATTGCACCAGCAAATGACACACATTTTCGGGGCTCTATTAAAGTGTAACGCATAACAAACACATCAAAATAGTCAATGTTATGTTTTGTTAATTTCAAACCATATAATATTAACATGATTAAGCCACAAAAATGTAATGTGACAAAATACCTCTTCATGGGCCCTTTAAACATGCGATATAGACATGCCGCAGAGCATGCAAATTGCACAGCCCAATTTAAACTGGCAGCCCCCATGGAGGAAGACGGTAGGTAGCACATAAATTTGGCTCGCGCAATTTTGAAACTTGTGAGCGCAATTTTGAAACTTGTGAGCGCAATTTGGAAACTTGTGAGCGCAATTTGGAAACTTGTGAGCGCAATTTGGAAACTTGTGAGCGCAATTTGAAAACTTGTGAGCGCAATTTGGAAACTTGTGCTAGGCACTCAACATGGGTAGAAATTTAACACAGACTCTAACACAGACTCGAGTCGAGCTGAGTTGACAAATTTGTTCTCAACTTGTAAAGGTTTTTGGAAGTTTTTAACAGAAAGGTATTTATGAATGGGAATAAAAGTGTGTTGAATCGGTTTTCAACACGGTGAGGCCTGGTTCTTGATAATTTTACCTCGACTTCGTCTCGGTAATATTATTGAGAATCAGGCCTCACCGTGTTTAAACAAGTGGTTGAAAACCTCTTCACCACACTTTTATTCCCTTATTCATAAATACCTGAGACAGTTTATCCATTCTGATTGGCCGAGAGGGCATCACGTGGCCATGTTTAAACGGGCGATATAAACACGGTAAAAAGTGTTTAAAACCGGCTAGCTTGCGATCGAAAAATATAGCCCCTGTATCAGAATAAAGAAGTATACGTGTTTCCAGCTGTTGGGTTTCTGATTGGCCGAGAGGGCATCAAGTGCCTATAACAGCTGCAGAGACATGAAGATCGACATTCCGTTCAAGGAATTGGCCCGTAAATATGGATACAAATTTAATGCAGAGTCGAGCTGAGAAACTGTCAGATTTGTTCCCAATTTTTGAAGGTTTTTGCATGTTTTTGACAGAAAGGCATTTATGAATGGGAATAAAGGTGTGCTGAATCAGTTTTTAACTATTGTTTAAAACCTCTGAGGGGCCTGGTGGCCGATAATTGCCCATAAGGCCCCTCATCGGTTTTAAACAATAGTTGAAAACCTCTTCACCACACCTTTATTCCCGTATTACATTACATACATTACAAAGTTCCTTCAGCAAGATCTTGCACCCAGCATCACAACCAAGGTATAAGTCTCACAAGCAAATAATTTATAACGGAGGAGTAGTGATAATTCTGAAACCTATACAGCATTTAGCACTTTATCGAAACAGCTGTGGCCAATAGCAGTAATTTATTAGCTTGAGTTTTGTTTGCTAATTTGCATTAAAAAACAACAGCTGTTCGTGTACAATACATATACAGTAATACAGTAAAAACGGGCACAATATCGCAGCAAGATAATGAAACAAGAAAGCCTACTTGTTGGAAACGAAACATCTTTCCATGACGCCAAACTGTAAACTAAAAGTCAATAACGATGATACAGTGTATGTGTGCCTTATTTACAGGCCCTTAAAGGTGCTATGTTGCTGAGTTTCCCTCATCGACACAGGCCATACATATCTGAACAGCAACGAATGGGCATAAGCCAATCTCGCTATCATGGGAAGCGCGCTGTATCGATACCTCTCGTCACTAACCCTTGATAGGGAAGCACTGAAAAACAAAACAATGCTGTTTGGCATTAAAAAGTGACTGCTTTGCACGCATGCTTGTTAAAAAATTTTGAGCACTGGACAATATAATCTGTTAATGTGTGAACCGTTGTCATGAATGTTATAAAATGTCAAATTGAATCAAATTGAATGCTATGAATGTTACTGACTATTCATAAATACCTGAGACAGTTTATCCATTCTGATTGGCCGAGAGGGCATCACGTGGTCATGTTTAAACGGGCGATATAAACACGGTAAAAAGTGTTTAAAACCGGCTAGCTTGCGAACGAAAAATAAAGCCCCTGTATCAGAATAAACAAGTATACGTGTTTCCAGCTGTTGGGTTTCTGATTGGCCGAGAGGGCATCAAGTGCCTATAACAGCTGCAGAGACATGAAGATCGACATTCCGTTCAAGGAATTGGCCCGTAAATATGGATAGAAATTTAACGCAGAGTCGAGCTGAGAAACTGTCAGATTTGTTCCCAATTTTTGAAGGTTTTTGCATGTTTTTGACAGAAAGGCATTTATGAATGGGAATAAAGAGTGCTGAATCTGTTTTTAACTATTGTTTAAAGCCTCTGAGGGACCTGGTGGCCGATAATTGCCCTCGCCTTCGGCTCAGGCAATTATCGGCCACCAGGCCCCTCATCGGTTTTAAACAATAGTTAAAAACCTCTTCATCACACCTTTATTCCCTTATTAATCAATGTCATTACTTCAACTTTGATTTTTTTTTTATTCAGACTGAACTATTTCTCAGGAGGTACGGTACTGCTGGTATGAACTTTATAGTCAGTGAGCGTCCAGTTTGCAACTGATGACATTTTGTCACCGTTTTCACAGAGTGCAAATTCCTCAAAACTCTTGCATTTGGGCAAATCAGTGTTTGTACATATTTTGAATGTTGTCATTGACATCAACATTTTCCTCGAGTTTCAAGTCATAAAACTTCACAGTTTCATAGTAACACTATTTAGCACAAGGATACCATCACCCAATGTTTTGAGTTTTTATGAACAGCAAAAGGTCGTCGATCGGCCACTTTTTACATTGAAGTACAAGTACATCCATGAAGTGCTGGCATGCCGCTGAAAACAAGTGCTCAGCCTTTGTGTGTTTTCACGAAGAGATAGGCCCACTTACATACATGTATAGACCAGAAGCATCGGCCAGAAAAACAAGTGAGTACTCAACTGTCACTGGTCAAATCTAAGGTCTGACTGTATAAAATGGTAGATTAGGCCTTGTGGAACACTTCTAGGTAGTATGTGGTCTCAAATTGTGGTATTAATTTAATTTTTCAAAAAAGTCCAAAATACATAATTATTAACATCGTTAAAATATCATTGAATTTTTGTGTGTGTGAAACTGACCAACTTTTCACAAACAGCAGGGCTGGATTTAGACACTAGCCCGGCGTACAAACACTAGTCAAGAGTGCCGTGGGCTAGTCAAACTTGCTTCTGCGTTGCCCGGCCGGGCTAGTAAAAACTGAGTCAGATGACTCCTCTTTCTAAATGTACCCTGTCAGTTTTCTATGTGGTGTAAATGGTCAGGCCAGTAAAAATTTGTGAGGGCTAGTCAAAACAATATCAGACTAGCCCGGTGGTCTAGTCAGGACAAAAAGTTAGCACAAGCCTTAACAGCAAATTGGCATAATTCGCATTGGTTTTATATTACACAACACACTGCACACAGACCTCCCTCACGCAGTTTTCATAAAGAGACTTTGTATTAAACTAAACAGTCTATTTAAAGTACTCATTAATTAAACTTACTATGATAAATCAATAACAGATTTGTATGATTTTAAATTTTCACATGGTCCGTAGAATGTCAAAGTTTCATTGCAAATAGTCTCTGAAACAGCGATTTTCAAAAAATAATTTCAAATTTCAAACGCGGTTTTCTCCAGACATAAAAGTTTGGCTGTAGTGACTCAATGGGAGACTTTTGAGACGCTGGCGACAGCAGACACAACGCGCACAGCAGACACAACGCGCACATGCGCGCACATGCTCAGTACTGCGCGTGTAGTTCTCATCATGCGTACTACTGGTGAGAAGTGTGAAAAAGGACCCTCCAAAACTCTCCCATTTGCACTTTGTGAAAACAGTGATGATTTGTTCTGATAGCTGCCCATCCTGGACTTTGCCTTTAAACTAGACCATTTCCTTCAATCAATAATATACACAATGTACTAAAGCCTAGACAGTAGATGGAGATATCAATGTTTGTTCACGTAATAACTCGAGTTCCGAGGATTGTTTTATTTGTGTTGCCAAACCACATGCTGCACCGCATTCAATCACTAACAGTTTAGACAAACAGCTGCACATAGGTAGAAATCAATTTGTTCTAAATCAACACTTTGTGTAAATTTTCTCTCTCGTTTACATGTAGGCCAGAAAGCCAGAACAAATTTGTCTTCTTTCATAGACGCAGAAAAGAATACATTGTGTATTTGTACCCATATTTCTGCAGAGGAGGCATTAAACAGCGACTTTGCTGGTAGTTTGTCTTTCTGGTAAGCGAAATTGTCTCGCACTTAGCGGACTTGACCCTGGTTACTGGTCATCTGAGTACTTGTTTTAAAAAGAAAAACTTAAAAGTATTTTTTTTTTATCATCGACGTTGTAGGTCTTAATGGCATGTCATGGCCGAGTGGTCTAGTGTACTATCGAGCTCAAGCTCTGCTGGCTATAAAGTTACCAGGTTGTGGGTCAGGGATGAGATTTGATGAACATGAACATTCCTGAATAATTACTTGCGGGCCTTGGTTCCCACTCTGTTCTAGATTTAGAACATCTCAGATGCTACAATTCAGGTTTACCAACTATTTACATCACCAGAAATACAAAACTACAGGTTTGGACATAATGTTGACTATTTTTGTTCTCCCTCTTGTTGATTGCTTCACTTCATCCAAGACATTTTTGGTTCAAGGAGATTTTTCGAAAAATCCTAAAATCAAGAAAATTCCTGAGAAATCTCATGCCTGGTGGGTTCGAATCCCAGTTATGACACTTATGTTCTGTGTATAAGACAAAATGTACAACACCAAAACACACTGTACTTTAAGTTAGTACTGTAACTTAGATGTGATAATCGTAGTGCTTGGTTACAGCCCTTAGGCCTTCGACTTATCTTTTGACGATTCAATGAGTTTGTCTAACAACCGCCTCACACAGTATGTAAAACAGCAGGGCTTAAAATTTACACCAGACCGCAGTGTCTGAGGCCAGTGATTTTAACGTCAGGCCAGTAAACCTTAGGAGTGGACAAATCCGGCGGTCTTGTGTTTTTCTTTAAATGTTGACTTTCTGTCTGACAAATATCTTTCAATTCCGTTGATAATTGAAACATTTACCCGTAAATACAACTTGAAGATAAATATTCTGTTCGTGCTTGTTCAAATTAAAACAGTTTAATTTTTAAACTGTGAAGTTAATATTATTAAATCAATCATTATTATTATTATTCATTTATTTTTGTTCATTTCAATTCTGGTCTTGTTAAAAAAAAAATCTGGCCCAGTAAACATTTTAAGTTACAAGCCATACAGTCTCAAGGATTTTCCCCACAAATTCGAGCCCAGAATAGGACAGGTCCCCTCAGCCAGACAAGGAGTATGTGAATACTCGGAATTGTGGGTGCGCACTTTTCTGGGTTTTTTTTTCACTTAATTTTAAGTTGGGAATATAATTGAGCTTCTAAATTCTGTAGACCTTAATGCATGACGTCATTTGAGTAGGGTTGCCCTCTGCTAGAGGTCAAAGGAAGGTTGCTCATTGGCCACTCCTGTGCACCGCGCATACATAGTTGCGCATTTTCCATTGTTTCATCATTACTTTACGTCTAAGGTAGCGGCGCGATGACGTCAATGCATTAGGTCTACTGCAAACTGACTGAAAGGCCACTTGGTTCAATTGGTTACAGTTTACGTGTTAAAATAACAGCCACCAAAAAATTGCAAATTTTCACCCACGGATTGTTGAAGTAACCCTCCGGTCTACAGCCAGCAGGAGGATCGAGTGTTACGATTATCGCAACTGTGTTAAATATGGGATTGGTAGAGAAAGTATGAAAATAACAAAAGTTAGACTAGAGCAATGTCCAATGCCGGCATTGGAATTCATTGTCATAGTAACTGGGGTGGGGGCAGTAGCTAGGGCACTGTACTCCTTTTTTTTTTATAGATTTTTGACTTTATCGGTCGTACTAGCTAAGCTAGTGTAGTACGACTGATAATGTCAAAATCTCAAAAAAAGTACAGCGCCCCAGTTACTGGGTCTAGCCCCAGTTACTGCTGGGTCTAGCCCCAGTCATTCCAGTTACTGCTGGGACGGGGGGGGGGGGGGGGGGGGTTGCTCACAAGTAACAACAAAAAGTACAACTCCAGCGTTTCAATTGACCGCCAATCAATCATTCATACTCAAATCATCACAATAAAAAAATGAATTAAAAAATGTTTTTAAAAAAAGCAAAAGAAAACAGTTGTGGAAAAATAATTATAAAATAAACATGATAGAACCAGACATATTTTCGAAGAGCGAGCTGTGCAGTCATGTAAAATCATGAAAAAAAGCTACTTCAGGTTATAGCATGCAGACGGTCCACTGTGTCCTTCCCGACGCCAGCTGCCTGACGAAGAATTCTCACGGAACATTTTGATGGTTATGTTGGAAATGGGGGGATTTAAGACCGAAAAACCTCAACAAAACACGAGCCGGTCTATACCGATTTTCAATTAATTTACATCGTCCAAACTATCCATCATACTTACCTCACGTTATCGCCTGCTATACACAACAACATTTTTGTTCAACATGGCTTTTCATTCTGTCATGAAAAGTTAAATTTTCCCCACAGATTTGTCATTGTTTTGACGAAGAATTCTTCTTCCGTGCTTCTTAGGAAGTCACATCTTGGTGGGATCTTTCTATCCTATCTGCTGCTGCTGGACACGTAGTCGCCCTGTGTGTTGATCGCATGTACACACTGTGGACTGAAGATTTCTTGCCCAGATGCAACTTTGTGCCTTATTGAGATTCCACGGAACGTTATCTTCATGGACTTAGTATTCTTATATGGGCACTTTTCGTAATGAGACCAAAATTAAATCCCCATGAATGGCTCAGTAGTGCAGAAAGATCTCGATGGCCGGGTTTTACTGTTTCCGGTCGACTGCAGCGCACTGGAGAAGACTTGCTTTGATTTACCATAAGCAAGGTAATAAAAACAGCTGGGGGTAAGGCCAAGGGGATCCGGGCGCCCCATAGGCCTCCGGACAGGGACAAAACATAAATAATGAAATAAAATGGGACTTTTGATGCATTTTTTTTTTAAATCTCTGCCATACATAAGTAAATAAACTACTTGTAGTTTTAAAGTCTTTAGTCTGTTTTAGTCTTATTGGCCCAATTTGTGTCCTTGCTCTAGTATGAATCTACCAAAATAACTTTCTACCCATTTAGTTTTTCCGTTTTGAAAATACTTTGTTCTTTAAATAGCCGTCGGATACCATATAATTTGGCTTCAAAAGAGGGCGCTTTTCATCATAAACAGTCTTTTCGCAGATGGAGTCTTCCTAAAGTGCCATCCATCAAAGACAGTGACGTGGAAGTGGAACATTACTGGGAAATCTCACATTAAGTTCAGCATTTTGGACCAAAAATACGCGAAATTTCAAGTTGTAAGTGTTTAAGAGTTTATTGACACTGAGGAGCAGGATAATTTTATTTTATTTAATGCGATTGTCACTGGAGTGGTTTATAGATTTTCGGTACAGTCACGTCACTAGCACTAGCAGTTTAAGCACCACTAGCAGCGCTGTCATGTAATCAATATCAACCACTGGAGTATTGACACCACTATTTAGTATTTATCGGGTTATGTAGACCCTAACTAAACTAGTGACCGTTTGTTGTGAACATCAGCATTTGTCATTGTCATCAAATTAAAATAAAGGATTCAATGGGGGCCTCTTAGGCTCTACTCTAGCTAAGTACCTCCTCTACATGTACCACTCCATTTGACCGGGGCCAGGCAATCTCGGTGGTCTAGAGTTGGTAAGAAAACATCTGCTCTTAAAATGGCAAAGGTCGTGGGTTCAAATCCCACCTGAAGAATATGCTTATGGATTTTTTCACAACTCGGGAAAGTACAAGTATTCAGTGGGCTTAACACACATTGGTGGTGTATGGGTAAAAAACACAAATAAAAAGGAAATATGTTTTTATTATGGCATGATATGATATGATGTTTACAGTGTATTTATTAAATAAACTTACAATAGACCGATTGCGCGACCTACGTCACGTGACCCCTATTGGGTTAAAAATGTAAATACACACGTAATCCTCCATAGGAAAGGGTGGTAAGGTACATGATGATTAATGCAATTAGTTAATTCGATCAAGGCTTTTTTTGCTCGAAATCTGTGAAACATATTCCAGAGTTTGTACCAAAGACCTTCAAGTGGCTGAATAAAGCCAGTAAGGACAGTTCCAGCAAGTCTCGAAAATTGTAAAAGTACCGTATAAATCAAAATGTGCATGATGTGTACAGCGCACGACGGAACGTTAGGCCAGACGACCGCGCTCACCACACACTTTTCAACACAAAAATTTCAAAGTTTTGAAGCTGAAATCCTCCAAAGAAATTGCTTTCCAAAACTGTGTGATTCCTTTGCCTATTTGAAATTCTGCAAGGCTAGGTATTAATGCTCACTTTTCCAACGTTGTTTATCCTTTTTTTTACAGTGATTTAGGCCAACATTACAAACAAAATAACAGACGGGTGGCTACATGATAGTCGTCCAACGCCGGTAGTGCATGGCTTAAAAAACCTCTTTTCAGAAGAATTCTGTTAAATTATGAAACAGACATGCGATTTAAATTAATGCCTCACCATACTACTTTAATTAACGGGGCTGATTAACTAATTCATCGCTTAACGAAAGTATAATCGACTGTTTTTCGAACTCACTCTGTGTCACGGCCTATCTCTTTACAAGTATTTTTTCACCAGCTGTATGATGTCATACCCGATAGGGGGTCACATGACCGCATGTAAACATTGTCGCGCAATCGGTCTATTAGGCTAATGTCTGAAGTCAAAGATGGGGTGGAGAACAGGGGGAGGGGCTGGAGAGACAAGAGATAGGCCCTACTTGACTGGAAAATGGAATCAAGATTCTTTTATGTAGTATCCAACTTGTACTTTCTAAGGCATTTTTAAAGATTTTTTAATGAATGTTGTTGGACTTAATTTCTCTTTTTTAATTTATTTAAATATTTCTCTTGAGGAATTGGTAGCTAAATAAAATACGTGTTCGAAGTAAAACTTGCCTGGGAATGGTTAAAATTTGCTGGTACACTGTTTGAACTAAAAGGGGCTGTGTCGCCATGATTATAGCAGACCTGTGGCTGTGCATGGAAAGATGAATTCTCACCCAGATACTGCGCGCGGTCAATTCACAAAGGGTGCCGTCTTTGTCACACTGTGATGTGACCCCAGGTGCACACGCGTGTAAAGTAACTGGGTTATTCCATTTACTGCTACGATCTCGACGACACTGCCCCTTTAAAGACTCCCACTTGTCAACGCGCAACAAACAAATTCGTGCCACGAAAGATCACCTTTGACCGGCGCACACGTTGTACGTAAACTAGGTATGGGTCCATGATTGTTTTGTGCCACAAAAACAGTTGTAGGGTAATGGTGATGTGTGGTCGTCTTTAAGTGGGCAAGTTCAAAACTCAGGTTTCTACTTTGTGATCAACATGTCCCCCTAAAAGTAAGTTGATGACATTTTTACACTTCACAGGTCATTTGTATGGAGTGCTTAGTGAAAACTAAATGATGGGAACTAATTTACTCTCCTCCACAAACAAATTATGAATTTATCTATTTAATCCAAAATGTGACACTTCTTATAAATTTTGAATAACTGTAATTATTCTCCTCTCAGGTAAATGTGTGAAAAAGATTCCAAGAATGGACAGAGGAACTCGGAAGGATTTGTTGGAGACGATAGAGAAGCAGAAAGATCAACTGAGTCGATATGAAGGCAGACTTAGAGGTTGGTTAGGCCATGTGAAAGAACAAAATATTTGCTTATCGTCCCGGCCCGACAAAAACAATCCAAACCTTTTCTTAATTTTTGGTGTTGTTACTTTTAACACTTACCATAGAAACTCCAAGACTCTTGGCACTGTGACATATCAATTTCATCGCAGCAATCAAATTAAGCTATGACAATTTTGACTTTGGCGGTATTGCTGTCATAAGTATTTCTGTGGAGGATTGGTACTGATATGAACTTTTATATTAGATTAAAACTACATGTAATTAATTTTCTCAACTGATAATTACCAATCCTGTACTTTGTCTTCGATTAAAACCTGATCAATTGTTCTTATCTCGAGATGATAAATCGTCTCCGATTTTCTTTATCACAAGATGTTGTCCAAGCCTACAAAAGCTTGAGCAAGGAGAAAGAAGCCCTCGAAGCCAGCGTCCAAGCCTTGAGTACCGCACCCCCTCACAGACTGGTAGGCACACCCCAGAGTACGAAGCCTCAGGGACGGAGGAATAATAAAGATGGAGATGGAGATGGAGATGGAGATGGAGAGAAGAATGAAGAAGGAGGCGGGGAACCAAAAAGTGCCAAAGAAGAGGTACTGCTTTAATTTAACCCTCTTTCGGGCGGTCAGATTGGCGTAATGGTATCTTTCCTCGCCTTCCACCTCTGGGACCCCGGTTCGAATCCCATCGGGGGGGGGGGGGGCACTATGCGGATTGGGTTTTTCAGTCCCTACCTGATTGCGTGGGTTTTCCCTGGAATATTTCTCTGGTTTTCCTCCCACATCTAAAACTGAAACTTCCTTCCTTGTCTTCTCTCCATGGGGTTCTTGGCTATAGTTCGCTTTTCCGAGAGTCCTTGGCTTCACAACCAAATAATTAATAATAAAATATTTTGTCCATAACGTTTTGCGATTAAGTTGACCAACCATTTGGAAACATTCAACTGGGGGGTTTGTGTTTAATGGGACAACTCGACGCAGTTTTCACGAAGTGACATATGCAAGACCATACCAGTATTGTATGTATTTGTAGAAGACGGAATTCACTCAACAGTTTTTCCCCCAAACAAATTCAAACAGTAAGGAATTCATGTTCATTTGGCTTCATTTTGGAAAGATTATTCGCAAACATTTCCCCTCTTTGTAATACTCGTAGAGTAAAGATGGCTCTGATACCGAATCGATGGAAAGAGAAGATAACGTCAACTACCAGCAACTCAAGGACCAACTGAGCACGCTCACAACTGCCCTAGCAACAGTTACCGGACAGAAATCCAAGATGGAGGCAAGCTTCCAAGCAGACAAGAAGAAGCTTAGGGTAGGAATGGCGCCTTTCTTAAATACTATGTTATATTCTGGGGTATTGGAAGAAGGATGTTTGGATTGATAGCGTGAGTCATTGATTGATGTATGGGTTCGTTAGTTGTTTTTTTATTTTTATTTATTTGATTGATTGATTGATTGATTGATTGGTTTATTGGTTTATTGAATGATTGATTGATTGATTGGTTGATGTAGTAATGCTCTTTATCCAGCCAAGTAGGCCTCTCAAAGTGCCTTAGAATATTATTACCTCTGTTCATTGGGCCCTAAGCATTTCTAAAACCATCTCAACTCTTTTGGAACATGCAGCACCGGCAGCCAAATCGGCAAACAGGTTGCTAATCATTCACATCAACAATCTCTACCCTCGCAGGTACCCATTTACTCCTGGGTGATGAGAAGCAATTAAAGTTAAAGTGTCTTGCTCAAGGACACAAGTGTCTCAACCGGGATTCGAACCCACACGCCGGTGACCTAGCCGCCGAAACTTAAGTTTGATGCGCTAGACCGCTCGGCCACGACATGCCCTATATTGATTGATTGATTGATTGATTAATTTGTTTATTTATTGATTGGTTTATTGATTTATGGATTGATTGATGTATTGATTGATTGGTATATTGATTGATTGGTTGATTGATTTATTGATCTACTGATCTATTGATTGATTGATTTACTGCTGATTTTCTTGACCCACAGCAAGAATATGAAGAATCTTTGCGATGTCATCAAGAAGGAAAAGAGGAGTTTGAAGAGACAAAAGCCCGCCTCCAAGAGCAAATCAACGACGTAAGATAAGAAATCATGAAAGGCAACAAAATAAGGCACACGTCAAATGACATTTTCCTTTAAAATCTGGCCGCACTTGGAAATGAAATATTTTTCAGGAGCAACATCATTCCGAGAGAGCCTCTCCCTTATCGGTGCCGTCTTATGGCTGTTATTTTTCTGAGCTGTTTAACTAGCTGCGTTTACTTATGAGGTCCACACACAGTCCAACCAATCTGAGGTGCACCCATGCCCTTTGCCAAATTCTACTGCAACATTTTGAGTTTAAAGCAGATTAGTTGATGCAATTTGATGCACTGATTTCTCTAGAGAGAGTGTGGTGAGTTTATCAGGGATGAGATTCCTCCGGACTTTTCAGGATTTTCAGATTTTACAAAATTATTGTTGTGGAATGTTTTTACGGAAAAAAAATGTTTAATGTCATTTATACATCGAGGCCCTTGTAAAACCTTAACACAGTACTTGTACTGTATTTTGACTACACCAAGGTGCTTGCCCCATCTACATTTAAGCACAGAAAGCTACCATTGATATGGGCTATGGTTTGGTTGGTAGCCACCAAACCCTCCACTGGTGTTTCGTGGATTTTTCATTTTCATCCACTCTCATCCCTGGTTTATTCCCTAAAACGCTCTTCAAACTATACAACGTCTAGGAGGCCTTGAGTCGGGGAACATTAGTCATATTTGTTGGGTGTTTGTACTTGCAGCTGCGGAACAAGCTGAGACTTCAACAGCAAGAGCGTGAAGCTGAGCAAGTCACCCATGCAGTGATGATCCGCGAGTTGCAAACGCTTTTAACTCAAGAGAGAAGTGATAAAGAACTCATGGAGAATAAGGTGGGACAGGTTTGCTACACCAAAAAGACAGCCAGATAGATTGGTAGATAGAAAGATCCCTAGATTGATAGACAAACAGACCAGGTGATAAACAGAGAGTTACAAACACTGTTGACTCAAGAGGGAAGTGATAAAAAACTCATGGGGAATAAGGTGGGACAGGTTTGCTACACCAAGAGACAGACAGATAGATAGACAGATCATTAGATTGATAGACAAACAGAGCAGGTGGTAGAACAGAAATAACAGGCTGGTTGCTTGGTGAAGATTGGAATTGATGTAGTCTTCCAATAGTAATGATGTCAGTGCCTTGATTTGTTGGTGTTTATTTTATTTTGTATTCCTTGCAGTTGAGTGAGATGGAAGATGGATTAGCCATTGCACAGTCTCAGCCTGACAAGTAAGAATTTCTTATTTACCTGCCAACATATCCCCTGTATTCAACAGATACAGAGGCCGTGTCCCAATAGACCTCTTTCATGCTGCCACGATCATGGTCAAGTTCCCTGTATCCAATAACAGTAACATATGCTAATATTCATTGCACAAAAAGGAACCAGACTATTTGTCCTTCCAGCCTCGGTTTGGTTACATTGGTTTGAATGGGTGAAAATCCAGATGGCTGCACCATGATAAAGGTCTATTGGCATCAACAGCTACGGCTACGACTAGATTGCCGCGTAATCATGCGTTGAAGAATAGGATGTCCATAGCAACACCCTTAGCAACAGCCGTAGCTGTAGCAGCAGCCGCCAATTCAGATATGGACTAATTTTAAGTGTATGGAAAAAGCACCAGACTGTTTTTCCCCTGCGAGCCTCAGTTTGGTTTACACTGATTTGAATGGATGAAAGCCAAGATGGCTGCACCTGGATAATAATAATACTGCACTCTTGTACAGCTCACATATCCTAGTAGCTAGATCAAACCGCTTTACAACATTATTCTCTCTGTTCATCAGGCATACTTAGGCCTTTCTCAGCTCCCTGGGGAGCATACAACCTCAATCTGCATAAATTAATGCTAAGGGGTTAATCCAACACAAGACCATCTCAGCCATTTTTCTATTTATACACCTGGGATAAGAGAAGCAATTTATGGTGAAGTGTCTTGCATAAGGACACAAATGTCATGACCAGGATTCAAACCCACACTCTAATGACTCGGCCATCAGAACTTGAGTCTGGTGCACTAGACTGCTCGGCCACGACACGATAATGCTGTTGTACTAGTGTCCCTGTCTAGCAGGGAGCCAGTATAGCGGGGAACCAGTCACAAACTACAAGCACCGCATGACGGTTCTGCTCGTCCGTGATAAATAACTAACAAATCATTTCAATTATGGAATTTTGTTTAACCTTTTCTGACCCCAACTTTTTTTATACCGAAGGTCTGCAGCATATGAAGAACATGTGAAGCGCTTGACTAAAGATCTCGAGATGTTCAAAAGTCAGCTTAGAATGGCTGAAGAGAAAGCTGCCAGACCTTCCCCACTTCTGTTACAACTCCAGAAAGAAATGGCGGAGATGAAGGTACAAAGGAGTTGAAACTGTGCATGCTAGAGATGCAATCTAGTAAGGTTTGCGGTAATACCTCGTACATGAGTAGGATTTGAAACTTTGCATGGTGGAGATACAATCTAGTAAGGTTTGCGGTAACACCACGTACATGAGTAGGATTTGAAACTTTGCATGGTGGAGATACAATCTAGTAAGTGTCGCAGTAACACCATGTGCATGAGTAGGATTTGAAACTTTGCATGGTGGAGATACAATCTAGTAAGGTTTGCAGTAACACCATGTACATGAGTAGGATTTGAAACTTTGCATGCTGGAGATACAATCTTGTAAGATTAGCAGTAACACCATGTACATGAGTAGGATTTGAAACTTTGCATGGTGGAGATACAATCTAGTAAGGTTTGCGGTAACACCACGTACAAGAGTAGGATTTGAAACTTTGCATGGTGGAGATACAATCTAGTAAGGTTTGCGGTAACACCACGTACATGAGTAGGATTTGAAACTTTGCATGGTGGAGATACAATCTAGTAAGTGTCGCAGTAACACCATGTGCATGAGTAGGATTTGAAACTTTGCATGGTGGAGATACAATCTAGTAAGGTTTGCGGTAACACCATGGTTGGGGGCGGGTAGAAAGTGAAAATTGTTAATGGGAAAACTCAAATTGTTATTACTGACTTTATGTAGGCACAGCATCGGATACAAGTAGAAGCGGAACAACAGAAGGCTAAGGAATCTAGAGAGATCTTAAAACAACTTCGAGAGGCTGAAGAAGAGAGGGTCGCTACTCTGGAGAGTAAACTCGCCGAATTGTCGGAGGTTGTCGGAAGTTACGACAGAGTCAAGCAACAAGATCAGCAAGCTATACAGTATGCAGATTTTAGATTTATAAAAGTGGGATTGTGATTTTTTCAGGATTTGTCTTGATGTTTTTTTTAATTTGTGGTTGTGTAGAGGGTCTGTAAATCCTCTGCAATGTAACACCCAGGAGTTTTAGGGGGCTTCATCCTCTAGACCAAGGGGAGACCAAGGCCCACTACTATAGTTCTGTATTTGTGGTGACGTAGAGAGTCTGTAAATCCTCTGCAATGTAACACCCAGGAGATTCAGGGGGCTTCATCCTCTAGACCAAGGGGAGACCCAGGCCCACTACCCTAGTTCTTTACACATTGTGACTGAGTTTTCTGTCAAATGTAACGACCTATTTTTTTTTTCATTATTATTTTTACTTGCAGACGGTTAAAAGAGCGCATCGTCCAACTCGATCTTGAAAACACCGCCCTCGCTAAAGCGGTGAACAAATCCCAAAGCAACCAATCAGAGGAGATCATCAACTCAGACGCTACGGTGTCCGAACTGACGGAGAGAATCATGAAGTTGAAAGGGCTACTGAAGCTGGCCAATCAGAAGTCAGAAAAACCTGTTGACATTGATGGTAAGAAAAATCGCCATTGCTCTGATCTGATGATGTATTCGTTTGTTTTGTTTTTTTTAAAGCAGGAAGTCTTGTACCTAACCTTCTTTATCTTTACTCTCCATAGATTTGTTAAACATCGAAGACCACACAAGCCTAGAGGTTCACCCTGACCATAGGTCGTGCCAGCAGGAATTGAAACAATTGAAGGATGAGTTTGAGCGATACAAGCTCCGAGCACAGGGAGTCTTAAAGAACAAAACAGTCAAGGTTGGTCTGGTTCTCTGTGTTCTTAACCCTTTAGCACTCATACCGCCTGGAAGCGCCCCGCCTATAGACCTTTATCATGGTGCGGCCATCTTGAATTTCTTCCATTCAAAACAATGTAACCAAACCGAGGCTGGAAGGGCAAATAGTCTGGTTCCTTTTGTACAAGGAATATTGGCATATATTACTGTTATTAGATACAGGGAGCATGACCAAGATGGTTGCAGCATGATAAAGGTCTATTACTCCGCAAACCGCCCGCAATCGCCCTCTAAGTTTGACAAGTTGTAACTTGAGTTTTACATACGTGGTTGAATTGCATCAAACAGCCGTCTGTAGAGAGCGATCTCAAGCTTACGATGGTCTAAAAATAGTACATGGTCCCCATAAGAAAAAATGACATTGTCCACCTCCAAAGGTTCAAAGGTCGGAAGTCCTGTCGACAATGTACCCCATGTGCAACACAGTGAGTCGTTGTTTCTCTGTGTGTGGACGGACCGTATTTTATGTACAATGTATTTCACGCACAATGTACACAATAATGGCGACCCCTTTTGTTTTCACTCTAAAACTTACGGTTGTTTTTACATGGAATACCATAAGTTGGAAGTATTTTACAGACAGTTTTAGGTAAGCGTGGCGCGTTCAAGGAGTGCTACAGGGTTAATAGATATTGTTGTGTGTTTGTTTAAGAGTTTTCGTTGACTTTGTATAACAATCTTCTCTTTCTCAGGATACATCAAGTAATAAGGAGATAGAAGCTTTGCAGAATCAGATAACTGAGATGCGAGAGCGTGTCTCAATTTTACGACAACAACTCGACGATGAAGAGGCCAACCACAAACAAACGGTAAATACTTTTTACTTTCACAAGTTTATCCTCCGATGTTTTCACACAGAATCTCAGAAAGTGGATTTTAGAAGAAGAAAAAATTGATCTTTGGAGGTAGAAGTGACATGTTTAGACCACACAGGGGTAAAATTGCAAATCGAGAAAGAGGATTGACGTTTTATTTCTCGGTCGAAAATCTAAATAAGAAATGCATTTGAGCGATGGAATGATCTGTGTTGGGTAAAATTACACACAAACCTAAGCCAGCTTTGAAGTCGGAAGTTTCCAAACATTTGCTTGTGCAGCTGAGGTACTGGGAGTTGATTTGTTGAAAATAAGAAAGTTTTCTTAAGTTTTTTTCATGGAAACGTAATGGGTTGAACAAATTTACTCTCCCCAAAACAATTGTTCAACCATTTCTTTCGTGGAGAGAATAAATTAAGATTGTTTTCTCTCCTTTCTTTAGGTGACTAATTATGAGGACAAGATTTTCAAATTGAAAGAGCAACATCGCACAGCATTAAGTCAAGCAGAGTCGGAGTATAAGGTAATTTCTATTCATTAATCGATAAATCAATATAGCTGGGTAAGTGACTGTTAAAACAATCCAATGAAGTTTCACTTTGTACTTTCTTTTTACCACCATGCTTGTCATGTTCCCTGTCTGCATTGGTAATCGTAGATACTGATTGTCCTTCTACAACTTAGGAGCCAGACTATTTTTTACCTCAAGCCTGTGTTTGGTAATTGTGGCCCTGTTTTGAAAACCTGTTCTTTAGGTACAGGGGCCAATTTCATGGAACTGCTTAAGCAGTAAAAAGTACCTAAGCACAAACAAAATTATGCTTAGCAGAATAAGGTTATCAGTTAACACGCCATTTTTACATGTACCAAATATAACTGGTATCCTGCTCAGTTTTGCTAAGCAGAAAAATGTTAAGCAAGATTTTCTGCTTAAGCAGCTCTATGAATGGGCCCTGTGCTTTAAACAGGCGGGCGGAGCCTAAGCCAAAGCCAGACCTGAAGCAGAAGCCATGGGTTTGGAAAAGTGCCGTAGAGAGTATGCACAGCCGTTTGCCTGCAGCAAACTTACGGCCGTTTTGAACTCATTGAGGGCGCCGTTGTACATATCTTTACGGGACTCATGACGACAGTCGCAAAAGGTCTATTGATTTGAATGAGTGAAAAACAAGATATCAAGCAATAAACCACAAGGGAAGCTGACTGGGTAAATTTTAAATCAATTTTTGGGTGAAACAAGGAAAAATTGACTGGAGCGTCGGGATGTGAACCTGCAACCACCGGTTTAATGTACAGACGCTCTACCAATACTGTATACGAAACATATGATGGGGTGTGATCCCTGGCTACAAGGCAGTAACCGGTTGAATGGCTTCTGACTGGCACCCCCCGAACAAAGATATTGACAAAATAGGGAGATCGCCAACATTAGGGTTGGATAGCTCAGTTGGTAGAGCGTCAGTACGTTCAGCAGGTTCAAATCCCGCTCTAGTCAATTTTTTTTGTTCACCCAAAAATTGAAAAACAAGATGGCGGAAGCCTTCAGTGCCTCTCTAAACTGTGTTTAAACCAATTGGAGTCTTTTGAGGACTGTAGGTGGCAGCAGACTTACCAGGTGTAGAGAGGTTTCACGTGACGTCACCCGTGACGTTTTTCTAATGCCGCGTGCACAAACATACACTGGAAATCATACAGCAGACGCGTCAGCTATTGAGTTTGTATATGGCTGGACCCAACATGGCTGCGAAGTGAATTTTTTTTTTGTGGGTCACACAGCCTATCCATTGTTTTAACTCAGACGTGTTTTTTTATTTATTTTTTTTCGTGACTGCAGCACAGAGCAGCTGATATGGAGCAGCAGATTCACAGACAACGAGAC
The DNA here is from genome assembly GCA_911728455.2 of Marthasterias glacialis. Classification (NCBI taxonomy): domain Eukaryota; kingdom Metazoa; phylum Echinodermata; class Asteroidea; order Forcipulatida; family Asteriidae; genus Marthasterias; species Marthasterias glacialis. The sequence continues at coordinate 4,259,299 of OU452240.1, forward strand.
AGAACGATGGCGCTGCTCGCTGAGAAAGCGCAAGAGATTGACTCGCTACGACAACAACTCAACAACAGATTTGGCACGACCACCATGGAAAGGTATACATGACCGAGACGTGTGCTTTGACCAGGGGCACAATTTCATAGAGCTGCTTAAGCAGAAAATAGTGCTTAAACAATTTGTGCTTAGTGAAAATTAAGCAGGACACCAGTCACAGATGGTTCATGTGGCATGGTATTTTGGTTGGTAGCCTTATTCTGACAAGCCTAATTTTGTTGTGCTTGGCTACTTTTTTCCCAGAAGTTGTGTCCAGTGCACTAGACAGCTCCATTATATACTAAAATCAAACTAAATTTCCCATTTGGGTCTTGGAACTAGACAGCATGAACACAAGATGCCGCATATATAATTTTCTCCCCACCCCTTCAACAGTCACATTGGTCACCAGTCAGACAATGCATCAACTTCAAAACATCTGTGAACATGCTACAAAGCACTCTCAAATAAACCTCCACAGTAGTCAGTACATAACAGATTCTCTAAACCTCAACACACCTAGCCGGTCTGGCCTCCGCCACAGCCATAATCTAATAAACCCACGAACTTATAAAAGAGCAGGGGACCAGTCCGTCTCAGTTGCTGGGTCCCGATGCCTGAAATCTCTTCGTAATCACTTCACAACATCAACTCACTCCAGACTTTCAAGACTGAATTAAAAACACATCTGTTCTCTTCTGGCCTATGAATTTCTTTACATCTTTCCAGTTTTAGTGGCGCATTGTAACTTTAGAAAATGCACTTTATAATTAAGTCTTTCTTATTTTTATTTTACAAAATTTCATATTTTCTTTAAGTGACTACAGTATATCCAGACAGTCTTCCAGTGACGTCTTCACGGACGATGACGACAAGCCCCGGTCCGAAGCCGAAGAAACAGTTTCACAACTCCAGGTTTCAATGGTAAACAATCTTTCTGGAAAAGTAATTTTGAGTTAGAAAGAACATTCTTTCTCCAGAAGACGATCAGAGCATACCCATCGAAACGTCAAGTTGTTACACCACTGTTTTTTTTCAGAACCACCACAACTGAAGAAAGAGATTTTCCAGAACCACCACAAATTTAGAGAGAGAGTTTATGTACATGGTGTCTACGCAAATCCTTCCTAGAAACGTTACCGCAAATGTTCCTAGAAGAAGCTCATTCTTGACTTTACAGTTTAAGAGAAACTTTATTCTTAAGAAATGATTTTCAATATTATCTCAATTTTTGGGGTTCTCGCCAAAGTGTGGAAATTGTTGAAACTGAATAATTTTCCGGAAAAAGAGTTTTTCTGGAAATGATGACTCCCCATTGTGAGACATGTATTATCAAATATGCAAAACTTACACATTTGCTTTCAAGACAATATTTTGAGGAAAAATAAAATTTTAATAAAACAAAGAAAAAGGAAATAAAATATGTTACTGTTGATATAATTTTTCGGGACAACAAACTATTTCATCTTGGAATTAAATGTTTTGAGTTTTGTCTCATTTTATCTGTCTTCAGGTTCAGAGCAGTAACCCATCCTTGCTCCATTTTGCCGAGGAGCGCGCCCGACGCGAGGTTGAGCTCTCCACGATAAAGAAACAGAAACAGCAGGTAGAGGGCGCTCTCCGGCAGCTTCAGGAGAAGCACGCAATGGCGATGCAGCTTCATGAGGAGCAGTTGGAAGAGTTGAGAGACGAGGCAGAAAGATGGAAAAGAAACAGGTATTGTCCCTAGTCAAGACCCCTGTGTACATACATGATAAAAACACTTGTAAGTGGAAAAGGGTCCAGACTAATTTTTCCATTTAACCTCGTCTTGGTCATTTGGGATTTATGAGTGGGAAACAAGATGGCTGCCCTTTTATTTGTAATCTTAAACAGGCAAAACTTTGGCAGTTTCCAAATTAGCGGCTTGATCGTCTGATAACATTTGTTGACGAAGAGGAGGTCCAAAGTAACACCCTTAGTAAAAGCAGCAAACTAAATCGTCATTCTGGATGAACAAAGAAAAACTGAAAACAGCGGGGTGGAACCTGCGATTTACATTCTTGTGCTCTCGCCCTACATTGGTAATTTCCCGTTTTTTTCAATATCTTTATTCGGGGGGGCACAAGTCAGAAGTTTTAACCACATGATTTTAAGTCCTAAACCTACTTGTTTCTTCCTCACTATACCTACATGTATGGGCTGTGGCAGGGCGTTAGCATAGAATTCCATGGTAAGCAGAGCAATGAAATCAGGCCTTCATCAGATGGCCCAACCACAGACTGCTCAGTGGGGAGTCTGTCAACATATTTGTGGGGAAAATGAGATCTGTACTGGGCAACCATACAACAATCCATCCACAACTTATCCTCAATGATTTACCCTTTGTGGATGAACTTTTCCGCAACTTGTCCTGGAAAAGTTTTGAGAAGGTGCCTTACTTAGAACAGTCATTACTGTTTACATTTTCTTTTTGCGTCTAATCCAGGTCAAGGGAGGGAACAAACTTGGAATACCTGAAGAACGTGGTACTGTGTTATCTTCAGACTGATAGCCATTCCAGCAGACAGCAGATGTTTAATGCCATTTCAACCATCTTGCAGTTTACGCGGAGAGAGGTAAAGCTTCCCCACAATATTTCGAAACCCGCACAGAAAAAAATGAAAGTACTTTTGATAAAAATCATGGTGGATGACATTGAATGGTCATACAGGTTGGTTGACTGTGAACTGTGTAGATGCATTCACCACATGATATCATATTGCAGGCTGGCACAGTGCATCTATCATCCAAAACCACAGTGGATGAGATTGAATGGTCAGACAGTAGGAGGGTTGACTGTGTACTGTGTATGCATTCACCACATAATATATTGCAGTCTGGCATAGTTTATCTTTCAAAATCATAGTCAATGATGATAAATGCTGAGACAGTATGAGTGATGTAAGAATTTTCAAAGATTAAAACATTTTTTTGTTTCTTCATCATTTCTTCACCTACAGAAAGAAGGCGTTCTAAAGAAACAAGGCGCTACCTGGTGGGGGTATGGGACAACATAATCCTTAAAAAAATTGTAATTCCTCTTAAATAAATTATTATATTTTTTATATCTAATTGTTAATGGATCAGTTTTCCCTGACATGCCTGAGGCTATGATCTAAAAAAACAAGTTTAGTTGTGTGCTTATTTATGGTTGAATTTTTGTAAAATCATCACGTCAGTGTAAAAACGTCGTATCACCAAAAATAAAGCCGCACAAATGTGACGCATCAAGCCAAAAGCAGACACTTTGCCGAAATAGTGAAATGACATTAAAAGTGAAGTTTTCGGTTAATATATTATGATGTCAGTACAAAACAGTTTAAAGTTACCTTTTTTTCGTTTTGGGGAAAATTTTTTAAATGGTGTCTTCCTATTTTATTGTGCACGTCATTTTAAATATCAAGTGATAAGCCACAAGTACAACTGGGTAAATTTTTAATTCAATTTTGGGGTGAACAAGGAAGTTGACTAGAATGCGATTTGAAGCTGCGACCTCCGGATTATCAGGCATTCAGGTTGGCTCAGTGGTTTCTTTCCCCCAATTTCACCTCTGTGGACCCCGGTTCGAATCCCGGACTGGAGCCTTGCATGTGGATTGGGTTTTCAGTCCCTACCTGATTGCATGGGTTTTCCCTATTTGGAGTTTTCCTCCCACATCTAAAACTGACGTTTCTTCAACATCTTCTCGACACAGGTATCTTCAGGCCTACTGGTCACAGTGCAAGTCACTTTTGAGGGTCCCTTGGTTTCATTACCAGAAAGATTTAATAACAACATGGCGGGGCACGACTAACTGAGCTGTGTAGCCCTAATGTTTGCAGTCTCCCTAAAATGTCAAATTACCCAGGGTGCTGCTTAACAATGTTATACCTGCTTAATAGCAGCTTTGTAAAACTGGGACAGAGGGGGGGGGTTGGTGGAGGTAGGGTGGGTTGGTGGAGGGAGGGCGGGGATGTAGAATTCTGATCAATCTACATTTTATGGAATTGATTGTGTCTTGAAGGAGAAAATATAACAAAAACTTTACCAAAAGTTCCTGTGTATAAAAAATTTGTTTTTATTCCGTTTATATCTTTGTTGTCTAACACCACATAAATCCACACATGACACTATAGCCCCTATGTACATTGATAATACATGTATATATATGAACTAATATTCCTGTCACATTTCTGTCACATTTCTATCACATCACAAGGGTGTGGACAACATTGGTAAGAGTTAAAATAAAGGCCTAGATGTTCACAGATTGGCTTGTCAATTACATGGTATAAACATAGTCATGCTGGAAAAAACTTCCCTTGAAATATTTTTGCCTGAAAAGCTACAGTTTTTTGAGAAATGAGTGAAACAATTAGTTTTGATCTCGCACGTCCAAAACCTGATGTTTGAAAACAGTAAAAACATACATGATTACAGCAAAATATGTGATAAAAAATATCTTATTGAATTCCCTTTCATATAATCAAAATATTATTGAGATCGTCCAACAAATGTCCAAGTTCTTGGTCTTTGTTTCCTCGGTGTGATCTGTATAAACTCAAACACATTTTTGTACACAACCACATGGTGCTCCGTAAGTGTTTGGCATTTCGGATCTTTCCACTCCAATTTGAAGGGATTACATAATAGCAACCTTAGTTTATTTTACCACCATTTTACCATCATGTGCGATAACACCTTTAACATGAATGAAGTCCTGCATGAGAAGACGCACATGTCAAAAAGGCAAACTGAAAAAAAAGAAAGTTTTCTCCATAAACGTATTTTTCTACACACCACAAAAAGCTTTGGATTGTCACTCAGATGGTTTGACTTGGTTCACCTAAGGTTGTGTGGAACTTTACAGCAATTTATTTACAAATATTTACAGAGAAGGTAAAAAATTTAAGTTGGACTTGGAATGAGACGGTCAACAGAGGGCGCTATATAGAGGGAGGATTATACTGAGACAACAGTTGGGTTCAGTAGAAGGCTGGCTAGGCTTAGAAGCCAGGCGCTTGGTGCGTAACGTAAGGCATTTCCGAATTAGCGGCTACGGCTTGGTCAGTGTATTAAAGTATTGGCTGCCCTTTGGCAACAGCCACAGCCGTAGCCATAGCCGATAATTCGGACACAGCCTAAGATGCCCATTGACGGATTCCTAATTGGTCAAAGAAACTCAATATGCCCATTGACGGATTCCTAATTGGTCAAAGAAACTCAAGATGCCCACTGACTGATTCCTAATTGGTCAAAGAAACTCAAGATGCCCATTGACGGATTCCTAATTGGTCAAAGAAACTCAAGATGCCCATTGACGGATTCCTAATTGGTCAAAGAAACTCGCCATCATGATAACTTTTCCGAATTAGCGGCTACGGCTTGGTCAGTGTATTAAAGTATTGGCTGCCCTTTGGCAACAGCCACAGCCATAGCCATAGCCGATAATTCGGACACAGCCTAAGATGCCCATTGACGGAATCCTAATTGGTCAAAGAAACTCAAGATGCCCACTGACTGATTCCTAATTGGTCAAAGAAACTCAAGATGCCCATTGACGGATTCCTAATTGGTCAAAGGAACTCAAGATGCCCATTGACGGATTCCTAATTGGTCAAAGAAACTCAATATGCCCATTGACGGATTCCTAATTGGTCAAAGAAACTCAAGATGCCCACTGACTGATTCCTAATTGGTCAAAGAAACTCAAGATGCCCATTGACGGATTTCTAATTGGTCAAAGAAACTCAAGATGCCCATTGACGGATTCCTAATTGGTCAAAGAAACTCGCCATCATGATAACTTTATAAATACTGCTGTGGACATGGGCGTTTTTATGCAAGAAGTCAAGGTGTTTGTCGTAAGTGCAAATTCTCGCCCGTTAGTTTCAATTAAAATATAACCAGTTGTGCAACTGTACGCATTTAGTGAATTTATTCTTATCTGGGCACTGTTATCTACAATTTGCAACATTGTGACGTCATGCATGGAGGGCCTGGCTTTTATAGCCTCGAGGCCTGAGGACTAAAAAAATGTTTGTTGTTGCATCTATCAAAGTATATACTTTGTATTTCTGTTGTTTAACATCAATGGTCATCTTACGTAAGATGAATCAAGTTAAAAAGCGCAAGAAAATGATCAACATATTTCTTTCTAAATAAAAAAAGTTGCTAAAAATGCGGCATTCGACCTTTCGCATATTCATGAGCCAGTTATGGGCCCCCTCAACCCTAAGACACAGCTAGTCTTCATTCAAGATGTCAAATCACCTTAGCATTTGGATGCAGTGGTTTTATCCTTACATTCCTTGACAGACCGAGTCTTATGTGCTGGTTGGGGGAGACTAGTTTGACTCCGCCCAGCGGGTTGGAGTCATTTGAACCTGTAAAAGACAAAAGAACATCCAAAAAGGTTAGGATGTTGTTATTTGTTTTTCCATTTGTTTTTCTGCAGTGTGTCAGAGATATTAAAAAAGTCCTTGATAATAATAATAATAATAATAATAATGATAAAAGACATTTGTAAAGCACCTAATGCAAATGCCTCTAAGAGCATAGAACAACAAAATGTACAATGAGTGAAAGACGATTACAAATAAGCAGATTCAAACAAATGAGTTTTCAACAGAGATTTAAAACGGTCCACAGAATCAGCTTGACGAACATGAACAGGTAGATTATTCCATAAAGTTGGAGCAGCGTAAAAGAATGATCTTTTACCATAAAACTTGGAAAAAAACTCTTGTAGAAGAAGCAAGCAGAGACAGTTGGGACGATCTTAAAGTCCGACTCGGAGAATAGTGATGAACAAATTCAGACAAATGAGTTGGAGCTTGACCTATTTGTGCTATGAAAGTTAACAGAAGAATTTTATAGACTGTGCGCATTTTAACCGAGCCATTGTAGCTTCATTAAAAATGGTGTGACATGGTGAGATAGTAAACAAGAAATAAGATGACAGGCAGTGTTTTGTATACGTGTTTTGATTGAGTATACTTCCTTAATTCTGCAGTAATTGAGGGCGCTGTTTCGGCTGCTGCCACTGAAGAAACTTGCTCCGAATTTATATCTCTCCTCTGAGTTCAGAAAGAACTTAAAAACCTACCTATTCAGCCATTAAGTTTCTTCTTGTATGCGCTTTGCATCCTTGGGCAAAGGTGCTTTTGCGAATGCTGTGTTGTTATTGTTATTAGTAGTGAGGGGAACCAAAGAATGGAAGACTTTGGAACACTAGGTGGCAGCAGACTTACCAGGTAAATTTCCATTGTTTGCGTAGTTCTGAGCATGTGCACATTTCCGAGAACAATGGATTTACCCTGTAAGTCTGCTGCCACCTAGTGTCCTCAAATACCCCACCATTAGCCTTTCCCATGAAACATGCTAATTACATTCACGCATGCGTACAGACACTAATGGTTGGCAAACGTCAAAGAGTTGTGCATTAGGCAGATGCACAATCGTGTGCGTCACGCCACCATCAGCCCATACAAAAAGGCGCGATGTTCTCTCATTTTGCCAACCAGTAGTGTTAGTGCGCACGCGTGATGCGCAATTGACATATTTCATGGGAAGGGTCTATTGGGCCATTGTGTCACATGAGTTATCAATATTCATTACTGATATTAATATTGATACTTACTAGATGGCGAGGACCATGTGGTTCGTTTGATGGGTAGTGGGGATGGGAGGGTTACCCTTTGGTTTGTTTGTTTGTTGCCTCCAGAGGTCCCAGGTGGTGTAAATCCCCTCACAGGACCAGTAGCCTGTGGGCGTCGTGCTAGAGGTGTGACGGGGGTGGATGGTGTATTTATCTTACCTAGATCAAACAGAGCAGATTAAAAAGTCCATGTTAAAGGTACCATCGTGTCAGGCCTCCAATGAAAAATTTAGTGCATTGAACTCTCAACTCTGACCAGTTTGTTGCTTTGTCAAATGCCAGAAACACCAGGGCAAATCCCTTCTCTTAACGACAAGAGTACTGGGTTCTTTAACTTCTACTTCTACTTTGTTACTCAGCAGGATCCTCAAGTTAGGATATAAACGCCAAGGAGCAATTATAGTTAAGTGTCTTGCTCAAGGACACAAGTGCCGGGACCGAGACTCGAACCTACATTGTGATGACTAAGCCACCAGAACTTGAATTCGGTGCGCTAGACCACTCGAATACAACATGCTAATTACACGTGCATTACACAACACATATGGGACCTACGGCTTTATGTCCTATCTAAGGACTAAGCAATAATGGTTAAGTGTCTTGCTTAAGGACACAAGTGTCATGACTGCGACATGAACCCACACTCTCAACCTCGTTCCCAGAGGTAATTGATCTCGCCGCGCCATTTTGTTTTGGTACCGAGGTTGGCTCGATCATAACCCCTGGAATTGTGACAAGAAAATCTCCCATAATAGGGGAGATTTTAATTAAGCCTGTGGCCGCTCCACTTGCCACCCCGCTGAAATAAGGTATCCCGCAAAAGAGGCATCATTAATCATAGAGCAACTGGTCCCCTCTCTTTGTTCTTTGATTTGTGACCTGTCTGACTGTATGTAGTTCAGGGTGACCGCAGAAAAATAATTCATTTGAAATAGGATCGCGTCAAAAGGATCGCGTATTCATGTTGACACGTGCGTACTAAGCGCCTCTACAGGCGCCCTAGGGCGCTTGAATGTTTTTAACAAGCCTGCGTGCAAAGCAGTCAGTTTTGGCAGCCAGCATTGTTTTTCAGTGCTTCCCTTCCAGGGGTTAGAGACGAGAGGTATCGATACGGCGCGCTGCCCTCGGTGGCGAGGTTGCCACACTCTAACACCAGAACTTGAGTCCAGTGCAGTAGACCACTTGGCCACGACACTCCCAAGTTACGTGCCTGATAGGGGTAATGTAAAAGAAACAAGGCTCCACAAGTGGACCCTATTCTACCCTCATTTTTTAGGCGACTTTGGGATACTAGGTGGCAGCAGATATACCACAGACTTTCCAGCGGCCATACCAGGTACTTCTCCCATTGTTTACATAGTTCTGAGATAATGCATTTTCCCTAAGTGCAATGGACTGGTAAGTCTGTAGACCCATTACTTCACAGAAGCATCGGAGGCAATTGTCTTCTCTATGCCCCTGGCAATTGCCTTGGTGCCCTTTGATATTCTCTGATACAAATTTTTGTAGAGGTGTCCTTTGCTACGGGACAAAACTGCCTTGCCCCTATAAGAATGAAGTGTCACGCCCGAGTCTGCTGCCACCTAATGTTCCCAAAACTCTCCCATTCAACATAGCAAAGTCCTCTTCAACTTACTTGTAACGTTCGTTCTTCTGGGTGTTGGTTTTGGTTTGACTTCTCCAGCAGCCTTCTTCCCGACTGCTGCAGTCTTCCTGCTTCTCTCTGAGGACCTGGGGCTCTTCCCTTTTCCCTTGGCTGCTGGTTTCCTCTTTTTCTTTGAAGCAGTGAATTCTTCATAATCACTGTCGGCACCGTCGCTATCGTATTCATCCGAACTAGCAACCTCACAGTCTAGTATGCAAATTACAAATTTACATAGGTGAATATTAATGACCATCATGACTTTCTGTTTATGCGCATGAACAGCTTTTCAAATCAAAACCTCCAACTAAATACTTTTGAAAAGGAATTAAATATTTTTGGTCTCTTTAACCAGTTGCCACCAGGAATCTTCCATTTTTTTTTCCCATCCAGCCTGATGGGATTATTTTCTTGGAATTGCCGGAATCATTTTTCTTTGAGAGTATCGCTGGCACAAAGAAATCTTGACTTGGCATAGCCAAGAGAACAAAGTTTCCCTTTATAGCAATGGAATATTTGTTTTCTCCATTGCGAAGATGTCAAATACATGCACCGTGATCTGCAAAACCTCGGCTGTGAGCTACGGCCGAGGATTGGTACTAAATCCGGAACCCCAGGTCATTCTGACTCACCTCCATTGAGCCGAAATACAATGAATAAACAATGGTGAAAGCCTCTCGATGCCTGGTAATCCTCTTCTTGGAAGAAAAGGACAAAGGTTTGGAATCAGGGATTACACAATAACCCCTGCATAGTGGTCGAAAGTCGGCAAAATATTTAAAACCATGTTTTCTCTTTGTGTTGGTGAAACGAAGCATTACACGGCAGGCGAGTGATCTGTGCCTGCTCAGTAGTGGAATGTCCCAGTGACCTTTGTTCCGGTATTCCAATTTTACACAACGGCCTATTTAAACGTTGCCCCGTTTGCTGAGTCAGACAATATTTTTGTTTATACACTTCATCAGGCAGCAATTGGTTAAAAATATTATTTGCCCAGTAAATTTCTACAGTGCAAAACCTGAGGGTTATTGAGATTTTCTTGACATTTGAGCACTGGTGCAACTGTAAATTTCTGCAAAATTGTTTTCCTACAGAGCAAAATTGCAAAATGTTAATTTTTGTTAAACAATAAATTTTCCCCTGGTATAATCGTACCAACTTTAAATTCTGCATCCTCTTTCTCCTCCCTCTCTTCACTAGCCATCTCCCGTTGCTTAGCAACAGCAGCCTTGGCCGCTTTCCTCTTCCGCCTTCCACCTACAACCTCATCCTCATCCAGTGACTCCACAAACACAATTTCATCATCAGGTTCTGAGAAGGAGGGTGGCGGCTTGGTTGTCTTGACAACTACGTTCTCCTTGTTGTCCGTGATGTCACTGGTTGAATCACTGGTTGATGAGTTTTCTGTCTTTGGGGCTGGAAGATAAAAATTAAAGCTTTGGTCAAAACTAAATATGCATGTCAAGTCACTCTTGATAACATTTTCCAGCAAATGGATCAAGAATTTAAAACCATTACCCTGCACAGTATGTGTATGGTGGCACAGTTGTGCACAGAACTGTCTACATATATGCACTGTGTATGCATGAGTGAATCAGGAGTTGTCTTTCTCAAGAACATAAGAATCTTGACCAGGATTTGAACCCACACTCAGATGACTCAGCCACCAGAACTTGAAGTCAATGCACTGGACCACTCGCCCATGACACCCCGTTCATTGTTTACTGATCTTTAGTTCCACAGGTCCCCCCTTCAACATGAGGACATTTATTTTCAGTCGTTTTTCGTGCCCCCTACTGAAAAGTGGACCGACCCATGTTCTTGAGGATGCACTGGTGATGGTTGGTGTGGCCTAGCATGCCTTAGTACTGTTGTTGCAGGAGATTTTTTCCCTGGCCTGGCCCTTGCAAGAATGAAGCATCAGACCTCCCTCTCCATTTAAGCTAGTAATTAAAGCAAAGCCACACCTAAGAGAACTACCTGTTAGGTGGATCTGAGCTTCAGTGTCCTTCTTCTTGCCGGATGGTGGATGGTTTGAGGGCGTTTCATTCTGCTGCGATTCTTCGGAGTCGTGTATTGATAGCTCCAGAGCAAGTTGCAGCTCGCGATCAAAGGCTTTCTCATCAGGGGAGATTCTAAGACGAGAAGGAAGAAAAAGATGCAAGAGGAGGGCGGGGGGAATGAGTTGAAAATATTTTTGGTAGGACAGCCTTGTAGAGGTGCTGGTCACCTGTTCCTTGCCACTCAATGACTTTTTATTTCATACAATTTTTTTTGTACTTTGTAAGAGTAAAAATGACAGCAGAAAAAACAGATGTTGCCATATGCAATCCTTGGCCATTTTGGCCTATTAATTATTAAACCGATCTCAGCAATGCATTTGTTTTACCTGTGTATCACTAAAACAGACACATTATTTACTGAGAATTTAAGACAACAGAATTTGACAATGTCCCTTGTCTGACTTTCCTTCTTCTTTTTTTTAACTTACCAAACTGCCAAACAGTGATAATGATAGAGTGGCAATTTTGATTTAGCAACAATTTTATTATTTTTTTTCTTTGACAAATACCTTTCTTTCCTCTTGTTACATCTGTCAGTCCTGTTCTCGTTATTTGTTACTGCGGATTTCTTCTCTTTTGATTCGTTGCTCTTTTTAGTCTTGGATAATTTATCTTTCTTCTCCAACTTAGATTTTTTGGATGGTGGGGGTGTGGCTCGAGCAAAGTCATCTAGAAAGAATAGAAAATGTATATTTTATAAATCTCTCATCTTTTTCTGGATCAGTCGTTGAAATAGCTTGTCAATCGAGTTATGGTACACCAAAGTAATGCAGTAAAAGATACTTGTTACAAAGGGTTAGGCCTACATTAACTATCGTGAAAATAACAGTAATATAATAATGCACGTTACGACCAAATCTGTTTAACAAAATTCTCACAGAAACCCTAGGGGGGAAGAGATACTCTAAAAAAATCCAACTTGTTACAAGCAAAAACAAATTTTATATTTTTTATTAATAGCTTACAATACATGTTTCATTGTGATAACAAAGAAAGGTGCTCAGATTGCTCACAGAAAATAGAAATGGGAAGAAATATCAACATAATAAACATTTACACAAATTATCACAACAGGAATTATTACAAATATTTACTTTGCAAGGTACATGTTTTATCAAAACTGGAAAAAGATGCTGATTCTGACCACCACTTTTTCACCAATAATGACAAAAGAATAGTATATCATTATTTACTTGCGATGATCGTAACCCTCCATCCTCCCGACGGTCGGGAGGATGGAGGGTTAGGATCATCACAACTAATTATCATTTAACATGGACACATTTTTGTTTTGGGTCAATAGTCATACTTATCGAGTTAAAAGTCGCTGTGACAGGGATTACAGCGCTCTTCTTACCCGAAAAAGTTAAAACAATGTCCGTATCAATTGTTTACTTCTATATGCTCTAAAATTAAAAATATTATAAATTCCAAGTAAAAGTAATCTCACCATCACTATCGTCTTCATCGCCAAATTTTGAATAACACACCGTCTTCCTTGCTCTGGAAAATGATTTTTTTTTTAAATGTCACATGGTTAAAACTATTTTTGTCTAACCCGAATTAATGGACCAAACAAGGCTTGTTTAACAGTTAAAAAAAGCATAGTTCTGTCACTCTGATCATAACAATAACAATAACATGACAACTCGCGTTTTTTTTCTACAAAATATGTAATTTTAGTATTGAGTTAGCCATGATAATATCCAGATATCATTAGGGAAAAGTTTCCATATCCGACTGCCATTTTCTAAGGGATTTTAAAAAAATATTTTTTAATGGATGTTGGGCTTTATTTCCCCTTTTTTAAATGTTCCTCTTGAGAAATTGGTAGCTAAAACACTAAACATTGACCTTAAAAAAAGAAAATTCAAGCCGACATTCATCGCCCAGCAGGCACTTTTGCGCATTCATGCCCAAAAGAACTCAAATGGCATCTAGCGAGTAGCGTTGTCAAGCCCAACATAACACGTGAAAAAGTCATAATTTTCATGATTTCGACACTTTGTAATCGTTCAAAGTGCCTGTTCCTCTCTGTTTATATTCTGTCAACCTTTCTGGACAGGTACGTCAGGATATCATTTGACTTAAAAAAGGGAGATAAAGTGGCAGCCGGATACGGCATGTTAGCCATTGTTAGTGTAAATGTTGCAATAAGGAATATGCAGACTCAATTCCACTGATGATAAAGAAATGTTATGTCAAAACATAAGGAATATGCAGACTCAATTCCACTGATGATAAAGAAATATTATGTCAAATTCAAAACATAAAAAAGACTCATCCGTGAATTTATGATTTTCTCAGAAGAAACTCTAAATTCTGTCATTCAATTCAACAATAAGAACACACACAAACTCCTGAACTCAATGACACTATCGACTAGACCCAGTAACTGGGGCGCTGTACTCCTTTTTGAGATTTTGACATTATCTGTCGTGCTAGTACGACCATGGAGGAAGGAAGACATTGTCTTCCTTCCTCCATGGTACGACAGATGTCAAAATCTCAAAAAAGGAGTACAGCGCCCCAGTTACTGCATGTACTGGTCTAGACTATCCAACTCTAACTATCGACAATTGATTGATTGGTGAGTCAATCAAAAGCTAATTGTTTTAAACATTATTACATTAAAGCTTACCTTGATGATTTACGACTATCTGACATTTTCCTCAATTTTCCGTTTCTTCGATAAAACTTGAAACAATTATCGATATAAAGCTTGCTTTATAAATTAAAAATAAGTAAACAAACTTCACATTTCGATTTGATATTCGAGTAAAGGAGTTTAGAAGTTCGCGCGACTCAAAATCAATTTAGTCTGTTCCATCACAATACACAAGTAATAACTTTTGAGCTGTACTTACGGTACAAGGAACTAGACGAGAATTTACTTTGGGTCAGAGTTCGTCAGAATCTATTATGTTTTTAAATTATTATAAAATAACTAATAATTAATTTTAAAATTCATATTATGATAGAATTTATTTATAATTTTTTCAAATATTTATTTATTTTATTTTTATAACGTTATATGATTAAATATATATAATAAAACAATAATATATTATGAAGTTAGTGCCTACGGCTCTTTATTTGACCTTTTTTAAGGTCAGCTTATGCTTACCTATTCCCACAACAAACTCACTGGCTTTTCCCCTTTTTTCACTGTCATCACGGCCAAGAATTTTCACCAAAATGTCGAAAGGGGTAGAAAAGGAGTTTAAATTTCAATTCAAGACAAAGGAATTATATTCCAAGCTGCGAGTTCCAATCCCAATCCCTCTAGGAATCACCACTCGGGAGTTCGTCGGCAGGCTGGTGACCGCCCACAATTTACCGTGTTTTGTAGAGGCAGGTAAATGTAAACAAGGAACCTTAAATGCTTGTGGAGTCTGTGTTTGTGTTTCTCTTTTGATTGAAAATAAATATAAATGTCAAAGTCATAAATGTTGTTATCAAGATGCAAACTTAAAGTTTTTGTATATGAAAATTATAAAACCGATTGAACTTAAACTAATAATAATATTAAAGGTATTAATTATCAAAAAAATCTGTTTTATTAATTATATTTATATATTCTTATTATTAATTAGTATACATTAGTATCACCAGATCACTATCAAATGCAAGTGTCAGTTTCACTAAATCAGTCCAAAAGCGTACTAATTATAAAGTTCATACCAGTACCAATCTTCCATAGAAATATTTCTGTTTGAAATTTCTGCAAGAAAAAAACAATTTGAAGGCCCGGGTTTAATTTCGCTGGTAACAATCAAACTTAAGGATAATATGTTTACATGCTGAAAAGTGTGCATGGTTTTCACTGTTTTCCCCTCACTCGGATGACGGATTGAGCACATATTTTCACAGGTTTGGTTTTCATGTATATATTGAATCACACAAAATAAGAACACTGCACTAGAATCAGCTTTAAAACTGTAAGTAAATACTTATCCTACATTTTACCTTTAAATAACTTCTCAAGCATTTATTTAGCCTTATATGTTTTCATAAATTTAATAATCAAATTAAAGCATTGAGAATGGAAAACTTTAATTTTATTTTTATAGGCTCACAATCACATACATGAACCTAACTTCATACTCCAGTAGACAATCAAAATCGTAGTTCTATTGCGTCAGCAAATATTTGTTGTTATTATTATTATCATTATTATTTTATTCGAACAAAACAATATAAAATAGAGAATTACAATGACACATAAATAAGATGCATACAACAAGATGAAATGGACGTATGAAACAAGCAAAAAAAAAAGAACTAAAAAAAACGTATGTACCACGACAAAACTATAAAGCAATAAACATACACCAAAAACCAAAGGGCCAAAGCAAAATAAATAAATGAAAAACTTAATAGTGTAACGGAAAACCATGACAAGGAACAGTTATGCTGGTCAGGGGCTGCAAAAGTAAAATGAACTACTATTACCCGCAGGTATGCAACCCCGCACATAACAAGAGACTAAACGACTACACAATACTAACCGGACTAACACAATGAAACAAAGAACATCGAAAACGCAATGGCCCAGCGCACATGACCAAAAGGCAGTGATGAGAACGGGTTGATTAAGGCTGTATTTAAGTACTGGGATAAAATGACAGTTTGAGGTCACTGAGGAACATGTGAACGGGATTGGTTACAGCTGAGTCCCTTACTTTTGTGATGAGTGAACAAGACAAAATGGATTCCTTTTTGTATAACACTTGAAATTCCTGCCTTGCCCTTTGGCAGTAAAGATTTGCCAGATTTTTACGCGTGTTTCTCGATTTTGTGAATGAAGAATTTCTGCTGGACAGCATCATGTAAAACAGTGAAATGAATTTGTCATTTTTTTTTATAATATCTTTTCTGTTTATTTCTTTGTTTTACAGATATAACATTGAAGCTTGACAAATTTGTTACTAAGGAAACGACTACCTTTCATGATAACAATGCCCAGGAAGCCATTCAATCTTTACAGAAAGCCGGAGATGACGACATCGGGAATATTGCTGACAAGTGGGCAAAGGCATACACACAGGTAATTTGAATTTGTCAATAAACTTGAAATCACAAAAGTAAATCTACAAACTATAAATGTTGGGCACGATTGGTCGCTCTGCGCCATTGGCCGATTGCGTTTTCGCGATTGGTGGATATCAGAAGGATATCTTGTACTTTAAATCCCTTTTTAAAAAAAATACTCCAGAGTTCGTCGACTGGTGGCAGCGGAATCGACCGATTAAGTATCACGATGTATCAAAATGATCGACTGATCGTGCCCAACATAAATTTTAAAACAAATAATTTTTATGTTTCTAACTTGCATTATTTTATTAAAGTTGCATTGCCAGCCGAAAGACCAAGAAATTTAGAACTTTTCCGAATGGATTTTGACAGATGATAGTGCTTAATGTTACAAAACGAAAAAATGTGAAGTATTTTTGGGAATGTCATGCAAAATGCATGAATACTTGTAACAATACATGCAAAGTTTTTGTATCTTTAACTGTATTGTTGACATTTTTTGTCATTGTTTTAAATGAAACAGGCATGCAACTTTTCAACTGATTTCCTCATTTTGGGTTTCTCAATTAAAAATTGAAAAAAGCTGCGCCTGTAAATTTCCTCATTTTTGACAAACTACAGTTGCCTGCCGGAAGTTTTGAACTTCATGACTAAATATTTCAATCAATTTTGTATCGTCAGTTTGGCAACGAATTGATTTATCTTTAACTAAATGACTTTCCAGTGAATGACCCTTTCAAATGTTCTCCCAGGACTGTGAAATAAATTTGTGTTTCCTCCATGTTTTACAAATGGACAGGAATGTGTGGCATATGCACCAGACAGTAAGCCCAAACCAGAAGTAGGATTTGCGGAGTTGTACCACAAGCTTATTCACTCACCAGCATTGGAGATTTTATTTCGTTTGGAACACACTTACGCTGTGGCCGTTGAAGATGTTTTGATACAGAGAGACCAGGCTTTGGCTAAACTACAAGAAAGGTACAGTTTGATCTCTCGATACCTCTCATCACAGCCTCGTTACCATGGGCAGCGCTCCGTATCGGTACTTCACATCACAGCCTCGTTACCATGGGCAGTACTCCGTATCGATACTTCACATCACAGCCTCGTTACCATGGGCAGCGCTCCGTATCGGTACCTCTCATCACAGCCTCGTTACCATGGGCAGCGCTCCGTATCGGTACTTCACATCACAGCCTCGTTACCATGGGCAGCGCTCCGTATCAATGCCTCACATTACAGCCTCGCTACCATGGGCAGCGCTCCGTAGTGATGGCTCGCATTACAGCCTCGCTACCATGGGCAGCGAGCCATATCAGTACCTCTCATTACAGCCTCACTACCATGGGCAGCGCGCTGTATCAATACCTCTCATCACAGCCTCACTACCATGGGCAGCGCGCTGTATCAATACCTCTCATCACAGCCTCACTACCATGGGCAGCGCTCCGTATCAATACCTCTTGTCACTATTACCCCTGGTAGGGATGTACTGAAAAACAACATTGATTGGCTCCCAAAAGTGACTGCTTTGCGCGCACGCTCGTTAAAAGCTTTCAAGCACTTGTAGGGCACTTAGTACGCGCATGCAAAATGCAAGTTATTTGACATGATTCCACTTCAAATTAAACATATTTAGTTAGACATGTCACAAAATAAAAGAAGAATGAGAGAGGACCAGTCGCTGTATGACCATATGTTTTCTTTGACTTGAAGGCAAGCAGTGCAAATACAGCAAGCAGTGCAGAACCTGGACTACACTCACAACGATCAGCAAGTTAACAGGCTAGCAGCGCAACACTTTGAGAATATACAGGTTAGTATTACTATGGTAGTGTGGTGGACTCAAGCTCTGGTGTAGTCAGAGTTTTTGGTTCGGGATCGGGTCATGTTCTGGAGTCTCAAACACTTCTTTTTTTCATATGATAATCTATTGGTGTTTTGGCATTTCAGATCTTACCACTCCATTTTGAAAGGATTGCATAATGGCAACATTATTTTATTTTACCACCAAGATTTAATATTTCTCTGGCAAACTGTTAAAAGCTTGGCTATGGAACGAGTGTACATATACAAAACTGCAGCTGAAGCTACTATACCAAATGGATTTTGTGTTGGGGCTTGAATGCTTTTTTTTTTTTTATCTCAGTTGACTAAAGTCAGCTATGGTAAGGAAGAGTGGGTATGAGTGCAGTTGGCTTAAGTGGCATATGGTAAAGAAGAGTCGATATGAGTGCAGTTGACTAAAGTCACCTATGGTAAGGAAGAGTGGGTATGAGTGCAGTTGACTAAAGTCACCTATGGTTAGGAAGAGGGGGTATGAATGCAGTCGACTATAGTCACCTGTGGTAAGGAAGACAGGGTATGAGTGCAGTTGACTAAAGTCGCCTATGGTAAGGAAGAGGGGGTATTTAGTGCAGTCGACTTGAGTTGCCTGAAGTAAGGAATAGGTCAAGAAGAACGATGTTAAGAAAATATTTAAAATTTGAATTTTTTGTCAGCGTGAAGAAGCAAAATGGCACAGTGAGCTGAAGAATCTACAAGACTCCCAGAGGGAAGAATTCAGAAGCTGGATCCAACAGATCCGAGATGACATGGAGAATGGAACAGAGGGCCCTGTCAGTCGACGTATCCGAGCCATGTCCGATCTGCTGCCCCCAACGAGGAGGGAAGTTGTCGTTGAAGAACCAAAACTAGAGGAGAGCTTCACGATTCATCTCGGTAACTTTGAAAACAATTCTCGGGCCTCAAAATTTGAAGAAAGTTTACCTCTGGTAGATATTCAGAAGACTTTTTAAAATTTATTTGACGACTTCCTTAACTTTTTGTCTTCGTGTACAGGTGCTCAGATGAAGACGATGCATAACATACGTCTAATGTCTGTGGATGTCTTGGACTTGTGTAAACACAAGCCAAACAGAGAAGGGTGAGTGTTGCTAATTGTTGGTAAACAAGCATTTTATTCATAAATACTACAGAGAGAGCGCTACTTTAAAGACACTTTCACAAAAATTGACCTTCAACAATTGACCTCTGTCACAAGCTCAAACAGCGCCCTCACACTGAGGTCAAAGGAAGACATCTCATTGGCTGAGAGTTGTGCAACCTCAACCCCAGAGATCACAGAATGGTTTCTATTGGAAGGCTCTTTTCAAAACCTCTCTTTTCGAAAACCTTCAGCCCCGACATTCGATATTTCGAAAAAGGTCCCTAAATACCATAATGGGAAATCAAAAATTTTCAACAATTGTTTACTTCCTTTTCTAGACCCCTTCAACATTTCGTTCACCTTTAACCTTTGATCTTTACAGGGGAACTCCTCAACCTCAACCCCAGAGGTTGCAGACAGCAATGTCTTTGTTTTCTAGTTCATTGTCGGGGTTGATACTCATGGTTGATGACAGGATCAATTCCTACACAGGAATCAAACGAGGTGAGCAACCACACCACAGCCAGTCTTTGGTCAAGTTCCCTTGATACCCAATGGCAGTTATAGTAATAAATCTCTCAGCCAGAAAGGGCTACCGGACTGTTTTTCCTGTCAGCCTCAGTTTGGTTTGAATTAATGTGAATGGCAGCAAGATTGGTATGTCTGGCCTCGTGCTGAGAGTGGTGGGTTTGGGGGTACAGTGCCAAGTTCATCAAAAACAGGCAAAATCATGAGATAAATTATGGAAAATGTTGAGGTTTTGCAAACACAACCAAGTCGGTGCAATATAAAAATTGATTGAAATTCAAATTTATAAAGATGCTGTCTGTGTTAAAATAAAATATAGTTTGAATGTAATTTTAATTTAGATTATGAGTGTTTATTTTTATACATAGACTTTGCCGCCGTCTGCCAGCAGTCAACTGATTTCCACTTCCCAGATTTGGACACACAGTTACGTGTGATCCAGCAGCATGCTGTTCAAGCCAATACACTACGCCGAGCAAGGAAGGCCGAGAAACTCAGTCAAGATGGTAAATGAAGGAAATCCCTCAGTCTCGGCAAGAGTCTAGTAATTTTAGCACTTGCCCAGTAACCTACAGCGGAATATGTCCTGCAATCTAGCGGTTTTCCCAAACACAATTTTAAAGATTACTAATTGTTTTTCACTTTCAAACCTCCTCCTAAATGTTCAGTAAATGTAACAGTGTGTCTTGAACAAATATTCTGGTCTGGTGAAAGTTTTGGGCTATGTACAAAACCTTTGGTCTGGTGGAGAATTTGTTGAAATTCAAGCACTGCCAAGACCAAGACCTCAAGTTCCATGACTACAACCAAAATGTTTAAAAAGACCTTTGTGAACATTTGCTAAATGTGGTTTTACTTGTGAGAAACAAAACTCCTGACAGTCACATATTGTAAATATTTTTAATTTGTTTTCCCCAGGGTCCAGTAATGGTGGTAGTGACAGGCGTTCTGTAGCATCCAGCGAATCCAGACAGTCCTCAGAAGATGGGGAGATCAACTCAAATCTCAAAGCAGGTACAAGCGTTTTTAAAATTCCGAAGCCATTTCAGATGGTGAAGCCAGTTGAATTTGGTGAAAATTAATGCCAAGCAAAAACAGAGAGCCATCCAAAGACAGTCTGGTCCCGCTTTATGAAATGCAAATTAAAACCATCTTTGGCATTGTGAATACAGGGAATCAGACAAAAAGACCACAGTGTGGTAGCAGTCTAAGGCAATGTCCGAGTCAAGCAAACGACAACTTTGAAGAATAGGAATCCTCAGCGTTCCGGCCGTAGCCACTGCCGAAGCCATTCATACGGACACGGCCTAAAGTATCAGGAAATCTGGCTCTGCTCTAGAAGAGGGAAGGTTGTGGGTTCAAAGGTCACTGGATTATTACTCTTTTTTTTGCAGGACTTGGTGAAGGGTGGAAGCTACAAATTGATTTGTGTTTCATCCGAATGAAAGCTTCATACAATGTTGTTTATCTGTCATGATGCCATGGTAATTATAAATAATTTTCTTTTTTCAGGGGATTTCTACATCACCAAGCATTCCAACTTAGCGGAGGTGCATGTTCTCTTCCATCTTGTCACCGATGACAACCTCCGCAATGGGGACATCAACTCACGCCATCCTTGCATCCTGGCCCTCAGAAATATTCTTAAGAGTTGTGTACAGTTTGATATTCTCTCAGTTACCCTGCCATTGTTCTTGCTGTACGAGATGTACGAGGTAAGCTAAACGAAACTCATAAATATTCACGGTAAAGTTCCAGGTCATAGGACACTCATTAATATTCATAGAATGCCCTCATCAAGTATCAGGATAGTTATTAATGTATTCATGGTAATGTCTGAGTCAAGTGACACTGGTTAGTATTTATAGATCCTCAAGCATGTCAAGAGCTCCCCACAGTTCGATTCTGTCACTCGGTCAGTCTTTCTCTATTAAGATGTATGAAGCCACATAACAATGAATATCCATAGAGTACCATTTAAAACTCATGTATGTATTGTGTAAGATATTAAAGTCACAATGCTCATGAATATTCATTGTAACATCAAGTCACATGACACTTATGAATATTGATAGAACTACCCTAAAAACTGTAATTCTAATAGTTGTGTACATTCTGGTAAGCTTTCAGGAAATAAGTTATGCACATTGTTTGATTCATGCAAATTAATTGATTTGTTCAGGAAATGACAATCACATGGTGTATAAAGAGGGCGGAGCTTGTCCTGAAGTGTGTGAAGGGGTTTATGATGGAGATGGCACAGTGGGGAGGCAGCGAGAGTCGGACAATCCAGTTTGTTGTTCCCAAGGTAAAGTTGAGTTTTACTTCAATACGTTCAAATGTTACGTGTTTACATGAAAATATTGTCCGAGCCTGCGAATGGGCGACGGTTTAAATACCCCATTGTGTAAAATTGGAATACCTGAATTAACGTCGCCCGGACATTCCACTACTGAGCGTGCACAGAGCTCATACATGCCTATAACGCTTTGTTCCACCCACACAAAGAGGAAACATGGTGTTAAATATTTCGCAAAATTTGAACTATTATGCATGGGGTTATTGTGTAATTTCCGATTCTTGTGTCCTTTTGTTCCAAGAAGAGGATTAACGAGACATTGAGAGGCTTCCACCATTGTTTATTCATTGTAAGTCAGAGTGAACCGGGGATCCAGCCATGGTTCTGGATTTAAAGCCAATCCCAACTCATAGCTCATGGTTGATGTTTTGCAATTCACAATGCATGTATTTGACATTTTCTCGACAGAGAAAACAAAAATCCCGGTGCTATTAAGAGAATCTTTGTTGTCTTGGCTTTGATCAAGACAAGGTTTCTTTGTGTCAGCAGTACTCTCAAAGAAAAACTATTCCAGCCAATTCCAAGAAAATAATTCTTTCAGGCGTGGCTCTGTCAGTCAAACTGAATGTAATTCGTTTAACTTTCAGGGAATTTCAGATGATTTGTTCTCTCAACTCAGCGGGATGCTACCTCACATCTTCCGACTGTCCCGGACACTGGACCTCTCACAACATAAATAGATGAATGGACAAGATCCTGGCTGTAAATCTGACATAACTCCTCTGTGAGCTACGGTCACTTTACACTAATTGGCTCTAACACTTGCCAGAAGCCCATGGGGAAAGCAACTGCATGCTTTGAGGAGTTATGTGGGAAAATGACTTCTTGGACTTGCCTTCCTCATGTTATGCAGTTTCAATCTTATCAGTTTCAATCTTAAAAAAATGCCTTTGAATGATGATATGCACTGGACCCCACAAGGCAATCTCAATGTGAACACCTTGGACCCCACAAGGAAATTCTTTAGAAAAGAGACAATAGGTTGAACAATGCAGGACCCCATAAACCTGGATCTATCAGGACGTTTGACCTTGCTGGAGGAAGAAGCAGGCAAACAAAGCTAGTAGTTTTTTTGAACATTATACTAAAGTACTATATATTTGTAAAAATGTGTCAAAATATAATATTTGTATAGCCTAAACTGATTTAGAATTAAAGTAGAAATATTGAACCAAGCTACAGTAGACCGATCCAATAAGCCCCGCCTACCTTAGGGCCATGTAACACAGGGCAATTTTTACTGGCAACTTGGAGGCAACCAACTGCACCACGTGAAAAAGAAACACTTTGGGAGCACAGGGGTTATTTTTCTGACAATGTCTTACAATCCTCAAGAAAATTAGGTGAACATTAAAATGTGGATGAGTTTTCTTCTTGGAGATTGCCTGGAACTGGTTGCCTGTAAATTGCCTCGTGTGACATGGCCCTTAGGAACTGCCTAGCAACAGCACATGGTGCAACTTTCTTGCCACGCTCAGTTGCGACCACACACAGTTCACGTATCGCATAAACAAACATCTGTGTGTGTGTGTATGTGCTGGAATTCGCTCCCTTGTGGAGTCCTATAACAAAAGGGAAGCGCAAGAACAATTGGTCTCCACAGGGGAATTCTAAAGAGAAGGATGCTCCACAAGGAAATTTGTGTACAAAGTCTACGAGAAGATATTAAGTACAGGGACAAAGGAAGAACAATAGAGGTCTCCACAAGGATGCAAAAATGAGAAACATTGCGATACGTGTGTGTGGTACATGGTTTTTGTGAACAGTGTGGATTTAGTTTTGTGGCCTTTTGGAGCAGTGCCATGAGTCCAAAGAACAATGCAGAAAAGGAACACTGTTAAACCACTTTTTTTTAACAACTGTACAGGGACCACTGCTGTGGGATTGCACCACCAGAAATACGAAAAATAATTTAAACAAAAGTTGGTACACTTGTGTGTGGCATTTTCAAGGCTGTGATTGATCGTTACATTCGTAGGTGGGGCTTAATGGATTGGTCTATTGCCTACATTTGGAAGTTTGTTCTTTTCTTTTTTAATAAATCAAAACCAAGAATATCTACAAATATTCTGAGGAGTACAAAATCAGTGTAAGTTTTACTTGACCAGAAATACTTCATGTTTTTTTATAATTATTTTTATTTTTATTTGCTGAACTTTTAGGTTAGGAATTGAAAAGTTAAAAGTACGCAATGCTCAGCCATGACAAGCCATAATGCCCCCAACCCTCAAATGAAAAGTGTAAGGTCTGCCAGCAAACATTTCAAACTTTTGTTAGACATTTTTATTCACTTCCATCAATATAATAACAATATATACACAGTACAACATTATCATCAGACATAATTGTGGCTATCTTCAAACATTACGTAAAATGTTCAACTCGTGTTAAAATAAAAAGTGAAAACATTACTTCGTGTGTGAGTGATGTTCTGTGTTATACCAAGTGTTACTTATCATACGTAGATTCTGCCTTGTGATTGGTTTAGAGCGTGTCGCATGTCTAGTTTTCACCAGAAAGCCGGGTGAGCACGAAGCAATAGACCCATGGCAACCAATGTACTAAACCCATAGCAACCAGCAAACTACACCCGTAGCAACAGCAGCTTCTTGGTACCTAGACGCTTATGTAAGTGTATTGTACAGGGTGTTATAAAACAAAACAAAAACACTGCGTTTACTCGGTGATCCCCGAACAGTTCTATTTGACTGCGTATTGTTACAAATGCATTCAAACCAACAGTGGATACTTTTGAATAGTCAGAAAGTTGGAGCTTTGCAACAGAGGCAATTGCCTCCATGCCCATGATTGCATTGGTGCCCCATGAAATATATGCCATGCCCAGCAATTATACGCACAAGTGAGAAAATGCAGATCCAAGAACTAGAAGGTAGGCTTAGAAAAAAATGCTGAGACTTCAGTACAAACCCTAAATTCTAAGGCAATTCATTTATGGTCCAACCAACAAATTTCAGTAATTTATCTATACTCGTCCTTCACAGCAATTTATGATGCAATAATCAGCTTAAATTCATCTCCCAATCGAGTGCTACTGCAGCTTCCGGATTCCCCCCCCCCAATCACCCAATATCCCAATCCAACCCCCCCCCCCCAATAGCAGCCTCATTTCTTGCCAACGGTTTCTAACAAAGACAGTTTGGTCTAAAAGCTCAATAACTAACACAAGCAAACCCATTCAAATATGAACAATGGCTGCAGTGACATACAAATATTCCACTAGGGAAAAAAATGGGGTTTGATCGTAGGATTGTCCTGATTAGAAAATAGTCGGTTACAAAATTTGTTTGATCATGCGTTCTGGGTAATTCTACAGACCAGTAAATTGTTTACTTGTAAACCAGGAGGGTTGTGATCTGAATAATCATAAAAACAGGCAAAATATTTAATTTTTGGTTAGCATCTCATGAGAACAAATTCAAACAACCTTCACTTTTGTTGTTGGTTTTAAAAGTGTGCAAAATGTAATTTTTGGGATGAAGGATTTACTGTGCATACCCATAACAAAAATGTGAAAGTATTAATTTGTCTTTGATTAATTCTTCAGGTGGGTCAGTTAATTATGATCGCTCTGTCACTGACAATTTTTAATGACAGTGGAGTTATGATCTACTCATAGGTTTCTACTATATAGAGGCTGTGGCTGAATTAATGGCTTCAGTAGTGGCTATGGCTTAATTACACCTAATTGTCCTATTCTTCAACATTGTCAGTGAAGCCAACGGCCATAGCCGTAGCCAAAGTGGCTTGATTCAGATGTGGCTAGAGGTTGATGGGGGAAATTAGTCTGGTTCCTCCATGTACATAAGCACCAATGTATTTGAATTGATATGGGGAACACAGCAAAGAATGCTGTCATCATGGATGACAGTCTGGCCCCTTAGTGTGTAATGTGCATCAGTATTTGCTATTGTTAACACACATTGGATGCATGACAGAGATGAATGTTGAATAAGCCACCAAAGGATGTCCTGATTGACGGAGAACTCAACTGAAATCCTCATTGGAAGGGAGAAACAAATTCCATTCGGGGTAGAAGTATATCCCATTTGGGGTAGTTTGGTTGCTCTAGTTATCCAAGGATGTTTGATTTAGGGACCATTGATCCTCATTGGGAGATATGGTTCCACTCAGGGTAGAAATATATCCCGATTAGGGTAGTTTGGTTACTCTAATTACATAAAGGTTTCCCAATTAGGAACAACTGATACCTCTATTGGGAGAGGAGGGTGCCACTCGGGGTAGAAATATATCCCAATTAGGGTAGTTTGGATGACAGTCCTTGTGAGACAGTAAATCAGACGGTATTGCTGTTCACTGTAAGGTTTCATCAATTGGGCACCATTTTGTCCTTAATGGGAGTACACGGTTTCAGTCAGGGTATGAGTGTACCCCAATTGGAGTAATATTGACTGAAAACAATCTCCTTAATGCTTTATTTAGTACTAGACTGGCAGAGCTCGCATTTGTCAATCACTTTCTTCACTGTCTCTTTGAAGAGACTGGACAAAATTGTCGAAGTCCACTTGAGTTTCTTCAAATTTGGCAAGTTGTGTGGGGAGCACTTCCTACAGAGAACGAAAAAAAAAGAAATAATAATATAATAATACGCAGTTCTTATATAGCGCTTTATCACACCCGATGGGCGTCTCAAAGTGCTCAGTATTTTTTCCTGCAAAATATGATGAGTTACGTTTTTGTAGTATGAGACCTGTTCCTTTACAAGGTGCTGTGGCGCAATCTGCAGCTGATCAAACCAGGAACACCGGGGCGAACCCCTACTCTTTGTGATAAGAGTACTGGGTTCTTTTACGTGCATTACACAACACAAGGGACCTACGGCTTTACGTCCCATCCGAAGGACGCAGTAATAATGGTTAAGTGTCTTGCTTTATAAGGACACGAGTGTCACGACCGGGACTCAAACCCACACTCTGCTGATCAGAAACACCAGAGCTTGAGTCCGGTGTTCTTATCCGCGACACGCCACAAATGTTACACATAAAATTTGTTACTTGTTATCATAAATTAAAATGTAATTAAATTTTTATCTGGAATTTCATTGATTTTTAGTGTCATAGTATCCGCCATAGAAATATAATTTATAGACCTTTCTTTTGTTGATAAACAAACCGCGCTGGTTGGCATGGATGGCCTAATGTTAGCAAAACATTCAAGCTTGTTGACAGACATTGTGACCAAATTCAACATTTTAACAAACTTTTTATTAATAAAAATAATACACCACTAAATTAGTTGGTTTGTTTCCAACAAATTCATAATTGTTTTTGAATATTTGTGTAACATTTTTACAAACTGTGATTATCTGTTTTTGTTTTGCATTGTTGCTCCCTGTAGTTTCTCCAACCTTGGTTGGCAAAAACTTGGGCTGTGACATTGCAAAAGAAAGGTCTATTCCTACTTACTAGGGTTTCTTCTAGAGTTGGCTGGTTGTCAAACATGGCCAGTGGGGGCGCCATTTGGAACTGACGATAAAAACTGACGACGTCACTGTTACTCTCTGGTTTGGCAAAGGCTGGATTCTGAAAGGACAAAGTCATAAAACTACACTGATTGGCAGCCATCTTTGTTTGAAACCCTGACTAACAAACACAAGCTGCTAAAAAGCATAAAAGGAGACCAGTCTAATTTTTGTTTAAATCTTGTTACTGCCATCTTAGTCTGACTCCATGAATGGCACACACAGATGATACTCATTCATCCTTCACAAAAAAACAAGTCTCTTTGCCTAAACCAATGCCACAGCAAAATAAAAAAAATATTTCAAGACATACAGAGATAACTGTTAAGATGAGAAAGGAATACTAAGCGATTTTCCTGAAGTCTCGTTTTAGTGTTTACCATTTTTCAAAATGGCTGCTCCAACAAAGATATAAAAATATAGCCATCCTGCCATATCCATCAGTTCAGACCAGGACCTACATTTTTACAAAACCCCCTTTTGAGATCAATTTGTTTGGTCCTTATTTCATGTATTTACTTTTATTTAAACAGTTAAAATTGTCCAAGCTTTTTCAGACAAATGAGGGCGCTGTTGCCATGATGTCATTTCAGGGAGACATTGTGGTTTTCTGTTGAAATTCATGAAATTATGAACCCAAAAATGTGCTGATTGAAAGCATTTGTGAGAAAAGTTTGGTAACTGGCTTACTGCCATAAACTGTGACACAACGACAAACCACTAAAGAAAAGAAAGTTTACGCCAGCGAAATACCCTAAATTTTGTCAACTTTTTGAGCATAAACTACTAATTGCAACATTAAGGTTTCTGCCTGATATGACATCACACTTTCGCTCATGAATATGGAAATTTACATGAGCATAAAAACCCAAAGGGCACAAAAAGACCTTGAAAATGGCAAAATGAAACATGAAAACAAGAATTGTATTAAAAAAATTACACTTCACAGTCCCTTTAAGCTATCTTTTCATGCTGTTAACTCAAATGCTGTACAGTTTTGGACATAATGACTGCATACTTACAAATTCTACCATGACAAAGTCTTCGGCAACAGAGTGTTGGCTCTGGGTGGATTCCTTGGAGTGTTGGGATGAAGATGAAGCTTGAGTGTCCTGATGGTCGGACGACGTCTGTCACAAACAATAGAATAATGATTATAAACTCCTACATCAACCATCTTGTTTTTTATACAGACAAATCAATGTCAACCAAAAAGCGGCTGAAAAAAC
The DNA here is from genome assembly GCA_911728455.2 of Marthasterias glacialis. Lineage (NCBI taxonomy): Eukaryota > Metazoa > Echinodermata > Asteroidea > Forcipulatida > Asteriidae > Marthasterias > Marthasterias glacialis. The sequence goes on from OU452240.1 coordinate 4,288,279, forward strand.
AGGGAAATTAGGCAGATCCCTATTCACTAACATGAAAATCTGTATTTGTTAGTATTATTTTAAACAGGGAATATGACAATTATATTAATAATGATACAAAACTTACATACATATAGCCAATTCAATAACATTTAGGCCTAACCAAAGAAAACTTTGTTACCTGTAACCCGACAGACTATTCAAAAACCTGCCGACCGGAAACAACTTATCAATAATTTAAATACTTTCACTACTATACCACCAGAATTCAAGACTTAATTAAAATATTCTATCAAATCTGCATAAAAATGTAAAAATCCTGTCACTTCATGTCATAAACATTCTTCAAATTTTAGCAAATTCCTAACTACAAACCATCTGTTTTTCCCAGTATAATAGAAAATGTAAAAATATTGTTTTTGTTAGGCCTAATAATCATATACAGTTAAGCGTATATAGGGCCAAAAATGATTAGATCAATCCTGTTGGTAAGTATGACGTAATTCAACTGTAAGCCACGCCCACTTCACTCAAATTGGCTCCATTATTATTAAGACGCCCATAGGAAATGCACTGAGCTAATTCATTGGATTGGCTTACACATACTGTTCTTCAAAGACTCAAGGTCTTCTCAGAATTATAAGATTGTGTCACAAGAAACGCCTTTGAACGATGAAATGTGTGATTTTTGGTAGAATTACACGCAAACGTGTACCAGCTTTGGAACTGGAAGTAGCGATCACTTTGGGCATGCAGCAGATGCGCATCCGTATGATGCAATGACTGACCCATAGAATACTTTCAAACAGAATATATAAAAACACAAATTAAACAGTCAATTAGAGAGAAACTCTGAAGCACAAATTACTACAATCACAAACAAAATTGTTGGGACAGTGTTAACAGCACCCCCATCCCCCGGTTCAATGGTGTTATAATGTGACAAGCGCTCTGGCAACTGCAATCAGAAGTGATTACTAATCAGAAGTGATCAATGCTTGGTTTGCTGATATAGACATGAAAGTGCTCACCATTGAACTGGGGGTATGGGGATGTCCCAACGAATTTCGTCCCTGATTGTAGAAATACAAAGATTAAAGAACAGGATAAGCATTCAAACATAAACAATGCAACACTTAGCAGAATGGGCTAAATAAATACACATAAGACTTATAAAAAACATGCAATATAAACAATGTAATGTAAGAAATGTACCTGCCCAAATATCGAAGCAAAATGGCCCAAAACACACATAGAATAAAGAACAGCCCACTCAAATCAGCACTTAACAAGATTATGAAAATAGTGAAAACAAGACCACTCAAATCACCACAGCTTATCTTGATTACCACACCCAAAATAAGGCTGATATGAATGTACACAAAATCCCTGACAACATTAAGTATGACCTCCTAATTTTAGCAACACACACAAAAATGGGGGTAGTAGGGGGATGGTCTTACAATGTAGCACTGTCTGTGCGACCTTTAAAATGTTGAAAACTTTAAATGCCCCCTTACCAGCCTCGCTACCATGGGCACCGCGCCATATCGATACCACTCGTCACTAACCCTAGATGGGGATGTATCAAAAAACAATGCTGATTGGCTTCTAAACATGACTGCTTTGCAAGAGAGCGAGCACACTTGCAAAAAATCTTTTGAGCATTTGTAGGGTGCTTAGTACGTGCGTGTCAAAATGCAAGTATTTTGACACAATTCCACTTCAAATAAATTATGTTTTTACACGATCACCCTCAACTGCATACAGTTAGACATGTCACAACATCAAAGAAGAATGAGAGGGGACCAGTTGCTCCATGACTTGATGCCTCTTTTGCTGGCTACCATACTTGAGCGCGCGCACAGAGTGAATCGGCCACAGGCCTAATTAAAATGTGCCATATATTGGCACATCTAAATTAACCAATTCCACTAGATATGAGCAAGCAAGGCATGCTGGGAAAATTGGCACTGCGAGATCGATCACTCCTGGGAATGAGGTTAGACCCCTTACCTGATCTGAGGAGATTGACTTATCTTTGATGCTAGACTGGTCTAATGAAGAGGCGTGTTCTTGGAGTAATGAAAGGAATGGTATATCACTGGGGACCATCTCACTCTGCAAACATCAATAAGAAATGGCTTTTATTGACTTGTCATTTTGACTGGGTAACCCATTCAGTGACAAACCAGACTTCCATGGGGTTCCACATAAGAAAAGCGTTGGCCTCAGGCACTGTCTTATATAGACTTGAGAAATTTACACGGGTTATTTTAAGTCTCCCGAAAATGACTAGAGCAGGCTAGTCGAAATATTGAGACCAATAATTACTCACTCCAAGGCAGAGAAGTTACTCACAAGAAGTCCCCTTGATCCACTAAGCAAAGAGGTAGTCCAGGGGCCAATTTCACAAAGAGCTAAGATTTTTTTGAAAGTTCACCCCTAACAAGGCTAATATCCACTCTTGGTAAGGGGCTGCAAGAAGAAAATATCTAAAATGAAGATAGCTTTTAGGGGAGCTGAAGGTAGGAATTGATATTCCTCTTAAAAGTCTAGATTGTGGGATGGAGGGAAATATGCACCAGGCAAGGAGTTCCAAAGCGATTCAGTACGCAGAAAAAAAGCCGTTGGAATGACTCTTTGTTCTACATTTCGGCAAAGCTAGAGCATGCTGGTGAGAACAGGCAGAAAGTCTGGTCTCACGCTCAAACACCCTAATAGGAGGAACCACATCAACTGCACCGGAGGCACATTTACCATGAAAATAAAAGATGGAGGCTAGCTATAGACCCACGGTGAGAAAGAAATTGTAATGAGTTGTAATCTTAAGTGCAAATCAATCTTAACTGCTAAGCAAAGTGTGATGTCACAATACAAATCATTATGCAGGGCTCACCCTTAATACTAGCCCTGCGTACATTGTCTAGTAAAAACTGCTATGGGCTAGTAAACACCACTTCTCAACTTGCCCTGTGGGCTACGAAAAACTGTGCAACTTACTTGTTTATAATGCTCATACTTCTTCCTTTTCAGATGTGAATAATACATTTTAGAAATGTCTTAATTTCTTTTTGAGTGTGTGAGTGTAACTTCATTTGACCGCTAAACTGGTTGTGATCGTTACCATTAGTATCAGAAAGATACATTTATGACAATACATGTTTAAAATTTGGGCAACGAAAACCTCCGGGGGCAAGTAAAATGCACAGTTTACTAGCCCCTTGGGCTACTTTACAAAAAGCTTAAGCGCAAGGCCTGCTATGGTAATACTGACAAGTCATCTTAAGACGAGTCTAAGCGCTTTGTGAAATCAACCTCAGCCGATTTTCTACCTAGCTCAGGTAGTACTTAATAAGCAGGACAGTTCTTTTCAGAACGAAGAAGTCCCCCCCAAATTCCGAAATCCACTCTGAGGTAGTAGAATAACAGCAAGATAAATTCTTACAAGAATAATCTACACAGCAATGTACATATAATCACATGGTTATACCGCAAACCGAATATTCTTTTCAGATATTTCTTGACAGAGTACAAGGAGTGTGCTCCTCTTCCAGCAACACTTCTCATTTACCTGATCTGCTGTTGACTGCTTGGGTGAAGCAAAGGCACCCAGTCTCCCTGAAGCGATGTCGGCACCCAAAGCTGGGCTACCCCTTAAAAGGTAAACAAAAACTATAATAAATTAAAAGTGAAAATCATAAATGAAGAAATATAATATAATAAAGAATATTATTTACTGACTCTTTCGGCTACATTTGATAATAGTTACATCTAAAATTTAAATAAGTGGCAAATAAGTTGTGATTTTTTATTCTTCGAAGATGTGGGTGTGGGAGTCAAATAAAATACTTGATAATCAAAATTTGATTTACAAATAAAAAAAATAATATAAAATATAAAATTCACACAGAAAAAAAAATCAAAAGTTGGGGTGGGTAAATGGGTCAAAAAACAATTTTGATTAAAAACATTGACAATTCTGAACGGCGCCTAAAGAGGGCAATTTCAAATTATGAGGTCAACCATAAACGGGCTTTTCCCCACCTTCAAGAAATGTCTCATTACGTATTTAAGAAAAAAGTACAATTCAGGACAAAGAATCAACAACATTTTTAATGTACTTTTTCTCAGTTAAGGAAAATTATATCTTACCCTCGTGGTTTTTCCTCATTGACCTTTGGCCTATTCGGGGGAGAGGTTGCTAGATAACCATGTAGCATATAGGGATCAGGGGGTGAGGTAGAGAACGAGGTTGCACACAGATCCTGCGATCCGTCCATGACTGACGATTCATCCAACCTAATCAATAAGTTCAATCCATATAACTTTTGTTTCCACATAATCCTTAATACCATCAAAATATACAACGAGGTTCACAATATGGTGGCATGTTATACAAACACAGGGCTTGTTAAAAAGAAACAGCCTGTGTACAAGTACAATACCAGCATTTTCCTCTGACAGTGGGTCTATGCTGGCAGGGAATAATTCAATTCAATTCAATTCAAATTCACATTTATTTCTATACTTCAATGAAAAATAACGACAATTACATGTAACTATGGAGTAAAGCAAAAAATAATATTAAGTCGCAGTAAGCAGGATAAATGTAATAAATAGAGTATGGGGCTGTTTTGATAAGCAGAAGCTTGTAAAAAACAGCTAGACATACAAACAAACAAATAATTAAACAAACAAAACACACAGACAGACACGCAAACAAAAGGACAGACGAACACAAAACATGACAGCTACTCTGACACAAGATACATAATATAGATCAGAGATGACAGAACAAATTCATAATTAGCGAAAAGATGGCAGAACAGTTCAGGCAGAAGTGATACCAGATATATGTAAGAAGGATTTAGAAGTGAAGGCGAATGACTAGACCGTTCCGGCCTGTCAATCAAACTGTGCGCATTGACCAATTGGATCACGCCTTTTTTTTGGTCATGTGACCTCGGTCAAACTCGGTCACACGTGCAGCATAAACGTACACAAACTAAGGTGTGTGGGTGGGGCTTGTTGCCAAAGCCGGAACGGTCTATTACGCGAATGAATGGCGACGAGGTTTTAATCAGCCATTGAAACCGTCAGTGTCGCCGCAACACTGTAAGGTTTTAAACAGCCGATTAAGACTGAGTCAACACTCTTTTCAATTTTCCCATCCATAAATGTCCGTTTATTGTTAAGAAAAATCAGAAAACAACTCAACAAGCCTTGCTCGCTTTGCAATAATTTTTATTGTCAATACGTTCAGGAGCCCAGCTTTGCACTATGGGTCTGTTTTGCACCTCTTCATATACATTTTCTAAAACTTCAGCTTTATAACAAATGGCCTGTGTACTCAGGCTTGAGTGCTTTTTTGTATGGAAATTTAGTCGACTAGAGTCGCCTATGGTAAACAAGAGGGGGTATGAGTGCAGTTGATCAAAGCTGTCTGCAAGTTAAGGGTTAAAACACCTGAACACCAGTCAAAATTCTCTCCAAGTGGTCCAGCTGGCTAGTCCAGTGTTGGAGTTTTCATCCATTACAAATTAAGAACATTTTTGAAGTGTAAATACATGTACACCTTTGTTTTTGTAAAAATGTTTCTTATAATTATTTTTAAACTAATTTTAAAGCTTTTCAAGTACCGACCCCAGTCCCTCCAGTGGGAGCATTAATTTGCATGAACATAAGCAAACTTTTGACGTAAGGTCAGGAGCTGTGCAAAGCCTGACCGCACTGCCGCCCCGACATCTTGTGTGTATTTTGAGTCGACTGGAATCGTTAACGCAGCAAAGTTATAATTAGTTATATCAAGGGACCAGACTAGAGTCTTCTTTTTCCCTGACCTTAACGTCATGAAGACCGCCGCCCATTTATTTTTCAATCAATTGAAAAACATTCCTTATGAACTGAAACAATAACAACAACAAGTTTTACTCACTTTTGTGTGGAACAAAAGCACACATTGAGCCTTTTCATTTAGTAATAGACATCCGCTGTCCTTTAACATGAAGGTGAAAAAAGGTGACGGAATTCCACCCTGATTTAGTCCCTGATCAACTTACCCTGGGGAGTAATTTTGAGGCAGTGCTGGAGTTGACCCTCGACCTTTTGGGCTGGTGTTACTGTAGTAGTCATCTTTGACGGTTACTGGGTTGACTCCACTACTGTGTAGTTGACTACGGTGAAAATAATACAAGAAATAGTACCGTGTGTTTCAACTCTACTATTCTCAGTAATATTTGCCATTAAATGGTATTTTGACCAGTAACCCATAAAGCCCGGTTCATACTTCACGCGAATGCAAACTTGAAGCGTATTTGATGTCACAAATTCGACCCAGTTAAAATGTGCTCAACTTTTTGCGAATTTCGCTGCGAATGTAGGAAAGTGACGTAAAATTCACTTCGCATTCACATTTGCGTGAAGTATGAACCGAGCTTTATACTAGACAAGAATTTGCCATTATAAGTTATTACACAACCGCAAATGGAATATGGGAAAATGTAGCGCTTCTGCATCCCATATCCCACGAGGCCCGTATGATAATGAATTTATCTTCCAGCTAACTGAAAGATAATACAACTTTGAGAGTTATTTCATGAAGACCAAATCGTACAACGCACAAATTTTACGTCATTTTGCACTGTCTGTGTACAGAGCATGACGCATGATACTCAAAATACGCAAAGTGCAATATAGACTACTGGGAGTATGATATGGTTTATTATCACACTCCAGTTGAGCAATCTGATTGGAGGATTAGCGCGTACTGGAAGATAAAATGGTATATTACACAAATATTGTATAGCTCAGAGTGGAATGGAAGGAATGTTAGCACAAAGTAAAATTTGGAATGTTCAATTTCACTCTGCTATGCCTTGTGCAATGGAACAGTCAAAATTTTACAGAGCGATAAAATTCCTCCCATTCCACGAATTAAAGCCACTCAATATTAGTTTTACATAACAGTCATATAGATCCTTGTCATTTTGATGTGTTCACAACCTTTGGCACAGGTGCTCCTTTGTTTTTAGCAGTGACACTCTACCGCTCAAAAAAATTGGGAACAAGGATGATCCTAACTGTTGAAAGGAAAACACTATTCCCCATGGCCAATAGGAACTTTTTGATCGCCGATGCCGATGAGAAAAATAGTGAACGTCACGTGATGTCAAGTTCTACCAATCAAATGACTAGGATGTGTATGTCAGTTATACTAGGGCCTATATTTTCTGGTTTTTGGAAGAGCACAATCATTTTCATCCTCTAGTATACACATATGGACTGGCAATGAGGGAAATAGTGCACGTCTATGCAACCCGAGGGCCTGTGAGTGACCAGGAGAGGGTCCTATTTCCCGAGGCCGAAGGCCGAGAGAAATAGGATCCTCTCCTGGTCACTCACAGGCCCGAGGGGTGCATAGACGTGCACTATTGCACGAATAATGCCAGTCCATATGTGTTTTATAACACACCTCAGTCCAAAATGTCAGTTAGAAGAGTAAATCGCGGTTTTTTGGCCGGAGATTCTTCTCCATCCGCAGACGCCGCCATTTTCGTTCTCTTGAGGGTGCTGTTTACCAGTCAATAGTTTTGGGGTTTTTGAAACTATTTCCCGCTTTGCGAACTATTTCTCCCAAATGAAGCGCATGCGGTGCAGATTTCATGCACTAGGCTATATTAGTTCACCCCACGCGAACGTGTTTCAGCCAATCAGGATAATGAACCAGGGAGAGGTGTGTTATAATTTCCAATAATGACTTTGGCTTTGACTACTGCCAGATTGCTGTCCATCCTTTAACTGCAGCAAATGACCAAAGCCAGAGTCATTTAACGTTTTTTAGACCGGGTAGTATCTAGTACGTGTACTTACTGTACAGAGAGAGTCAGTTTGGTTCGATAAGCCACCGACAGGACGAGGGAGCCAATAGGTGTGGCCACTGAACCGACATTCAGAGAGTGGAAATCTAATCATGAAAACAAAAGAAATATCCAGTGTGATAGACCAATCCATTAAGCCCCGCCCCTTTACGTGTTGACCCAATCACAGTCTTGGCTACTCCACCGAAACTCTGACAAAAGTCTGACACAATAAAATTCTATTGGAAAATGTGACATGCGTGCGCGTACTTAACGCGTTCAGATTCATGTCATGCAGTGTGGCACTGAAGTGATGCACATTGTGCTGCCCACGGGTACAGTGGTGATTTAGCCAATGCTGTGATTGGTCAATATGTTTAGGGGCGGGGCTTAATGGCTTAATGTACATCAGCATGCACTGCAATCTTTCCTCTTCTTCTTTTGTAGTTTTTTTTTTATTCAAACTAAATATTTTATTTATTGTAATCATTTTTATGTATTTAGTTGCCCGTCACAAGGCCCTAAGGCTACTCAAGGTATGGGCTACTTTTTGAAGGGATAGAAACCTGCCCCTATGCGCAGAAACTTCACAGCACAGCTAAGAACAGGGAGGGGTAAATTAATCTGTTGCGCGAGACAAACATAACCGACTCTTCCCCTATTTGAAGCAACTATAGTTCAGTGTCTTGCTCAAGGCAAAAGTGTCATGACCGGGATTCGAACCCATATCCTGATGACTTAGCCATCAGAATTTGAGTCCCACTAAATCGCTCGGCCACCACACGCTGAACATAATGTATAAAAAGGCATGCGGGGGTACCTTAAAATACTAAATTTCTTTTTAAAGTTGTTTATGAAAATTCAAGTAATTTTGCCTGGCGTGCTAACTATTAACTATTACACTTTAAATCAGATTTCAGCCTAAAGCTGAGATCCCACAAATCCAGATAATCTTACTTTCACCAAGATGAGAGAGTTTCTTCTCCCCAAAGTTCATCCGAGAGATCACCCGGTAGTCTGCTCCTAGCTGGTGCCTTGCGATGCGGTATGCTGGAGTCACCCTTGAGACACAGATGAGTGACTTAAGGAGGAGACCAAGTCGGTTGTAGACTGCGTAGTGTATCTTTGCGCTGGGGTCGCAGATGTCATTAAGAACCAGACTCCAGCACTCAAGGACCATCTTGTCCCCCTATTGTTTCAAAATATATAATTATTGAGACGAAGTACAGGATTTGTAGAAGTTGATTAGTTTCAATAGGAAATTTCACTGACTATGAAGTTCCTACCAGATACCAGTATCATTTAACCTAGCTTTTTTGTCTGAAAGTCAAGAAATTACCACCACTTGAAGACCACTCAATCACCATTCCCAACTCTCCCCATTTTAGGGGAAGGAGGGGCTTCTTCACAAGAACACGGCCACCGGTTTTGACTAAATTTTTATAGATTGGTTGTATGGTGCCATTGGTGTGTTTCTTAAAATTAGCAGATGGGAATTTATTTACTCTTCAAAATAAAAACTGTGTTTTGCCGGACACATAATTTTTTTCGGAAGAGTAGCAGTTTTGTAGTCAAGACCCGATAGTCTGAGACCGAGACAAGACTCAATCTCAAATTCTTCTGACTAATGACAGTCTACTGTGTCATGTGTTTTGACGCAAGATTTTACATAGCTTTGTGCGTAACAACTTCCAGATGTGCAAACCATACAATATTATGCTATATGACCACTTGCACCAATGTTACTCATGGCTGCTGCTACCACCCCCCCCCCCCCCCCCTCTGTGTGGGAGTCAATTTCTTGTGAATGCCGCATAGCCTAAAATGCGCACTAATTACACACTGGGACACGCCGTCCCAAAATGTCACAACCAAGATTATTGTGATGATGACATCAGTTCCAAATTCGTGCAAGAACTATTGTTAACCATATCGTTTGACTAAGTCAGCATGAACTGGGTCTAGTTGATGATGGTTGGACTACGCTAGTCGACTATTTGGCACCAGCCTACTGGGACTGACCGCATCACTGGTTACTGTTAACCATTTTAATAGCACAGTGCAGAGGGGACCAGTTGTTAGAAAAACAATCAAGTTGATTTTGGTCGTGTTGACATAATATGATTAGAATCGCTAGCACTTCACCTTCAGTGCAGGGTCCAATTTCATGGCTCTGCTTACCGCAGAATTCTGGGCTTACGGTGCCATGTAAAGCACATGATTCTATGGGCTGTAAGCGCAGAATTCTGTGGTAAGCAGAGCCATGAAATTGGGCCTAGGTCTCTAACCAACCACTAGTTAGCCATTGGTCCTTGATCGAACTTGACCCTGGTAAATTGGGTCAACAGACATTAATTGAAGGGCTGTATGCCTCGTTCTTGAAAGGGCACGAGCACCACAGCATTTTCTCCATGGTAAAGGGCACCATGGCAATGACCAGGGGCATGGAGGCAATTGCCTCCGTTGCCCATTCAATTCAGGCCTTAATTGAATCTAGTATATATTTGTGTACCAACTGAGTACTCATAATTTAGCTTATTTAATAAACCTGTTATGCAAATCATATTTTTAAAAGCATTTTTACCTCACTTGTTTCTAAGGAGACCTCGACATTCAAGGGGGAGCCCACCCTAGGCAGCTCCTGGGCAAGCAGTTTCTTGACATTACTTTTTACATTCGGGTTGTCATAAATTGCTAAATTGAACTGTAAAAAAAGTCATACAAAATGAACAAGATAATAAAAACAAGTAAACTGTTCTTTAGACACATTTAATTTTATTTGTACTGTTGAGTTGTTTCCATTAAAAAAAATATCTGGGAAAAAATATGTTATTTTGGTTTTGTGTTTAAGAAATGCGAACAGTGTTCAACATTCGAATCGGTCAATTTAGCACATGACCTTTTATTATAACCTAACTGATTGACTGAAAGTGGGTTTAATCTTGCGGCCATTTGTGGCTGCTGAGCATTTTTGTACGAGCCACTTTTAATACAGAAACACTTACCCAATCAGTACCATCCGATTTGGCCTTTGACGCAGAATCTGTCTTTTCTCCAGAGCGAGACTGCACAATCACCTGAACAGACTGTTTCAAGAAAAGACTACTTCAATAAAACCCCCCACAATATTTCATTGTCCAAACCAACAGCGGTAAAGGTAAATAAAAATGACTTAAGCTGGATTAAGATAGATGGATAATACTCGGCAATGCAACATTGGTATTTGTCAAAGACCAGTATCCGCACTTTATATATTGACCCAATTCAGGCCAGATTGCTTCATTCTTTATAAGGCAATCTCAACATATTAAAAGGTTTTATTTTTTTATCTTTGTGAATTTGATCATAAATCTATCAAAAAATATGTAATTTTTTTTTTATTATTGTTAAATTATTTTTAACAAAAACTTAAAGGTGATCCCCGACACAATCTATTTTCTCTCAGCTTTGCCTGGGGATATAGAGTGTGCCAGGAATCGCCTTGGCCGTTTTCAATTTTCAACCATGAAGCAGTCAATATATGCTACACAGTACGTAATGTCTGCTGCCACCTAGCATCTCCTTATTATGCTATTTATGTTTACCTTGAAAGCAAGAAATTTAATGAACTTATTGAGATCTCTGTGTTCTCTTTCACTGAGACTACTAGCGGTGCTGGTTGCCGTGTTCCGCAATGGATTTGGCTCTTCACTGGTACCCTTGGCCATCATGGTTCATACCTAGCTGTCAGAAAATATAACACTTAGTACATGTGATGCAAGCCATGCCTGTTTAATGGTGGGGCAGATAGGAGAAATATCAGGGGGAAGTCATACAAGCTGTAATAGGTGTGTCATAAGAAAGAAATTCGGCTGTTGACCCCATGCACGCACATCACATTCGGTGATTGTGTCACGCTCAATTTTTTTGAAAGTCAAAAGTTATACACTAATCCAAGCTGCTCGTGGTCGCCTACAATGTTCTCCCTTAACAGTGGTCCGCTGGCCAAATGCTCGTTAAAATACCTGAGGACTCAGGGAAAATTCTCTCCTAGTGGTCCGGCTGGCCACTTCAGTGTTAAAACACGTCCCTATTTAGTATGAATGGACCAGTGAAAATGCTGGCAGACCAGTGAAGTGACAAGTTAACTGTGGCGTGTTATGGCCGAGCGGATAAGAACACCAGACTCAAGCTCTGGTGTTTCTGATCAGCAGAGTGTGGGTTTGAGTCCCGGTCGTGACACTTGTGTCCTTAAGCAAGACACTTAACCATTATTGCTGCATCCTTTGGATGGGATGTAAAGCCATTGGTCCAGTGTAAGTGTAATGCACGTAAAAGAACCCAGTGCACTTATCAAAAATAAAAGGGATTCGCCCCGGTGTTCCTGGTTTGATCAGCTGCAGATTGCACCACAGCACCTTGTAACCGTTACATGGTGCTATGTAAAGGAACAGGTCTTCAAAAACGTTACTCATCATACCTTGCAGGAAAAAATACTGAGTGCTTTCAGATGCCCATCGGGTGTGATAAAGCGCTATATAAGAACTGTGTATGATTATAATTGTTATTAGTCCTACTCGCTAGTTATTGAGAAAGTTAAGGGCAAACCCTGGAATATGGTGGTTTGCATCACCGCAGGTATGGCCGCCGCACGCCTGCATCAACGCACATGCACTGTAAATCCTCCATGCTGATTGGTACATAGCAGCTGATACGCCATTGCTGAATCGCGCATACGTGTGGTGGCAATAGCTGTTGTGGTGTTAACCAACCACCATGAACGAGCTGTTGGATAGTGTAATAAGTAAGTACACTGTACCTGTACATGCAAGTGCCACACAATAACATTGATTATTGTGATGCTGAGGTCAGGTAAATTGGGCCAACTGGGCTATTGCAGATTCGAATTTAAAAAAAAATTAATAAAGGTATTCTAACTGTACGTTTTTTCAAAGGACAAATCTGCGATGGCCCTATAATACAGCCAAATATCTTTCTCATGACTTACGGCAGTTTCAAAAGTCTGTTCGGTTGATTGTTCACACTTCCTTCCTCCAATGGCAGATGTGCAGCCCAATAAAATACGGCAGTTTCAGGTTGAATGGCTTCTGACTTGGGCACCCCCAGACAAAGATACATGTATAAAAGGGAGACTGCCACTATTAAGGCTAGATAGCTCACTTGGTAGAGCACCGGTACGTTAATCTGGACGTCGCAGGTTCAAATCCCGTTGCATTCTGGTCAATTTTTCTTTGTTTACCCCAAATTGAATTAAAATTTCCCAACCAGTTTCCCTTGTGGTATACTTGATACATGGATGATTGATGAATTAAGCGAAAAATAAAAGCCAAGTTTACCGAATAGTGTAGGTAGGCATCATGGAAAAAAGATGCTGAACCCAACCGTCACTTATCATTCAGCAACATGACCAAAAATTAACAAGTTCATTTAAAATTCTGTTATCCAACTCCGATGCTCACATGTTGCGCCCCACCATCTGGTCATAACGTAAACGGCTTACGACTATCGGTCAACTTGCCTACCAAGTCTAGCATCCACTTCATAATCTGCACTACAAACTGACTGCCGTTTCTCTCCCGTCAAATGATTGGTCTGAGTGTTGGTGAACTCCTGAGTCAACCAATGAAATGTGCCGTTTCAACTGCAGCTGCAAGAAGGGTATCGTGTGTAGAAGAAGTGTGCATGCTGCGGCACCCGCGATTTTGAAATACTTTTTAATAATTAATTTTTAATAATAAAAGAATATTCTTATTTTAGGGGATGAACAAACGGAAATTAAAAAAATGGCTACCTCGATCCTGGAACGTGTTGTTTGAAAGGCAGGAGTTTGTACTACAAGGCCACCAGCTGTGTGGTCATAAATCTTGGATTTAATTCGGGTGCTGACTTTTAGTCTATTTGATATTCAAACCATGTCTGTTTTCACTCTCAAATGTGTCTTGTCGATCGACTAGTCAATATAGTTAGTTAGACCCAGTAACTGGGGCGCTGTACTCCTCTTTTGAGATTTGACATTATCTATTGTACTACTAGCACGACAGATAATGTCAAAATCTCAAAAAAGGAGTACAGCGCCCCAGTTACTGGGTCTAATAGTTAGTCTTTTTTTCTCTTTTTCTTATTTTGAGCAGACGATAAGATTTAGCCATCGAACATTCAATTGGTGTGTCATTTTCAAGTTCATATTTTATTTTTCTCTAGCTGTTCTCCTTTTTCGAGATTTTGACATTTTATCGGTCGTACTAGTACTAGTAGTACGACCAATAATGTCAAAATCTATATATATAAAAAAAAGAAGTAAACCTAGTAGGTACAAGTTTTAAGTACAACGGCCCAGTTAATTGGTCATCTCTACTTTGTTGAAATAGTCTAATTAAATTAGCAGTTCTCACTGCAAAGTAATTTTATTATTCGATCTGCTGGCTAAATAGTGTTTGCTAAGAAGCATGGAGGTAGAAATAAAGTTACCTGGTGCCGGCAAAAGATCCACTATCAAAAACTAACACTAAGTTCTAAATCAAAATAAAAATTTAAAAAGCATATTTTTTTATGAACAGCTGAATAAGGATGCAATTTTTAGTTTTTGCGATTGGGAAATAAAATCCATCGCCATAGTAATTATCAAAGTGAAAACCTCGACAACATAAGAATAATACATTTCAGTATATTTACCAGATTGGTCAACGTTTCATCTCCAATTTTGGTGGTCTTCTCTTGGGATAGTAAGTAAACAAGTTCTAGATTTATTACACCAGGTCTGACAATCTGCATGTGTATGATTTTGGGAATTGACGTTTCTGTTGTAGAGCAATAGTCTGGGGACAGGCCAACAACTGCATTAACTGTTAGGAAAGGTAAGTGTGGACGCCAGATCTACAGGTTAAAGGTCGCTGTGTGTAGTCGCATTTCTTGCCGTTTTTGTGTAATTTGTTTTTGATAGACAGTTGTAGGCGAGAATGAAAACAAACCGCTATTTTAACTCATTGGTGCCAATAAAAAAAAAGTGCAAGATATTTCGTTAGCATGAACAGTTTAACATAATTTATTGAAAACTGATAAAATCATTTCGGTTAACATCAATTCAAACCATACAAAACCAATAATATATTTTTGATAAACTTACTGTGACCAGTCAAAATCACAATATCAATCAACAGATCAAAAGTGAAAGAAAATTAATGTCAATTTTAAAAAAAGCCTTTGCCCCCCGCCCCACCCACCCATCACTTGCTGAAAATTTTGTTTATACAATCAATTACATTTCTGCTTTTTAAGTCTGAATAAGTTCATTGAAGTTCATTAATTATTATTGTATTTACTATTTCAGAAGTCACTGAAGTTCATTAACCAATATTTCATTTATATTTCAGAAGAAAAAAAAACACAGCTCAACATTAGTGCACTGAAAAAAGCCCATCTTGAAAAAAAAACACTTTCCTAAAATAGACTGTATAGAAAATACATTTAATAAAAATATAATAAGTGTACTTTGTATAGATTCATGGTGACCTGATTTTTTTTCGAATCATTCACCAGTGTACTTGGTCATTGCAAATCTGGCCAAACATTAGATGAATGCTTTTTGTCCTGTGTGAGTGTTTTGATGTCTTTTCAAGTGACCCCTCAGTGTACATCTGTACTCACACTGGTTACAAGCGAATGGTTTCTCTCCTGTGTGAGTTCTTTGATGTCTTTTCAAGGTACCCCTCAGTGTACATCTGTACTCACACTGGTTACAAGCGAATGGTTTCTCTCCTGTGTGAGTTCTTTGATGTATTTTCAAGTTACCCCTCAGTGTACATCTGTACTCACACTGGTTACAAGCGAATGGTTTCTCTCCTGTGTGAGTTCTTTGATGTGTTTTCAAGTCACCCCTCCATGTACATCTGTACTCACACTGGTTACAAGCGAATGGTTTCTCTCCTGTGTGAGTTCTTTGATGTGTTTTCAAGTCACCCCTCCATGTACATCTGTACTCACACTGGTTACAAGCGAATGGTTTCTCTCCTGTGTGAGTTCTTTGATGTATTTTCAAATGACCCCTCTGTGTACATCTGTACTCACACTGGTTACAAGCGAATGGTTTCTCTCCTGTGTGAGTTCTTTGATGTTCTTTCAAGTTACCCCTCAGTGTACATCTGTACTCACACTGGTTACAAGCGAATGGTTTCTCTCCTGTGTGAGTTCTTTGATGTATTTTCAAGTTACCCCTCCGTGTACATCTGTACTCACACTGGTTACAAGCGAATGGTTTCTCTCCTGTGTGAGTTCTTTGATGTATTTTCAAGTTACCCCTCAGTGTACATCTGTACTCACACTGGTTACAAGCGAATGGTTTCTCTCCTGTGTGAGTTCTTTGATGTTCTTTTGTACTACCCAGTGCGCATCTGTTGTCACATACTAAATTGTTTTTAGGGCATTGTTTTGTTTTTGCATCTATTTTCAAAACGCCCGTATTACTTTTTCTGCTCTTGTGAATTTTACTAACAGTTTTTGAACCATCATTATCTTTTTCACTGGGTAGTTCAGATTTGCTCTTTCCTGTAAGTGCCCTTCCACAGTCATCATGCCCAAGTTGTGATGAATTGTTACAAGATTTATGCTCCTTTCTTGACTTGCTATATGCCATTTTCACACAACCTGTGTTGATATGCGTTAATTCATGAGCTTTCAAGGCACTCACTAAGCTGAATTTTTGGTTACACTGACTGCAATCCAAATGCTGCAATTCAGTAGCATTTGAGCTTACTTTCTGGTCTGGCATTACATTCATATATTTTGTATTCTTTCTCCCAAATGGTACTTTCATGCTTCTAAATGAACTCTGTACTTGAGAAGCAACTTTGCGATTACATGCTTCAGTGTTGAAAGAGTGTTTCACTGACTTCAAGTAGTTATACCACTCAGTCGATGATCCGTGGGTGTACTTCATGTGCCCAGCTAGATACTGAAAATCTGTAAAGATCTTGTCACATCGGGTACATGGATGCAGGTCTGTCTCTGTGTAAAAGGAAAGAGGTTTATATACAAAGTTAAACAATGATGTTCCTTTTTGGGTTTTAATGTCTCCGGAACTCGATATTGGATGTGAACTCAGAAGAAAAAATCTCATTCACTGATTCCTTTTTGTAAGGAATAAATTACCATTCTCACTGCACATGAAAATTTTAGGCAATATTTGGGAGCACTAAATTAGAAAATTATTACGGAACTGTTTGCAAGGAAAAGTCTTCCTCTTCCAAGTTTAAGATCTCAGACCATTCACCAAAACACAATTTTAGGTCAAATTATTAACAAAAGTGATATTTAGGCCAAACAAAAAAGCAAAACTTTTTAATTTTAGCTTTCTTTATGGAAGTTATCTGATGGAATTCTAGTTGTTTGTCGTCACGAGATGGCATCCCTTATTTTTCAAGCAGTTTAAAAAACCAAGTTGATCCTTCCCTTTTAAGGACATGCAAGGAAGCTCTCAGCAACTTCTTTTTTACCGACTTCATTACATCAAGGCTGTTTTTACAAAAAGTACATAACTTTCCACTGAAAAATTGTAACTAAATCATTCTTTTTAATACAGAAGATTAGGGAAACTTGTTTGACCATTACTATGGGGAACTTCATTTCATACTTACTTTTGCCTTTATTTTTGTCATCATTATCTGTCATCACAATCCCAAGCTCAGAGGCATACTCTTCCCCATAAAACACCAGTAGCTCCTGGCCTGGTGAGATCGGCTTGAAACTCCTATAGTAAATCTGACCACGGTACTGATAGCCAACAAGGTTCTGTTCTGCCTCATTGCATGCACAGTTCACATACCGCATCCAGTTTCCTTTGCTGGGATTCTTGCCATCGATGTAATGACTTTTACCATTGTGATCAAAGACCTGTAGTGATAATCAATGAATGCATGATAAAGTTTTAGTTATGCAACCATAAATTATTATTATTATTAATTATTACAAGCTCTCCAAGTTTGTAATGCAGATGATTTTTATTAATCTCCCTGAAAAGTAGTTCTGTCTGGAAGAGCAGATTATTAATTGTTTTCAACCTCGGTTCCATTTAGCTCATTATGTCAAATAGTACCACAATGTAATGCTTTGGGCATTTATTCACAGGTTAACTTTGAGTAGGAAACTTTGACTGTTGTACTTTGCTTGTCAGAAAAAAAGTTTGGCCCAGTTAAATGGACAAACTTAATTTTTACCCCACAAAACCTTTGCTTAATTTTGAGAAAGCCCAATCTCAGTTTTTCGAAGTTCCACAGATCACTAACTTACCTCCCATGCATAGCCGCTTTCTCTGCCTTCCTCTTCCCCAACAATTTCGCCTCCATAATGTCCAAACCTCACACCTTTAGGAAAAGCCTTCTCAGCCCAAACACCAAGGCCAGCATTCTTGATACCAGCTTCCTTGACTACAAGTCCATCTGGAAGGCTACGCTTAGCATGATCCCTGCAGCCTTTTAGGACTGGGGTGTTTTCGATGATGGTCAGAGGGTGTTGAGGACAGCTATTTTCATAAAGCTCATGGCAATCTTCACAATCTATTTATAAAAAAATTCTTACATAAGTTGTTTATTTTATTTATTCCCTTTATAAAAATATCTCAACCAACCCCTTGAATAATAACTTTATGTAAATAACTGAATAGATAAATCAAGTAAATAAAAGTTAAACAAGAAAGTTTCATAGCAGGTGCTATTATTAGTGCACTGTTTTAGTCATCCCATGTTTTTGATCCCATTTTAATTTTTCTTTAAGTTTTCTTCTCCATCATTTCCCTGGAATTTATGAAAAAAATGAACAGAATTTTAACTCAAGCATTTTATTACATACACACAAAACAGTCATCGCTTGGTCCATCTAAGTCCTTGTAGCATTTCTTGGCTGCTGCACGCCGTGGATACCGTTGTTCTTTTCTTTGTGAAGTGTCAACACCTATTGTAAGATTTGATACGCAGAGGAAGAATTTAGACGCAACTTATGGAATTCAAAAACACAAACTTTTTAAGGGGGTTGGCAATTTAGAATAATACATATATTTTGCTGATTTTTTTACACTCCTAAAATGGGCAACCGTTTTAATTATGTTGCTAAAACTCTCACTTAAGTGTCATCACCTATAAATCAAATTAATAAAATGAGATTTGAAAGAGAATGTTAGACAAGACTGCCTTCAAAAATAAACATAAACTGTCTAAAATATTTATTTTCGGATCTGCAATTCTTATTGGTGTTTATGTATTAAATACTTGTCTCTTGAATCAATAGACAGATACATAAAGCCCTGCCCCTAAACATATTGACCAATCACGGCATTGGCTACATCACGTGGGTAGCACATGTGCGTCTTTTCAATGCCACACTGCATATCATGAACGTGCATGTTCAAGTATGCACAGGCATGTTTACATTTTCCAATAGGATGTTATTGTGTTGGACTTTTGTCAGACTTTCGGTGGCATGGCCAAGGCAGTGATGGTGACTAGTCAACACGAAGTGGGGGGAGGAGGGGCTTATTGGGACGGTCTATATTGTGAAGCTTTTATAATTATGTTGCTAATACTCACTTGTGTAGAGCACCAAGGCTTTTTTCTCAGAGTAAAAGTCTAAAAATTTCATTTCAGTTCTTAGGAGCTGTTTTATTAAATGATCTCCCTGCAACATTAAATATCCTTTGCCCACTGGATACTGGCTGGTTCGGGATTCTTGGTTTTTTGGGGGGGGTCTGTAAGGTTTAATTATTTGTTTTAATTTTGCCTCATTTTACTATTCACTTACTTTAATATTTGTTATTAAACACAATGTTACTTTTATTATTGCATAAAAGAGGAAAGGACCAACCTCACTTAACTTTGGACAGTGTTTTCAGATTTTTATGGCACTACTATTGCAGAAAGATATTTGGTTTATCAGCTAAAGAGTTACATGCCTGATATAAATTTTATATTCATGGATGTTTTTTTCTTGCTGAGCACCTTTGAAAAACAGTGTTTTACTGGCTGGTTTCCCAAGGATAAATAATAAATAAATTAATTAATTTTGACTCATGAGAAGGAGAGAAAGTTGTAAAAGACATATAGGGGTACCTCTTTTCCTTTTAGCTGGTTGTCTTTTTAGAGATTCTGGAGTTTGAGTTTCACATGGGATGAGTTTTCCAGAATCACTGATTGTGACACGGCCAAGGAAATCAAAGTTATCTTCACCTTCCCTTTGCTTTGCCTCCTGCTCTGGTGATGAGGTGTGGCTTGATAAAGAAGTCTAGACAAAGAACAACAAACTTCCTAAATAATGTTTAGTTTACTGTTTGAAAAGCCAATTTCTGGACACGTTGTCATTGACACACAGTTTGTTTCTTCCCAAATAAAGAATTAACATTTTGAAATACAAAATTTGCAAATCTAAAATTGGATTTTGCTCATAAATTCAAATGTATATTCAAAATGATAATAATCATTCAGAAAGTTAAATGTGGCACCCAAATAGTTTTTTTTAGGGTTTTGTTTGTTTGTTTGTTTTTTTTCAACTCATCAACTTTGATTTAACCATAAATAGAAGTTGGAATGCAAACAATTTTAGCTTTTTCATGTTTTTAAAATAATAGTTTATCTGGGAAGAGTTGAAATTTGTATGCCTAAGTACTTTCACACACATGTTATAAGTTTAACCAATTATTTTGGTTATCCTCAGTAATTTGGAATATTAGTAATTTAAGCAAGTATTCATTTTGTAAATTCAAGCCAAATATTTATTCTGCATGTATGTTTTCAGCCATATTTTTAATTTTTTTAATCCAAAATACCTTCGCGAGATTCACTGAAGTAGACTGTTGTTGAGTATCTTTAAATGGAACAGTGAATGTCTTTTTTCTCTTATGAGCTGGCACTGCTGTGATGAATGAAAAAAAAACATATTCAGAGATATTTAGCAGAAATTTCTGTTACTAAAGTTTTGGATGCTACCAATTAATCAAAAACACTGCAAAAAAGAATACCCAAATCTTGTGGAATGCTAAAGTTAAAACCTATGACTTTTGAGTGACGGTGGGTTACCCACTATAACCAGCTTCACAGAAACAACATTACGGTAACAAAAAAACACTATGTCATATCAATGTCTTCAAAAACTTCAAACATTTAAGTATATATCTTAAGCTTAAGAGCAGATGTCAACAAACTCTTTAAATTTGAATTTTAGAGATAGTTCATCAAATAATTTCAGCGTCTTTACAGTAGTAAAGAATTGATTGGAAGTTTGTATTTTTTGTATAAGAATCAGTAAAGTAGCATGGACAACAGAACATGCACTAAAAAGTATTTTTCACTTGGGGTGATCTTGAAATACTTTGAGTTTGACAATATCAGTAACTTTATGAGGATCGGAGGCTCTCATTTTCATATGTTTATTATTCCATTGTCTAGCTAATTGAAAAGTGGTTTGGCTTCTCCAAGGTTTTATTGCACACAGATTTTCACAAAGCACTAAGATTCAGGCCTGACACTTCACTGAGGCAACGGAGGCAATTGCCTCCATGCCCCTGGTCATTGCCTTTGTGCCCTTGAAATGTTCCAGTAGAAATTTACAATTTCCTCACAGAGGTGCCCTCTATCAAGAAGATATGTTGGTACCCTTGCCCTTTCAAGAACGAAACAACCAGGCCTGCTTAGGTGTAATAAAGAAAACTGTTTAATTATAATACATTTATGTTTTTCAAATTTACAATATTTAGATGAGGATTGTGGAATGATGCAGTCAGAATATATAACACAGTCAAATGGCTACAAAGTGACTAGGGATGCATTTGTATCTTAAGGCGTGGTTGCTTGAAAATTAACAAAATCCTGACCAGTGATCGATGGAGCGAGAACACTTCTTGGAGAACAGATATAACTTCCCACAACTTCCCCAATGTTATTTTTTTAAAGGATTTAAAGACTTTGTTCATCGCCACAAGTTGAAAAATGTAGGCGTTTTGGGAGCCAATTATTTGTCATCCCTTTTTGGTTGCAATTACAGGGGTGAAAGTTATTGCTGACCAAAACAAGGTCTGAGATCTAAGTTTTAGGAGGTAAGATGGCATTTCCATCTTTTGATAGCCTTTAAAGTTAGATATTTTAAGAAGATTCTGAGAACAGTATCAGCAGCACAATATAAAAAAATAGACCAAAGAGCATGATTTCTTTGTATCATTGTGTATCTGGAAAAAAACATATCAGCTCCTTTTTTTTCACCAGGCCAACATAAAAAAGTCTGAATTCAGATAAAAGTCTGGAATTTCTCATCCCTACAGTTACACTGTATTTCAAGACAGTTCAAATGCCAAGAGCAATAAGGGCAAGAAAGAAGCAAAACACATGAAAGGGACAGGTCCGCTTTCAAACTTAACCAACCTGTTTTTCTGATTCTTTGATCTGCAGATGATCCAGGTTTCCACTCTTCATCATCACTGTCACTCTCTACATACTTTGGTTTTCTCCTCCGAAATGGACCATTCATAAATTCTGGTTTTGGAATGGTCAAACCTGAAACAAAAACAAGGATTAAGAAGAAAAAGAAAAAAGAAAAGCAAAGCAACCAAACAAGGATTTTAAAAACATTAAGTATGTTAATTAAGTTGTGAGTTTCTATTTTCTCTAATGACAAACTCTGAATCATAGTATTTTTAAAAGTATGAGAGAGGTCTTTTACTAGAAGCCCTTGTTTTTTCAATAAATTCAGAAAAAAACCAATGCATACAGGGGCAAAAGAACACAGGCTTACACTAAGAGCTTTTTCCAAAAACCTTCAAACAATATTTTTACCTTAAACTTTAGGTTGGCCTATCAATAAGTATGAGGTGTTTCCTTACATTCCTATTCTCTGGTGATTCCATGCACATGAAACTCACTCCTCAGCTTCCTTGTTACTTTTAAATTACTGGTTATCAAATGTTTTACCCAATCAATCATCTCATCCTATTTTAAAAATCAAGATTTCCCAAGGGAAAGTAGGTTAAAAAAATAATCATCTCTCATTTTTAAATACTATTTTTCCACATTTGCAATGCAGCCCTTGACTGCAGAATGAATTAAATATTACTGAAAAAATAAAATTAGCTGTTGCAAACTACTTACCAATCACAAGGACCAGTAGAATAAATGCACAAAATTTGTTAATGGCCTCACGTTTCGACCCTTGCAGAGTCTTTCTCAAAGGTTAAAAGAAAGACTCTGCTAGGGTCGAAACGTGAGGCCATTAACAAATTTTGTGTAAATATTACTGAATAATACTTACCAATTTCAACCATCATTTCATAGTTGGCTTTCATATTTCTCAGTCTCAACTTTTCATAGTCTGACATTTCTTGAAATTCACTGACTGAGAAGAACTGTTCAATGCCATCATCTGGTCTCTTTGGCCTGGCCATCGTGACAATAACTGGTTGGCCAAAAAATTCAGCTGGATTTTCACCAAGCTAGGCCTACTTTGAAATAAAGTAGAGTTTGCTCCCTGTGTAGTAATAATGGAAAATTTAACATTAACACTTAACAGTAACATTATCCATTGCAATTTGCATCAGTCATTAGGTTTTTATAATCAAAGCATAAAGAAGTTAAGCAGTTAAGCATGTCTAAATGTTAAACATTTTAACATTTTAACTTATAATGGTAGGCTTAACTATTTTATAAGTAGGCCTAGTTTTTAAATTAAACCTTTTCTTTTCAAGTTCACCACTAACCAGATGTTCACATACTATCACTACAGTACACTAACCAGCTAACCATGCTAAAAACCAACCATGCTAGCTAACAACAGCCTAATTTTAATTAAGTCATGTAAGATGAAATGGAGTCAACAAAAATAGATTTTAAACTTTCAGCCTAGCCCTAGGCCTAGGGTAACAACAAACTTTGACAACTTTTTTGTTTTGTAAATGAAGGCTAAAAATAAAGGACAGAAGGGAGTAATTATTGCTGTTGACATGGTTGTTGTAGCTAGCCTGCTAGAGTAGTGCTAGGCTAGTTCAGGAATAGGAATATGACTAAACAACTTTAAATAAATTAAATGAGAATACATTGAATTCTTTCTTCTTATGTGTCCTGTTGCAAGGGCACTGTTTAACAAAATACATACTGACATACAAACATAGTTGCGATGACCGTAACCTGGTAACCCTCCAGCTCCATCCTCCCAACAGTCCGGAGGATGGAGGGTTACGATTATCGCAACTATGACTATCTTACTGTACTATAGTAGTAATACACTGATGTGATACATGGGCCATCTAAAGTCACATTAACTAACAAAAATATAAATATAAATTGGTTTTGCTTTTTAACTGTCAGTACTCCTGTACTTCATTTGTGTTTAGGACATCATTCAATCATGTCCATCATGTCCATGTTATCTGCTCATCATCCATGTCATCATGATCATTGCTAACATAACATTGTCACAACTGAAAATAACGTTAGTTTTCAAAAATCAAAGGCCTGTTCATGCTATTTATGCTACCACTGGCACTAATAATATCCGTCAAACATGTCAAACACTAAAATATAATTTTGGTTTACTTCTCAGCGAACTGAGTGAGTGTTTTTACCAATCTTTGGTATGCCAATCTTTTAAAAGTTTTATCACACGGCTCGGAGTCATTGGGCCTGTTTTTAATATCAAGTTACGTGGGGAAAAAGCTCAAACTTTTGAAGGATGTTTATTTGAATTGTAGGAGGGGCATTGAAAATGAATAAAGATCAAAACAAACTTACACTACAGTACAGGTACAGTTTTTCTCTTAGTCTTTAATACACGTAGCAAAGTTTAGCGAAAGAGTTCCGAGTCAGACGACTGCAATGTGAATGTGAGTAACGTTGTTTGTGATGAGAGGCGCAGTAATGCGCCACACACAGCATTATATCTAGAAAGGGAAAAAGTTTTTATTTTGGACTGCGCGCGTTAACTGTAATGTTTTATGTCGTGCAGTTGGAGTCTACGCTTTTTTAATCTCCCACAATGGACGACTTAGGTTGATTGAAATACCCGTTGTATTGTTCTAACGAAGTTATCGTCTGCTCTCGATTTCAAACAACCTCATAAAAGTCATGGATGAGGAATCGATGACATGAGTAACGTTGACAATGATAATGATCGTGACATTTCAATAATTTATAAAAAACAATGACTCTGCTTATTTCCGGGGGAGTGTTGTTGTTGTTGTTGTTGTTGTTACGTTGCTGTTGTTGCTGTTGCTGTTGATGTTGTTTGATCAAGATTTACCATAAGGTAAACTGACCGAGTAAATTTTAAATCAATTTTTAGGTGAACAAAGAAAAAAAATTACTGGTGGGGATTTGAACCTGCGACTACCGGTTTATCGTACCGACGCTCTGCCCACTGAGCTATCCAGCACTGCTATTGGCGGTTTCTCTATTTTGTCATTATCTTCGTTTTGAAAACGAAATGTTTGTTTTGAAAACGAAACGGCGATTTTGATCGACGAAAAAATATACAAAACAAATAAATAAATAAATACAATAGCGTCCCTGGCATCTGATCTCTGGGTAGAACAGTCGTCGGGTGATCGGGTCCTGGGTTTTTCCTTGGATCAAGGAGTCAAACTGCTCAGGGAGAGGAAAATGAATTTAACAAAATATTTAAAAAAATCAATTGATTTCTATTTGGGGAAAACTATATGACACTTTTTGGCAAAATTATTTTGTCATAAACAAATTGAACGCATGAGGGCGGTATATACAATGATTATGGACCAAAATCAGCAGCTGCCGTCCAAGTCCGCTCAATATCCGCTCCAAATGTAACTGAAACATCGCTATTTTCAAGCTTTTTTGAAAGGACCAAAGAAGCAACGAAGATGGTGCGGCAACATAGAAACGTTTACATCAGCCTGAAGAGCAGGGAGATTGGTTTTAGAGGTCGAATAAGAAGAAATACGCTTCCATATTTCGCGGAGGAAATCGCCGCAACATCATCGACAGACAACAAAGTAAGGGTTGATTTTCAATGTAACATTAATTACGGGTCTATGGACGTTTTACCTATTTCGTGAAGAAATATCTTTATGATAATTTTTGGGGTTTTAGCGTAGTCCACTCAGCTACGAGGAAGTGGTCGAAATATTCGAGAATTTAATACCTTATAATTGTTCAAACTGCCTGTTCCTAGCTGGATATATTCTTCAACGCTTCTACTACTTCTACTAGTTCTAGATACCGAAGGCTTCGGGCGAAGGCCGAAGGATCAAAAAAAGTTTACTTAAATTCCATGGATATAATTTATAAAGTAACAGCCGAATATGGCACTTTAGTTAGCCATGATAATATATAGCCTGCACAAGTGCCTGCTTTAAATCTAAGACTAAGTCTAACTTTGCAATTACATTGTCAAAGCATGTAAGTTCTGATGAGTTTTATTTTATTCTTTAATTGATGTTGACAAAATAGAGAGACCGCCAACATTAGAGCTGGATAGCTCAGTTGGTACAGCGTCGCTACTTTGAAAGTGAAAAAAAACAAAAAAAAACAGAGGTCATTTGTTTGTTTGAAAAAAATTGTAATCCTTCATAATTATTGTTAATTAGTTAATTTTTAAGTGATCATGATCATTAACACTGTGAAGATTGCCTCTCAGTATCAGCAATTTTTATAATGGGATTCGGATTTGGTATCTTTTCCAAAATATGGAATTTTAGTGAATTTTGAAGTTTGAACTACAATCTGGCATTTTCTGTCGTTCCTTTAAAAAACAATTTTTTTCTTCCAATTCCACAGGCTTGCAATCTGCCAGGTACACCTCGTTGTACCTTTTTAGTCTCGTTTAGTCCTGATCACAAGCTGGTAGCCTCCTCGCATGTTGACCATTGCATCAACATTTCACGGCTGTCAACCGGTGAACACATCCAGACATTGACGGGTCACCCAAGAAGCCCGTGGTGCGTGACCTTTCACCCCTCCTCAAACGAAATCCTTGCGTCGGGTTGTTTGGGCGGGGAGGTGCGAGTGTGGGACTTGCAGGTAGGCCAATGGCTGTGTCTGAATTGGTGGCTGTGTCTGTTGCTGAGGGCTTCCTATGCTTCAATGCACATTCACTTGGCAATCAAACCTCAGCTGCTAATTCAGACATGACAACAAACTCAATTCTTTATAGTGTGCAGTTAGGAATAAATGTTGACAATAATAATAAGACGGTTCTTATAATGGTGCAAAATGGGGCCCTCCATTGGGGCCCTCGCAGGCTGTTGTTTACATTTAGTTTTAGGAAACGATAAAGTAGGCAACTGGACGTCTTCGACAGAAGTTTCACAGTTCCTTATGGGTTTTAATTAAGTAATAACAGTGTTATTCCATCAACCAAGGTCATTACCACGCAGTTGGCTAGCCACCAACCAAGTTCATTACCACATAGTCAAGACCAGGTCCTCACACGCTATTCCCATTGATAAATACCTTTAACCAGTTGCCGCAGGGATTTGTTTTTTTTTTTATTTATTTTTTTCTGTCCCCCCTGGCGGGATTCTTTTGGCAGAATTGCTGGAATCTTTTTTCGTTGAGGGTACCGCTGGCACAAAGAAACCCTGACTTGACAATGCCAAGAGAACAAAGATTCTCTTTGTTAGATCGTCCATTTTGCTTTTTTTAAACCAAGGAAATGTCAAATTCATGCACAGTGAATTGCAAAACATCGGCCTTTACCTATGACATAGCAGTGGTACTAAACACGGAACCATGGCTTGATTCCTGGCTCACTCTGATGTACCTCCATTGAGCTGAAACACAATGAATAAACCATGGTGGAAGTCTCTCGATGCTTCATAATCCTCTTCTTAGAACAAAAGGACAACGGTCCGGAATCCGGGATTACACAGAAACCGCCTATCAATAGCAAGAAAACTCCATGATATTTAAGACCTTTTTCAGTATTTGTGTGGGTGACACGAAGTGTTAGACAGCGTGTGCGTGGTCTGTCCTGTGGATGTTTTTCACAGGATTTGGGATCAAGTACTGAGTAGACAGTGCTCAACACACATCGGTGTATGGGCAAAAAAACACAAATACTATTCTGATCCTCGATGCAAAAACTAACGTCTATTGTAACTTTTATACTCTTCCTTTTTGCCCCCTCCTCACAGGGTAGCAGTGAAGTCTGGCAATCTGACAACCATTCCATGATAGCATCTCTCTCCTTCCATCCGCGGGATCAGGTCCTGGCAATTGCAACCAATGACCAAATTTTACTCTGGGACTGGCGACAGCCGGTACCTTTTGCGTCAGTCATGATCTCCTCATCACAGGAAAAAGTCAGGTAAATACAGTTAGATCTGGAATTACATTCTTGCAGGGCAAACCATATACACCATGAAGAGGTAAATGCCTCTGAAAATGTAAATGTATGGAATTGTGTAGTATGCAAGACCTTGCACATTGTTTTTTTCCTGACTTAACATTTGTTGTAATGCGAGAGCTGAGCAACCTCGTGCATACAAAGCCTGTCATGGAACAATTCAACACCCCGACAGACAAACAGACAAACAAACACCCCAACAGACAAACACAACACAGGAAAAGACATAATGTTCTCGCCAAGAGGTCACAGAAAACAATTGAATAAACTGTGTATTTATTTTTTATTCTTACGCAGACTTGTGAGGTTCAGCCCACTCGGCCAAAACCTCTTGACTGGAATTGCTAATGCTCCTGTTGATGATGAACCAGAACCAGACAACTTGTGAGTCGTAAACCCATGTTCCTAATAGTTAACCCTTTCAGCCCCAATGGCGACTGTGCACCATACCCTGCTTGAGCCCCAATGGTGACTATAGTCAACTGTGCACCATACCCTGCTTGAGCCCCAATGGTGACTATAGTCAACTGTGCACCATACCCTGCTTGAGCCCCAATGGGGACTATAGTCAACTGTGCACCATACCCTGCTTGAGCCCCAATGGTGACTATAGTCAACTGTGCACCATACCCTGCTTGAGCCCCAATGGTGACTATAGTCAACTGTGCACCATACCCTGCTTGAGCCCCAATGGTGACTATAGTCAACTGTGCACCATACCCTGCTTGAGCCCCAATGGGGACTCAAGTCGACCAAGGTCACACTCAAAACTGCACTCAAGCCTGAACGCAAGGGCCATTTGTTATAAAGCTGTAAATTTGTCCATGTTTGCTCTCCATACTCAAGCTTACCATCAATAGAAAGATAAAGAACAGATCTTTCTAATGATGGTAGAATAAACTAAGTTTGTTATTATGAAATCCCTTGAAACTGTAGTGGAAAGATCCTAAATGCCAAACACTTATGGCTGCGTACAAAAAAGTGTTTGAGTTTACAGATCACACTAAGGAAACAAAGACAAAGAACTTGGCCATTTGTTGAACGATATCAATGATTTTTGGACGAGAGGAAAGGAAATGTGATAATGAAGAACTGTTTCATTACTTATTTTGCTGTAAAACAACATATTCAAGGTGAAAATAGAGTTTGTAAAAATGGCCTTTGTACAACCTGTTTTGTGAAAGTGTGTGGTTCACGCTTGGGTGGTCAAACATTGTGGAAACCACAGGCCGCATGTCAAACAATGTGGGGCTGAGAGAGTTAAATGGATACTGTTTCTCATTCAAACAAAAGGGGCCAGACTATTTTCTCTTTTAGCTTCAATGGGAGACTTTTGGACGGTCCTTTTTCACAGTTCTCACCAATAGAATGCGCGCTCAGAACTACGCGCGTATGTGCACAGGCTCAGAACTAAAAAAAGACCGTTTTGTCTGCTGCCGCCAGCGTCTCAAAAGTCTCCGCTTTGGTGACATTAATTTGTGTAAAACAAATAAGATAGCTGTGCCATTTAAAAGATGGTCGCATCATTACAAGTAGGTGGCATAATAAATAACAACCTATTTGCGATCACATTTTTATTTATGTATTTATTTGTTTTGTAGCACAAAATGATGTATCTTTGTTAAAAATCCCGATATATACACATGATGCAAGTGTGCAAGATCGAAACATGGCTGTACAGAGTTAACAAGTTGTTGCACTGATGCACAAGTTATAGTTAGTATAGCATTTACACTTTGTTGTTTTTATTGCAGAGAAAGCAGGCATCGGCTTTATGGGGTCTCTGACTACACCACACCATATCCAAGAACAATGCGCTTAGACCCTTGTCTGTCAAGAGCTTCTTCCTCAGGCCTCAATCTGTCCCAAGGTTCCTCTCTGCCTCAGGAGCCAGAGAGATCTATGTCGCCAATACAGAGCGAGACACTTGAAGAGGCTAGAGAGTATGCTGCAGCTGTAACACTGACAGCTCTAGGACTACGGAGGGTCAACCGTGAAAGCAGCCTCTCAAACAGTTTCTCCTGGTTCCACAGAGGAACTCGGAATGATCGTGTGCCACCAAGTGCTCAAGGAATGTACTATGGTGAGGACGAACCATATTTTATGCCTCGGGCAGATGGTAGAGCTGGCCAGGTAACTGGTGGCAGAAGTGGGATTGGCTCTCAGATAAGCGCTATTGAAGATCAAGGTGTTGGAAGTGAGGAAGCAAGAATGCGCAGTGACAATGCAGGAAGAGTGAGTGGAGAATGGTCTGACCTGGAAACCTCCGCCGAAAATGATCAGAACCCTAATGAGAATCAGACTCCTACTTCACAGGAAGAGTCTGGGAACTTTACATCTATGTATGTGAATATGGACATCACAAGTGGAGATGAGATTAGAGTGGCTAGAACGTCCTCTACTGTCTCTCAGGAACACTCTGATGAGGTGAGACAACCTCTGCTGCCACATGTAGGGAGATTACAACACCTTCCCCAAACCTCAAATCAAAGTAGCCAAGGATTAGAGGCTTCACTATTAGTGAGCTCTGAAAATGATCAGGGAACCTCTGATCTTACAACTAATTCAGGACCTCTTGATTTAGCCTCTGGGAGTAGGCATTCAACTGTACCCTCCACAAGCTCACAAAATGTCCTGGAGAGTGAGAACCAAAACAGCTCTCCGACTGATAAAACTAAGGATTGCCACTCGCCAGAAGCAAAGCGTCACTGTCCAAACTTGAGTGAGCAAGACCAACCTGCAGATGCTAACAATCTGATCCCCCCTACCATCCAATCATCGCTTTCCGCAGGGTCATCATCAAATACATGCAATAGATTGGCCAAAACAAGCCGTCAGAGGTTATCTTTTGCAGACGCAGAAGTATCAAGTGCTCTCCAAGACATGGGCCCTTCATCAAGTTGTTATCGCATAACGTCAAGTGATGAGCGCCCACTGAACAATCCAAACAGCCAGAGCACAACATCAACTCACCTCTCATCAGAGGCTGTTGCAGTAGTGCAGGCCAGTCACCTTTCCCAATCTGATGTCGAACCAACAAGAAGTGCAACTAGAGGATCTGCCTCCCAGAGAGGTCTGGTCACAACATCGACAGACTTGGAGACAGATATGCAACCAGCTCTCCTTTCAGAATCTCTTTTATGTCCCCAAGCAGCTGTCGTCCAGCAAAGCAGGGTTGTAATGCGGGAGCAACCTCGTGCATACACAGCCCATCTTGGAACAATTCCCCTCACAGCACCTCCTGACAGCACCTCAGATTCAGATAATGATGCCTCCTCTCCATTAAGGATGTCGTCCTCGGTGAACAGTGCCTCTAATAGAACCTTATCCTCTATGATGAATACCTCACATTCAGTGAATAGTACCTCGCACTCAGGGAGAAGCACTTCTCTCTCATTGAATAGTACCTCACACTCAATAAATAGTTCCTCACTTTCAGTGAATAGTACCCCGCACTCAGTGAATACTTCCTCACTCTCAGTGAATAGTACCTCACACTCGGTGAATAGTACATCACACTCGATGAATAGTACCTCAAACTTAGTGAACAGTACCTCTGAATCAATCAGTAGGAGCTCCCACTTTGCCGCTAGCACGGCTCAACATATGAATTATGCCTCCCACCCAATAAGTAGCACCTCACAGTCGAGTGGAATAAATCTACCAAGCTCTTCATCCCTGAGGACATTGTCACCTCCTCACACAAGTATCAGCACCTCATACAATATTCTGCCTCATGGGGCATCTACAAACCAACACAGGAATCATGTGAATTCTGGGTTGAACCCTTTGGATCTATCTGTAGCTCGAATTAGCAATGCTAGTATTGAAGGGTGTAATGTACCTCGCACAAATGCAGACTCTGATTCAACAAGAAATTCCCCCCAGCAAGAGAATGCCATGGAAACACCCCATGATGTCCATGAACATTTACCTGTAGTAGATGTTGAGCAAAATCGAGGGTCTTCAGCAGAAACAACCGAAATAGTTAACCAACAAGAGGAATCCTACCCTCCTCAGGCTGACTACCGACCTAAACATCTTGATCGGCGAGACAGCAGACCTGTACATGAGGCTGCAGGAGGTTCCCAACATCAAGTCAGGCCCCGGCTCCCAGTGAGTCAAGGAATGGACCTATCCATGCACAATGTTAGACAGGGTGCCAGACCAAGCTATGCACCGCGCTCGTCGACCTCTCAAGACATGTCTTCAAGAGGTTCAGCGTACATGCACGAGTCGCATGACGGCAGAGAAGAAACTCCTGCGTCTAGTAGTGCTGAACCAAATACAGACTCTCTCTCCACTATAAACCCAATCAATGCCCTCCCCCAGAGCGACGTTGCCTCAAGGTATCGCAGGTACAACTTGTGGAGGAGTCATCATGGTTCAAATCGTCAGCGTTTGACAGGAGTGCCTCCAGGGGAAGTCAAACCCGTACCGCCAGAATCACAAGGGGTCGTCCAACCATCAGGTAGGTAATCTGTAGACTAAACTACCTTTGCAGATCTTTTCTAAAGTCATTTGGAAATCAATTTGATCATGAAATGTACGCTCTTCCAAAATTATTAGTTTTTTTTCAGCAGATGCTGCATCCTGATTTCAACTCCTCCCGAAAGCACTGGTTCTTAATTGTCTAAAATCAAAACAAAAAGGCCTATCTGTTTTTAAACTGTAGGAAGTTGCTTCTTGTATGTGGCACTACCCCTCCCCATTCCCCCTCCCCCTCCCCCCCCCACACCCTACCCTCCACTGTGACCATTCAGTGTCATCTACTGGTATTGAATTATGGATACAGCTTGCAGTGTCATGTAGTGAAAGCTTCAGTAAAGTACACACACAGACAAAGTTTGTTCTGCCAGTTGTGTCACCAAACACAACCAGTGCAGGTGAATGGTTTCAAATGGTTGGTCAACCCACTGGAAAATGTCACGAAGAGTAGTAGGCTAAATTTATGGCGTGTCGTGGCCGAGCGGATAAGAACACCGGACTCAAGCTCTGGTGTCTCTGATCAGCAGAGTGTGGGTTCGTGACACTTGTGTCCTTAAGCAAGACACTTAACCATTATTGCTTCGTCCTTCGGATGGGACGTAAAGCCGTTGGTCCCGTGTGTTGTGTAATGCACGTAAAAGAACCCAGTGACACTTATCGCAAAGAGAAGGGGCTCGCCCCGGTGTTCCTGGTTTGATCGGCTGCAGATTGCGCCACAGCACCTTGTGAACCATTACATGGTGCTATGTAAAGGAACAGGTCTCATACTTCAAAAACGTAACTCATCATACCTCGCAGGAAAAAAATATTGAGCGCTCTGAGACGCCCATAGGTGTGAAAAAGCGCTATATAAAAACTGCGTATTATTATTAAATGGTTGTCTACTTGTTTTCTTTTTCCTATTTTTGGAAATAGTATCAAAAACAATGTATCACTATTAAATTTGAGGTTTGTTTTTTCAGGGGTAGCATACGGTGCACGCCGCGTCGCGCCGCTCCATACAAGACGGCACCTTCACGTGGCCCTTTTGAATGCCCCATCCCGTCAGCTGAATGAAGCAGAGAGGATGGACATGCCAGCTAGGGTTCCCAGAAGAATTTTGAGGCAGTCTCGCCAAGGCCCACTACGCTGTCAACTCGGGTAAGATTTGGCGTCATAATCTTCCTGTTTTCAAGGGGCTGTGTCGTCGTGATTATAGCAGTAAATGGAATAATCCAGTTACTAGGTGTGAGTGTACACCGACGGTCACATCACAGTTTGACAGAGACGGCACCCTTTGTGATTTGACTGCAAGTGCAGTTGCTTGGGGAGAGTTCATCTTTTCATGCACAGCCCCAGGCCTGCTAAAATTTGCTTTTTGCAACCGGAAAGACAATGAAACTTGTCTTTGTAAGATATTTTTGCTGGTTTAGTTTTTCTCATAACATACCCTCTTACTCTTTGACAATGCAGTTCTGCAAACCTGAAAAAAAATGTACACTCTATCTGAGACAAGACCTTGCATCGTTTGGATATTATGGGAGGGGAAGGATTATTTTGGAAACAATGCTGCAAAGCATCAACAAATTTGGACTGGTTCCCGGTCCCTACATCATTTTTGTTCTGACTGAATATAGGGACCGGTAGCGGTTAATGAAAATTAGCATTTACCCGGCAGATTTCTGCCAGGTATATGCTAATTGGTATTAGCATATGTCTACATAATCCCATAATGTAATGCGGCCTTACACAAAATGTGATGAACACAGAATCTCCCATCGTGCAGACCACGAGGTAGAAATTACGCTAGTTAAGATGTTCTTCTAAAGTTAGCTTGAATTTTGGTTCACTATAAGTCCGGGTGAAGGGTTACAATGCACAGGTGTGCTAGTGTCAAAGTTCAAACAACAACAAGCACACGTCAGGAGCATAGCCAACGTCACCTCTAAAACTAGAAAACTATTAGTAAGCCCACGCAATAGAGGGCCAATCAAAAGCGCCATATCGGTAGTAGCTACCAGTCCCTATATACGACAGAAAGGAACGATGTAGGGACCTGGAACCAGTCTACCAAAACTTATCCATATTAGACTCCAAAGTTAAATTTTGGAGCATTGCAGCAGTAAGTATGGCAAAATAAAAAGATGACACGTGATGCGTGTTCCTCCAATCAAATGACAATGATCTGTGAGTGGTTTGTATATAAACTCACAAAAGAGTTGAGGAGCCCTCGAACAAGTGATTGTTACAAATGTGGTCTCGATGTGAGGACGAAGGAATAAGCTTGCCATTGATGCTCTACATCTTGTAAACAATTCACAATTAACCAAAATATAGCCTATTGACCTATTGAAAAAAAATTCCACACTTTTTTATTTTTATATCTGGCCTTGTAGGAGACTGTCCAACCAGATGTCAGTGCATCACCATCAACCAAGGAACAGCATTTTTGACGAGACCTATCAGCCGCCCCCTCCCGTAGTCCATGCAGCTATCAATAGAACCATTGCCAGTAAGTCTCACACCCCGTATACAACTAATGCCAATGCACATCCACATCATGATACTGTAAATGGTACCACTCTAATTTTTTCTCTTAGCCTGACTCCTTTAACATTGATTTTTGATGGGGTGAAAGAAAAGTTTCCGATTTTGAATGCTAGAAACTATAGGCCTATCATATTTCAACTTTTATATTATGTGTTTTACCCATAATGCCCAAGATACACTGATGTGTGTTAAGCACTGTATACTCAGTACTTTCCCCGAGTCCATACACCGATGTGTGTTAAGCACTGTATTCTCAGTACTTTACCCGAGTCCATACACCGATGTGTGTTAAGCACTGTATACTCAGTACTTTCCCGAGTCCATACACCGATGTGTGTTAAGCACTGTAAACTCAGTACTTTCCCGAGTCCATACACCGATGTATGTTAAGCACTGTAAACTCAGTACTTTCCTGAGTCCATACACCGATGTGTGTAAAGCACTGTATACTCAGTACTTTCCCGAGTCCATACACCGATGTGTGTTAAGCACTGTATACTCAGTACTTTCCTGAGTCCATACACCGATGTGTGTAAAGCACTGTATACTCAGTACTTTCCCGAGTCCATACACCGTTGTGTGTCAAGCACTGTATACTCAGTACTTTCCCGAGTCCATACACCGATGTGTGTTAAGCACTGTATACTCAGTACTTTCCCGAGTCCATACACCGATGTGTGTTAAGCACTGTATACTCAGTACTTTCCCGAGTCCATACACCGATGTGTGTAAAGCACTGTATACTCAGTACTTTCCTGAGTCCATACACCGATGTGTGTAAAGCACTGTATACTCAGTACTTTCCCGAGTCCATACACCGATGTGTGTTAAGCACTGTATACTCAGTACTTTTCCGAGTCCATACACCGATGTGTGTCAAGCACTGTATACTCAGTACTTTCCGGAGTCCATACACTGGTGTGTTAAGCACTGTATACTCAGTACTTTCCTGAGTCCATACACCGATGTGTGTAAAGCACTGTATACTCAGTACTTTCCCGAGTCCATACACCGATGTGTGTTAAGCACTGTATACTCAGTACTTTCCCGAGTCCATACACCGATGTGTGTTTAGGTTTATTCCTTGGGTGGGATTCAAACCCACAACCTTTGCCATTCTAGAGCAGATGTCTTACCACTAGACCACCAAGCTTGCCCGGTCGCTAGAGGCTGTTAGAATTCTATATTTTAGGATTTTCTTCTTAAATTTTTGTTCTAGATAGATAGATAGATAGATAGATAAAACTTTATTGTCCCTCTCGGGGAAATTGATTTGGCCTTTTAAATAAAAATACATAAAAAAATTACATCTAAAATACATACAAAAGAATCAGAAGAAACAGCAAAAACACACACAAAAAAAAATAAACAATGGAACGAAGATATTAAGTTATAAACATTATAAACAGCGGGCAAAAATAGTTGAGAAAAAGATAAACACTCACACAGCAAGTGTATTTAGAAAAAGACGAATGAGTTGTAACCTGTGGCCCAGTTCAGTCAGCGTCCCTGGTTTTCATTGTACATTCTAATAGCTGCTGGGACAAAAGAGCTGCCGTTTCTCCTGGTTCTGATGGCTCGATGAATAAAACGATTACTTCTGATACTTTTCTGGAATTTCACATTAAGTGGGTGGGAGCTGTCCCAACATTAAAATTCATTCTGTATGGAAGGCCATGTGATACTGATTTTATTTATATTTTATTTATGTCATTATTATTATTATTTTTTGCAGGTGCTTTTGCAGGTCGTGGAGAGACAGCTGTGGCCAACAATATTGGTAGCACCACCTTCCGACTGCAGTGGTGGGATTTCTCCGAGTTTGAACTCCCAGATATCAATGATGGTAAATCTTTCACCTTGGGTTAAAATAAATACCAAAACAAACAAACAAACAATAATTTCTCAGGGTACAGTTTCAAAATTTAGCTTTGCCTTAGAAATGTCAGCTTCCTTGAAATTTGAATTGTCAATCTTGTAGAGTTATAATTATAATAATAGTACTGGAGTCCAGATCAGAAACACCAGAACGTGAGTCCAGTGCGCTTGACTACTCGGCCACGACAAGCCATTAGAAGAATTGGTTTTATCATTAAAGCTTATTTTTGGTCTGTTTTCAGCCGATCATAACGTCATTGTACCCCACTGTAAGCTCTACAACGATGCCAGCTGTGACATTTCCCAAGACAGTCGTTACCTAGCGACTTTCGTCCCAAGTCCTCTCGGTTTCCCCGACGACGGAGTTCTAGCCATCTATTCCCTCATGCCTCATAACTTTGGAGAAGTACTCTACACCAAGAGCTTTGGTGAGTCTAGTTTGCTTCCCACAATAATCTCAACGTATTTCCAAAGGAATTCAGAAAGTGGCGAAGACAAGTCAAAAAGCTCCTGACTCAAGTCTGATTTTTATAGTGATGTAGAAAGTCTAGAAGTCTGTTAAAAGTAAAACACCCATTAGGTTTTAGGTTGTGGGCACGGTCCTGTTACCTGAGCCCGTGTTGATAGCTAGTCTATCAGGGGAAATTTAACACACAGGAGGTTCAGGGGGCTTCACTATCAACACTTGCGCCAGCTACCTTTACTTAGATTGTTTGTTATATTTATGATGGTGGAAAGAGTCTAGAAATGTTCTTAAACGTAATACAGGAGTTTTAGAGGGCTATGTCTCCTCGACCAACTACAGACTGTGGTCAGCATACCATGTTACAGGATTTGCGTCTTTCAAGTTACAACCCTTTAGGTCGAAAAAGGAATGTAGATAATAAAAACCACTAGGGAAACTGACTGGGTAAACTTTAATTCAAATTTGGGGTGAACAAAGAAAAATTTACCAGAACAGGATTTGAACCCTCTTCGAACTGGCGCTCCAAACAAAGATATTGCCGAAATAGGGAGACCTCCAACATTAGGTCTAGACAGCTCAGTTGGTAGAGTGCTGGCACGTTAATCTGGAGGTCACATGTTCAAATCTCGATCTAGTCGAATTTTCTTTGTTCACTCCCAAATTAAATTTGGTAACTCAAAACAGGTTACAATGTACTGCAGAGGTCAAGTTTATTAAAGAAAATTTCCACTATATCAAATGTTTTGTAACACGGCACTGTCTCTGGAGCAGAATTATGTTTACAAAACCTAAGACATTTCATTTTCGTATTGTGTTTTTGCCGAAATTTTAAGTGGAGACTTGAAATTGAAATGTTTTTTAAGTATACATTAGGACGTCTTTGCAAAGTGTGTCCTTTGAGAAACAGGACTTTAGTTTGAGGTCACCTTGCTCAAACTACTGGACTCTTGCCAGCCAGTTGACCAGTGGGTGTTTTTAAGCCCAGCATTGATTATTTTTGCCATGTGAATTTTCTTCATTCAGGTCCAAATGCCATCACAGTATCTATCTCTCCACTGAGTGGTTTTGTAATGGTTGGTCTGGCATCCCGTAAACTACACCTTCATATGTCTTCTAAACAGGTACTGTATGCCAGTCTAAAAGTGTTCACTGAATTATTGCGTTTATGAATTTTGAGCTCATGGCACAATTTCATGGAGTGCTGCTTAAGCAGAAAATAATGCTTAACAATGTTCTGCTAAGCAAAAATAAGTAGGATACCAGTCACAGATTGTACCTGTGAAATGGTAGTTTGGCTGGTAATCTTATTCTGGTAAGCATTTGTTCTTAAGCAGCTATATAAAACTGGGCCTGGAAGAATTCACTAAGAGCCCTGTTTCATTGAGCTGTTAACCAATTGAGAAAGACTCTGCTAGGGTCGAAACATAACAATTTTTTTACATTTATACGACAGGTCCTTTTGGTTGGTAAGCAGCGTGCAAGAGCTAATTTTAATTTTTTTAAGTGAGATTTGAAACTTTGCATGGTGGGAATACAATCTAGTGAGTTTTGCGGTGACACCATGTGAAAATCTCTAATGAGTTGGGATGGTTCTGAAAAGAACCCAACTCATTAGAGTAATTTTTTTTAAGTATAAATATTTATGTTTTTTTTTCTTCAAATTTCAGCTGATTGGCATGATATATAAGCTCCACAAGGAAGGGGCAGGTGAAGAATCTTTACTTCACGTCTGCGATGTCGATCATGCGTGCAGCGACACGGAGCGACGTCATCACGTCAGTGTTAATACAGTCAAATGGATCCCGCAGCCTGGTAGAGGGCTGGTGTATGGAACCAACAGAGGAGACCTGAGGATATGTTCCCCATCGTAAGTCCGCAAAGTGGGTGGAGCCAGAGTGGTCAAAAGAAGGGGGATTTATATACGCTCTATCATGAGTCCATTAAGAAGGTGGTATTGAAGAGGTTAACAGAGGGGGACCTTAGTACTGCTGGATCTGCTTGTCATTATTATGACAGAGAGTTAAATAGAGGGGGTACCTTTGGATCTGCTGTCCATTGTAAGTCCAATGAAGGTGGAACCAGAGTGGTCAAAAGAGGGGACTATTCTACTTTCTATCATTAGTCCATAAAGAGTTAAAGAGGCTAAAAGAGGGTGGACTTTAAATACCTTGGGGCGTAATCAATATAATGAGTCCACAAAGAGGGTTGATTGTGGTCAAAAGGGGGACTTTAAATCCTTTGATTGTGCCCATTGGCATTATTTTAAAGAGGGGCTGAGCCAGGGAGTTCAAAAGAGGGGGCACCTTTGGATCTGATTTCCATTAAAAGTCCCAATGAGGTTTGAGCCAAAGATTGCAAAAGTTGGGGGAATCTAGAACCCTCGGATCTATTCACTATTATGAACCCGCAAAGAGGTGAACTTTAGGACCTTGGCATCTGTACATATACGCATCAGCATCACTCCACAAAGGGGTGTAGCCAGGAAACTCACATGGGAGGGATTTGCATTAACACCCAACGGACAGAGATTGAGTAATTAGTCTAGAGCTTAAAAATAACTTTCTGCCATGTTGACCTGCCATGAAGTTCACATGTAGTCAGGAAGTAACGCCAAAAAGCATTTCCATTTTATCCGTACATCGTACTTTTTGCCCTATTAGGAGTTTTACATCACCAGACGACTTCTCTGTCGACCAAAGTTACCAGCTGGATTCCCTGTCGCATGATGACTACCCACGGCATGATCTGGTCCACCGACGTCGTAGCTACATGTACATGTACCAAGAGCTCGGACTCCGAGGCCTTGGCTTACACCCACCGACTTCCTCTTCATCGTCGTCATCATCTGCCGCACCAGAGAGAAGGGCAAGGGGAACGCAGACGCCACAGAGGGCGCTGTTTAGCACTGCTACGCAGACGGATGATCAAGGGTCACCATGAAGGCAGGAGTGGGGGGGGGGGCTGATTTTTATAAAGCTGTCACGCACAAAAATATGCTTAGCACACGCTGAGCAGAAATTGGTAACCAGCCAAAATCCCATGTTATGTAAATAGCTGGTCACTGGTTCCCTTTTCAACCCCGTTGAACATGTGGTTTTGTTTAAACAAAACTGCCAGGCAAAAGATGTTTGCTGGGGAACTGCCTCAAGTAACTTGTATCACATTTTGGGTGATAACCTTTTCTTGTAAAATGTTGTCATGCCCAACAAGTTTGTATGCAAGTCTAAGAATTAGGTTATGGATTTATATTTGTAGGACAATATTTTTTGTTGTTTTAACCAGTGTGCGCTGGCTGACGTGTAGCAACAAAAGTATTTTTTTGAGCCAGCACACCAGCGACTTTAAAACTTGCCTTTGTGTAAAATTGGAATACGGGAACAGAGCACACAAACGCCTTGTAGCGCTTTGTTTTACCCACACAAACTGGACATATGGCGCTCAATATTTCGCCAGTTTCAGACCTTTGTCCTTTTGTTCCAAGAAGAGGATTACGAGACATAGAGAGCCTTCCACCATTGTCCATTCATTGTATTTCGACTCAATGGAGGTGAGTCAGAGTGAACCAGAGTGAACGGGGAACTAGCCTTGGTCCCGGATTTAGTGCCAATCGTAGGCCATGGCACATGGCCACAGTTTTGCAATTCATGGTGCATGAGTTTGACATTTTATCGATAGAGAAAACAAAAATCACGGTCAGATAAATTTCATTTTATATCTTTCTAGTATCAATGAAACCAAGGGACCCTCAATAGTGACAAGCACTGTGACCCGTAGGCCTGAAGATACCTGTGTAGAGAAGATGTTGAAGAAATGTCCGTTTTTAGATGTGGGAGGAAAACCCCAAGTAGGGAAAACCCACGCAATCAGGTAGAGACTGAAAACCCAATCCACATGCAAGGCTCCAGTCCGGGATTCGAACGGGGTCCACAGAGGTGAAAGGCAAGGAAAGAAACCACTGAGCCAACCTGAATGCCCACTGAGCCAACCTGAGAGAATCTTTGTCAAGTCAAGGTTTCTTTGTGCCAGCAGTACTCTCAAAAAGAATTAATTTTAGCAATTCCGAGAAAAAAACAATCCTGTCAGGCTGGATGGGAAAAAAACACCAAAAAAATCCTGCAGGCACCTGGATAAAAATGACAAACAATCTTGTGGGTGGGTTGGGTTGGTGGCCTTATTTCACGTATAGGTTTTTTTTCCCGAGTGACTACTACCCATGGGGAACTGTGCTTGGAGAACTAATAGCAAAAATGGGAAATTCTGTCTCATTGAAATTTTTATTTATTGAATTTTATGCTTGTGTCACTTAAAATAAAAAACAAAGCAATATTTGTTTAAATATGAATGCAACCATAATACAAAACTTTCTAGTTGAAAGTGAAATAATTGTTCCAGTGTCTATGTGAAATTGGTGCTTTTAAGTTTTTTTGTTCCTTCTTCCAATTGTGACAAATGTAGCACAAATAAACTGTAATGATTTTTATCCCAGCATGATCATTTTCTTTTTCTGTTTTTCCCCTGAGGCAGCTGATGAAATTTTATTTGTAGTTTATTTGTTTATCAGAACAATGTATGAACACGGAATTTGCTGAGCTCTATTGTCGTCTGTGTCTGCTGTGGGCGCCCTCTATGTCAGCTGTGGACAATTAGTATCAATACCATGTGACATGACTGTATGGCAAAATTAACCAGATCAACCAATGGGAAAGCTGAATTTTGCCACACAGCTAAAATGGTGGCGCGCACAAATTGCCTCAAAGCAGATTATGCACAGATAACGACACACACAGCATTCTTCAAGTTCCGTTTCTATAAAACCAATTCACGAAATTCACGATACAGAGCGCCACCAAGAGTTTGCCCTGGAGAGTTCATTTTCAATGGGGGCAGTTGACATGGTATAGAGGCCATCCCCTCAGAAATTGAAGTTCAAATCTGAGAAAAACCATACCAAAGACTCGCATGCAAATTTAATGTTACCTACATGAAGGTGAACTCAATCTTTTGAAACCATTTAACCCTTCTACTCGGTGCCCTTTTCAAATAAGTTGATGACCCTGGTTTTGAATGGTGAGATGACTGTGTACAGTGTTGATTTTCCGGAGTGGTTTTGAATAGTAGGTAAGCGCAGAATCACGCTGTAAACACTGCCATGAAATTGGGCCCCATAGACGGAACTTGTTATTCTGTGTAGATACATTCACAACGCGCTGTCATATTGCAGGCTGCAGGCTTACAATGCATCTGTCATTCAAAACCATGT
Organism: Marthasterias glacialis; assembly: GCA_911728455.2. Lineage (NCBI taxonomy): Eukaryota > Metazoa > Echinodermata > Asteroidea > Forcipulatida > Asteriidae > Marthasterias > Marthasterias glacialis. The sequence continues at coordinate 4,331,078 of OU452240.1, forward strand.
GGATGCTATTGAATGGTTAGACAGTAGGAGGGTTGAGTGTGTACTGTGTAGATGCATTCCCCACATGATATCATGTTGCAAGCTTCTATAGTGAATCTATCATTCAAAACCATGTGGATGCTATTGAATGGTCAGACAGTAGGTTTGCTCAAATACACACAACTCCATCTACTAAATGTCTGTCAACTCCTTTGGTGCTCTGGCAAATTACCTCTCTAGATGGTGCACTCTATTGTTAATCTTGTGAATTATGTTTCTATCTAAAAATATTCATATTTTTGAAATTAATGCATGAAGGAGCATGCATAAATGTTATTAGTAACTATGTAAATAGAGAGATTCACAGGTAAAAACTATCGTGATCTGTTCAAGTGTAAAGTCGGTGTCGTTAAAAACTAAGATACAGAATTTTGAAGAAAAATAGTTTTCCGGTAAAAATTCCACACAAAGGGATGCAAATATTACAAATTTGAGATCTGTGCTCAATTTCATTGAACTGCTTAATAAGCAGATAATATTGCTGAATAAATATCAGCTAAGCAAAAAATGAGCAGGAAATCAAGGTCTGTTTATATACAAACTGAGAACTTAAATTAAGTTCGTTGTTTAAAAGCTTTCATCGCTGCACAAATATTATTTGAATTTTGACTATGCTGCAGCAGGGCGATAGACCTTTTATCATGGTGGGGCCATCTTGATTTTCTCCCATTCAAACCAATGTAACCAAACCGGGGCTGGAAGGGCAATTAGTCTGGTTCCTTTTTGTACAATGAATATTAGCATATATTATTGTTATTGGATACAGGGTACATGACCAAGATGGTTGCCACATGATAAAGGTCTACTGAAATGGTCCATTAGACAAATGTTTTTGCAACACTCAGCTAGTATTGAATGTTAAACTATGGACTCCTGGAAGTGCCATCTGTATGTTTGATATCCTAAGATAAATTATCTTGGGATGACATCATACAAACTTATCCACTTCTTGAGATAAATGTGGAGATGACATTTTGAAAATAGGATGTCAAATCTCTGGATAATTTTTCCCCCCAAAATGAAAATCTTGTTAATATGTCATCATCCAGAGGTAAATATCTCAGGATCTCAACAACACAGACGGCCTTTCCAAAGCTCTGTATATAACAAAAACAAATTCAGATAAGGTTGTTAATTTTTGCATGAAGACAAATGATTTAAACTCATTTTTTCCTTCACTGTAAACTTAATGGTAGAATTCTACTTAATTTGGCAAGCACTAAAGCAGTGGATTGAAGCTGTTTGGATACTGAATTAAGCATCTTCCTCCATGGATGAAGGGTTTGTGTTTATAATTGTCCGATTAGTGTCAGTAATAAGTGGGCATTACTATTAATGGAGTTACTCCTAAGAAATATAACCCGAAAAAATGTGAGATGTTTTGTTTTGACTGATTTAGGTACAATGCAACTGGGTTTTAGACCATGTCCAAATTTGCGGCTACGGCTGTCGCTTCAACACTTCTTAACCTGGTGATCGTGCCTCAGCCACTAATTCTGAAATGGCCTCAACTGTTCGATATGGTAACACTGATATTTCTGACAAGACAAGTCTGAAGATAAATGGTTTTTTATGTTTATATTCCTATGGGTTTAATTGCAATCCAGTTGGAACCAGTTTGTGTGAAGTGGGCGCAGAGTGGGCAGGGCTTACACAGGCCTGGAATTACACAAAGGCCATGAAGGCTTTAAAAGATGCCCACAGACTTTAAGATTTTCCAATGGAAGTGCCCTTTGCAAAATGAAAATGGCCTTGTCCTCTCAAGGATGAAATTCCTGACCTGCTTACATCACACTTCAATGAATGGAATAGTTGTATGAATGTGAAAAGTATTTTAATGGAAGTGGTACTACCACTCATGCTGAAAGTAGCTCATTGTTTAAAAGATTACCAGGCCGTGAACCGGGTCATAACTGCATGTTAAAATAAAAACAGAAAATCCAGCAAAACAGTTGTGGTTTTGGGTATGAAAAACTGTCTTGGTGTTACATTACAAAGGATTTTGAGACTACATCAACACAAATGGAAATCTAGTGGGTGAAGGCGTTGTCTTCTCCGAAATGCAGCTTCATTTCTTTCAAGTATAATGACAGATGCATGAAGTCCTCACAGAATAAAGGCCTGTTCGAATTTAACCAAGGCCTTCGATTCCCTTGGCAATGGTGTGAGCTCTACTGTGACGTCCCTAAAAATGTTCCCACACATTCTGATGTTCAGAATGAACTGCTCAAGAAAACGTTACTTCTACTTCAGCAAAAAGAAACACTTAAATCGAACTGTTTGAGGTAAATTTGGTTTATTTGAGTTATACAAAACATACAACTAGAATGAAGACCACTTTAAATGTGTTAAAAGTTTTCACATCCAAATTCTACTCCTGGTTCATTATAAATCAAATCCCTGCAAATATAATGTTCACAGAAAGAAGTTTACTTGGAATTTATAAAGTACACAATATTAAAGTACAAAAGTACAAAATTATCAAACCATCCTCCCCATCCCATAAATGTTGAATATATTTTAAAAAAGAATTTCAGTCATAAAAAAGCTAAACATATTCAAACTTGGCTCCCAAGTCTTCCTACTTTTCTAGATCCAGAACCTCCCAGCTGTTGCAATTTACATGTGGTTTACAGACTCTGCATCACCAGAAATACAACACTACCTGTTTGGACACAACGTGGACTATTTCTTTCTCCCTTTTGTGACTGCTTTACCTCTTTCGAGAAAATTTGAAAGCTCAGGAAAGTTAGGAGAAAATCCTGAAATCAGGAAAAAATCCTCAGAAGTCAAACTCATTATTATTATTTTCTTCACACAAATGCTAAAGTAATGTGCTTGGAAACTCAGGGGTTCCTTAAAAATTGTCTGATCTACGTGCAAGACTTGCCCGGTCTACACTTTGATCGGAAGGACTAAACGGCCATTTCCATGGCGATCTTAGGGTGAGGATTGTAATCGCAGATTTCAAAGTTGTCCATGGTGAAGTCATCAATATTTGTAACTTTTCCCTTGATCTTGAGGGTTGGGAATGGACGAGGAGTTCGCTTGATCTGCAGAAGTACAAAAACAAATTAAAAACAATTATGTAAAAAAAAACAAGTTTCTCATTAATATATAGAACTTACCACTAAAAATCTGTGTATTTCAGGTTTTCTAGTCATTGAAGTTGCCCCCACCCCTTTCTATCAAGTTATAAATATTTTCCTTTAAAAGCGAAATGAGGACATGCTAGGGCACATGGAAGAGATACTTTTATAAGTGTTCTGTCGCTGCTCCTCAACAGATTTTTGACTTTCATGGGTTTGTCATAAACTTAGCACAACAAATCCATTTATTTTTAGGAATTCTTCCGTTAAAACCATACCTGTAGTTCTAGAGCGTCCAAGTGATTAACATAGACGTGAGCGTCTCCGATGGTATGAACAAATTCTCCAGGTGTCAAGTCGGTCACATGAGCAATCATGTACGTCAGAAGAGAGTAGCTTGCAATATTGAATGGTACTCCCAGACCCTGGTGGGGAAAAGATTAACAATTGGTATACAGAAAGAACAGCTTTGGTCACAGGTCAATTCCAACAACTTCCGGGTTTTCCGGGGGACGTGTGCAGTTTGGCATGATAATTCCTTGAACTTCCAGGTTTTCCCAAATAAAGCCTCATTTTGATTGGTTTTAGCCTTTCAATGACATAAAAGTTTCTTACCATGTCCCCAGATCGCTGGTAGAGTTGGCAAGAAAGTTCACCATTGCAGACGTAGAACTGAACAAAAGCGTGACATGGTGGCAGGGCCATCTTATCAAGATCTGGGAAGAGAGAACGTCATCATTTCCAGAGATTATTTGGTTTTTCATATTCAAGATAAATTACATTATTGGTGATCATTGAGAAAAAACATGGGTTGGGGTTTAGTTCATTTACTTTACTTACCACAGGGGTTCCAAGCGCTCATGATAATCCTTCTGTCATTGGGATTAGTCTTAATCTGGTTAATTACATAAGCCAGTTGATCCACGCCTTGTCCGGTGTAGTCAGCATGCATGTTTGTATACTTTGCCCCAAAGTGTCTCCACTGGAAGCCGTAGACTGGTCCAAGATCCCCTGACGAGTACCAACAGACAAAACAAAATCACAAATCTTTCATGGGAAAAATTCATTCTTCGGGAAAACTACATCCCAATGAGATTTGCTTCCGATCATACTGTCTTATAAATGGCAGGGCTTAAATGCATCATTTACTACAGTGTACAAACAATCATAGTTACGAGTGCTGTTTGCTAGTCAGACTTCCTTCAAAGGCTGCATCTGAATCAAGCGACTTTGGCTACAGCTATAACATCAATCTGGCCATAGCCATAGCCATCAATTCCCACAAGGCCTTAATTAGCCCGGCAGACTAGTAAAATATGGGCAACCTGCCTGTGTGAAACCATTATTATTTCACATCAAATGTATTAAATACCAACCTTTCCCCAACCCCTTCCTGGTGTAGTGTGGCATGGGGGCTACTCCAATAGGCCTTATTTTCTACTGCAAGAGGGCGCCCTTTGGGGCAGATTGGGGGTCAAACCATAGAAATAGTGTGGTAAACCAGATGCAGTTACACTTCTAATAAAGCAGTAAATATACAACTTTTGAGGGTTTTTTTTATTGTCAGTTTTACAATGTTATCAGTGCAAGACATTTGCTTAGGGCATCCTTATTTTGTACCTTCTTCATAGTTAATGAGACCTCGCTGATCAAGAAAAGCTCTGGAGCCGTTAGCATCCCAGATATGAACATTCTTATCAGCTAGTTCTTTGCCACTGGTGCACCCTCTGACAAACCAAAGCAGCTCCTCGGCTAGGCCTCGCCAGAACACCTTCTTTGTTGTCAGCAGAGGAAACTGTCCTGTAGAGAAAGTTTGAAGATTTGTGGAACATTTAAATACTATTAACATATAATTAGCATTTATAATTTATACATCCAAAGGAACGCATATTTTACATATTCATAAGAATTATTTAAGCATTTCATTCAAAAAATAATGACTACACTGTCCAATATTGGTCATTTCTTAAACATTTTTATCATAATAATAGATGTCAATTTTTGCATCGGGGATAACAGAATATTATGAGTTAACATCTGTTATTATAATGGTTGCGATACCCACTGCTAATAGGATTTAAACTGCCTCTAGCTGCTGGGCAATCTCGGTAGTCCAGTTGGTAAGACATCTGCTCTAGAATGGCGGGGGTCGTGGGTTCGAATCCCAACCGAGGAATATGCCTGTGGATTTTTTTCACAGGACTCAGGGGAAGTACCGAGTATACAGTTCTTAACACACATCGGTGTAGGGTTAAAAAAAACCACAAATTACATTTATATTGTTTCATTTCTCCGGCCAGTATAAAAGTACAAGCACACAAAAATAACAAATGTAACATCGACAAAAGGAAATAGTTGAACCAGCTAGAGCCCGACGGTTTACCTAAAGGAAACAAACAAACTGTCCTCTCTAGCTGGTACACACACAAATATTAAGATAAAATATAACTATGATTATCTTATCTGCAACAAAGAAGTCATAAACACACATAATTTAATAAGAAATAGTGGATATTTTGCCCGATCCAGCTGTCTTCAAGTACAAATTATTAAACAGGGAAATTGTACAGCGGGTCGCGAGTGGACGACAATACCCAACATTCATTTAATTATGGAGGTTTTTGTCCACATAGGAAACAATCCCACTTAGAAAATGGCACAATCCGCATTCAAATCTTGAAGCGGTTTTATTTTCAAAAAAAAAAGAGAAAAAAAAATCCCTCAAAATAATAATGTTTGTTTATCATGGATATATTATTGTTCTTTTTCGGATTTGTCGCTCCTTAGGATTTGTTTAAAGGGAAGAAAAGTCCAACATTGTAAATGGCCTGATATCCAACTCGTGAATAGGAAGTCACAACGACAATGTTGGCACGGAACCAGACAAATGTGTTAAAATTTCCAAGTCCCCAAAAACAGTCACTGCACATGTTCAGTGCTGTTGAGGCTTTCTAACGTTTACTAAAAGAAAGCTGGATTATGCAAAACATCCACCACTGCTTTCAAGTTTCAATACAAGATTGGGTAATTATTATTAATAAATTAAATAGAAGCAATGGTAAAACTTATTCTTCAGTGATTTTGATCACTGTATTGGCCAGCAGTGCCAAATGGCAGTTAAATCACCCAAGAAACAATCCAAATAAATAAAGTAAATGAACAAAAAACAGGCTTGCTTGAATGGAGGCCACAGCCTCTCTCACCCGTGGTAATAGTGTCCCTTAAAAATCCTATAGAATTTAAGATTTTCCAATGAAATTACTTTTCGCAAAAAAGAAAATTACTCTTCACAAAAACAAAATCAGTGTTGTCCCTTTGAGGATGTCAATTTGAAATCTGCAAATGATGGCAATGCAAATACAACTTATTGGGGACACTAGGTGGCAGCAGACTTACCAGGTAAATCAATTGTTTGTGAAAGCGTGCGCATGCTCAGAATTATATTAAGAATAGTGAATTATGGTAGGTCTGCTGCCCACCTATCATCCCAAAGTCCCCCATTGGTCCCACTTTGCTAGTTCACTGCTTCCTAAAGGGAGAGGGAACCATGGAGGAAAATGAGGACAACCTACCTCTAAGGTTGTATCTGCTCTGGACACCAAAGATGGATCTCGTTCCTGTCCCGGTACGGTCCCCCTTGAACTGTCCTTCATCCATGATGCGACGGCAGAGTTGCAAGTATTGCTCCTCATCATGAGGTGGCTCCAGGTGTACCTTCTCGACGCTGGAAGGACTGTCGCAGGTTCGTTTGTTGACTGCTGGGATGTTCTCCTGGTGTACCTCCTTGACGCTGGGAGGACTGTCGCAGGTTCGTTTGTTGACTGCTGGGATGTTCTCCTGGTGTACCTCCTTGACGCTGGGAGGACTGTCGCAGGTTCGTTTGTTGACTGCTGGGATGTTCTCCTGGTGTACCTCCTTGACGCTGGGAGGACTGTCGCAGGTTCGTTTGTTGACTGCTGTGATGTTCTCCTGGTGTACCTCCTTGACGCTGGGAGGACTGTCGCAGGTTCGTTTGTTGACTGCTGGGATGTTCTCCTGGTGTACCTCCTTGACGCTGGTAGGACTGTCACAGGTTTGTTTGTTGACTGCTGGGATGTTCTCCTGGTGTACCTCCTTGACGCTGGGAGGACTGTCGCAGGTTCGTTTGTTGACTGCTGTGATGTTTTCCTGGTGTACCTCCTTGACGCTGGGAGGACTGTCGCAGGTTCGTTTGTTGACTGCTGGGATGATCGGCTTGTGTACCTTCTTGACGCTGGGAGGACTGTCGCAGGTTCGTTTGTTGACTGCTGGGATGTTCTCCTGGTGTACCTCCTTGACGCTGGGAGGACTGTCGCAGGTTTGTTTGTTGACTGCTGGGATGTTCTCCTGGTGTACCTCCTTGACGCTGGGAGGACTGTCGCAGGTTCGTTTGTTGACTGCTGTGATGTTCTCCTGGTGTACCTCCTTGACGCTGGGAGGACTGTCGCAGGTTCGTTTGTTGACTGCTGGGATGATCGGCTTGTGTACCTTCTTGACGCTGGGAGGACTGTCGCAGGTTCGTTTGTTGACTGCTGGGATGATCGGCTTGTGTACCTCCTTGACGCTGGGAGGACTGTCGCAGGTTTGTTTGTTGACTGCTGGGATGTTCTCCTGGTGTACCTCCTTGACGCTGGGAGGACTGTCGCAGGTTCGTTTGTTGACTGCTGTGATGTTCTCCTGGTGTACCTCCTTGATGCTGGGAGGACTGTCGCAGGTTCGTTTGTTGACTGCTGGGATGATCAGCTTGTGTACCTTCTTGACGCTGGGAGGACTGTCGCAGGTTCGTTTGTTGACTGCTGGGATGATCGGCTTGTGTACCTCCTTGACGCTGGGAGGACTGTCGCAGGTTTGTTTGTTGACTGCTGGGATGTTCTCCTGGTGTACCTCCTTGACGCTGGGAGGACTGTCGCAGGTTCGTTTGTTGACTGCTGTGATGTTCTCCTGGTGTACCTCCTTGATGCTGGGAGGACTGTCGCAGGTTCGTTTGTTGACTGCTGGGATGATCGGCTTGTGTACCTTCTTGACGCTGGGAGGACTGTCGCAGGTTCGTTTGTTGACTGCTGGGATGATCGGCTTGTGTACCTTCTTGACTCTGGGAGGACTGTCGCAGGTTCGTTTGTTGACTGCTGTGATGTTCTCCTGGTGTACCTCCTTGACGCTGGGAGGACTGTCGCAGGTTCGTTTGTTGACTGCTGGGATGTTCTCTTTGGTTGTTTCCTTGAGTACTGTATCAGCCATTCTGAGTTTTGTCAAGAAACTGAAGATGGTGTGGGAAAGAAGTTGATTATAAACAGAAATGTTTGTTGTTGAGTTGACGATCGATAGCCTACATAAACACTACTGAGTACTGGCAAAAATGAACAGCGATTAGTACAGCATATGGATCGGCCAAACCTTCAAAATTTGGGTCCAGAATGCTCCACAGTTTTGGAAAAACCTGAGGAGAACCTGTGCCCGTTAGCGCAGAGTTCTGTGGTATTAAGCAGGCAGCAGAATCGTATCTTAACATTTATCAGGGTAAAAGTCTCCCAAAACAGTCACTGCTCCTGCACTGGTTAAGTGCCCTTCGGGCTCTATTTTATATTTAAATGAACGTTTACTAAAAAAAAAAAAAAAAAGGAAAAACCATGACAGCAAGTTTTATACATCCTACGCATTCATGGCATTAACTTGTCATTTGGTGCTTGATATGTGGCAAGATTTTCCACCCCCTGTACCGTGTAGACTACCTACACTCTACACAGAAATTCGACCCCCTGTACTGTGTGTAGACTACCTACACTCTACACCGAAATTCAACCCCCTGTACCGTGTAGACTACCTACACTCTACACAGAAATCTGAAAAAGGACCATGCTAGGGCGCCCGCACATGTTGGTTATGGCACTGCGTTGTGCTATACGTAAAGAAAAGTACCCTATGAGAAATCTTTACAACCATCTACCTTGTACAAAATAGATCAACACCCATACATGTACCTTGTACAAAAAAACTACACGCATCTACCCTGTACAAAATAAACCCTACACGCATCTACTCTGTACATATAAACTCTACAACCATCTACCCTGTACAATAAAACTCTACACGTATCTACCCTGTACAAATAAACTCTACACGCAACTATTTTATATTTAAATGAACGTTTACTAAAAAAAAAAAAAAAAAAAAGGAAAAACCAAAATAAACTCAACACGCATCTACCCTGTACAAAATAAACTCAACACGCATCTACCCTGTACAAAATAAACTCTACACGCATCTACCCTGTACAAAAAACTGCGTGTAAAGTTTTTTTGTACAGGGTAGATGCGTGTAGAGTTTTTTGTACAGGGTAGATGCGTGTAGAGTTTATTTGTACAGGGTAGATGCGTGTAGAGTTTATTTTGCACAGGGTAGATGCGTGTAGAGTTTATTTGTACAGGGTAGATGCGTGTAGAGTTTATTTTGCACAGGGTAGATGGGTGTAGAGTTTATTTGTACAGGGTAGATGCGTGTAGAGTTTATTTTGCACAGGGTAGATGCGTGTAGAGTTTATTTTGTACAGGGTAGATGCGTGTAGAGTTTATTTGTACAGGGTAGATGGGTGTAGAGTTTATTTGTACAGGGTAGATGCATGTAGAGTTTATTTGTACAGGGTAGATGCGTGTAGAGTCTTTTTGCACAGGGTAGATGCGTGTAGAGATTATTTTGTACAGGGTAGATGCGTGTAGGTTTTTTTTGTACAGGGTAGATCCGTGTAGAGTTTTTTGTACAGGGTAGATCCGTGTAGAGATTATTTTGTACAGGGTAGATGCGTGTAGAGTTTATTTGTACAGGGTAGATGGGTGTAGAGTTTATTTGTACAGGGTAGATGCATGTAGAGTTTATTTGTACAGGGTAGATGCGTGTAGAATTTTTTTTGTACAGGGTAGATGCGTGTAGAGATTATTTTGTACAGGGTAGATGCGTGTAGAGTTTTATTGTACAGGGTAGATGGTTGTAGAGTTTATTTGCACAGGGTAGATGCGTGTAGAGTTTATTTTGTACAGGGCTAGATGCGTGTAGAGTTTATTCGTACACTGTAGATGCATGTAGTTTATTTTACTCTCTATCACTAGATACTAGATAGCATAGTGCAGCAGAGACAAATCCAATCGTTTGCGGGCGCCCTGTCACTGTCAATTGTCTTTTTTTTGTACGTGTTTGTGTAGGTGTAGTGTAGTCTACACGGTACATGGGGTGAAAAATCTCGCCACATATCGGACATGGTATAGTTTGCGGGCGCCCTGTCACTGTCAATTGTCTTTTTTTTGTACGTGTTTGTGTAGGTGTAGTGTAGTCTACACGGTACATGGGGTGAAAAATCTCGCCACATATCGGACATGGTATATAACTTTTATATAACTTTAACTTGTACCCATCAATGCTGATCACTCAGTCATAACCTCTAGCAGTGGTAGGTTTTGACTGTGACTGATGGTGGTACACATGACATATAGGGTCCTAGGAGTCCTAGTATTACTTTGTATTTTTGTAACAAGTACTACTGACTACTGTAGTACTAGTAGTAGTCCGACTGTACCGACTATGCTAGTACACTATTACTAGTACTATTTAGTACTACCAAAATATATTTATAACAAAGTAGTCTCTTCATCAAACATGATAAAAAGGTCTAAAGTAAAGGGAGTAAAGACTAAGTCTAATCTAAACCTATCCAGGCTAATATAGTAATACTACTAGTAGACTACTAAACTAGTACTACTACTAGGCTAGGCCTACTAGTACTACTACAGTCGTCAGTCCCAGTAGTACTAGTAGCTACATAACATGATTACTAGAATAGAACAGAAAATGGAAGTTCTTTTTCTTGAATTGTACTACTTACTTTGTAGTACTAAACTACTAACTATTAGTATTACTAAGTAACTTAGTAATACTAATAGTTAGTAGTTTAGTACTACAAAGTGCAACAACACATTACTCGTGTTGTACAGCATGCCAAAATTTTAACAATCGTCCACGAAAACAACAAAACAGAGAAGAATGATTCACTGATATTAACAAATATTATTATAGTGCAAGACAAAATGAAAGCCGAGTTCACTTACGATTATTAAACTTGTTGTAACAAGCCAACGGCAGATGCTGGTGTCGACGTACTCCGATGTCTATGCTCCGACCGAATGGTTTGTTTTGAGCATGTTGGCGCGAGTATTTCCCGCGCCACGATCCGATCTGACTTCATTTTCCCCGCGATATGGCAGCCGACGTCATTGATTGGTCAGATCTTCAGACGGAAGTTGTAACCTTTGACAAAGAGGCTCATTCACCAATATGAAAAGTTAATGTATCTATTAAAAATACATATATACTTTTATTAACATATGTTGTCTTAAAGTCTTATTTTATTTACTTATAAATAAAAAGTGTACTATTTAATTGCTTTATAAATGAAATACACAACAAACTGTAGCTCATTAACTTTCTAAAATTGAACGAAGTTCGCAAAAAAATGACCTTAGATTGGGAAACCCGTTACGTGACCTCTTCTAAATTGACCCACACAGAGACAGGTAAAGCTTCGACTATTAAACAGAAAAATTGTCACAAATATGACTTACGATAAATTTTATGTACACATTTTTAAATCGGAACAGCCCTCCTAACATATTTACCCCATATGATATTTTTTTTTTGCAGAACCATGTCTCAGAGTGCGAAAACGCCCCGGGAATCGGTGCAAGTCTTCGGACGAAAGGTATTTTTAAAGCTTAAGTAAAGGTGTCATAGCGCCCTCTCTTGACGCACAGTGGAAAATGTGCACGAACTTCGTTGGGCTTGCTGCATGTGGAATCATTCCACATGTGCATACATATAGCAATTTATATGATTTTGAAATACGTTGTTTTTAGTAGTCATTACGTCTGTATTAATTTGTGTTTTTATACAATGAAACACTTTAGTCTTTACTGAGGTAGAGTAGTTCGAACTTAAGTTAAGCACGTAGACTAGTGCTAGTGGGATATATAATATCGTAACCCTTTTCTTGAACATGTTATTATTGTTACTTTAGAACTCAATCCCTCCACACAGTACGCAAGCAATGGTCGTACTTTGTAGGGGATGTTGTCAAACTGTAGATCAGAGAGCCAATTACACATTGATGTTGCACACTGATATTTACAACGAACCATCCATATGGGCTAAGCTTTAACAAGTTTCATTGTCCCTTTTTTATATTTTAAAGGCAGTGGATGTTTTGCCTGATCCAGCTTTTTAATTTTAAGTAAGCCTTTTAAAGCCGCAACGGCACTGGATATGCAAGCAGTGACTGTTTTGGGGGACTTTAAAATTTTACCATAACAAATGTTTGTCAGGTTCTGCGCCAATAGTGTCGCCGTGATTTCGTGTTCACGAGCTGGGAATCAGACCATTCATAATTTCTGACTTATTCTGAGTCTGACCTAACAAAATTTAAAACCATTTCGTAAAGTTTGATTTTTAACCAGTTGCCGCTGCCGGGATACTTTTGTTTGATCCTGTCTTTTGGCAGAATTGCTGGAATCTTTTTTCTTAGAGGGTACAGCTGGCACAAAGAAACCCTGATTTGACAATGCCTAGAGAAGAAAGATTCAAATGGTTGGATCTTCCATTTTGTTTCTTGACCAAGAAAATGTCTAACTCGCACAGCGTGAATTGCAAAACATCGGCTTGTTTAGTGGCACTAAACACAGAACCATTACTCGATTGCTGGCGCACTCTGACTTGCCTCCATTCAGCCGAAATACAGTGAATGAACAATGGTGGAAGCCTCGCAATGCCTCGTAATCCCTTTCTTGGAACAAAAGGACAAATGTCTGTAATCGGGGATTACACGAAAAACGCCTCTCAATGGCCACAAAATACAAGTAAATGCACAACCTTTTTTGTCCCTTTGTGGGTAAATCGAAGCATTAGACAGCGTGTGCGTGGTCTGCCCACGGTCAGCAGTTAAATGACTGGACGACTTTCGGTCCGGTGGTCCGAAATTACTTTATGGGGTCTTAGAACGGCTTCCGTTTCTAGGCAGGGGAAACATTTGCGTGTTAACAAGACATCCGGCACCAACTGGTTAATGGAGAAAAAGAACCATGAAATAGACAAGACCAGTACTACTAGTACTACTGTAGTAGCTGGCTGTATTGAGCTTCAGGAATTGTGTGTGGCCTACACCATCCATAAAGCCAAAGGAAGGCAAAGGGTTAGACCAGATTAAACCAATTGTTATGCTTCAAACAACATTAGGTCTTAGAATTGTCCCAAATCCCCCAAAATCCAACTTTACAGGGTAAAGTAGTGTAGGGCAGCAACGATTGCTCAGCATTGGATCAGGCACACCAATGTTTATCACATTCCAAATAAATTAATTTTCGTTTGTTGAGTAACCAAAGAGTGAAGGAAGTATTTTGGTGGATTCAAGAGGTTCTCTAGCAAGAAGAGACACGAGATTGTTTTGCCATCAAGAGAAATTGGTCCTCAAACTCCCTGTAAAGGCTAACTTGGATCACAACAGTAAGAAATTCGTTAACAATTTGTTTTGTTTTTCTTTCGCAGAAAACCGCTACGGCAGTGGCTCATTGCAAGCGTGGAAATGGTGTTCTTCGAGTGAACGGCAAACCATTAGAGATGATTGAGCCCCGGGTACTGAGGTACAAGGTAAGTAAATAAAACTTCATTGACCAGACAGCCAATTATATATAGAGGTAGACCCAGTAACTGGGGCGCTGTACTCCTTTTTTTGAGATTTTGACATTATCTGTCGTACTAGCGCCCCAGTAAGGAATATGTAGTAACTGCGACGGTCAGGAGGATTTAAATCACCTTTGTTAAAAAAAATGCCTTGGACTCAACAGAATTGCTCAAAATTTGCCTACTGTCTTCTTCAAGTGTTTAAGGTGAAATAAACTGCATTTAATTGTACTCACGATCATTTTCTGTCCTCCAAATCGATGATTTTTAGGGCCTCTGACAACCCAGCCATTACAGTCGCCATTTTGATTACTAATGTCACGACTGTTTCCTGACTTGAAAAAAGTCGTATTAACGCTGCGGGGATCACGTGTTCGCTGATGCCCAGACTTGCATATTGTTTTGCGCAGTCAACGCAGGATACCAGTCAACGAACGCCACAAAGTTCCATTGGTCATGATTGGCCGAGCGTGGCTGTACAATGTTGCGTCGTTGACACTACACAGCTGGTATCCTGCGTTGACTGCGCAAAACAATATGCAAGTCCGGGCATCAGCGAACATGAAATCCACATAGCGTTAATACGATTTTTTTCAAGTCAGGAAACAGTCGTGACATCAGTAATCAAAATGGCGATTGTAACGGCAGGGTTGTCAGAGGCCCTAAAAATCATCGATTTGGAGGACAGAAAATGATCATGAGTACAATTAAATGTATTTTATTTCACCCTAAACACTTGAAGAAGACAGTAGGCAAATTTTGAGCAATTCTGTTGAGTCCAAGGCATTTTTTTAACAGAGGTGTTTTAAATCCTCCTGACCGTCGCAGTTACTACATATTCCTTACTGGGGCGCTAGTACGACAGATAATGTCAAAATCTCAAAAAAGGAGTACAGCGCCCCAGTTACTGGGTCTAGTATAGAGGTGTCTCAGTAGAAATTATTGTTCATTAAATTTTTTGCTGAGATAAAACAAAAACAAAAAACCAAGTAGGAATGAGGAAACAACTGAATTTATTATTTTTTGGGCTTGTGACTTTCTTCTGGTTTTGTACATAGTTTTAGTTTTGGTTGTTTAATTATGCTTAAGCAGCTCAATGTAAAAGACCGATCCATTAAGCCCCGCCTACCTTAGCAACTGCCTAGCAACAGCACATGGTTGACTTTTTTGCCACGGTCGCAGCGTTGCTTCGATTGCAGCCACACACATGTATCGGATACACACACATACATGGTTTTTGTGATCGCCATAGATTTAGTTACTTTTCGTTTTAAGCAGTGATTTAAGTTCAAAGAACAATGCAGTCAGAACACTGTTAAACGAATTTTACACAACTGTACGGGGACCACTGCAATGGGATTTGCACCACCAGAAATACGAAAGAAATTCAAACAAAACAAAAGTTAATACAGTTGTGTGTGCTGTTGTGCGTCAGAAGAATGGCAGTTGTTTTGTTTACTTTTCTTATATGATTTAATGTGTCAGACTTTTGTCAGACTTTTAAGTGGCATTGTGATTGGTCAGTACATTAGTAGGCAGTGCTTAATGGATTAGTCTATTGTGCCCAGGAACCAATTTCATGGAGCTGAAGTTAGCTGAGAACAGATAGTTGGTCCAGAGCAGAAACAGGCTACCAGCCCATGGCTATGGCTTACAAGTATCCACTGGGTCAAAGGCCAGACTCCACTAACTAGCATGCGGCCAGTAATCTCAAAACCGAACAAGTCAAGCGGGCCGGTGTTTCTCCAAACACACCTTTCACGATTTAATAACCTCGGCTTACAAGTCCAAATCTCATAAAAAGTTCAGCAAAGGAGGAAATATACAAAGGAAATAAAATCTACTTGAACTTGTAGAAATATTTGTGGCACGGTGAAAGTTGCTAGCTGCAAGATTTGTAGCAAAGTGGAAATTCTTTTGAAGTTTGATCTCGGAAACCAAGTACAAATTGATGTATATTGATCTTTCCTGGTGTGCAGTGTTTTAGCTAGGATTTGAAAAGTGGGAGTGCAAATTGAAAAATAGGGTGTGCAACTTTTTTTTAGCAAAAATCTACCTGGTGCGCAAACCATGCACGAGCACAACGTGGTCAGTGCGCTAAGTCTTCCAAATTACCTTAAACAATTAATTTTGTTGTTTTAATATTGATTAATTTGAATGAAATAGGATAAAGGGCACAGGAAGCTCTTTATTGATTGTAGATACTATCTGGTGTATTCTTGGCACTGAATCTAGGTTCCAATGTTGTGTCTTATGAATATTTGTTTTTTGGAGTTTATTTTAAGAAATTAAAAATTAATGTGTTTCTCTTTTAAATACTGTTAAGTGATTTTTTTTAATGAGACATTATTCAGTGCATGTAGGTGCAAGCAAGTGGCTTTAGTTTATATGAAATAACTATAAAAAACACCAGAATACCAATTAACAAAACTCTGCAATGATATGCACAATAAAAAGAATCTCAATAAACATCATATTACTATAATTACTTTAGTAAAGTTAAGCTGAGCACGAGTCTTGACGTTTTAGGTGGCATAAAATTTGTATTATTGGAAAATGAATAATAACTTAAATGGGACACATGTCAGAGGTAAGTTTTAACTGAACTTTGTGGACATTTTCAGTAACATTTTCTGTAACCAAAAACCTAAAACAGCGCCAAGTATGTTCATAGTACAAGTAAATTATTGATAGTAAAAAAGAAATGCGTGAAGTTAATCACGCATGAAGAACTAAACAAGTAACTTTACAACCGACTTGATAAAAATTAAACTGAAGTGAATGACATGAACTAGACATGAACTAGTCATTGGACCTTCGATATCGGAGTTGGAGGGCTTGTACGATCGTCGCAACTGTAATTTTATTTTTAGTTCTCATGATTATTGGTGGACAAAGTTCTCTAACTTTCATGCATGCAGAAAACAATGATTTACTACAGTTTTGTTCTTACTTGCAAGCTGGAGGCATCAGTTTAGTTGTAGAACCCCAAACTACTGTTGCTCAATCGTAAACAATCCACACGTGCGAGTCAAAATCTGGACGTTGCAAACCAGTTTGCTTTGCCTACACAAGTCTGCATTGCCATACCGCACAGTGTGCATGGCAATCTACCGATGGAGGTGAACGGACTTCACTGTCTAATTTACATAGCGTGAAACGAATGTTTCTATTGGCTGTTGAATTCCTACACTGCTTGTAACGAATTTTGCCATTGGCCAATTTCGCCCTACGTGGTTGCAATAAATTCAGCAAGCGTGCACTGCAACCTCGAACCGACCATGGAGGATCGAAAACTTGAACGTTCGTCAGGTGGAAGTGCTGAATAGCCACGCGGCGAAATAGTTGGATAATTAGTGCTTATTTAAATTTGCTTGCAGTTTTAATTGAAAAGGGTAGCCTCCTCAGAAAAAAGATAAATTGTAGGAGTTTAGGCCTATATTATGCCATTGCGGATATTTTTGACTGGCCGGCCGGACCATTTGGCAAGGTGTTTCAGCTGGTCGCGCCGCCATGTTATTTGACCAACGTACGCCAGAGTCGAACCCTGACACTGGACAAGGTCGATGTTCTATAATCTTGTTTCATAATGGCTGAAGAATTTACTGAATTTTTGGCGGTTTTTTTAACAATGAAAGGCAGAAACTCGGGTCAATCCTTACCTTCAAGACGAAATCTGTTATTTTTTCTTCTCTCCGATTTCATTACCCTCTTTTTTCCGTCCGTTTTCCATCAAAGTTTTTTTACACGCATACGATTGCGTATGACCATGACAGGTATGGTTCCATGTGTTCATTCCACAATTATTATTCGGTTTTACGAATCCATTTAATTTGCTTAACACACACGGTACCCGCGTTAGTTCAACACGAAGCAACTTGCGTCTTTTGGGGATCGGAGTCAACGGTTTTCTGTCTTTTTTTATTTACTTTTTTGGTTACTTTTTTGTTATGGTTAATTTGAATAATAATACAATTTTAAACTGGGATAATATTACAGCACATATTTTATTCAAAAGTAGTGCACGGCTTGATTTCAGACACAAAGCCGTGCTTGAAAAAATAGGCCGTGATTTCAGAAAAATGGCCGTGCAAAACACGGCTGCACGGCTCGCTAGCTAAAACGCTGCTGGTGTGCAAGCTATATTTTGCTCAGGCATGCTGGTTAGTTAATTAGGCAAGGAGTTCTAAGGCCAGCAGACGATTTCACCAAACTCTTCCTAACTTTAAGATGCATAGTGATTTGTTTTGTGACATACTTTCCTTAGCAATTAAGATTGATTCATACATTTACTCATCTTAAGATTGATCTTAGCGCTTTGTGAAATCGTCTGCAGGGATTGATTTCACTTAGAGCCTAGATTGTTCTCAAGATGTGTATCAATCTTAATTGCTAAGCAAGCTGTGATGACACAATACAAATCACTACATGGCGATATTGACAACGATATTTAGTGGCATGTCGTGGCCGAGTGGTTAGTGCGTCGGACTCAAGCTCTGGTGGCTGAGGCATCGGAGTGTGGGTTTGAGTCCCGGTCATGACACTTGTGTCCTTGAGCAAGGCACTTAACCATAATTGCTCCGTAAAAGTTGGGGAGGTAGAGCCTTCTGCTCTACCAGCCAGGCTTCTGATGGATTATACCCAAGCCTACATCCTTACAGACTGTAAAGGGGGTAACTCTGTTTCAGCCCCAGGAGTAGGTGGCAACAGCCCCTGGATAAAACAGTTGATTTGTAGCCCACACCTCGAGTGGCTTACTGGCCTTGTGTGACTGGCAACTTCCATAAATAACAAAAAAAACAAACAAACTCATTTTTAGATTAATCTTAGTGCTTTGTGAAATCGAGCCAGGTAGTTCCATCGTACTAATAGTCGTTATTCATTTCCTCTCTCACAGCTCATGGAGCCGGTGCTCCTGTTGGGCAAGGAGCGCTTCCAGGGAGTTGACATCAGAGTCCGGGTCAAGGGAGGTGGACGCATCGCTCAGATCTATGCCATTAGACAGGCCATCTCAAAGTCACTGGTTTCATACTACCAGAAATGTGAGTCACAAAACAGACCTTGTACATACTACAACTAGCAAGCTGTACAACTGAAAATTTCGTCTTGCCCGACGTGTACAATATTTTCCAGTAAACATACACATAATTTCACACGGGAAGTTAGCCTGGCAGGCTCAGCTAAGAAGCCAGAATGACTAGCCTGCTGTGCTCTTGACTAGTTAGTGTTTATACACCAGGCTAGTGGCTGCCTATTATTCTAAGACCTTCAAGATTCATCGCATGGTTTTGCTTAATTCAAGGGACTTGGTACTGTGCCTGAGCCACCCAGAATGGGGGCAGTTATTTACCCAATTCACCTGACGTCATCACAATAATCTCGGTTGCTCCATTTTGGAGGTCAACGTCTCTGTGTGTTGTGCGCATTTTAGGCGATGCGGGGTTTACACGTTTACCTATTGACTTCCAAAATGGTGAGCGTGGCACAGTAGCCGCGTGTAACATATGTGCATGGGGTCAGTACCAATCTTATCAGAGTGCAAATAGTTGGGTGGTGAGTTTCCATAGAGTGGAGTAATTTGATGGATTTGGTACTGTACACCCAAACTACTCACTCGTAACATGAGGTTGGGTATACCAATTTTATCCACGTCCAAACATTTGGATGTTGAGTTAACATAGAGTGGAGTATTTTTATTGACCCTTTGGCTTTGCACGCATGTCACACTCTGCGATTGTGCAATGCTCACAGTTTTGGGAATCAACGCATCGCCTAAAATTCACACTACACTGTAAAACACACAGAGACATCGGCTACCAAGATTGGTGTTATGATGATGTGAGGTGCATTGAGACACTAGGTACCAGGTATCGAACAATAAACTAGCCAACCGGACCAGTTGGACAGAATCTTTGGGTGTTTTAACTGGCATTTAACAAGCAGACTACTTACTGTTCAGTGATACAGCAGTATTATATCCCCAGTTATGAAAAGAAGAAAAGATTTTGATTCATCTGACATGTTGACTTTGTGGATGATACATAAAAAAAAACACTCGTAAGTGAAATTTTATTTCTCGTTTTATTTCCAGACATTGATGAAGCCTCCAAGAAGGAGATCAAGGACATCCTCATCCAGTACGACAGGTCCCTCCTCGTCGCCGATCCAAGACGATGCGAGCCCAAGAAGTTTGGTGGCCCCGGACCCCGTGCCCGTTACCAGAAATCCTACCGTTAGACCCAACTCCAAATTGGCGGATAAGCTCTTGGCGGATAAGCTCCAAGACTTCATGGTCATGGAATACTTTTAAGACTCCTCGGCCGAAGGGAGATCGTCGGTTACAAAGACCTTTTCTCTCAGTCTTGAACCTTATCCCAAGATTTCTGTTCTGTATAACCATCTCTGGTCTAGAATTGAGACCCCGGTTTGAAAAATAAAACATGGTTTGCAGCTTTCTCTACACGCATTATGACACAGACCCAATGATGTTGTGTGTAAGCAAGTTTAAGTAAAGATAAAAATAAAATAAGTGGAAAGAAAATCATTGTCTGTTTGTGTCATGTTGTTGAAGTACTGCATCGATCATTATACATGTATTCTAAGTTCAACCCATCTCTTTTAAACCCTGGCAATACAGGCCTGATATTCATGGAGGCAATTGCCTCCATGCCCCTGGTCATTGCCTTGGTGCCTATCAAATGTTCCAATAGAATTTTACAATTTCTTCATATACAAAAATGCACAAATGTATACTTAGATACATTAAATAGCCCCCACCCCCAAAGAAATTACACAACAAACGGGACACATTGCTTTACTTCCCATGCGAAGGAAGAAGCAATAATTGTTAAGTGCTTTGCTCATGGACACCAGTGCCATGACCTGGATCCGACCCACACTCTGCTGCCGACGACGACACCGGAATGCGTCCGGTACAATAGACTACTTGGCCACAACTTGTTAAACTGACAAAGAACAAACGGAAACTAAACAATGATTTTTTCTTACAAAATGACAAAGACGTCTACATTATATAATCTTTAGATCATCCAACTTAAACATTGCGGCCGAGTGTACATAAAAAAAACACAAGATTAGCAAACATGAATAGTTTTATTTCATGAAAATAAATATTCACATAACGAGATAAGTATTTATAGTCATGAGTTAATGTTACACATATCCATGAACGTAATCAACAATTTATATTAGAAAAGCTGTCATTCTTGGGTTTAATAATTGAAAAATCTTCCTCAAAAGTGGTTTAAATACAGAGTCATTTGGGGCTAAATTTCTAAGTTTGCAAGACATGCAACAAGATTTTTAAATAACCTTGTGAATTTAATAAATAAAAGGATACATTATATTGGTCGACAAGACAAAACATTCTAAAAATCATAACAAATTTGAAGATCTGCAGGGATTTTTTTTATGAGATTTACCAAGTTTCAGAACTATTCCAATGTAACCCATATTCTTCCAGACTAAGTTTTTTTTTTGTTTATCAACATTTAAATAAAATTAATTAATAATTTGTACACTTAATCGATAAAAGCATCCAGCAATTTGCTGAATTTACATTTTGAAGGAAAGTTTTATCAGCATGGCGAATGGGAGAATCCAAGATGCTAGGTGGTAGCGACAGAACAGGTGAATTTGTTCTTGTTTACGTAGTTCTGAGCATGTGCCCCTTTCCATGAGAGTCTGCTGCCACCTAGTGTCACCAAAAGTCACCAATTGGCAACTATCATTGATCATTAATCAGTCCCTCATTACTACCCCAATTGGGAATCCTTATACTTTGATCAAAACTTGTTAATCGTATCCATACAGGATATTGGTGCCTCAAATCAGGAAATTACCCCAATTCAGATATATAATTTCCCCAATTGGAACCCAATTTTTATAGTATTTTCCCGAAAAGGACATCAATGCCTCAAATTAGGAAACTACCCCAATTGGGTTACAAAAATGCCCTAACTGGAACCGCACTTTTACAGTATTTTCCTGAAGTGGATATCAATTGCTCAAATTAGGAAATTAAGTCAATTGGGATTTCAAATTTGCCGAAATGAAACCAAATTTTTATAGTATTTTCCTGAAGAGGATATGGATGACTCAAATTAGGAAACTACCCCAATTGGGTTATCAAATTACCCAGACTGAAACCCTATTTTAAGTATTCACCTAAAGAGGATATCAGAGTCTCCCATTGGTTATAATCTGTTGCTCATCAAGTATAAAAACTGCAGAAAAAAATCTGTTGATTGCTGTAGGATTCATTTTAAAGGTTTTTTTTCTGTAACCCCTTTCAAGTTAGTCCGATCAAACTTTGTTACAATCATGAAACCTGAGGTGCATTCCACTCGGATGTGCATTGCCAACATTGGCCAACTGGCGCGAAGATTTTCAAACCGGACTGCAATGTGCACAACCAGCATTAGCATTATACTAGCCAACCTACACAATTTGAACAAAAGCTGTGAAAACTACACTGTTATCTGTCTTTATGAAATAAAACCCGACCTCAAGTTGTTGCAAATCAGTTTGTTACAAGTAAGTGTTCGTATCATAACAATAAATAACACTTGAGTACAAAGTGTGTTGATCTGAATGAGTACACAAAATAGTTGATTTATAGATACTCCAAAAAACAACTGGTCTCACAAACTGACACTCACCAGGGTTCTCCCTTAACAGTGATCTGCTGGCCAAATGCTAGTTAAAACACCTGAGGACCAGTCAACATTCTCTCCTAGTGGTCCGGCTGGCCACTTCAGGGTTAAAACACGTCCCTATTTAGTATCAAATATGGACCACTGAAAACGCTGGCGGACCAGTGAACTGACAAGCTAACTTGTCCCGCTGGCTAGTTATTTAAAAAGTTAAGGGCAAACCCTGCTAACGTACATACAGTTTTTGAAAACAGTGTGTTCCAATCCCAACTGTTAGCACAGCGGACATTTATAAAAAAGGACACGCAAACATTTGCCAAAGTGGAATGCACCCCTGTTTATACATGCCCACAATTTCCATCTTGTTGGCCACTTTACTGGACAACCTTCACCCCACAAGGCAAGGGGCCCAGCCATTAAAGTAAAACATCTTTAAGAAAAATTTTATGGAGAGCAATGAAGGCACTGGAAATGGTGAAATTCCAGATAACTCTTTCCCCAAAAAAATCATTATAGCGTCTGTCCAATACAAATACATGTAACTATTATGCACTTAAATAGACAAGCGTACAAAACCAGCCAACCAACTCTTAAATTAAGGGGAAAAATCTTTCACAGAAATTTTTGGTAAAAAAATGTTCTTAAATTTTGTAATGAAATTTTAACTAATTCAAAATTTTGTCACAGGCAAAATCAAATTATGCCGAGTATGCAAAACAACAACATGGCATCTTGACTGCCGGTCTTGGATTGCCATGAAAGAAAATGACCCTTTGACATGCACCAAGCTAAAGTTGGTTTTAGGAAAACGTGTCATTGTGTTGCCAGGGCCTTTATGTTGTACCTGTGTGTAGCATGAACCACACATATTGAGCTGAGAATTTGACCACAACACACTACTCATTGGTAAACAGAGACCATATTTGCAAATCGATCACGTGCTTAGGTCGGAGAAGTTTGCTTTCACAGGTTAAATAAATGGCATCGTCATCTTCTCTTTTTCAAACAGGTCGAAGCCAGTTTTAAAACTTGCTTTCAACGTTCAAGAAAACTGTTATATACACATGGCAATCATTAAAAGGATCATGGTGTGACCATCTTGCTTTCCACCTATTCAACCCAGAATAACCAAAGCGAGGCTGACAGGAAAAAAAAAATAGCCTGGTTCCTTTGTATGATATGAGACTTTGAACTGTCATTGTCACTGGTGTATCCAGGCAAAGACAGCCACACCACGATTAAGGGAGTTTAAAACAACCCAAAGACTTTTTCACTGAATAAATAAGCGGCATTTTGACACGGGGAAACGTCAGGCCATGCAAACAAAAATCAAGATGGTAAGTTGAGAAATTTCTCAAGATAAACAATTCTGGGCATACTAGGCTGAATTTCGTAATGCTGTTTTAAAAACAAACTTCATTGGCTCGAGAGAATTAAAAATACACAACAACATGTCTTTTTAGCCAAGTAGTCTCGGTCGAATTTCAAAGCAGAAAATAATGCTTACAGAAAAGCATCAGCTGGACACTACTCCAATCAGTGTAGAATATATGACAATTTGGCTGATAACCTGTTCATGCTAAGCAAGATTTGTTCAGGCTAAGCAAGTTTTCATGGTTACCACTTTTAATGACATGGGGCCCTGCTTCTACTATTAAAGCACTTTTCCGTGCTCATCAAATTTGTCAAATTGCCAAGGATCACAAATGTTCCAGCTTAGTAGATCTCCCTCTTGACATGACCTTTAGCATGACCTTTAACCCCACCTTTCACCTGCCATGACCTTCACCCAAATACTAAAATCATTCTTTGGATTATCTTAAAGCTGGGGTACCTTGCCACTGAGACTCAAGGGGAAGGGGGGGGGGGACACACACAAATACAAATAAGGAAACAGGGTGATGTCATCATACTTTCAGACATCGTTCAAAGTATTGGCTACCGACGTACCCTCCTCGCATCGACTTGAAGACGTTCTGCTCAAAGAGTCGTCTATTGTTCTGGAGGACCTCTGCAGCTTCTTTGTTAAGGGGATCATCGGGGTTGGGTTCCTGAGATAAAACAAAAATCAATGACTGTTTCAACAGCATGACATGGGATTTTATATCGATCACAAAAATAGATTGAGGATTGTCAGATAGCGTCTTCTTTACAGACTTAACCCTCATCCCTCCTGCTGTCTGACCATTCAATATCACCCACTGTGGTTATGAATTGTAGATAAATTATGCAAACATGCACAATGATACCATGCCATGAATGCCTACACTCTACAGCACACAGTCAACCGTTCTACTGTCTGACTATTCAATGCCACCCACTGTGGTTTTAATTGATGGATAAACTATGCCTGCCTGCAATAAGACACAGTACACATTCAACCCTCTTACTATCTGACCATTTAATATCATCCACTGTGGTTTTGAATGATAATATTAATAAAACGGTATTTATAGAACGCATTATGGATTGCCGATCCCTCGATGCGCTCGACAATGTAAGAAGTACAACAATGCAATAAAACCAACCGACAATTATTACCTGAAATACCAGACCAGCTGAATACAAAAACAGTTACTAAAAATAAATAAATGAATTAAATGATAGATTAACTAAATGTATGCTGGCCTACAATATGAAATCATGTGGTGAATTGCATAACAGTACACATATGAACACAGTACACAGTACACAGTTATTCCTGTGCACAGTTGTGTCACCATACACAACCAGCGCAGTTGAATGGTTTCAAATGGTTGGTCAACTCACTGGAAAATGTCACGAAGAGTGGGAGGGGTAATACATCAGTACAAATATTTCACAAAATGTTTCCATCAGAAATACTATCACGTGTGAAAAAAAATTTCCCCACTAATACATTATCATTGTAATCGCAGTCCTTCATTTTAAGAAAAATGAGGAGAGCCATAAACTGCTGTCCTTAAATTATTGAGAGGTCTTTGCACTCATCAGAACCCCAAACTTCACACAGTAGTCTAAAAAGTCAAGTTAAAACACGGCTATATAAAACCGGATTGCAGGATTGGATTGGCAGATCGTTGTTTTTGTGAAACAATTACATATTAATTTCCTGCTGTGAATAAAATTCTCTTATTTTCCTAAATTTTTAAATGCCCACTGTAAATGTTGAGGACTGCTATTTTTTGCATGCTCGGACAATTTGAAGGAGAGTGGAGGAGAGCGATTGCACTCATACTCCTTAAGAATAAAAGCCTGTAATATATTTTGTTGCTGTGATATTTTGATTGTTTTTAGCTTACCAAAAAGAGAAATTGCAAGCCATAAATGATTGAGTTTATCGTCAGTACGGGTTTCCAGTCTTCTCTGTCAGGAGGGAAACAAAAAGAAGGAAAGTGGAATATTAGGCAAAATTCTTTATTTACAACCATTTGTAATGGGATTTGGGACTCATATTATTTAAGATAATACGCCAAAATTACACGAGATATATTCAAATCATTAGCAATAGTTACTAACAAAAGTAAGACTACATTGTAAAACACCATCCATATTATAACAAATAAATGTGTTTTTAGTATCAGTATTTTCTCGCTGAGCCTACCAAATGCAACACAATGCACCAGTTAGTAATAAGGTCATTGTATTTGGTTCAGGGTTCTCCCCAGGATTTTTCAAAACTGTGGGGCATTCTGGACCCAAATTTTGAAAGTGTGGCCGAAGCACGCTGAACTGGTAACAGGTCCTTGGAATGTTTTTATTTGATGTTTATGTTTAGTTTGAAAAGCTCTACTGTGCAATCTGGAACATTTAAAATGGTTTTATGTTAGGATTTTGTTTGAATTTGATAATAAAATCTTTTTAAAAAAAAAATTAAAAAATATTTATTTATTTATTATTATTTTTTTCTTTGCGTATCGGCCGTAATTTCTGCGTATCGGCCCGTACTTCGTGCGTATCGGCCCGATAAGCTAGCTTGTGCATGGGGAGAACCCTGTGGTTGCATTTGTTAGTCCACTCAAATCCCATACTCTTGTTGCATTGTGTTGCATTTAGCAGCAGAGTACAGGGCCACGACATGTGCAGTTAAGTCCCAAGCAAATTTCAGTGCATGTTGACCCAAAAGACCGATCCATTAAGCCCCGCCTACTAACGTATTGACCAATCATAGCCTTGACAACACCACTGAAAGTCCGACAAATGTCTGACAAATTAAAAATCCATTCGGAAAGTAAACAAACCGCCGCCATTGTTCTGACACACAACAGCACACACAAATGTACTTACTTTTGTTAAGCTTTAATTTTTTTCGTATTTTTGGTGGTGGAAATCCCACAGCAGTGGTCCTTGTACAGTCGTGTAAAAGTTGTTTAACAGTGTTCCTGTCTGCATTGTTCTTTGGACTCATGGCACTGCTCAAAAGGCCACGAAACTTAAACCATTCACGAAAACCATGTCTGTGTGTGTATCCCATACGTGTGGGCCGCAACCAAACCACAGCTGTGATTGTGGCAAGAAAGCCACGCCATGTGCTGTTGCTAGGTAGTTGCTAAGGTAGGCGGGGCTTAATGGATCAGTCTATTCACCTGACGTCATCATGCATAAACATTGGTTGCGCCATTTTGGGAGTCCGATCCCCCATGTGTTACCGAGTCCAGTGTGCATTTTTGGCGATGCAGGGTAGGTTAGGCCTGCATAATATCTTTACAAGCAATTTGACCCCCAAAATGGCAGACTATGTGCAGAGTAGCTGTGTGTAACGTCAGCACATGTCGTGGCCGAGCAGATAAGAACACTGGACTCAAGCTCCGGTGTTTCTGATCAGCAGAGTGTGGGTTCGAGTCCCGGTCATGACACTTGTGTCCTTAAGCAAGACACTTAATCATTATTGCTGCGTCCTCGGATGGGACGTAAAGCCATAGGTCCTGTGTGTTGTGTAATGCATGTAAAAGAACCCAGTGCACTTATCGCAAAGAGAAGGGGTTCGGCAGGGTGTTCCTGGTTTGATCGGCTGCAGATTGCACCACAGCACCTTGTGAACCTTTACATGGTGCTATGTAAAGGAACGGGTCTCAAAACAAAACTCATCGTACCTTGCAGGAAAAAATACTGAGCGCTTTGAGATGCCCATCGGGTGTGATAAAGCGCTACATGAGAACTGCGTAGTATTATTATTATTATGTACCTATAGTAAGGTAACAGCTTTGAGTTTCCTGGCCCAATGCTAAAATGAATCAGAATCTGACTAGTGGTCTACTTGATATTTTCTGTTCTTGTACAATGCGGAATCCTGTTGGTAAGTAATGATACTTTGGAGCGGGAAGTGCAAATGTAACGAATGTTCATGTACATGTATGTATACCATTCGTTTACACTGCATTTCCGCCTCCAAAACGTCATCACTTACCAATAGACTTTGTGCATGTGACGTCACCGACCGCTTGCAATCATTTGGGTGATCACCAGCACGTATTTCACTCGCGTACAACTGTTACAATTAACCGGTGCACGACGCAAGATGCAGTATTGAGCCAGTCACTGCAAAGAAATATCTTCTGCGTCACGCTAACTTAAGTGCGTATTGTTGCTGCACGTCAGGCTGACAACACATGTTGATAAGTTTTGTGTCATTTCACCACATCAAATCTTTTTTTTTAACTCAAAATTCAAAAATCTTCATTATGAAAGTAAGCTTGGTAAGTAAATTCATTGCGTGACGTAATAGTTTTCGATTTTTGGAATCAATCACAAAATTCCTGCTAAAATCTGTTAAATATTTACAATAAACATGAACCTTGTGTACTTTTCTTATGGAGAGGTGATCACCAAAATGGCAATGTTGAAAGCATGCGTGTGATCTGCGATAGGATAGGCAATAACTGATTCACTGTCGCCTACAGGCATTCAGCTACACATAAAACTGATGGTAGCTTGATACAAGTCTATTCCTTACCTTAATATATTTAAACAGACATTTCCTTCGAGGTCGATGTTGGGATGGTAGACCATTGTTTCACACTTGACCTTTGGGGCATCGTGAGGGTAACCCTGGCCAATCTGCAGTGGGAAAAAGTTAAAAGAAAAACATTCTGTCAAGCCCAACGTAGACGTGAAAATGTTTTATTTTTCATGATTTCGCCACTTTGTAATCATTCAAAGTGCCTGTTCCTCTGTTTACATTCTGTCAACCTTTCTGGACAGTTAAGGATATAATTTGACCTAAATTAAGGGAGATAAAGTGGCAGCCAGATACAGCATTTTAGCCACACCCATTTTGATTTGGTTCCTTTGAGTGGAAGTCCTATACAAACGACAATGTTGAAAAAGGAATCACCTAGGTATGCAGAAGGACAAGTGAAAATAAAGAGTTTACTGGTCTAATAAAGTTAAGGGAAAAATCTTGGACAGAGAACATTACATGTTGAACTTACCTTAAAACTGAAATAGAACCTCCCATTTTTGTAGAATCCCTGAAATTGGAAAAAAATCAAAGCCTCAGTCGTGAGTACGTGAAAAAGGGGACAAGATGTTAATACATTTATTCATACAAGTCTACTAGGATCCTTGCAGACTCTAATAAAATCAAACACCATATGGCAACTAAACACCCAAACTGTTGGACCCTGATTATGGTGGTAAAGCATGATCAGTTTTCTAGTGCAGTCCTCAGTCCAGAACCATTCAGTAACTCAACACCCACACTCTTGGATTCTAATTATGGTAGTATGTCTGGGGCCAATTTCATAGAGCTACTTAAGCACAAAAAGTAACTAATCACAAAAAAGTATGCTTACCAGATTAAGGTCACCAGCCAAACTACCATGTCACACATTCAATTTGTGACTGGTATCCTGCTCATTTCTGCTTAGCAGAACATTTGTAAGCACTATTTTCTGCTTAAGCAGCTCTATGAAATTGGGCCCAGCAAAGCATGATCAGTTTATTTGTGCAGTCCGCAGTCCAACGGAATCAAACAAAACATGCAGTTGGATTTTGATAGGTTAGGGAATGTTTAGGGTTAAAGTATAATAGTAATCCTCATATTTACCTCATCTGGTGTGATAACAAGTTTAAAATTGAGTATGTCGTCAGGGTCAGGGTATTCTATCTGGCAGGTTTTCGGTAGGTTAAGTTCATTTATATCTGAAAAAAAAAAATGCAAGCAACAATAAATCCGAGGTCATATTTGACAAATTTTCTTTGTAACAACAAATCATGAAAAAACTTGAGCGCGGCGTAAATTTACCACTTTTTAATGAAATAGATTTCTGAATAAACAAATGACCCTAAAAGTTAAAACTAGATTAAATATTAACTACTAAAGTATCAGTAGGCCTACTGAACATATGACAATGAACAGACAATAAACACAACAAATTGTAATGTGTTTGTTGATTGATGTAAAAAAAAACATGTAAAATGCGACTACCACTTTTTCACTCATAATGACCAAAAATGGTATCTTACTTAACCAACAGATGCCAGATGACCTGCATAGACCCTACATGTAAATATTGGCCACGCCAGCAAACAGAGAATGTGTAAAATTGGAATACTGAAACAAAGGTCGCCCGGACACTTTGTTACAGAGTGTGCACAGAGCACCACTCATCGAGCAATGCTTCATTTCAACTACACACAGAGGACAGATGGTGTTGAATATTTTGCAGATTTGTGCCCATTATGCAGGGGTTTATTGGATAATCCCAGTTCCAGACCATGCGAGCTGTACAGGACCGGTAACCAAAGAATTCTGCGCTTAAACACAGAATTGGGTGCAGAAAGCACTATAGTTACAGCACCCTTTAAAGTGCGTGCACTCCTGTAGGCCGCGGCAGGGCGTAAGCACAGAATTCTGCATTAAGTCATAGCGCTGTACAGAACATATGCGCAACAGCAACCATCACGGCTCCAACAATGTTTGAATGTGTCAGTATAACTATCAGCCCCGACATTTTTCTTAAAATTCCATCAGTTGATCACATCACAAATTTAGTGTACTCCAGACTCTCATGCAATGACCAACCGATCATCGAGGGGAAAACTTTGGCAAAAAAGGTAGGCCTAAGGCTCAACTTGAAAGTTCATCTCACGTTTTTGAGGGTAATGGTGGGCCAAGTAGCAGAGAGAGTCTAGCGTATTGGCACTATAGTACAAATTATGGGGCTAGCGTAGACCTAGTAATTTGTGCTCCTAGAACTATGAGGTTCGTTCCGCTATCGTCTCCACGAACCTCATAGAGTGACATGTACAAAATCCTATTCGAAACTTTCTGCCCTTCACGTTTACATGGCTACAGTTCTTTTTTGTAATCAGATCTCGCCAAAACTAGGCTCTATGTATTCTTTCAACTTTCATCGAGCGTTGCACGGGTCCAGAAAATCCACTCCGCAAACTAAAAGTTGTTAAAAAGGGATAAAAACTCACCGTAACTCAGATCCCATTCAAACAGTATTGCAACAAATATGGCGACCGGAGTTGCAAAATTAACTGGTATGCTGCTATGCGGTGCGCTGGTCCTATGGGCTGGTTTTGTACATGTCACTCTATGAGGTTCGTGGAGACGATAGCGGAACGAACCTCATAGTTCTAGGAGTAGTCATTTGGTAACTGGGGCGCTGAACTCCTTTTTTGAGATTTTTTACATTTTCGGTCGTAAATGTCAAAATCTCAAAAAAGGAGTTCAGCACCCCAGTTACTGGGTCTACGGATTGCGCAGAACTAAACTAACATTTCTCACGGTAAAATTTCTAAGTCCCCAAAACCAGTCACTGCGCATGTGTTCAGTGCCGTACCAGACTGATAACATTTAAAGCCAGTGGCAGTACCGGCCAAATATCCACTGGCACTGCCTAAAATTAAAAAAGTAAAACATCATGGCTGCATAACTAACTAAACTGAATAACACTTTTTTAGGGGGGCAGAATTGCAAAATACAAAAAATACATTAAACTTAAAGTGCAATTAATAATATTAATAATAATATCGAGACATTAAAATTAAATTCATGAAATTTGGCATTCTCTGATGCTCAAAAGTCTTTTTGTGTTTATTGTTAATCAACCATTAACAATACATTAACAAACACCATCATAAAACAAATTCTCATTCTTTACACATCATTAGTCATATTTTGTGTCATATCATCAAGTTACAAAAATGCACACAAAATGTCGACAATGAATGTCAAACCTTCCTCTAAGGAAGGTCTAATAAAACTCCTGGAGGGTTCTTTCCTCAATGGGCAATTTGTAGTGTATACTATAAGTTATTATGTATGATGATTTTATATACGGAAAGAATGGAAAGTAGTTCCATGCACAGTCTAGCTATTTACCTTTCGTGCATCGTAACTGCGCTGCGGATGCCCTTTTCTGGTTAACTCCCGATTTTTTTCCGGCTGCTTCGCCTTCCCTTTTCTCCTGTTTTAAGGAAAATAACTTAAGCATTGTGCATCTGGGTTAATCTGTGATTTTCCTTCTGTCGTCAGAACTAAAAATGGCCCATTCAATAGAGAGAAAACGATAAAATTGTTCGCTGTTCTGTTACTACTTTGACAGGAATTCCGGCAGACTGCGTTTCTTCTCTCAACATGGCGACCTCCGTGGTGCATAGCCTCGTTATGAGACGGACGAGTCCATTTTAGAAGTAGACAGACTTCAATATCAGGGCAAATCTAATTAGCTCGAAATTTGATTTTATATTAATTGTACAGTGTGTGCATGAGTTGGAGATACCTGCATGCTGTGTGTATATTTACTTTAATTCAAAGCTCAATTTAATCATTCCGTGTTATTAATAGAATACTGAAGATTGTGCATTTTAACAAAATATAGTTTCCAATTGTGGAAAGGTAAAAATAAGGGATGACCTTACATTACCATAATATGAGCCCAAAAACCCTCAAAAGTATAAAAAGAAAAAGAAAATAACATTGTCATTGCTTTTTGGCAATTTAAGAAAATCTTCGAGACAAAATAGCTGGCCGTCCCCCGAATTGGGTTCACAAAAGTGGAACAGTCCGGTAGTACAACAGTTTTGTGAACTAACTTTTTAAATTGGCATAAATTCATAATTTTCTCACTAGTCTATTAGAAATTCATCCATAAAGAATTTTAGTAAGATAAAGTTTATCCCCATAGCCAAATTAACGATTTACAAGGACACAAACTGACAAATAATTAAAAACAATGACTTAACCAAATTAATCACTCCATTCTTTAATTATCAATAAACAGCAATTCTTCGAATCAAACAATACAAAATATCTTACACCCAAAGCTGTTTGATGATGTATCAACAACTATATGCTGTACGTCATGCCCTGCAGATTGTTCAAAAGTTGGGACAAATCCATGTCGCAACTGAGGGCTGTGTCTTTGCGGTAGCAATAAAAGAAGACCGCCCTCACCATGAACAACTGCGCAAAAACTGTTTATGCGCAATACAGTTATATGGGGACGCACACGTTAAGCCGTGGAACAAGATGCATGCTGGTCTAGATAACGACAAACTATGCCGATAACTAGACCAACATGCACCTCATACCACAGCTTAATGCATGCATCCCCATATAACTATATTGCACAAAAAAAGTGTTCGCAAAGTTGTCTATAGACCGATCCATTAAGCCCCGCCCCTAAACATATTGACCAATCACAGCATTGGCTAAATCACCACTGTACACGTGGGCAACACGATGTGCGTCTCTTCAATGCCACACTGCACGAAATGAACGCGCCCGATAAGTATGTGCACGCATGTTTACATTGTTTACATTTTCCAATAGGATTTTTATCGTGTCGGACTTTTGTCGGACTTTCGGTGGCGTATCCACGGCTGTGATTGGTCAACATGTATGAAGGCGGGGCTTAATGGATCAGTCTATTGTTGGAACACTGTACTTAGATTTGAGTGTCCACTTGATTTCATTTATCAAAAAGTGTCACCATCACAAAGAATATCTTGCCTTCTTTGTCAAAAGTGTGCACGTCTGCAGCACGGGCAAAGTTTGCGCTACTTCTGGATCCAAAGTCGGTACTTCATACATTTGGGTGTAACTTTTAAAATTATTTTTAAATCACTCATTTCAGCATTTACTAAGGCATGTCTTTAGCACAAACTAACAAATTCTGATTTTGAAAAGAGTCAGAAAACAACTTTTTTGTTGATATATAAATCCTTTAAAAAACTAGCTCAGCATATTGTTTCCTATTAAGTAATCAGTTGGAACCAATTTGCATGAAGTGGACATGGCTTAAAATGGAATTACGTCAAACAATTTACAAAAAGGATGGACTCACTTGGCAATAACTTACAGAAGTTCACAAAGTATTAAATCCAGCTAAAACAAAAACCTTCATAATGCATGATTTTTCAACTTTTATTAAAAAGGCATCTAATGGAATAAAGTTTAACATTTGTGACCTTTCCCCACAAAATAGAGATAAGATTTTAAAGGTAAAATATAGGATTGGTAAAGCTGATAGTGCAGTATTCTTACTTCGTGTGATTCAATGTATACATACAAAAAAACGAACCTTCGAAAATTTGAGCTCAATCCATCGCCCGAGTAAGGAGAAAAAAAGTGAAAATGTGCACACTTTTCAGCTTGTAAACACATTGTCCTTAATTTCGGTTGTTACCACCAAATTAAAATGGGGGTCTTCAAATTCTATTTTCACGACATTGACAGTATTTCAGACAGAAATATTTCTATGTCAGATTGGTACTGGTATGAACTTCGTAAACTCTTAAGCTTTCAGACTGATACTAATTAATAAACAAAATTGATGTATTCTACCAATCCTGTATTCTACCTTTAATAACTCTGATTTCAGTCAAAAAAAAAGTGTTAAGCCTTGAGTTGATAATACCATGACGACTACAAAAGATATTTCTGTTCAAAGTGTTTGTGTTTTCACTCTCATCTTGGGGGAAGGAATACATTGGTACAATTTTACCAAAACAGAATTATCCGAGCCACAATTTCAAACCCTGTTGACCACTAAAGGGGAACATTGTCTTCAAATCTCTTAAAAATTTACTGTAAGGAATCGCTCCTTAACCTTTTTAAGAGTTGTTCATGCCAAAAAACATGTAGCGAGTTGTAATTAGCAGTACTGGTAATTAGTTAGTAGGGAGTCAAACATTTGGTTCTGCAAAATGTCGGACCGTGGTCCCCCAGGGTATTTAACAAAAACCACACAATTTCAAAGAATATTTATGTGAATCATTATATTCTACTTTGAAAATATCTTTCCAATCAAGTTCATTTCATAACAAAAATTGTCTATAGCCCAAAATCGCCTGTTCCGAAGGCAATGTGCACATTTAAAAGATTTGCTAAAGAGAATATGTGGTTTCAAGGAACAGAATACATTGGTACGTGTTTACAATAAAACAAATCCACCATTTCAAATCCTTAACTATAACCAAAAATTTTTGGAGCTAGTATAAAATCTCTGTGCACTCTTTGAAAAGCAGTTCTTTACTATGTCAGCTACAATCCAGGTCATACCTCGTCGGATAATTTTTACTATTAAACTGAAAAATATGCAATGCAAGGATGAATATGCTTTCACAAATATATAAGAAACAAAACTCAACACTTTTTAAAGCGTACACAAATTTCCTTTTTTTTAAAGCTAAAACTTGTCAGACTTCAAGGTTATCAAATAGAAGTGATCTTCTCAAATCAAAAATGAACTACTACACTTGTCACGACAATTTGTAATGATAAAGTAAGGATTTGCGGTGACACCATGTCGTTTATATCTCTTTTGAGTATATGTGGTTCCGAAGGAACCATTTGACTCAATGTTTCAGGCAGTATACTCTGTCCGTCGGCAGGATACCAACTTGGCCTGTGGCTTATATGGGGGAGTGCAGTGAGCCGTGGATGCTGGGTGCGTTGGGGTTGTGATACAAACCACACATAGAGATATAAACCACATGGTGTCACTGCAAAATCCTTACTTTATTAATTTCCCACCATGCAAACCGTCAAGTCTTATAAATTGTAATGAGTTGATAGAAATTAGCAAAACAAAATATAAAATAAAAAGGAAACCATTTTTTGTGAAACACATGATTAGGCCTATATGTAAACAGTTAACTACATAAAACACATTTTCAGTTTTAAAAATTTAGTACTTTTTTTCCCAATGAATTTCGGGCAGCTGATGAATTGCACCTGTGAAAAAACATTTATTAATTTAAGCAAACCCAAGATAATTAAAAAAGTTAATTAAAATATATTAAAACTTTTTACATCCTTCAACAACAAAATATTCGTTCATGTGTTGGAAAGACACTATGTAGAGGCAATATCACCACCAATCACTAATATTAACCCTTACTCCCAAGCAGTGTTTGCTAGAAACCATACCAAATCCGCCAAAATCAATCAACTGAGAGACAGTAAGTATGCAACATTACTGAATCAATCATAATCAACCAATGCTTTTTTTTGCTGAAGTACTGAATCAACCAAAATCAATCACTAACATTTGGAGTATTTTGACTGGTTTGGTACAGTAGGCTTCAAATTCGACCAACTCTACAGAAACCAACCAGTGGTTTTAAATTGCTGAACCACCAACTCAATCAAAATCAACCAATGTTTCAATCTGGTAGTGTACTGAATCAATCAGAATCAAGCATATTCAGCCGATTGATTTTGATGGACTTGGGACAGTTAGGGTTAATATAATGTGTTATGTACTTTAATTGTTTGTAGGCTTACTTTTTGGGGAAGAGTGGCGGGGGTGGGGGGGGGGGGGGAGAGGGGCTAAGAGCTTGGACGGATTTCATAACAATACTTTGCATGAAATGCTATTCACACAAAAAGTTAATTCTTAGGTAGCCTGGCGGGCTAGTCCAACTTGGCTGTTCGGTAGCCCGGTAGACTAGTCAAACTTTATTATTATTATTACTATTTATTTGACCTCAACAGATACATACATGGACATCAAAAAGCACAGAAAAGTAAAATCGAAAATACAACAAATAAAGTAGACCTAAGGACTCAATAATTAAACAAGCAAAAGAACACAGTAAACAACAACAAAAGAAGAAAAAAAACTTGGCTCTTAGGTAGTAAGGCTGGCTATTCAAATACTAGCAATCTACCTTTTAAATTATGATTTAATGTATGGTCTTCCAGGCATTGTCATCTGATAGGCAAGTCAAAATCATGGCTGACTAGCCGAGAGGACTAGTCATGAGAAAAAAGGTTGGTGCAAGGGCTGGAAAGTAGTGTTTTCTGCAAGGTAGCTTTATGAAATTGGGCAATGGAGTATTCTTCTTGTAAACGCTAGGAAACGTCACGTCGTTGTGATCGATACCTCGTCATAGGACCAGTTGTATCATTTTCAGTGGCCTGTGGATCACCATTAGTTTCAATCACTTCTTCATCATCATCCGTTTCCGCAGAGAGCCTTGCATCCTCATCAGTGGCACCTTTAGGTTTGGCCAACGTCCAGCGCCAGAAACGAAACGAGACTCGATGAATGCAGAAGTTCCAGATAGTCCAGGTGATGATTGCGATTAGTCCCAGCAGCCATCCAATGGCGATGTACCTAGGGAACGGCTTCATGAGAAGGGGGAGGTCAAACTTGATGGCGATGAGAAGCTCGGTGAAAACGATGGCACTCATGACCCAAGACTGCTGGCCGAACGTCTTGCACTCACTGTAAATGGGTCAGAACAAGATTGTTTACTTTTTACTATTCCTACTGCATTTCCTGTTGATGTAACAAGGTTGTGTAATGTTTGTGACAAGGTTTTGTAACGTTTGTGACAAGGTTGTGTAGCATTTGTGACAAGGTTGTGTTGTATTTGAGGTTGTGTAGTATTTGTGACAAGACTGTGTAACATTTGTGACAAGGTTGTGTAATGTTTGAGACAAGGTTGTGTAGTATTTGTGGCAAGGTTATGTAACATTCGTGACAAGGTTGTGTAACATCTGTGACAAGGTTGTGTGTTGTTTGTAACAAGGTTGTGTAGGATTTGTGACAAGGTTATGTTGTATTTGACAATGTAGTATTTGTGACAAGGTTATGTAACATTTCTTTCTGACAAGGTTGTGTAACATCTGTGACAAGGTTGTGTAACATTCGTGACAAGATTGTGTAACATTTATGACGAGGTCGTGTACTGTATGTGACAAGATTGTGTATAAGATCTTGTACTTACGGATCACTCATGAACTGGAAGGTTTCTCTGAGCGCACAGGAACCAACAAGGACGTACAGGATAAGTCGGAGCCAGTTGAGCACATGAGGTGGTGGAATCCAGAGAATGAACTTGAGATAGAATGTGTTCAGCTCCGCTAAGAGATACTTTGAAGATCAGGAAACAGAATTAAAAAGAAAAGTACATCAGTGTTTTTTGGAAGATGTGAGTAACTACATCTATTTCAGCCATGTCCTGTTTACATCAGGCCGTTCTTTTTTATGAAATGAACTATTCGCAAACACACATTGGGGAAATGATATCTAATAGCATCGATGAGCAATTAAAAGGATGAGAGTTGATGAGAATGAAAAATCCATGCAACAACAACAGAGGGTTTGGTGGCTACCAACCATGCCATAACCTGTATCAGTTCTGTGCTTAAATGTAGATGGGGCAAGCACCTTGGTGTAGTCAAAATACAGTACAAGTACTGTGATTAGGCTTTAAGGCTTTTTGCCTCGAAATCTGTGAAAAATATTCCAGAGTTTGTACCAGAGACCTTTGAGTGGCTGAATAAAGCCAGTAAGGACAGTTCCAGCAAGTCTTGGAAATTGTACAAGTAACGTATAAATGTGCACTCGATGTGTACTATTGCATGACGGAACGTTTGGGCAAGACGACTGCGATCACACACTTTTCAACACAAGAATTTCAAAGTTTTGAAGCTGAATCATCCAATAAAATTGCTTTCTAAAACTGTGTGATTCCTTTGCCTATTTGAAATTTCGCAAGGCTAGGTATAAATGCTCACTCTTCTGACGTTCTTTACCCTTTTATACAGTGATTTAGGCCTACATTACAAACAAAATAGCAGGCGGGTGGCTACATAGTTGTCCGACGCCAGTAGTGCATAACTCAAAATAAACCTCTTATGTAGTAGAATACTCGTAGTTTATGAAACACTGATGTGATTAATATCACTGTCACAACATACAACTTTAATAAAATAACTTAGTAACTGCATTATTATTACCAAAAGCCGAATTTTGGTGTGACTCTGTCGGTCACGGCATGTATTTGTACGTAGTGCCCCATCAACTCAGATGATGTATTCATACAATAGGTCACATGATGACATGTAAACAATGGTCGCGCAATCGGTCAATTCCATTTTGAAAGTACACAAGTATTTCAAAACATTAAAAATACAGATTTTCCTAGCAAATATCTTTCACTGATTACATTGTAAAAACATCAAGAATAGAAAACTCTCAAGAGTTGTACATTAACTGCTTTATTGGAAGTCTAATTGCATGTCGGGTTTACCACACTATTTCCATGGTTTGACCCTCAATCTACCCCCAAAGGGCGCCCTCTTGCAGTCCAAAAATAAGACCTATTGCTTCTGTTACCATAGATATAATTCCAAGGACAGCCAGCCAGCGTTTGATATTAGCAGTGGGTTGCCAGTCAAACCGAGTCCAACTATATGGAGTAAACTGAAGAACAATCCTCTTTAACTTTCCCCTACAAAAAAAAAGTCACGTATATGACAAAAATTACCTCATTAATTTGGCAGAAGAACATATGTTTACAATAATTTGGCGGAAGAACATATTTTTACATGCTGATATTTAAAAAAAATTCTTTCAGATACTACATCATGTGATAACCCCTTCTTGAAAGAAGTGGTGGGTTTGAAAATAGTTCTTTTTTTTCCCTCAAGATTTTGACTCGTGGCTCCCCCTTCGAAAAGAAGAACACCACATTCCAAGAGATTTTCAGCCACCATGTTTAAATCCCAAATTCAAATCAATTAAAAACCACAGTGAGACTGGAAAAGGGAAAAATAGCTGGGTATCTTTGGGTGTGTAATGGAAACTAGTTTTCATTACTGCTGTTGCAAACAAGGTACTAGACCAATAGATGGCGGCACCTTCTTACCGATAAGAAGGGATTTTCCACAGACCTCTCCATTGGTACTTCTTCATATTCAGGTAGTTGAGAGTTTTCATTCCTAGCCATATACCTGCACCATTGCAGACAATTACATCTAGAAGCCACTGTAAAGATAACAATAGAGAGGTTAATGAGTAATGTGTATGTACAGCGCTTTTAAGTTTTGCGTTGCCGCTCTGGCGCAAGCTTAAAAATGTCATGCTATTAATCTACTGCCGTGGAGTAGATTGGACATACCAAGGACATTTACTTTCGCTTCAGTGGAGCTGAGGGACTTGTAATTATCCTCACTAATTCCCAGTTTGGTCCCAAAGTTTTGACTTGCCTAGTCAGCTGCAGGAGCCTTGGTAGACTCCACAATCTAATCTGTGGCAGTAGACAAACAGCAGGACAAACTCTCAGAACAAAGCAGGATAATAATATCACATCACCGCAAACCTCAATCTAATCTAATCTGTGTTATCATGGTGATCAAGGACCTTGACTTTGGCTCGGTCCTTTATCCCACGGCAAAGACCCTGTCGGTTTTAAACAGCCTTTTAAGACCTCGTTTCCACTCTTTTATTTTCTTATTTATTATTCATATATTCTTATCTATAGATAAGAATAAATGAAAAGAAAAATAAGGATGAAGTAGAACTTCCGTTGCTAGGTTTAAGGTTAAGCCAACAGCACAATAGAAATAGACAGTAAACAAAGTTTCAAATCTTACTCACATGATCCCACCAGCATTCTGCAAAATTAGGGAGCTGATGCTCCAGCGAGTATTCCAGCACCTCAAACATTATGCTGATGACCCAGCACACCCAGTAATCTCTTATCATTAACATCTGAATAGGTAATCATGAATATTAATATGAGCTCGAAGTGGGCAGGGCCAGAGTAAAAAGGGAATTTCAAGCATGACTCAAACCTGATACTGATGACCTCGTACACCCAGTAATCATGAAGGGTAATCTCATGAATATTCACATAAGGTCAAATT
Organism: Marthasterias glacialis; assembly: GCA_911728455.2. Lineage (NCBI taxonomy): Eukaryota > Metazoa > Echinodermata > Asteroidea > Forcipulatida > Asteriidae > Marthasterias > Marthasterias glacialis. Next base: position 4,371,715 of record OU452240.1, read on the forward strand.
GGGCAAGGCCAGAGTAAAAAGGGAATTTTAAGCACGACTCAAACACGATACTAATGACCCAGTACACCCAGTAATCGTTAAGGGTTATCATGAATATTCATACAAGGTAAAAATAGGGCGGGCCAGAGTAAAAGAGAAATTCAAATGACTCTGATGACCCAACACCCAGTAATTATTAATATCCGAGTAGGGAATCATAAATATTCATATAAGTTCAAAGTTTGCAGAGCCAGAGTAAAAAACAAATCTCCAATTTAATATTCAAATAATGATACCGATGACCCATCACACCACTAATCTCTTATTAACATAAACATCAGAACATCTTATGCAACAATCATGAATATTCATTAGGAAAACAAGGTCAAGTGGGTGGGGTCAGAGCTAAACAGGTATAGTTACTCAAACATTATACTGATGACAAATCACACCAGCAGTCTGTTCTGATTAAAAAATTGTTAAAGCCCATATTCACTTTTGAAACACCAAAAAACAAAATGTTCACAGATTTGCACATAACTTACATGGTATAGAGACGATGATGGTAGAAAACTTCCTGTGAAATATTTCTGTCTGATGTGTTATCGTTTTCGAATAATTAGAGAAATAAGATCCACAAATGATTTTTCGTCTCAAGAGACGAAAACTCTGGCCGTTATAATGAATACAAAGGCCATTATAATGAATACAAAAATGCTGAATGACTTTGCATTGTTTTCTCGTAAAGGAAACAATGAAATGAGCTGAAACTTTCGCAGGTTGATTTTATTAAATAACTCTTGATGCTCATAAAGTATGGAAATATTTCTAGACACTTTACCAATAGTGTATAATGGCTTTAATATTTGTAATATTTTAAAATGGGCTGGGCCTCAATAACCAAAGAAAAACATCTACTAGCAGCAATCTCCCCCGGTAGTCCGCTGGTCAAATGCCAGTTAAAACACCTGAGGACCAGTCAAATCTCTCTCCATGTGATCCGATTGGCTACTTGAGTGTTGAAAAGCATCCATATTTAATACGTACAAGGAAAAAGCTGTGGCACAAGTAAAATGGAGAAGCTAAATGGCTCTTGCTGGCTTGTCACTGAAAAAGTTAAAACCCTCAGCACAACCACATTAATCAAAAACTTCCCTTGATCCAGGAGGATAAAATTTCGTCCACCCTATCTTTAAGGTCAATAACCCACCCTGCAAGCCCAAAGCCATTATAAATCACTGTGGGGGGTGAATTGGAGTGCCAGCGAAGACTTAGACTTGTGTTATTTAAGATCCACGTGCCGCGCAAGCTGTTTTCACAAATTGCATACCGCCCTGTGCCAAGTATCCTTAGCACAAGGTCGATCAATTACTACACTGAGACAGGTGGCTGCTGTCTTAACACTCCTTACTCTGCAGTGGTTAGGGTCTGGCCAATGGGAGTCGACAGGCTTGTGGGGTATACCAGGGGTGAGGATTACATGGAATCTTGGCCTTATTGGCCCATTGAAAAAAAATAATGACCATATTTGGTAAAATGTGGATTATTTTTTAACCTCCCCGCTGACGCCAGAGTTTTAAGGGCAAACCCTGACTTAGAACTTGAAACAAAAAAAAGTAGGATGACAAAACTTACCTTGAAGTACCATCCCAAAAGGTGCCCGATGACAAATACATCAATTTTGTCCTGTTAGGAAATGATATGAGACAGCATTTTATCACTGGCAACAAAAACAAGCAAGGACCAGGGCAGCACTTGCAAGATTTTGACATAAAAATGCGTATTTAAGTTCAGTTTCAAGAGGTGATCAGTATGTCAGAGATCGTCTGAAATGGCACGATAATTCACAGAGAGACAATCGCCTCCATGCATGGTGAAAGAGCCCAAGTCGGTGCCAAAGCTGTGGTTTCGAATAGGGACATACTTGAACGGAGTGTCGTATAAATCACCAATATGGTGCCACAAATAATATGGCGGGTATGGAGGTAGCCATTTTGTTTTTCTACCATTGAAATCAATGTAACCAAACTGAGGCTGGGGGTGTAAAATAGTCTGGCCCCATTTTTGTACAATGAGCATTAACTGTTTTCTTTTTGCACACAGCAGACATGACAAAGGTGGGGAACTTACCAATAAGTTAACCCAGGGGCTATCTGGGTGGCCTTCGGGATCATACATCTTACAGTTCTCAGCATAGGACTGCTCTGGTAGGGGTTTCCCCAACGCTGGGTCCAGGTAGCCAATGAGTTTACGAGCATCATCAGCCGTCTGAAGTCGGGAAAAATAAAATAATGCATCAAAGCAATAGCACTTCGCACTAATGACATCAATTTTGCTAAAAAAATACCTGGATATCATACAGACTTTCCACCACTCCAGCAACCACTGGGCGTTAGGGAGTGATGGGCGGAGTCATGGGAGGGGGAGTGGTGAGCGGATGGGAATCTATACCTGAAAGAGTAAGAAGACCAGGCTTAGCTCGTAGACCACACTGATACAGACGACAAGTCTCCACAGAGCTGGATGAGGCCGCCTGAAGGGACCATCTCGTACTTGTGTCATACCAAAGACACAGAATACCAAGATGCACGCAACAATACCCCTGCACATATCAAGAAATGGTATAGCGCAAAAACTTTAAATTAATCTCATTTGGAATATAGAATTCATTGGTCACTTTGAAGTAAGGTTCAAGCTTGGGTTTGTAGCGTGTCATGGCCAAGCGGTTTAGTGCATATACCAAAGATCTGGTGGCTAAAGCCCGGTTCATAATTCATGCGGATGTGAAGGCAAAGCGAATTTGACTTCACAAATTCACAACAAACAATTCGCTCAAGTTGCCCTGTGTTGTACTTTTGGCAAAATTCGCTGTGAATGTAGGAGAGTGATACTGCGAATTGCCAAATGAAGGATTTAGGTCTGGGGTCAATCAGCCCAACCAACAAGAGCTTATCACAGATTCAGGCATTCTAATCTTTCTCAATCTATAAAATTTGGTCTGGAGCGACATAGGAGAAGAGGATACTGGAGGATTGAGGCCATACACCAGCCAAACTGCCTAGTCTGTAAGGGTTAAAAATTTTCCAGTGGAATTTTCATTTCCCGCATAGAGGTTCCATGTACTAAGGAAAAAAAACCTTTCCCTTACTTTTATTTACAGGATGCAATGGCAGACTTTTGAGACGTTAGCGGGTGCCCAGTAACCGGTCCTTTTCTATTGCTCTCATATTAGAAAAGGACCCGTTACTGGGGCGCCCTCTAACATCGAAAGTCTCACATTGCACTTGTGTAATACCTTTTAACATTCCATTCAACATCTTTTGTTTGATCTTCAAAGATGGATACATACAGGAGCGATGCGATGAGGCAGATCAGTGCAGTGATAGAGTGGGCACGCCTTCAAAGGAAACAAAAATAACAGGTGTAAATAGACCTTTACCATGGTACGGCCATCTTGATTTTCTCCCAATCAAACCAATGTAACCAAACCGAGGCTGGAAGGGCAAATAGTCTGGTTTCTTTTTGTACAATGAATATTAGCATATATTACTGTTATTGGATACAGGGAACATGACCAAGATGGTTGCAGCATGATAAAGGTGTATACTACATCGAGACACAGCCATCTCGGTTTACCTTGGCTTGCCTCCTGCAACATCCACGACATCCATGTTGCAATTACGTCATACTTTATACCAAGTGGATAGCAGGGCTCCAAACTAACCACTTGACTGCAGGCCTGAGGCCAGTGATTATAGCATCGGGTTTGTAAACTCACAACCGGACAAGTCCGGTGGTCTTGTGTTGTTCAGACTTTGAGTCTGACAAATATCTTTCAATTCTGTTGAGTATGTAAATATACTAACCTAAAATGAAATGAATCTTCTCTTAGTGATTGTTCAAGTAAGAAAAGTTTATATCTTACACTATGTACAATTTTTTCCCCTCTCATTTTGATTCTGGTCTTGGAAAAACAATTTGGTCAAGTAAAAACTTAAAGCTACAAGCCCTGCGATCTAGTGGATTTTCCCGCAAATCAAACCCTGGATATTTGGGCCTGTCACAACAAGAGTTCATCAAGTTGGTGTGCCTATACAGACTCAAATGGATCCCTATCTGTGATGAATCTCATCTATACACTAATTCGAACAGCGCTCATCTATGGTGTTTTACACGCGCGCGGGACACGACAATAGTGCGTCAGCACGCATATGCACCAATCAGCATGGAGGATTCACAGTGCATGTGCATCGACGCCCATGAACGAGTTGCTTGGATTAGTCTATAGCAATACATGTAGAACCAGGATAATGCTGAGATCGACCGCACTCTGTGTCTTGCTGTGGATGCATGCAACGTATCAATACCACATGACAATACCGCGTGACAGGAGTTAATGGGCAAATTCTATGTGTCACACATGTATGCAAAAATGTCGGCTCATTGTTCATTTTTCTAAGTTTTTATTGACCGATCTACTCACACGTGTTGAGTTTTGTTATACACGCATGTCACTTGTGATAAAATTTTGCCACACACGCCTAAAAACACAGTAAACAAAATGTCCGCACACAGCTGTCTCACGATTGTCTCACAACACCTGAATCACTCAGCTATTGACTCACTCAGCATTCTCCGGGATCTTTTTCTATGATCTCACCAGAAATATGTCACGGTTCCGTCGTCTTCTACATTCGTCAGGAAAGATGCAAACCCTGTCTGTAATGGTTGGTTCCTATTACTTGCGACATCCCTGGAGGTCCTAGTCGTCATCTTATACACCCACACAAGACCAGTGTAACAACTTCAGTCGGAGCTCTTGATTGCGATGCAAACTTGTTACCATTGAAACAGCTTTGCTAACCGACGTACAGAGCTGAATATGACAATAATCATACAGTACACAAAAGTTGGATTGAGATCAGTACAAAGTTAAATAAACTACTTCTAAATGAGATTTAAATAGTTTAACAGTAAATGGAATAACCCAGTTTTACCGTGCGTGTGTATGCATAGTTTGACCATCTGTGGGTCCTTTCTCTATGGTTTGACAAAGATAGCACCCTTTGTAATTTGACCGCAAGAGTGCAGTATCTGGGTGAGAGTTCATACAGTCTATCATGTCTATTTAAGTTATTAACACCTAGACCTAGATGACAGATATTGAATGATATAAAGTCAAAATCTCAACAACAACAAAACTTAAGACAGCTCCCCAATTAATACTGGGTCTACTCTAGGAATTTATTATTAATATTATTATTATATTAATATTATTTAATTTCTTATTTATATGCAAAAGTTTAGGCCAACAATTTGAGTACTTCGTATATATTAACTAGTATACGCACTCATTTATTATCATAGTACAATGTAGTAGTAGTACGCAACAGTTGGTGCAAATCGGCACAACATTGATATTGTTGAACAAAGGGACTTACCTTCTTTTATTCTAGTAATGTTAATTTAGTAAGTTCTACTCTTCTACAGTCACTGCAGTAGGTAGGGCCTCTAAGCTATGGAGGAGGAACATAACATAGCATCGGGCGCCCTGGAAAAATAAGAAGGGGGTTGGGTAGCGAACCGTGTGCTTGAGTGTTCGTGTGTACGACATCCGTGTGTCACCTAGAGTGGCATGGTCTTGGTGTGGTGGTGTGGTCGGATACGGCGGTGTCACCATCGTGCCCGTGTGTTTTGTATTGCGCTACACACTAAGTAAACTTCATTAAGCCTTTGCATGCTTCATAAAGACACACGCCTGAATGAGTACAACATCTCGTATCTAATTTATAACAGGAGACTAGTCAAGTCTAACTCAAGATAAGCAACCCCTCCTGGAAAAAGTTGACGGTTCCACATAATACGACTAACCAAAACAATCAAAAGTGCAAGCAACCTCGAAGAAACAAAATGAGGAAGTTCTGAAGGTGTGCATGGTGTGAAGGTAAAATAAACCAATTTATAATACATTATTGGCAACTGTTTTTATGGTTTGTGTTCTAAGGTTTGCCAGGTTTGGTTATTTAGGATAGGTTATAAAACTTGTGGTTTGGATTATCGATTATGTCTTTTTATGTTACTTTTGTCTATGTTGACACTGTGTAGTGTTTAGTGATGACATGATACTGATAGTGATACTGATAGATTAGATAGAGGAAAAATACATCATTTTTCATCATCATTCGTCGTAAATGTCGTAGGTACTTGCTTGGACCTAGACCACGTGGTATGGGCGCTGTATTCCTTTTTGAGATTTTGACATTATGGCATCAGTCGTACAATCAAAAGCTAGTAACTACAATACAAGTACAGCGCCCCAATTGCTGGGTCTACCTTGAACCATGGATCAATCATGACCTTTTCTTAGACCCAGTAACTGGGGCGCCGTACTCCTTTTTTGAGATTTTTACTTCATCGGTTGTACTACCGATGATGTCAAAATCTAAAAAAAAAGGAGTACAGCGCCCCAGTTACTGGGTCTAGCCTTTTCTGATAGTTAGTACTAGTCGGTGCCAGTTTAGTTGCGATAATCGTAACCCCCGAGGATGGAGGGTTACGATTATCGCAACTAGTGCCAGTCATGTCGTCCCCACACAATGCGAGGGGCGACTTTGCGAGGGGGTGACATGACCAGGAATCCTTTTTTTACTAGTACTCGTAGTAGAACTACTACGAGTACTAGTAAAAAAAGTAATACTAAGTAGGACTAGCAACTAGTGGTGTGGCTTCTCAACATTAAAGATAAAAACCGGGCATTCAATTGTACTCATAGTCATATTGAGAGTAGGGGGCCTATTAATTGGCCTAGAAAATGTGTTCAATCGCACAACCTTGCAGGTGAGAGGCAGTAGCGTAGTCCACTCTGTTCTGAGGACGTAGTCAAAATATTCATTAATTTAATACATTATATAATATTGGCTATTGTGTATGCGTCAAAAAGGGCACTAAGTATAAGATCTGCTGGCGAATATAATCCTTTCGCATCATTTTACCGTCGCCGGTAAAATTTCCACTGCCGTATGCGTCAAAAAGGGCACTAAGTATAAGATCTGCTGGCGAATATAATCCTTTCGCATCATTTTACCGTCGCCGGTAAAATTTCCACTGCCCTTTTCTTTTTACTATTTTCATGTAGTGGGTGAAAACTAATACTATAACTAATTATAGCTTTTGTAAACTAATCGTGTATAGTTTAATTCAATAAACTAATGTGGTGGTTAAAGCAGCCACAACTGCCAAAAAATAACTAATGATTTGTCATCAGTTTTATGCATGTTTAACATTTTATTTTGGGCTTATTGCCTTGCCTTGGACCATACTGAATGTTGCTGTAGATAGATCAGAATCTGTATTTACCATTACTGCGAGACGTAGAGGGCGACAAAGCTTTGCGCTGCTAGCTGTGAATGCTTGTCATACATAAACATTGACGTAGTAAAAGACTGATCTCCTGTCTTTATCCATCAGGATGTGATGTAAAGACAAATACTGATTCATACTTTCTCTATCATTCAGGTAAATTTATCCGATCATCACTTAGGTTCTGTTGGTCTATATGTGACATCTTACTCATCACATCGGTCATCATAATGGCAACACATAAAATCCTAAGTCTTCACTTCAATCAAGATCATGGTAAGAAAGAAGTCATCAGTGAAATATCTCTGTTCAGTCTCAAGATGAGTAAGATCTCAAAAATGAATAGTCTTTATGTAATTATAAATTAACCCTCCTACTGTCTGACCATTCAATGTTATCCACTGTGGATGTGAAATGAGACAAACTATGTCCGCCTGCCACACACAGTCAACCCTACTACTGTCTGACCATTCAATAGCATCCACTGTGGATGTGGAATAATAGGCAAACTATGTCAGCCTGCAATATGGTATCATGGGGTGAATGGTGATTGTATCTACACATTACACAGTCAACCCTCCTACTGTGACCATTCAATATCATCCACTGTGGATGTGGAATAATAGGCAAACTATGTCAGCCTGCAATATGGTATCATGGGGTGAATGGTGATTGTATCTACACATTACACAGTCAACCCTCCTACTGTGACCATTCAATATCATCCACTGTGGATGTGGAATAATAGGCAAACTATGTCAGCCTGCAATATGGTATCATGGGGTGAATGGTGATTGTATCTACACATTACACAGTCAACCCTCCTACTGTGACCATTCAACATCATCCACTGTGGATGTGGAATAATAGGCAAACTATGTCAGCCTGCAATATGGTATCATGGGGTGAATGGTGATTGTATCTACACAGTCAACCCTCCTACTGTCTGACCATTCAATATCATCCACTGTGGATGTCGAATGATAGACTAATGTCAGCCTGCAAGATTGTATCATGTGGTAAATGCATCTACACAGTACATAGTCAACCCTTCTGCCATGCCTACTATCTGACCATTCAGTATCATCCACCGTGGATGTGCAATTATAGTATAGAAAAACTACACATGTACAGCATGTACAGTATATTAAACTTGGTTTTGAATGGTTGGTAAATTCACTGGGGAAAATACTACCAAGAGTGGGAGGATTTCCATTGACAAATTTCAAAATATTCTTATATTAAATTGCTCGTATTTTTATAGGTTGTTTTTCATGTGGAATGGAGGGAGGGCTACGGATTTATAACACAGAACCTTTAGCAGAGAAGTTCAGATTAGGTAAGTATAAAAATAAAAAATAAATTCATTCCTTTTCAGAGTACCTGGTAATATAATCGAACCACAAATTTTTGGCTGGATTTGGAGATTGAGTGTCCTGAAAATTTATGGAGAATTAAAAGTGGACTTTTTGGATGCTGGGTGGCAGCAGATCAACTTACCAGGTCCAAATTTCACAGAGCTGTTTAAAGCCCCAGCTCAACATTGGTAAACTGACTGTAAATGCTTCCATTCTTTTAACAAATCAAGATGTTTGTAATAAAACCAACCTGTGAAAATGTCAGCTCATTTCATTGTTTCATTTGCAAGAAAATGGTAAAAATGCATTCAGCATTTTTGTACGCATTCCTCACTGAGACGAAAACTAATTTTTGATGTTATTTCATTTCATTTATTATTTAAAAAAAATTCAGGCAGAAATATTTCAAGGAAATTTTTTTTTCTACCATCATTATCTTTATACCACGTAAGGTATATGTAAATCTGTGAACATTTATGTTTTTCTTCTTGCCAATGTTGAGCTGGGACTTTAAGTACACCATTAGGCTATGCATAGAACAATTTTGCTAACCAATAAAAGGTTACCAGCCAAAATACTATGGCATACATACCATTATTGTGACTGGGTTCCAGCTAACGTTTGCTCTATAGCTGAAAATTGCTAAGCAAGCATGTCTGCTTAAGCAGCTCTAGGTACAATCCCAATGTTCATGGAATATTGACAAAAATGGGGAGACCACCAACATAGGGCTAGGTAGCCCAGTTTATACCATGCCCGATATGTGGCAGAGGTAGCCCAGTTTATACCATGCCCGATATGTGGCAGAGGGTGGCCCCCCTCCCAAATGTTCCCATTCTCTAACACACTCTTCCCCTCTTGTACAGAAGCACCCCCTAAAATCCTCAGAAGAATTCCAGAGATTCCCAGAACACAATGAAGACACAATAGGAGGGGGTACACCCTGCCACACATCGAGCACCAAATGGCCCAGTTAGTGGTAGAGCACTGGTACACAAAGCCAGAGGGGTCTCAGGTTCAAATCCTGCTTCTGTCAAGTTCTCTTTGTTCACCCAAAATTTATTTCTTTTTTTCAGATAAAGATGAAATTGGAAGCGTGTCTCAGGTAGAGATGCTTTACAGAACAAATCTCATCGCCATTGTAGGTAAAAAAAAAAATAATATTTAAAGAGTCACTCATTCCTGTTCTTGAGTTATCATTAACACATCATACGACCAACCTTCCTGTGAAAATTTCATCAAATGAGGTGGTAAAATTTGGAGAATGGAACAAATAAAGAATTATTGTATTGTTTGTTGAAGATTTTATGCATGGTATGAGTTAAAACCCTTACAGACTAGACTGTTTGGCTAGCATGTGGCCTCAATTATTAATAGGACTTTTCACATGAGACTGTTTTAACAAGGGACCTTGAACTACAGTAAAAAAAAAAAAAAAAAACTACAGTAACCTTGACTAAAATAGCAAATCACAGTCGTGTGAAAGCTATCCTTGTTAGATAATAACCAATGACACTTGTTGTTATTAACAGAGATCCAGACCTAAAAAAATAACAACGATGTTAGAATCACCACAGTAAGTAGTGCGATTCAAGTGTCCTACTTCCAATTCTTAAATTATGAACTCAGTTGTAAGAGTCATTTATGTTTCTCACTTTACATTTTTATAAAATGTTTAATTCTTTTTTTCGTAGGGGGTGGTAGCATGCCAAAGTTTGCTGAGAACACCGTCCTTATCTGGGATGACGCCAAGAAGAAATTTGTTCTGGAGTTAACGTTTCCGTCGGTCGTACTGGCAGTCAGACTTCGACGGGACAAGTAAGTCAGTCAGTACTCTCAAAGAAAAAAAGATTCCAGCAATTACGAGAAAAAATCCCATCAGGCTGGAAGGGAAAAGATTTGAAGATTCCCAGTGGGGTGGTTAAGGTGTTATAAACTGGTCACTTTGTTTCATTAAATCGTCTTTAATATTCTGAAGAACCATTGTAAAGGACCGATTTTAAGATCTGTATTTGAGTTCTACTCTTCGTTTCTATGGTCCGGGGCTATGGAACACCATTCCTGACGAAATTAGACAAATGTCTTTCGTGGGCCGTTTCAAATCCTCTTACAAACGAGCGTTCCTCGCTGATTATGTAGCCTGGCTTTCTCTCCCAATCAACATCTGTCACTTCGTTCAATTAATTGCCTCATATTGCTTTGTATTTATTTATGTATTTAATTATTTATCATACTTTGATTGGTTTATAAATATATCGTCGTCATTCATTTTGTCTTTGCTTTAATGGTTCTGTTTACTCGTCTTTGTTTCCTGTCCTGTTTTCCTTCTGTCCGTTTGTTTGTCTGGTTTTTTGTAATGTCTGTACTTCGGCTGTTCTCTACAAGCCTTGGTTTACTATGAACAGCCCCTTGCTTTCCTTCTTTCCTGGTTTGTTTGATCTTTTATTGTTCAACCTTAAGCTTTCAATGTATTATTATATGTTTCATTATTTATTTATGCCATGTATGTGATCATTTGGAAAGTCGGGAAATAAATGTTGCATTGAATTGAAAAAAGTTGTGAGGAGTTTCATGGTACATGATAAAAGTAAACAATTATTGTTAATATAGTTTCTGTTTGCGGTAGCACCATGTGATGTTCAATTTTGCTGTGTAGAATTTAGCTCCGAAAGGACTACATGTATTATTATTATTAATATCTATGCTGAGTCTGGAAATCTTGAGTCTTGAGTCACTAGTGTTGAGTCTGGGTATGAGTTCTGTCGGTTGAAGCTTGGTAAAGTTCTGTAAGAAATACAGATTTGTAACAATTTTTCTACTTTTATTTTTGCAGAATAATCGTTGTTCTCAGAACCAGAATATTTGTCTACAGCTTCCCACAAAATCCGCAGAAGCTTTTAACATTTGACACCAGACCAAACCTAAGATGTAAGTTTTAACATCTTTCTCATTCTTATATCTTAAACCTCTTGCAAGACGCCACGCACCTGACTCTTCCAAAAGTTCATCCCTTGGTATTGCCTGAATTTAGAGGATGCAGTCCTGCACTACAAAACAAAGTTATAAATAGACCCCTTGCATATGATGTCACAAGCTCAAACAGTTTTTTCTTTTACTTTTTTTTTATGCAATTCGCCCATCACAAGGCCCAAAGGCCACTCGAGGTGTGGGCTACATTTTGAAGGGATAGAAACCTGCCCCAATGCTCAGACACAAGACATGGCGAGATATAAACGCAAGTCTCTTCACAGCACAGCTAAGAACAGGGAAGGGTAAATGAATTTACATTGTGAGACAAACACAACTGCCTCTTCCCCTATTTGAAGCAAGTATAGTTAAGTGTCTTGCTCAAGGACACAAAGTGTCATGACCTCACTGAGGTCAAAGAAAGACATATCCTTGGCTGAGAGTTGTGCAGTCTCATCCATCTGTAAGCAACAAACATAATTTTGAGTTTGGCAAGAAGTGCCTGGCTTGGGCATAGAGCATCACATATAATGATAAGATCGCATGATTTTCAATTTTTATTTTTTGTTTTTGTTTTTCCTCCAGGCCTCTGTGAGGTAAGCCCAGGCAGCGACAATCAACTCTTGATCTTTCCAGGTCACAAGCAAGGCAGCATACAGCTCGCCGATCTGACCAACACAGAACCAGCCACGTCCAGTTCACCGGTAACCATCAACGCACATCAGACAGACATTGCTTGCCTCGCAGTCAACCAGGAAGGAACGCTGGTTGCTACAGCCTCAATCAAGGTACATGTACTTACTTTGTCAAAATTGTACGCTTAATTTATTAATCTAAACTTTTTATACTTTAACTTAAAACTACTCAACGGTTCTTCTGTTGTCTGATTTCAGTTTGTAATCTGCAGGATTGAGAAATTTCAGACTTTTCCTTATCTCAGTTCAAACTTTCCTTATCTGAATTCAGACCCGGGGCAAATTTCATAGCGCTGCTTTACGGTAAGCAAATTTTCGTGCTAACTGTAGCAGACAAATTTGCTTAAGCGTAAGCGTATTTCACAGGTTAGCAAGAAAATTAGGCGGCCAGCTTGCAGGTTCACCATGGATTTGCACTGTAATGTTACGTCATTCATTTTCCTACAGTATGAGTAGGCACCAGAAGGTTAGCATGCCTTTTCATGTGCTTATGGTTAGCAGCGCTATGAAATGGAAATCACACAGTAAGTACAAAATGGCCGTTAAGCAGCTCTATGAAACTGGGCCTTAGTTTGTGTCTGCCTGGTGAAAACAGTACCTGTTATTTTCTTCAGATATGAAGAAATCCTGCTCTTTGATTTACTTCTCTAGTGCTAAGCATACTGTTCCCAGAAGCTCCTTGTAGTCTACAACTCTAGGAGTAGCCACAAAGTTGAAATGCCATAATCCCAACATTCCTCATAAAAATCCTAGTTTCAAATCTATTTGTTGGCAATGAATATCACCGACGTATCTCTGTATTTTCCCAGGGAACACTGATTCGTGTCTTCGACACTCTCAGTCGGAAGTTGCTTATCGAGCTGAGGAGAGGTGCTGATCCGGCAACTCTGTACTGGTAAGATAACCACTGGATCAGTGAACAAGTCCTGCAGTCTAGTGTTTTCCCAAATGCACAAAATGTTCTTATTTACATTTAAGCTTTTCAACTTCAAACTTCCTCCCACATGAGAAGTAAATGAAGTAAATGAAAACCGAGAAAGAAATATACTGGGTCTTGCAAACATTTTCTCAGCCAGTAAAAGTTGTAAGTTAAAGAACCTATGGTCTAGTGGAGATTTTCATGAAGTTTGAGCCCTGCGATTTATAGGCTTCCAGGTCCAGGCGATAGAAAAACAGACCTCTTGTGCTGCCGTTGTATTGCTTTTGCGTATGTAGTGCAGTTGGCTGCTTCTAAAATGCCTGTAAAAAAATACCTCTTATTTCAAGGCCTTGCAGATCATGTACAGGTATGTACATGTATCAGAAATCTAGTTGGTTTCCCCACAGTCAGGATGTGCTATTGCAGATCTAAACCCTTCCTCAAATTTTTTCAACTTCCTGTATGTTCTATTCTTTCAAATTCTTGGAGCACACATCTGTGGGTGACCTGGTATTCCTTTAATAGACTTACTTGTGGTTATTTGATTTCTGCTCTTGCAGCATCAACTTCAGTAATGACTCAGCGTACCTGTGTGCATCAAGCGACAAAGGAACAGTCCACATATTTGCCTTGAAAGACACCTCATTAAACCGACGATCCACGTAAGCATCTTTCGATTCACTTAAGATTCAAAACAATTTAAGCCTGAACGAAACACATTTTACTTCAACACAGTCAACATTCCGATTGATTAAAATTTCAGTTTGAGACACTCTGCTTCTCAATTAAAAAAAACTCATTTAAACCTGACCCAAGATAAGCTTATCTTTGTGCAGCAAATTAACATCTTCCATGTCTTCCAACTGAACAAAGGTCGTGCTGCCCCTTGTTTGTACACACTTCCAAACACACGCATTTCTAGTTATCATTATCTGATTATTATTACTCTTTCTTTCCTTACAAGGTTTTCCAAGATGGGTTTTCTGGGCCAGTATGTTGAATCCCAGTGGGGTTTAGCTAATTTCACTGTGCCAGCTGAATGTGCTTGTGCATGCGCCTTTGGACCACAGACATCAGTTATTGCCGTCTGTGTAGACGGGACATTCCACAAATACGTTTTCTCACCGGAGGGTAACTGCAATCGGGAGTCGTATGATGAATACCTTGAAATTGGAGATGATGATGAATTTTGAGGGGACTTGTTCAAGACTAACAAACATCTGTCCAACGAAATGAAAATGAGATTAAATTCTGAAATAGACACACTCAGTATTTTCATTTCATATTACCGTTTTATCACGAAATTGGAAGTGCTAAATTCTGGAAAAACTTCTACAAGTCTGACAGGCTTGTCCAATGAACAGCCATCTTGGTTTCATGTATGCTACACTAAATTGGACAGGAGGCTAACTTCCAAAATTGACTACATTCAGAATTTAAGGTAATTTTTTATTTTTTTTTATTTTTGCAATCAATGTTGAGATCACGCCACCAGTAAAAAGTTTAACAAAAAATTGCATTAATGATTTTTTTGTATATTTCAACAAAATGTTTTGACAACAAACCTGTTTTTAAATGTATCATAATCAAGTTATGGCTTTTTCAGGATTGTGTTTAATTATCGTGACTGCTTTCTTAATGTAAGAATTTTTTACTGGAGTTAAAAAAATAAATAAATAAAAAAATAAAAAATCACTTTTTTTTTAATGATCCATGTAATGCATTGAACATGTACAATGTATGTCATGTTTCTTGTGTGCAATTGCAGAAAATGAATATGGATTCTCACTTTATCTAAACGGGGTCAGACTATTTTCCCCTTCCAGCATCAGGCTGTGTCTGAATTCACGGATACGGCTGTGGCTGCAGCTTGATTGTAACAAGAACAAGCGTTAAACAGAACAAGCATTGAAGCATCTAGCTTGCCCACAACAACACCCTTAGCAACAGCCGTAGCCGCCAAGACAGGGCCTCGGGTGGTGTCCAAACACCGATCCATTAAGCCCCGCCTACCTTAGTAACTGCCTAGGAACAGCACATGGGGTGACTTTCTTGCCACAATCGCACCGTGGCAATGGTTCGGTTGTGATCACACATATCGGTTACACACACGTAACGGTATTTCGTTAACGGTATGGATTTAGTTTTGTGTCCTTTTGAGCAGTGCCTTGAGTCCAAAGAACGATGCAGACAGGTACACTGTTAAACCACTTTTACACGACTGTACAAGGACCACTACTATGGGATTTGCACCACTAGAAATACGAATAATTCAAACAAAACTTAGTAACAAAGTTAGTACAGTTGTGTGTGCAGTTGTGTGCCAGAACAATGGCGGCGGTTTGTTTACTTTTCTAATGGGATTTTTAACATGTCGGACCTTTGTCGGACTTTCAGTGGCGTTGTCGAGGCTGTGATTGGTCAATTCGTTGATCAATTGGTTAGTAGGCGGGGCTTAATCGATCGGTCTATTGGCGGCTATGGCTGGATTGCCATGTCATGCTTTGAAGTATAGGACATCCTTAGCAACACCCTTAGCAACAGCAAAGCTGTATCCGTAAGTGCTAATTCGGATACGGCCTACATTTGGTTATTAATACACACTGTAATTTAATATGTGACCATACATGGTACAAGAACAAGATGGCCATACAATTAAATCTACATGTACTGTGCGGGCCTGTATTATTAGATAATAAAGCTGTATTAACTTGCACATTATGTAAATACGTTTGTAAAAATTACGTATAATTTATTAGCTAACTAAAAATTCCCAAATATTTGTACTGTTAATCTTGAATCTGATAAGAGTAAAAATAAGTGTTCACAGATTTACACATAGCTTACAATAATAAAGATGGTCATGGCGAAAAACTTTCCTTGAAATATTTTTGCCTGAAATACTATACTCTTAGTAGTAAATGAGTGAAACAATTCATTTTGAATTCGCAAGCAAGAATTTGGACGTTTGAAAACAGTGAAAATAGTTGGAGTTTTTCACTATTTTCTTGTGACTCCTATGACGAATTAAGCTTAAAGGAGCTGTATCATCATGTTTATAGCAGTAAATGGAATAACCCAGTAACTACGCACGCGTGCGCGCCGACAGTCACATCACACTCTGACAAAGACGACACCCTTTGTGATTTGATCGCAAGCGCGCATGTCATGCATTAAAGTGCAGTATCTGGGTGAGAGTTCATCTTTCTATGCACAGCCACAGGCCTGCTATAATCATGACAACACGGCCCCTTTAAACATTCACATACTTTCTTTGTATGTGAATGTCATGTATGTTGGATCACACAAAGAGCAGATGTACCTGGGCCCAATTTCATAGAGCTGCTTAAGCAGAAAATATTACTTAACAATTTTCTGCTAAGCAGAAATGAGCAGGATACCAGTCACAAATTGAACATGCGACATGGTAGTTTGGCCGGTAACCTTATTCCGGTGATCATAATTTGTTTGTGCTTAGCTGTTTTTTGTGCTTAAGCAGCTCTATGAAATTGGCCCCTGGTCTTTGACAATTACTAATTTTAGGCGAGCGTTTTAAAAAAACAAGACAAGACACAATTGTATTTGGTACAAGAAACTCCCTCTCACAGGGTCCAAGATCTTGACTGATGCTAAAATCAAGGGATTTGTTCAAGGGTTTACCCCTGTGCAATATCATTCATGCAGAAAATATTGTTTTCAACGATTTCAATTTATGTGGAAACACCAATATTCATGTCTCACTACTTTGTTCAAGGTCACCAAAGTACAGGGCACCTTTATGAGGGAAGTGCAACTTTCTACTGGAACAATCCAAGGGGCACCAAGGCAATGACCCCAGGGCATGGCAGCAATTGTCTCTGTTGTTGGTGTTATTAGTATCAGGCCTGAACATTGAGTTTGTTCATGGAGGTAGAAAATACATGCACCTCCATGGTTTGTAACACTAACAAATAAACATCCTTTTGCACACAAAAAATGTTTTGTAGCAGTGTATGCTCGATGGGTTTGGTGGTTATTTTGCGCTGGAATCATTTGGTAAGCAATTTTTTTTTTAATAGCAGATTATCAACACCGACAGTGCACCAACATACAGCAGACCTGTGGCCAATTTCTTATCATTGCTTAAAGGCAAGCAAATTTTTGTGCCAACTATGGCAGGAAAAAACTTGCTTAAGTGGTATCATATTTCACAGGTTAGCAAGATTGTTAGGCGGCCAGCTTGGGCGATCACAATGGATTTGCATTGTTACGTCATTCGTTTGCTTACAGTAAGCACTGAAGGTTAGCATGCCTTTTTGTGTGCTTACGGTTTATAGCAGCGCTATGAAATGGAAATTCATCGCACAGTAAGGACAAAATCAGCCGTTAAGCAGCTACATGAAATTGAATCCTGGACCTAATTTCATACAGCTGTTTAAACACAAAAGTTTGCTTAGCACGGAAAAATCTTATCAGGAACAGATAACCAGTCAGAGTACCATATAATGTATTGTTTTTCAACTGGTTCCCTGCGGCAGATCAATTGTGGAGTGATGTGGCCGAGCGGTCTAGATCACTTGACCGGTGTTGTTGGCAGCAGAGTGTGGGTTCGAATCCCGGTCGTGCCACTTTTGTCCTTCAGCAAGAAATATCATAATTGCTTTGTCCTACGGATGGGACATTAAGCCGTAGGTCCCGTGTACTAGGATTGGCAGTGCACGTAAAAGAACCCAGAGCACTTATCGTGAGAGTAGGGGTTTACCCCGGTGTTTCTGGTTCACATAGTAAGCACCTTTGTCTACAGGTTTCCTCAGGCTTGAGAGCTACAGTGATTAAGTTCACTTATGAGGCATCCTTGGTTTCAATACCAAAAATATATAATAATAATAATAATTTGATGAGCACCATTTTCTGCTTATTGCTCTGTAAATCTGGGCACCGGCTTTGCGAGTTCGATGTACATGTAGATAATTATTAATAGTAACCAACAACCATGATCTGCATTCTGCAATAAACAAGGAATAAATAAACAATTTTGATCAACTCAAAGTCAAACATTGTGTATTCTTTAATAATTCATCTTCCCAGATAACCATACACGTCATTGTGTTCAAATCAAGAATTGGTAATTTCAAAGGTATTTTGAATATCCCAAAAGTGTTTTATTATTGTGAATCTATCGATCCTCTTCACTTTTGTTTACATTATGTATTCCCAAGAAACATAAATTTGTATTCCATGGCCAATGCGATTTATTTCAGACTTATAGCATTCTAAAAGCAGCTAAAAGCACTCTTTTCACTTTGTTTACAAGAAACATTTATTTGTTTTTAACAGTCT
The DNA here is from genome assembly GCA_911728455.2 of Marthasterias glacialis. Classification (NCBI taxonomy): domain Eukaryota; kingdom Metazoa; phylum Echinodermata; class Asteroidea; order Forcipulatida; family Asteriidae; genus Marthasterias; species Marthasterias glacialis. Next base: position 4,390,311 of record OU452240.1, read on the forward strand.
ATACATTTTCAAAGATGTTCACTCGTTTGGCGGACTCAGTTTGATCGTCGTTCACAACAGCGATGACAACTTTCCCTCTTGCAGGACCCTTCTCAACTTTCTGATATGCATCAGGAGCCTCTGTGAATGGAAACACCCGATTCACAACGGGTCGAATCTTCCTGTCCTGTACCAACGCGGCAACATCTTCCAGTGCCTTAGTGTTAGGTGTTGCAAAAGCCCAGCGATACTTGCTCCCACTCTTGGCAGTGGACAGAGCCTTCTTGATGAGCGAGAAGCTTGCAGAGAGGCTTCCGAGGACAGGGCCCTTTTCCTCAATCAGATCCAGGAAGGGTGTTACCAAGGTGACATAATTGGCCCCTTTGGCCCCATTCAACAGTTTCAAGGAGTATTCCTCTACTCTGCCGCCAACTGTGTCCACTATCAGGTCAAACTGGCCAAGTTTTCTGAGTTCTTTCTCAGGGTTGGTGGTTTTGTAGTCGACAACATGATGGGCCCCAAGGCTGTAGACAAAGTCGACTGAATCAGTGCTGCAGGTGCTAACAACACGTGCACCCCACGCTGCCAAGAGCTGTATAGCAAAGGATCCCACACCCCCAGATCCACCATGAACCAAAACCATCTTCCCAACTGCATTCTCGGGCCGGAACCTGGAGATGGCGTACGTCGCGCTCCAGGAGGTGATTGCGACATACGGGATTGACGCAGCCTCAATGTGTGACAAGATCTTGGGTTTGTGACTCATCTCGCCTGTGGTCGTGACAACGTACTGAGCATGAGCTCCCTGGTTGACCTGATTTATAGTGGCCCAGACTTGATCGCCGATTTCAAATTTCTTTACGTCCTTTCCCATGTCTACAATGACCCCTGAGCAGTCCCGGCCAAGGGTCAAGGGAAACTCTCCCCCTGGGTTGACTCTTCTTGCCTTGTTCAGTAGCTTTGCTCCATAACCACCCCTCAGCCGGACATCTATAGGGTTTACACTACTTGCATGTACTTTTATCAAGACTTGGTCCGGCTTGGTGATCGTTGGAATTGGTTTTTCAACAAGCTTTAGTTTGTCGTTCCCACCGTAGCTTTCAATCTGCCATGCTAACATTGTTGTCCCAGAGTTTGCCAGACTTGACATGGATCGAAAAACATTTTTTGTAAAAGCTTGTCGTGTCATCAACATATTCATAAATGTACTCCTCGTCAAAGTGTTAGATGCTCTGCAGAATGTCAACATGGCTGAGATTGCATTATTTTTCCAAAGAACTCTTGTCAACTGCTTACAAGCAGTCTTCTGCATGGAAATTAATCTCATATTCCTAACGTTAAGAATCTTGACAATCAGTGTAACAATTTATACTGATAAAGTGATAATATCTTTGCTGTTTCAAAGGTGAGCTATTTTGAGCATGTTCTTCCACTGTTCCAGTTCAAGCACATGTAACTTTGACCTTTATTTAAATATCTCAACCTTTATTTAAATATATCTCTCTCTTTAAATGACGTCGGGGTCAAGTGTTCATTTACAATGGTTACCGTTCACGTTATTCAAAATAACACGTCTCGTGATCGGGTACCAACGCTAAATACACGCACACACAGTACACACACACACAACATACTTTGCAATGCCAATTTTCCGTAAATTTGTGTTTACAGCGAGAATAAAATATATACTTTCAATTCAAAATGTCGCAATAAGTCTTCTTAAATGTGAATAGATACTTCAACAAGGACAAGATGGACGTGGATATGGAATTGGACTCTGATTTCATGACGAAATTTAGCAGTTTAGGAACGACAGACAGGGATGTTTTGGTTGGTGAATTTCAGAAACTGGCCGGTAACAATCTTAACCCAACCGCCTGTGCTTTTTTCTTGGATATGAACAATTGGTTGGTTTGTTTGTTTATTTGTTTGCTTGTTTACGTTTTTCTTCATTATGTTTAATTAACAGTAACACGATATACAGATATGTAATGTGATTGTCAGTCTACTCTTACAGGACTTACACAATTCTGGTGTTAAAATGGTGGGCATTTTTTTCTCGCTGAATTAAACTAAACAAAAGTGTGTTTGCCTGTCACAGCTCTGTGTCAGGATTCATTTCCAAAAGTTTCATTCATTCTTATTAGTTATATTTCGTATCATATAGCAGCATTGCCATCAAATTCCTTTGCATGAATTTGAAAAAAACATTTTAAATAAAGGGTCTACTTTATAACAACAATAATGAATGTTCTTAAGAATAGAACAATCACGGCAATGCTGTGGTTTGTTTTTCAAAATAGATTTCCAACCAGTCTTGATGTTGAAAGGGGTTGAAATCCTTGAAATAAAACTGAAAATCAAAATTATTCATTTCAAATCTTCAAAAACTAGTTTAAGGCTAACTAGGTTTTAAGTCAAGGGTGTAAATTAAGTTTGTGTTTATCCCAGAATTTTGTGTGATAAAATGCATGTGTAGTGGGCCTAATTTTCAAATATTTGTTTACATGTTTTGTTGTTGCAATTGTACACCTCAAAGAAAGTAACATTCTGCCTCCAATCCAAGGATGCATTTTTCAACAAATCAACTTTTAATCAGAAGTTATTTTAGTTGTAATGAAAATTGGCTTTCTAAAGCTTTTTCATGTCTAGACTTTGAAACCAAAAGACTTCTTCCAAATTAAGTCTTTCAACCAAGTTATTGAATTTCCTAAAATAGCCCAGTGTAGTGGGCGTGGCGTGCAACCAGAAATGTTTCATAAAATGGGATAAGTACACAATTTCATTGAAGTGACTGTCAACATAAGTTGTTTTTAAGAAAATAAAATGACCACTTTCAAATAATGTAATGCTCCAACTCTACATGTAGGTAGCTTTTCCAACTATTTGAAACCATTCAACTGCTTGGGTTGTGTGCATGGTGGAACAACTGCACAGAATAAGCTGTGTATACGTGTGTGTTATGTACTCTGTATCAGATGCATTCACCACATGATATTGCAGAGTGATCACTGGTATAGTGCATCATTGAAAACCACTGTGTGATGTGGAATGGTTAGACAGCATTGAAGATAATACTGATTAGGTTGGGAAAAATCATAAATCAACAAATACTTTTTAAAAAACTGTTTTTGTTAAAAAAACTGCACACTTAAAACTGAAAAGCTTTTTCCAGTAGGTGCTGGATGACGCGTGAACTCGCAAATATTTCCCCTGCCTGGAAACGGAAGCAGTGTACAGATGCCATTGTGTAAAATCGGAATACCAAAGCAAAAGTCGCCTGGACATTCCACTGCTGAGTGTGACTGATCACACGCACACACACCATCTAACGCTTCGTTTCACCGACGCAACGACAAAACATGGTCTTGAATATTTCGCCGTTTTCTGGCCATTAAGAGGTGGCTTTTGTGTAATCACTGATTTCAGACCTTTGTCCTTTGTTCCAACCAGACATGGAGAGGCTCCACCATTGTTTATTCATTGTATTTTGGCTCCATGGAGGTAAGGCAGAGTGAGCCGAATCAAGCCATGGTTTCAGGTTTAGTACCACTCCTGAGCCGTAGGTAACGGCAGATGTTTTGAAATGTACGTTGTATGAATTTGACATTTTCTCGGTCGAGAAAGCGAAACCCACGATGCAATACAGAGAATCTTTGTTCTCTTGGCTTTGTCAAATCAGGGTTTCTTTTTGCCAGTGGCACTCTTAAAGAAAAATGATTCTGGCAATTCCAACAAAATAATCCTGTCAGGCTGGACGAGGAAAAAAATGGAAGATTCCCGTCGGTAACTGGTTAATGTGGTCCCCAGGATTCGGATACAGAAAGTAGTAATTTTACAGCCGATTTCTTTTATAAAATTAATTCTTTTCCACAATTTTTTTTTTTTTTTTTTATGAATGCAGGAATTTACAGGCGGCGATCGGATCTTACTATGACATCGAAAACTCAGCTCCTCAAACCAAGCTTCCAAGGATGATGTTGATTAATGATGTGACCATCGGCGAAGGAGAATCCATCCCACCAAACACAGAATTCATTAAAACGTGGCGTGTCAAAAACAACGGTACATTTGACTGGAGGCCAACACTTTTAGTTTTATGTTAAAGCCTGAATAGACCGATCTATTAAGCCCCGCCCCCTTACATGCTGACCAATCACAGCCACTGAAAGTCTGACAAAAGTCCTACACGATAAAATCCTCTTTGGAAAAAGTAAACATTCGTGCGCGTACTTGAAGCGTGCCCGTTCATGTCATGCAGTGTGGCATTGAAGAGACGCACATTGTGCTACACACTTGCACAGTGGCGATGTAGCCAATGCTGTGAGTGGTCAATATGCTTTTGGGGTTGGGCTTAATGGATAGGTCTATTGTGCAATATCCCTATTTTGAAGTCAGGAAGTGTGGAAAGGCCCAGATACTTGTACAGGAAGCTGAGGAAACTCCATAAACTCAGCCCTGATACTTAATGGGGGCAATGGAGTCAATTTAAGTGATGTTTGAAGCTTTGCATGGTGTGAAGGATAGGAAACTATAACTAGTAAACTAGTAAAATTTGCAGGTACAACCATGTATAAAATCTCTTTTGGGAGGATTGTTGCTCTGAAAAGAGCTGGTGTGGTGTCAACTTACTCCACGGCTCTGGTCATTGCCATGGTGCGCCTTGTAATTTCCAGGAATTTATTTACATTTATTTATTTTTATTACATTTATTTATTTTCCACACTTTTTCAAGGAAAGACTGCCTTTTTCTTTCTAGAGCAAAGTATCAGCCCCAGTAACCTGCGGTCTGAAAAAAAACAAATGTTGAAATCTTCTTCCAGTAGGGATTCCCACAAATAAAAATTGTCATAAAGAGTATTTAATTTTTCAATTGTTGGTTTGTTTTTCTGCAGGTGATGAGCCCTGGCCACCAGGTATTTGTTTACGTTTCACCAGCGGCCATCAACTAGGCCCCCAAGACCGTCTGTTTCTAGAGAGTGTTGAACCCCAACAAACATTAGACATCAGCATTCGGATGCAGAGTCCATCCACCTGTGGTCTGTACCAGGGTCAATGGCGAATGTGCACAACAACAGGGTTTTTCTTTGGAGGTGAGTGAAATGGTTTGAGTTTGTACAGAAGCTGAAGTCCGAGTTTTGACTTCCATTGTTCCGAGAATGTCACTACGGAGAGCGCGTCCTAGGATACGAGAAAAAAAGCTATGGAAAAATACCAGTGGCTGCGGCAGTCTAGCGGGAAAAATAAATGCGTGCGATTGGCTTATGGCTGCGTCGGGCGAGAAGACTCGACTAAGATTTTGTCTGGGGCTATTCAATTTCCAGGGGAAAGGAAATAATAAAATAATCTCTACGCAATGCTAACACCCCTTGCCAAGGAGAAACTGCCTTGTCCTGACTAGAACAAAGTATCAGCTATCAGGCCTGATAAGGAAGTGATTGCATGGAAGAAATGGATTAATTTTTAATCTCTGTACTGGTTTAGTTCTTGTAGATCACCAAGAGACTGCATTTGTAATACCAAATTGCATATCAACCTTAACCTTTTTGCCTTTGACATTTCAGACACAATATGGGTGATTCTAGATGTTAGAGAAGATGGAATGCTGGGACTCACCCAGCAGATGTCGTCACTAGCAACTGGTAAGTCCATCAACTCGTACAGACCTTTACCATCATCCTGTTGGGAAGTGTGACGTAATTCCACTGTAAGCCACGCCCACTTTACACAAACTGGCTCCACTGATTCCCACAAGCCCATAGGAATTGCATTGAGGTAGTTCTTCTTCGATGATTTAAGCAAGAAAAGTTTAATAATTGGACTTGGCGTCCAGCGTTCACAGCGTCCGGCGATTGTCATCGTGCGACCAACAATAAACCAGCCTTTACAGGGCTTGCTCAGCTTCATGCAAATATTATGAAAGACAAATCTGGTGGGTAGGCTACCACCATGTTGTGTCATAAAGTCATTTGTTTTCTCATCAAAAATGAAGTTCACACTTTTTTTGTTTATAGCTCAAACTGCAACTCCCATCAACTCAACACCTCTGCCTTTCGGGGGGCATCCTGGGTCACCAGGCAGGCCACAGAATCATGAAATAAATGCCGCCCTTCCCTTACGACAACCTCTTTTTCAGGTGAGTGTTCTTTCCTTCCCTGTGAAAAAAATGTTTCTCTCCAAATTCTGAATCAGACCTGGACTTTCATCTTTGAAAGGGCAAGGTATTTTCATTTTGCAACAAGCAGTTCCAGTTCTTCACCAGTTGCCGCCAGATTTTTTGGGGTCCTGTCCCCCTGGTGGTCCCGTCCCTGCTCTGGTAGTCCGAAATTACGACAACCGGTTTCAACTGGTTTTAAAAGTCTATTGGAAACCTTTGAAGGGGTACCAAGGCCAAGACCAGGGCAACGGAGGTCATGACCTCCGTGTAGTTCCAGGCCTGGTGAATGGAAGTCTTAAACCAAAGTCTAGTTCATTTTGAAGACCAAGAGAAACCCGATACTAAGGTATGACACATCATTTTGTTTTGGAGAAGAGTCATTCATTCCAGTGCTCAAGTTTTCAATAAAAACTCAATTCGAACCCAACCTGGCAATATCTGTCAAATTACGTGGTAACTTTTTCAGAAATTACCCCCATTGAAACCGATTTTGGAGCTAACTTTTGTGGCACGGTAAAATATGCTCAACAGACGCCTAAAATCGTTCATTATTTGTATGGCAGGTATTCAGTGCCAGGGCTCTCCCCATGCACAAGCTAGCGTATCAGGCCGATATGCGCGAATTACGGGCCGATACGCAGAAATTACGGCCGAAACGTAATTTTTTTTTTTTTTATAGATTTTAGTATCAAATTCAAATAAAAATCCTAACATAAAACCATTTTAAATGTTCCAGATTGCACAGTAGAGCTTTTCAAACTAAACATAAACATCTAATAAAAACATTCAAGGGACCTGTTACCAATTCAGCAGCTTCGGCCACACTTTCACAATTTGGGTCCAGAATGCCCCACAGTTTTGAAAAATCCTGGGGAGAACCCTGAGAGATAAGTGTTAAGTATGAGACCCATTTATAGCACTTGGTAAGGGTTTACAAGGTGATGCAGTGCAATCTGCAGACCACCATGCCAGAAACACAAGGGCAATCCTCTTTAACCAGTGGCTGTTCAATTTTTTCATGTCCAGCCTGACGGGATAATTTCTCGGAATTGCCGGAATCATTTTTCTTTGAGAGTATCGCTGGCACAAAGAAACCTTGACTTGACAGAGCCAAGAGAACAAAGATTCTTCGTATAGCACCGGCATTTTTGTTTTCTCTATCGAGAAAATGTCAAATACATGCACCGTAAATTGCAAAATCTCAGCCATTCGCTATGGCCGAGGATTGGAATCTTAGATTAAACAACCCCCACATAATGGTCTTAAATCTGCGAAATATTCAGAACCATGTTTCCTCTTTGTGTGGGTGAAATGAAGCATTACACGGCGTGTGCACCATGCATGCTCAGTAGTAAGAATGTCCGGGTGACCTTTTTTCTGATATTCTTATTTTACACAATGGTGTGTTTAAACGCAGACAATCCGACGTTTAGCATTACACAACACCAGAACCTACGGCTTTACTTCTCATCTGGAGGACTGAGCAGTAAAGGTTAATAAGTGTCCTGCTCAATGACACGAGTGCCATGACCAGAATCCGAACCCACACTCCTTGAGTCCGATGCACTAGACTGGAAAACAAATAATAATGTTGTGGCCAAGCATGCTCATGACATACCTTTTTCCTTTTCTAACTGTACTTTTCCTTATTTTTATCAGTAACTCAGGGAGAGTTTTTTTTATATCCCATTAATATTTTCTCCAAGTATTTAGTTTCCTTAAACAAAAATTCATGGTTGATGTTTTTAGGTGAACACACAAGAGCCTCCAGCAATATTCACCACAACACCGCAACAACAACCCACTCAGCAATATATACAACAGCTACCACTTAGCTCCGCCTACCAGCAAATGTCCCTTAGCAACCATTCATCAAATAGCCAATCAGAAGAGAGTTCTCAACAACAACAACCCAATGGGCTGGGCCATCCAGGTTTATGATAGCATATATTGATACCTCTAGGCTGTTGTAATTTTATTGAAGGGTGTGTTTGAGTAGATTCTTCAAGTTGATCCCCTAGCCCAATTTTAACAAGCTGTCAACTACATAATTCTTCAAGGAAATGGGGGGCAAATGCAGCACATTTAATCTTGCCACTCTCGTTAACATTTTCCAGTTGGTTGACCAACCATTTGAAATCGTTCAACTGCACAGCTTGTGTGCGGTGGCACATCTGTGCACATAACTAACTGTGCACTGTGGAGATTCATGCCACCAAATGATATCATATTGCAGGCTGGAACAGTGCACCTACCAATCAAATCCATAGTTGATGATATTAAATGGTCATATAGTAGGAGGGTTGACTGTTCACTTTGTATTATGCATTCACTACATGATATCATATTGCAGGCTGCATAGCACTTCTATCATTCAAAACTTGAAACACTGTTATTAAAGGGTCAGACTGTGGGAGGGTTAATACAATGAAGCTACTCAAACACACTCCTTTAATACAGAGTCCTTTTTTAAAGTGATCCTTCAACGACAGCCACAGTGGTTTTTGTGTTAACTTTGCATGTATTACAGATTAAGGATTTACAATTTAAAACTACTTCTCCAAATACAAACCAATAGGCATGTCTTCAAGTAAAATCATGTCCAAGAGTCTTTATCTGACAAATTAAATCGTGAGATGAGTGGGAAGAATTAACTCGAAATACACAACCTGTCCCCAGAAAATGAGAGTCAAAAACCATCTATTTTTAGTAATTTTCTGTTTGTTACATTTGTAACTCAGTGAGGATAACAAAATCTTTCAAATGATTTCAACTACTTCTAGAGAATGTCTCACACTTTACAGTGAAATGTGTACCAGGCAGGAGATCTCTATTTACCCCTATACAATTTCTGTAGGAATCTTTAGCATTTTTTAGACCAGGGCCCAATTTCATAGAGCTGCTTAAGCAGAAAATATTGCTTAAACACTTTCTGCTAAGCGAAAATGAGCAGGATACCAGTCACAAATTGTACATGTGACATGGTATTTTGGCCGGTAACCTTATTTTGGTAAGCATAATTTTGTTGTGCTTAGCTACTTTTTGTGCTTAAGCAGCGCTATGAAATTGGCCCCAGTATGTAACTGTATTTTTAATGGGTGTCGATTTCTGTAATCTATTTTAGGAATTTATTTACAATTGAACACATGATGTTTACCACATGGCTATCAGTTGAGTATTCAGAATTGAGTAAGAATGTTCAGATATATACCTTCCCTGCAGCTGCCAGTTGCTTATCTTTTGTGGACAATTTTGAATTCACATTCTTTGTAGAGATTATTCTAGACTTTGAACTTCGCTCTTGAAGGGGCATAGCAATTTTCCTCTTGTAAGAAAAAAAAGGGGAAAGTACTAGGCCTTAAAGAAGAAAGTGCTAGGCCGTAAAGAGGAAAGTACTAAGCCTGAAAGAGGATAGTGCTAGGCCTTAAAGAGGATAGTGCTAGGCCTTAAAGAGGAAAGTGCTAGGCCGTAAAGAGGAAAGTACTAGGCCTTAAAGAGGAAAGTGCTAGGCCTTAAAGAGGAAAGTGCTAGGCCTTAAAGAGGAAAGTACTAGGCCTTAAAGAGGAAAGTGCTAGGCCTTAAAGAGGAAAGTGCTAGGCCATAAAGAGGAAAGTACTAGGCCTTAAAGAGGAAAGTGCTAGGCCTTAAAGGGGAAAGTACTAGGCCTTAAAGAGGAAAGTGCTAGGCCTTAAAGAGGATAGTGCTAGGCCTCAAAGAGGAAAGTACTAGGCTTTAAAGAGGAAAGTACTAGGCTTTAAAGAGGAAAGTGCTAGGCCTCAAAGAGGAAAGTGCTAGGCCGTAAAGAGGAAAGTGCTAGGCTTTAAAGAGGAAAGTGCTAGGCCTTAAAGAGGAAAGTGCTAGGCCTAAAAGGGGAAAGTGCTAGGCGTTAAAGGGTAAAGAAAGTACTAGGCTTTTAAAGGGGAAAGTACTAGGCCTTAAAGGGGAAAGTATATCATTGTGTTTCCAATTAACACACCATTCAGCCAATGTGTGGACATATCAAGTTTTGGCGATCACATTTGAGTGAAAAAAAAAAAAAATAATAAAAATTGTGTTATGGGATTTTGTGCAGGTTATATTCATGCTAACATGTACTTCAATTGCCACAATCAAAATCAGTAGTGGTGACATGGGGTCTTCAAATGCTTTTTTCTGGACTTTGAAAGTATTTCAGTTGGAAACATTTCTCTGTAAAATTTGTACTATAATGCATGAGCTTTCAGATTGAAACTTAAATGGTTTTTTCTTGATAATTGCCAAGTTTAAGCCTTGCAGAAAAAAAAATTCACTTCACACTCCTTTTCCTCCCCCTATCCGTGCCTGGTGAGATGATCATGTACATGTCTTCCCCCTTTACGAACAAAGTCAAACTCTTGGTACGACAGTCAGTGAAACCACAGTAAAAGTTTGAATTCGAAAAATTTGTTTGAAGGAAAAATTTTCCTTTTACTCCAAAAGCAGGGTGCAGTTAGTGTTCCTTAAAAAAATCAGGTGTGACTCCTCGTGTTTATGAAATTTAATTCTACCCATTTTGTTGTTTGATTTATTTGTTATTTATTAACTTGGGGACATGAGAATTATTTATTTACTTTTGAAATAACATAATAATCTTGGTCGACTATTAACATAATCTTGAAATACTAAATTTTGGCATGTAATTTTTTATATCAAAGTGTTTGTTCTTCTTTTAGAAATAGTATAAAAATGACTAAATATTTTATTGTAAATTATTATTTAAGAAGATTGTAACACTTGTTAGTGTGGTCTGAGACAGTATTGAAATATAATTAATTGGTTATTGATTCATTTTTGGGGGATTCATCTTTCAGAAACAGTGTTATTTAAACATGTATTTCAATCTAAATTTTACCCAAAGCAGGGCTTGAAACACCCACTGGGTCACTGTCCCAAGTCTTGGTAATAGACTGATCCATTGAACCCCGCCTCTTACGTGTTGACCAATCACAGCCTTGGCTACCCCACTGAAGCCCGACAAAAGTCTGACATGATAAAATCCTATTGGAAAATGTAAACTTGCGTGCGCGTACTTGTAGTGCGCACATTCATGTCGTGCAGTGTGGCATTGAAGAGACACACATTGTCCTGCCCATGTAGCCAGTGCTGTGATTGGTCGGTTTGAGAGGGCGGGGCTTACTGGATCGGTTTATTGAACCCTTCTCACAATCAAAACAAGTCCATTGGTTTGGTGTTTTACCCCCAACAAATAAAAACACAAATGCCACTCACTGCTTGCTCTATATTCCCTAGTTTATTGGTTGGATTTTCAAGTCGAAATTCCCTCCTGGAAAGTTCAGCAAGGGAACAAAAAACATCAAAAGAAAGGAAAACAGTTTTCTGTGAATGACTGCTATTGGTCCTGTGGAAGTTCTGAGCTTCTGAGTCTAGTTGATATTTTTCTTGGAATTTGAGCACTGCTCAGTCTATCTCACACGTAAGCATTACGTAGCCTGTGTATTTAATACTCATCTACATTAGGCCCTATACCATTTCTTGTGTATTTTGTTGGTTATTACTTCAAAAAGGTCTATCTAACCTCACTCACTTTCCCAAAATAATCTGGGAAAATCAGATTTACATGAATCAATACTTGTATAGTGATAAGCACTCTCTTTATGGTGAGGAAAACAAATAATACTCATAGTAAAGACATTGGATGAGTGCACAGTGTATATTATACGGAGGAAGAAGGATTAAGTGGTGGAATTGTTCATAAAATGCTATATTATAATATAACCAGTAGAGTTTAGAGAGATAAACAACAAGAAGTTGCCTGAGAATGTTTTTATTTTATTTTTTTTTATTTTTAAGTAGGCTTTATTTATACAGGAAATGAAATGGGTTTGCAAAATTGTATAGATGGGAGCTTAAAAATGTCCATGATAAGAAAATTCTTTAAAATCTAAAAATGTGATCGACTTTTTCGATGAAAGGCTCGTTATGTTTAACTTACATTTTGGGGGAATGGTCTTCAAGTGTATTGTAAACTGCAATGTCAACTCGATTTCATCTTAAGATGAGTTGTCAATATTACCATAGTGATTTGTATTGTGACATCACACTTTGCTGGGCAGTAAAGATTGATTTGGACTTAAGGTCAATATTAGCTCTTTGTGGGATTGAGTCCTGTTTAAAGATACAGGCTCGTCTGGAAAAAAAACATAGCCATCGGGTAGCACTTGCAGTGAGAAATGCGACTTATTTCACGTTGTATGTGGATATACATGAAGTGGTACATGATCTTTCGTGGCACAAAAAATGGCCGTCGGGTAGGGAATATTCTGTATGATTTTGTTTATTGATTTTTTTATTATTCTCAAATGGACACATGGACTTTTTTAAACGAGATTTAAATTAAATGCATCTTTATCTGTGAAATAGCTGCACATTATTATTATTTTTATTTTTTGGGGGTGGCATATTGCTTGGCAACCAATTTGGTTTCATGTGAAATCGGAAACATAATTTGAATAAATTATCATAATTAAAATTGATACACAAGTTTTGATCGTTTCCAGGTTTCAGTTATTATGGCGGCTTATATGGTGGTTTTAATTGGTTGATATTCTTGGAATTTTAAGCATTAAACATGACCAACACATGACAAACAAACATATTTTAAAGGACAAGGAAATGAGTGGGGAGAAAATCAGACTGGTGAGCCGAGATGTATTTCCTTATTTATTTACTTTTGAAACAGCTTTCAGTTTTATTTGGAGATTTTGGATGGCTAAATAAAGCTTGACATCAATATTATTATGTCAAGTACACGTATCATTACAGATTTTCCGGCATTCGGCAACAGAGGGCGCTACATTTTTCAAAATGGCGGCCTCCATTGTCCAAAAAAGCTGTCTGCTGAAGATCGCAGAATTGTTCTTGATTTCAACCATTATTCTCACATTTCATAGAAGTTGCTGCCAGCTAGACGAGTTAAACCCATCAAAGATACTCACGCAAGTACAGGAAACATGTGTTGTTGTATTTTTCTCCCAAAGTAAACCCATACAGAACTTTAAAATACTTTCAGTTTCTGACCACCTGCATGACATTTTGACAAAAGGAAGTCATGGAAGAGAAGTTGTTGCGGGCATTGTCTATGATGATGTTGGTGACTTTACATGGCCAAATGGTCAGTCAGTACAATGGGTGGATAAAAAGTCTAGATTCACTGTTGCAGCAACCGAAAATGACAATGGCATATTGACTATATTTCCAAGGCATAAAAAAGACAGAACTTGCCTGAGTGTTGTGTCGAGGGCGAACCCAAAAGCTGAGTTGTTCACAGGCTTACTCACCATAAAATCAGTTTTAGAATGGGTGAACGCTAAATGCAATACATTCATAAGCCCGGATGGGGGACTCACTTATGGAGGCTTGCATAGAGAATCCATTCACCAGAATCTTTTCTCTGTGTCCAGCATTTCAAATTTCACTATGTTGCATTTTGATCGCCACCGTCGAAATCTCATGTCATCTCCAAGCTTTGAAAATATCTCAGAGGAAACTGGAGAGAACTTTTGTAAAAGACCCAAGTGCGAGTCCGTAATATTTAGTGGTCAGTGCCATCAAAGCATGGAGGGTTTTTGTGACATTTCGCAGAGTGATATTTCAAATTCAGATCTTGTTAACGACAAACCGGTAGAATCACATGATGAAAAAGGTGACATCTGCACACAATCTGAGATTGAGAACAGTGGACAGGATTCTCATGAGTTTCGTAACTACGATAATATTAATAAGATCCCACAATGTGAAAGACTCGCCACAGTCCCCACCAAAGGCGAGTTCTTTGACAAATACCTGAAAACCTCCAAGCCTGTCATCATAGAGGGCGCTACAACCCACTGGGATGCGCTGCACAAATGGACGATGGATTTCCTGCGGGAGCGTTACGGCAAGAAGGAGGTTCACATCAAGCTGGCCCCAGATGGACTCTTCGAAGGGGTGGATGATGTTACACATTGGGAAGACCATGCAACTTTTGAGATTCCAAGGAATATTTTGGAGAAGTTGCCGTTTCATGACCTGGTCGTTGTGAGACCAGCGTCGATGAATTTGAAGTTTTCTGAATTCCTGGACATGATTGGTAACCATAGCAACACTTCCAATTCAGAGAAGCCCAAACCAAGGTATAACAAATGCTCTAAAAATTCATGAAGGAGAGACTGAGACTTTGAGAATTCTGAACATGCATATTTTACCATCTTGGGAAAACCATCTTCATTAATAAGCTGCTTCCTAAGTTCCTAGTATAGCTTCCTAACATCGCTTTATTTTCCTGTTACAATTTATGAGTACTGTAGCCAAGAAGAGCCATTCCAAGAATGAGAAATTGCGACCAAGACCTGTAGACTAGGATTTTCAAGAACAAGATCAGACCTTCTGAGACCAAGACTTTCTAGGCTGAGACCAAGTTTGAGACCAAGACCAAGATATCCAAGACTGAGACTGAGCCCTACAACACTGCGACTTACCTAGATATGTTCTTATTACTAAGTAGGATTTAAAACTTTACATAATGGTATACAATCTAGTAAGGATTGTGGTAACACCATGTTCATGAAAAACAATCTTTCTCCGAGTATCAGTGGAATTTGAAAACAAGCCGTGGTGTAACAAACTCAATCAATCAAGATGCTCTGAACAGCCTGCAGCAGAGTTCAGCTTTCTCCTGAAGACAGTCAGAGCATACTAAAATAATAGAAACATGGAGTTGTTACACCACCAGTTCTTTTCAGGAACACCACAGCTCAAGGAGAGTTTTTCATTTACATTTCGCAAACTTCTTCTATTTGCTCCCAATAATGGTGATAAAGCTGATAGACTTATTTCTAAAAGACTCAAATTTTTCATTTTGTTGTTGTTAATGTTTTGATTTCTTCTGGGGTGTCTTATCTTGACTTTTAGAGCATCTGCCTATCTGGAGTATTCTTCAATCCCAAATTATCTTCCTGAGCTCGAACAAGACGTGGAGGAGTTTTCTTTTGTCCATGGTCTGCTGAAGAGGAGACATCTTAACATTTGGCTGAGTGACGGCAACACATTAGGAAAGCTACACTTTGACCCGTTTGATAATTTTCTGTGTCAGGTAAAAAGCTGAACACCATAGGGAAGTTGGTGTTTGCTGTTGTGATATCCTACTTGTTGACAGGTATTGAATTATACACTGGACCACTGACCGAAGTCCAGTAATTTAACCATCGGGCCAGTTGCCTTAAAACTGAACAGGCGCGGCAGTCCACAGCTTTTTGAATTAAAATTGACTAATTTATTCTTTAGCTTTTCGAGTACAAACTTTATCCTAAACAAATCCAAATAAGAAAGAAACGGTTTTAATTATGGTTTTTATCTTACCAGTACGCGCTTTTTTTCTCAACGGGAGTGTGATAATAGTAAACCATTTCATACTCCCACTAGTCTATATTGCGTTCTGCGTATTTTGAGTATCATAGAGTCAGGGATGAGATTCTTCAGACTTTTATCTAAATTCAGACTTTTTATATCTGCATGATAAAAAAAATAGCTGTTATTTTCTTCAGGTCTAAAGAAATCCTGTTCTTTGCTCTACTTCTCTAGTGCTAATAATACTGTTCAAAGAAGCTCATTCTAATAGACCTTATGCATTGACGTCATCACGCCGCCATCTTAGAGGTAAATCGATGATGTAACAATGGAGACGCAGAGATTTGTACGCGCGGCGCACAAGATTGGCCAATGAACAACCTCATTTTGACCTCTAGACGAGGGCGCCCTACTCAAATGACGTCATGTGCATAAGGTCTATCCATAACTCCAGGTGTTACTAAGAGGTTAAAATGTCATTTCAAAATACCTCCTTAAATTTGGATCCCAGTTTCAGACCTTTTTGTCAGCATTGACTCTCAACCCCGTGTGGTGTCTCTAGCCAAAGACACTGGTGGGTTGTAGTTGTATAAGGTTGTTATGTCAACTCACTGATATTGATCATCTGTTTAAACTTTTGGTATTCGTTTTCGTTCAGCTCCGTGGAAGGAAAGAACTGATTCTCTTTGAGCCACATGACAACGCCAAGATGTACGAGGGTCACATCCCTGAGGCAATGCTAGGATACAACCCACAAAGTGGAGAATTCCGTCGCAAGAAACTCTTAGAGAGTACAGCTATGGTCATGGCCCCTGCTGATATCCTTGACCCAGATTTTCAGGTAACGGTTTAGAAGGTGAACATTCTCACCCAAGAGCAAGTTTGGGTGGGTGACAAGAGTCGACTAGATTTAACCATAGTCGATCTAGAGGTCAGCCGAACACTACGTGGTTTGACTAGCTAGTCCAACTGAATCAACCTAGCCCCGGAGCACTGTTCCTCTAGTCAATTCACTGTTCCTCTAGTCAATTATTGCACCTAGAGATAAAAATAGGAGGGGAAAAATATAGAAAATGAACTTGAAAATGACGTGCTATCTTGCTATATCCTATCGTCTGCTCAACAAGCATACATTGGCTTAAATTTACTATATTGACTAGTCGCTCGACAAGACGAGTTTGAGTGAAGAACAGATCACGCATGCGTGGTTTAAATCACAAATTGACTAAAAGTCAGCACCCGAATTTGCTCCAAGATTCCTGATCGGGGACTATTGATACCCTGAATGTGAGAAAAGGGTAGAGAAATATCGGCAGAGGTATTTTGATAAACATCTCGTTTTTTTTTTGGTTTTTTTTCTCCCAAAGAGATTTCCAGCATTTGCCGAGACCCACCCTCTGAGCTGTACCATCAATGAAGGAGACGTACTGTTCATGCCGGCTTTCTGGTGGCATGAGGTGCAGTCTTATCCCAACGTAACTGAAAGAAGAAACCTGGCCGTCAATTTCTGGTAAGAAGAATGGTAAAAACAATCCAAATAGCCACCTCCTTGTGAAATAGTTTTTGCATTATTTTTTAGACTAATTTGACAATAAAAATGTTCGTCTTTCTCATAGGTATGAGCCCTTTTTGACCAAGGAATTTCCATGTGCCCACTGCAAGTTGGACGTGAACCCTCTCTACAGACATCTCTTGTGATGAGCTGTTCAAGAGAAATCTCTCAGCCCAATACGATGTACCCACTGAAAGTTAGATGTGAACCCTGTTCACAGGTATCAGTTTTGATGTTTAAGTGTCTCACCAATAAGGTAATACTCTTCATGCTCACTGCAAGTTGGTCGTGAACTATACAAGAAATATCTCTTGTACCTGAACAAAAGTTGAGATGTGTCCTCTGCGAGTTGGATGTGAACCCTGCTCACAGAATAAAGAGGTTCAAGTGCCTCACCCATAGAGTAATGTTTTTGTGGAATATATTTAATAATGGCCTTTAATTATGATGTATATGTATATATTTGGGTCACAGTGTTGTTTCTGTTTAAGTATTAAGATGGGAAGTGTAATAGATATTTTGTCTGGCTACTTTGGTGGCATCCTGTATACACAGTGAGTTCTTATTTTTTTAATAGGGAACCAGACTATTTTGGAGAAGGGTCTTTTTTTGGAGAAGTAATTTTATGTGGTTGTAAATAATTATTGTCGGAATTTACTCAAATACATTTGCACAATTACTCATGTGAGTTTTGTTTTCTTTATTTTTAATAAAAAGAAAGGACAAATCACTGCAATACATAACTTAAATATATGTACAAATCAATTTAAAAAACAAGAACCTAGAAAAACTATACACAAAATGTTTTCTTTCGGTGTTTGTGCATTCAATTTTTAATTCAGGCTAATATTTTGACGACCAATGGCATGCATTTAGATAAAATGGCCCCTTGCATATGACCTCACATGCGGAAACCATTAGCCTGTACAAAGTTCACGTCATCCAATTTCTGGCAGGGAAAATATTGGTGTGTATACAAGTCATCTGGTGTTATCTGTTTTAAGCCCTCTAGTAACCTTTCATTTAAAAGTCTTGTTACAGGTATCATTTTTCCATTTCCTTTTTGCTCTTTGCAGTAAAACTACATCAAATATAACAAAAGGTCACCTTTTAGTTGATATTTCATCAATAAACTCGAGCACTGTTAAACAAAAAAGTCCAGGCTTTTTCCCTTCTTGCCTCATCTTAGTTACATTGATTTGAATGCGATTAAGATGGCCGTGATATGATGAGGGCCTACTGCACATATCTGAGGGGGCATTTGGCGAACCCGACACCAGAAACAAGTTTGAGCTTTGGTAATTGGTGCTCTTTTTTTTTTTTTTTTTGAGTTTGGTTCAGCCACTGTGACCTGTTCCAACGGAACCAGAACCAAGTTGTTTCAAGATGGTGGATTTTATAAGCTACCGATAAAAGGGTCTACTGAACTTCTTTGAAAATTTAAAACGCTGAAGCATACCAGTCCAATAATGTTCATGAAATTACAAAGAATAATTTCAAGACGATTACTTGAAAATAAAATGATGGCAGTACGTTTGGAGAATATTAATTTTCAAGAGGTGTACCTTCGTCACAAACTGTTTCTGGTCACTGACCTGTTGTCAATGGGCTCTCGGGAAACTACAGGGATGAAAATGAAAAATCCTGGAAAATTTGACAAAAGTTCCCTCTTTGTGTGGAGATAAAGCCAATAGAATTGCAAAATGGTAAACTGGAGAGATTTACAGACTATAACATTTCAAATAGATATCTGAAGGTTTGGTCACAACAGGGGCGGAGTCTTTCATCTTGACAAAATTGTTTCTGGTCAGGGTTATCTGAACATGACACGCCCCAGATGACTGAGTACAGGTTCATGGAATGCTGACATACTAATTTCAGCCATTTTTTTTAAGTCGTCAGTAATCGTCGTCATCGCTTTCTTCGTCTGGTTTCCGTCTGTCATAGCCCAGCAATGACTTCTTCTCTACTGGTTCTACATCAAAAAGTTGTATAACACCTGTACCAAGAGAGAAAGCGACGATGACGAAACAATTGTATTTGGGACAAATAACATTAACGTTTTAAAGTTAAAATTGCATTAAACAAAATTACGATAACAAAAACAAATTGCATTCACAATAAATGTCAATGATAGGCAACAGTGGCATTCACAAAAAAAAGACAATGACATTTCACAACAAATGATATTTATTTTCACACACAAAAAAAAAAAATAAGATTGAAGAACTAAATACAATAAGCATTTTTGAAACAAATGACAATATTTATTTCATTCGTTTATTTTGTTTCTTCATTAAAATTGGCTACGAATTAAGTAGAATCCACTGGTCTTCCATGGATCCCAGATTAAAACAAAAACAATAAAAAGACATTCAACACTGTTCATTTACACAAACACCTGGTAAAAGAGAGAGAAACAGTAAACAAACATTGACATTTCTAATTACTTATAAAATGGGTTTAAACAAGAGCACAAAGTCAAAGAAAAGTTGGCTCAACCCTCCTACTGTCTGACCATTCAATATTTTACACATGTAGATTCACTATTCAAGCCTGCAGTATGAATCAAGGTGTGAAAGCATTTCTCAAGGTTAATATCTGAAAATGGAATTTAAAAAGGTACTGACCACTCTTGGCTAGTCTTTTCTCAAGAACCTCTGTAGGGAAGTCGGTTTTGTTTCCCAAGTCCTCAAAGCCAATTATCCTGTAAGAATTTAAAAAAAAAAACATCATTTGTCAAGTTCCCTGTGTACAATCACATACCGAGTCTCATAATAAAACAGGGACCAGACTATTTTGCCCTCCCAGCCTCTGTTTGGTAACACTAAGCTTAATAGGAGACAAAAACAAGACGGCCGTACCTGTCCTTATCCTTTGCATCAATGAAGATCAAGATGGCAGGTAGAATTCTGATGTGCAGCTTTTGGACACAGAATGGAGCATCTTTGACGTTGACACGGGCAAATTTAGTTCCAAAATGTTTCTCAGCTAAAATCTGAAAAGGAAAACAGCAACAACATTACAAACGTGGCTACGTTCAATCTCAATGAAGATGCACTCGTAATCATAAGATAAGGCCTGGTGCAAAACTTCAGACTGTCATGAACGAACATGGCCGCCCCTCCCCCTATTCTATTGGAACGATAAGAATGGACCTGGTGATAATTAGCCATATGAATATCATAGGGAGGGCTGTCTTTAAACAATGTCTCTGAAAATCCTTCAACAGAAAAGGAATAATTTAGAGGGCGTATTTAATACTGTATGTCCAGGCAGTGTCTACAGAAGCTCCTAGAGTTCATATAAAAAATGGAAAAAATGCCCAGTGCAAAAGCCACGACCAGTTGATTAAAATCCTCACTTTCAAAATAAGTACAATCATTATCTATAGAGTTATCATCATTGCAAATGTCAAACATCAAGAATGAACAACACAAATTAAACGAGTAATTAAAACAAAGAAAACAAAACTTACGGGCAAAAACAATCGCAAAAATACAAACAGAATCACACCCAAAATATAGAGGTGTCATTAGACAGGCATCTCATTATGAAAAAGAAACAATTACAGTGAAACTTAGGGGGAACAGGACAAATAAGTCAGGCACAAAATTGCCAAGTTACAGGTCGATGGACTAGGCGGTGAGTTTATCCAAGTCCTTGAGTGAAGTGATAGAAGTTTTCTTGTTGTTCTGGAGGACAATGATTCTACTGTCCAAGGTCCGTGCTGCATCCACGGAGGGTCTTGTTTTTGCAGCTTTCAGGAGCACATTTTTTCTGTAGGTCAGATTTTCGGCGATAACAAATCTCGAGCCTTTGAGGAGCCGTTTGTTCTTGAAGACGGCTGCCCTTGAGCAGTAGTTTGTGAACTGGCATACCCAGAGCAAACTTTTTGTGGTACGCTGTTTTGTGAGTGCCCGTAAATTCTGGCAAATTTTGGGCCAAGAGGATTTGGTAACGATAAAATTGATATTTTAACATTTCTAATTTACACATGTAGTTGGAATCTCACCTTCAGATGTTTATCAACGACGGCGCAAAGTTTGAAATCTGATTGGAAGAAGTGTATGACAACTTTGTTCTCTCCTGTCGTCAAGTCCAGCAACTCCTTCTCTTTCTTTAGTTCACTGTGAAAAAAATAATCCAAGTAATTAACTAAAAAGATTTGAGTTACCGTAAACTTTTCTCTACAGGATGATTAGTACCCGAGCTACAAATCCCAGGAAATAGAACCCCATGCAGGCCTTGATCTTAACCGAGGCCACCAAGGCCATTGGCCTCATGCCCTGTCGAGTTGGCCAGCATACCCTTCAGAAAAATGACACTGTCACTACCAACTTGGCCAGCATGCCCTTGTTCAATTTCTCTGATTTGGCCAGCAAAGTTTTTCTTAAGATCGAGGCCTGCCCATGGGAAAAATTTAAGGTCATATTCATTTCCCACTTGGCATGCTTGGTGTATTTTTCCTGGGTAAAATGAAAAACTCACTATGCTATAAACCCCTGGGTTCCGCCCAACTGGCCCTTGCTACAAAAGTCCACAGAAGATTGTGGAGACCAAGTCCACAGTACACAAGCCATGGGGTAATACCAGCCGTACAAACAGAAGAAACCCATGCACCCAATGCTAGCCTGGGAGGTATGGTACTTTGCGGCAGTCTGTGGTACCTGTGTATAGGAGGAGTTAACCCTTCTCCCAAGCAAGGGTGACCCTATCCCAGCTGTTTCCAAGGAGTTTGCCAGGGTATAACTAAAATCCTATCGACAATGTAACCTGTGACATTACATGTTTACAAAAGAGCCACAGAGCCTGGACTTCCTGCAGGCACGATTTATACACGGCCCAATGGAAGAAAACATACAATCTTATATTTATGGAGATGGCAGTCTCTGATTTTTATCAACTTTTGATATGAAGAAAGGGGCACATCTCAAAACTTGTTCAGCTGTTACTTTTATAACTCTTGAATTTATGTGGAAATTATGACACAAAATGTAAAATTTCCCATATAACCAGTGTGGTATCTTGCCTGCCAGAAAGGCCCTGGAATGTACAAGGTCACTCTATTTGGAAACAAAGGTTTTTTATGGTCAATGTAAACTTTATAGTTAGTGAGCTTTCAGACTGAAACTACCATACTTAAATTAATGGGAGACATTTGGACGATCCTTTTTCACAGTTCTCACCAGTAGTACGCATGCTCAGAACTACGCGCTCAATACTGAGCATGTGCGCACATGCTCAGAACTGTCAAAAAGGCCTGTTGTGTCTGCTGCCACCAGCGTCTCAAAAGTCTCCCATTACCAATCCTGTGCAATGTGCATTTTTATTTACTGGCATGTTACACAGTTCTTAAATGGTGTACCTGTACGTCCCATATCCTTTCCGCTGATGTTCGTTCATTCGTTGGAGTTGGTCTTTCAGCTCGCTCATCCTTGCCTCCCTAATGTGGGCAGGGATTTCCTCATTCTCAAGCTCGTCCAACAGCTCCTGATGGCCAAAGAAAAATGGGGAGGATTTATAAGGAATTTTTACTCTCCCTGTGATCCGAGCATGGAGGAAGGTAGTTGTGATGATTATAACCCGCCTCCTCAGTCCTGCCGAGGACTGTTTACTTTGAAAAAGCCTCGTGAATAATCGCAGTTTGTAAAAATGTTAACACATATTCAGAAATAGTGCTAAATTTGTTGGAAACAAACCAATAATGGAATGCATTTTCTTTAAATACAAAGTTTGCAAAAATTAAGATATTGGTCACAACGTCGGTCAACAAGACTTGAATGTTTTGCTAACACAGACAGTTGGCCGTCCATGGCATGCCAACTGGCGCAGTTTGTTTATCAACAAGGCCTATACCAGTTGCGATAATCGTAACCCTCCATACAACACAGCCACGACACACTGGGTGTCCAAACATCACAGCAAAAAAAGCACCTTCATCACGGCCAAAACACGTACATTTGTCTGGGGCGCTAGTAGTAGTAGGACCATCCAAGTACAAAATTTTTAAAACAGAGTACAGTGCGGAAAAGGGCCCCAGTTACTAGGTCTACTTTGAGGAGTCAGTCACGAGTACAACCGTCAAAACCAAAGTAGGTCGTTTCAAACCCAAGTCGTTTCGTACACAACTTCCATAGAGCAACATCCGGTCTCCAACCGTCGGGAGGATGGAGGGTTACGATTATCGCAACTAAATAAGAGCAACACAAGTCATTTCGTATCCAGTCAAAGGTCAAGGAGATTAAGCCAGTTAAATGCAAACCCGCTACAGATTTTAACGTGACGTTAGATTTAGAAACAAAAATTACCAAAAGAAATAGTTTACTTTTTTTAGTGGTCATTGTGTTTAATGTCACGTTTGCCAATGTGACAATGAACCCTGGGTACAAAACGACCGACATTCGATAAAGCCAATCTTGAATAAGCAATAATGTTCTGTTGGGCTGTTTTCACAAAACAACAGAAGAACAGAATGTTCATTCAATTCAAGATTGGCTATGGCTTACCCCTTGCCCTTGCACTTCTCAGTCATCATGATGGTCATGCTAGTCTGTTCCTTGCTCTATGGTTACACTACAGCTAGCCCCACTAGTGTGGTAAGGATTTTTGACATCGGTTGAATCCTTACCGATGTCAAAAATCCTTGCCACACTAGTGGGGCTACACTACAGCATTCAGCTCAAGCACGACCGTTTCAAGGTCAACCTTCAAGCCTTCTACAGTGTCTATGCCATCGCTTCCCTCCAAAGCTCATTCCATAGAAACCCTCCCCAGAAAAAAACACACATTTTACCTCTTCTGCTAATGTTTCATCTTCCAAAATCTCCGCCGCTTGTTGCTTTGAAGCCGTTTCTACGTCCGCCATTTTGTTTCAATTCATTAAAACCCCACCAAAAGAGGGCGCTATGTCAGGATAGCGGTCTCTTCTTTCATGAAAATTGGGGGCGGAGTAGGCGTCAGCTGGTTGAAGGGGGGGGGGGGGGGGGGTAAACGATTCTTTGATCAATGTTACTAATTCCCATAATGTAACTGTTAAAGTAACTTGTTAATGCACTACGTTTTCATTTTTCTGCAGGAACTTGAAAAGTATAGTTGCCTAAAAAAACATATCAGCACACACAACTAAACACAAACTTCACTTTTTTTCTTACAGAAAACTTTTTATTATAGAAAACTGTGAAAAAAATATATATTTAGATCATGACCAAATTGGCGGATACGGCTATAGCTGGATCACCACGTTAAAGCATTGGGTCCTCAGCAACAGCCCCAGCCACCAATTCATCACATGCAGCCACAATTCTATTCAGATATCCCAAAACCAACGTCCAACCATTTTGATAAAGTCATTTACACTTAATTTGCATTTGGTGCTTGATATGTGGCAAGATTTTCCACCCCCTGTACCGTGTAGACTACCTACACTCTACACAGAAATTCGACCCCCTGTACTGTGTAGACTACCTACACTCTACACCGAAATTCAACCCCCTGTACCGTGTAGACTACCTACACTCTACACAGAAATCTGAAAAAGGACCATGCTTGTAGTAATATTGCAAGAGGCGAGAGTATTGTGGAGAACAATATATGACTGGTTTATTATAACAAGACTATCATCTAAGATGGCTGCTTACATGAGTAGTTTTACATGTGGTCTCAACAAGTCACAAGAGGGCGCTATAGCAATATACCATATATTGGCTTACTCTACACCTCCCCTTTAAGTCTAAAGAATGATAGGGCATTGGCCATTCAGAGTCAAATGAAAGAACAAGTATTTGTGTTTCTCCCCTTTTTACAAAATCTATCAACGACTACTGTTTTTTTTTTTTTTTTTTTTTTTTAACCACAATCTTACATGTAATGCTCTAATCTACTTTCCTTAGAGAGTTGTGCGGTTGTAAAAAATAATTAACCCCAGGCAAGAGTAACAATTGGGTTATCTGGTGGTAAATGGAGTTTAATTACCGGACAGATAATTTTGTTCTTTTCCCAATCTAAACCACGTAACGAAAGGCTATATTGGTTAAATACAATAAATGGCAAACAGATGATAAGGTAAACAATAGCAATAAACAAGGTCAATGCTTTATATGTGTGCACAGTTCTTAAGTTCACAAGTCCAAACGAGTAGGGGGTCTCACGATACGCCCCGAGCGCGTCTTTGTTTCAACAACTGGGCTATTGGGTTTCATAGTGTCCAGAGTTGTTGAATTTGGAGGAATGTTCGGAGAGCTATCCTGAGACTCTTTGGGAGTGTCCTGAGTTTGTTGAGGATCTGTCGTGACTGGACTCTCTGTTGATTCGTTAGGCGTGTGAACTAGTGCACTGCGGTTACGTCGTACTGTCCCCTGATCAGTCTTCACGACGTATGACCGGGGTGATTGGGTTTTCTCCACTATCTGACCATGGCGTTTTTGATCGCGTATCCAAACAGGGTCACCTGGTTGGAGAGTGGGTAGTTCTCGCGCATTGTGTCTATGGTTGAAAGAGTGCTGTTGGGCAGATCGATATGCATCTTCTTTTTGGCGAACTTTAGAGAGATTCTGCACACCTGGCGCGAGGGTTTTCGGTAGGATTGGAAGCTGTGTTCTTAGCCGTCTTCCCATCAGTAGCTCACTCGGGGATAGGCCATTTTGTAGTGGGGTTGATCTATAAGTGAGGAGGGCAAGATATGGGTCTGAATTCTTCTTCAGAAGAGCTTTGGCAGTACGTACAGCTCTCTCTGCCTCACCATTGGCTTGCGGATATCGTGGCGAGCTAGTCATGTGCGTAAATCCATATGTCGCTGCAAACTTCTGAAAAGTATCAGCACTGAATTGGGGGCCATTGTCGGACATAACGATGTCGGGTATCCCATGTACTGCAAATATCTGTTTCAGTACATGAATCACGCTATCAGAAGTTTGTTCATTGAGCTGTTTGATTTCCATCCATCGTGAGTAATAATCAATCACTACGAGAAAGACTTTCCCTTGGTGCTGGAAAAGATCTGTGCCTAGTCTTTCCCATGGGCGTGATGGGAATGAGGCTGGCATTAGTGGTTCTCTTATCTCAGGTCGTTCTTTCGCACATGTGGTACATTTGGTGACCATTTCTTCGATACTTTTAGACAGTCCAGGCCACCATACTGATGTTTGTGATCGTGCACGACATTTTGTGATACCGAGATGTCCCTGGTGTATGCAGTCGAGGATCTCGAGTCGCATTGTTCTTGGGATCACAATACGGTCGTCGTACAGAAGTAAATTATCAACAACTGCGAGATGGCTGCGGCTTTGCCAATATTGTCGTAGTAATGGTGTGTGGGGCATGTACGTAGGCCAGCCTTGTGTGCAGTATTGTCTGATTTGCGAGCATTCCTCGTCTGCTCGCTGAGTTTGGATGATATCGCGAAGGCGTTGAGAACTTGCGGGGAGTGCGTGAATTATGGAGGTTGCGAAATTGTCGATCTCCGTGACGAGTGCGATGTCGGAAGTGTCAGGCATGCCGACTGGAGCTCGTGACAGTGCATCCGCCGTAACTTGATGCTTGCCAGGTACGTAGGCGACTGTGGGATTGAATCTCATCAATCTGAGGCGAAATCGGAGAATGCGTGGAGGCATTTTGGAAAGTTCTGTTGTGCTCAGAAGGGGGACCAGGGGCTTATGATCCGTTTCAACTGTGAAGTGTAGTCCAAGGACATATTCCCCGAACTTTTCACATGCCCAAGTTGTTGCAAGGGCTTCTTTTTCAATAACGGCGTAGCGTTGCTCTGTTTCACTGAGTGATCGCGACGCGTAACAAATAGGCCGGCGGTTGCCATCATCTTGAATTTGTAGCAAGACAGCACCGATACCTGTCTGTGATGCATCAGCGGCAATGATCGTTGGGCGATTAGCGTCGTAGTGTGCGAGGATATCCGATGAAACGAGTATGTCTTTTATTTGCTGGAAAGATTTCTGTTGTGAGTCGCCCCAATACCAACAACTCTCTTTCCGGAGGAGTTGTCTCAGTGGTTCGTTTAGTTCGGCGAGAGCTGGGATGAATTTACCCAACTGGTTGACCATACCCATGAAGCGTTGTAACTCGGTAATGTTTGTGGGGATGGGAAATTGATCAATTGCGGTTGTCTTGCGACTGTCTGCGCGAAGACCGGATGCAGTTACAATGTGGCCCAGGAACTTTATTGTATTCTTTGAAAACTCACATTTTTCGTTGAGTGTCAGTCCCGCTTCTTCTAATCGTTGTAAGGTTGCTCTTACCCTACTGTCATGCTCTGCTTGAGTAGTACTGTGGATAAGGATATCATCCATGTGACAGATTACTCCATCGAGGCCCTCAAGAATTGATGACATTGTACGCTGAAATATTTCCGGCGCCGAGCTGATGCCGAATGGTAGTCTGTTGAAGCAATAGCGACCAAACGGTGTAATGAATGTCGTGAGCAATCTTGATGCTTCATCGAGTGGAAGTTGCCAGAAACCACTGTTAGCATCAAGTTTGGTGAATATCTTGCTCTTGCCTAGCTTAGCAAGACTTTCATCGACTGAAGACATGGGGTGAATCTCGCGTTCGACGCCTCGATTTAGCTGTGTAAGGTCAACACATATCCGAATTTTACCATTCGATTTGGGTACGGGAACTACTCCGGAGCACCAACTAGTGGGTACTGTCACTGGAGAGATGACTCCCTGTTTGAGCATTGCGTCAATTTCCGTTTTTACGCTTGGGAGTAATGGATGGGGAATTTTCCGTGGTGTATACAAACACACAGGCTTTGCATCTTGGCGAAGTGTTATGTGATACTCAGTCTTTAATTTGCCCAAGCCTGTGAAAAGTGCAGGGAATTCTTCGCGGAAATTAGCTGATGTAGTGCTTGATTGCACCTCATGGATTCGTTGTATGAGCCCGAGTTCAACACATGCTTTTTTGCTGAGCAGGGAACACTGTTGGTTTTTGATGACGAACACTCGCTCACAGATTTTTGTGTGCCGGTATTGTAGTGTGGCATTTAGCATCCCTAACACTGGAAGACGAGTGCTACCTGGCCCACGAAGGGATTGGTTTGTGGGGCTTAGCGTACAACCAGATAGCCAGGGTTCTTTGTCACTAACGACAGAAACTGTAGCTCCTGTGTCTAGCTTAAAGCGTGTGGTGTGTCCGTTGACGTTGATGTCGGCATTCCAATAATCTGAATTGGTGGAGACTTCACCGAGAAACGGTAGATCATCATCAATCTCATCGTCCTGCACTTCATGGACTTTCGTCGATGTGTGTTTTGAAGTTGAACTGCGGCAGACAGCTTTGTAATGTCCCCTCTTTTGACAGTTCGAACAAGTTGAATCTCTAGCTGGGCAATTCAACCGCTTGTGTGGTTCTTTGCCACACCATGTGCATGAGGTGTCCTTTCTGGTGTTAAAACTGTTAGGTCTTCCGGTGGTACGATGAGATGCAGCTGGCCGGAGGTGATCAACTTGTGTTGGTGGTATTGTCTCACCTCTTACGATCTCCCTGTTTTGCTTTCTAGATTCAGCCTGACGGCAAAGCTGTACCGCTTTGTCAAGAGTGAGGTCTGACTTTGACTGGAGTGTATCTGAAAGTTTATCATCCACAACACCAACAACAATCCTGTCTCTGATAAGGCTGTCTTTTAGATCTGCGTACTCGCAGTGGTCTGCTAGCCTGTATAATTCTTGAATAAATGCATCTATTGGTTCCCCTGGCTGTTGCTTTCGTTTATTGAAGCGAGCTCTCTCCACAATAATATTGCGGCGACCTTCGTAGTGTTTATTTAGTGCTTGAACAATTTCATCATAGGTTGCTGTCTCTTCCTTGATTCTTAAAGTTATTAAGATGTCATCTGCACAATCCCCCATAGCATATAACAATGTGCTAACCTGCTCTTGGTTCTGTTTCTGGGTTAGGCCTGATGCCACTCGATACCGTTCAAAACGTCTGATCCACTTGGGCCATAACTCACTTTGTTGCGGTCCGTTTCCGCCGTCAAATTTACCCGGTAGTGGGAGTTGAGTTGTGACTTGTGGCTGGCTAGCTGCTTGGGGTGGAGTCGTAGGCATTTTGTAGGTTTAGAACACCGCTGCCACCATGTAGTAATATTGCAAGAGGCGAGAGTATTGTGGAGAACAATATATGACTGGTTTATTATAACAAGACTATCATCTAAGATGGCTGCTTACATGAGTAGTTTTACATGTGGTCTCAACAAGTCACAAGAGGGCGCTATAGCAATATACCATATATTGGCTTACTCTACAATGCTAGGGCGCCCGCACATGTTGGTTATGGCACTGCGTTGTGCTATACGTAAAGAAAAGTACCCTATGAGAAATCTTTACAACCATCTACCTTGTACAAAATAGATCAACACCCATACATGTACCTTGTACAAAAAAACTACACGCATCTACCCTGTACAAAATAAACCCTACACGCATCTACTCTGTACAATAAAACTCTACACGTATCTACCCTGTACAAATAAACTCTACACGCAACTACCCAGTACAAAATAAACTCTACACGCATCTACCCTGTACAAAATAAACTCTACACGCATCTACCCTGTACAAAATAAACTATACACGCATCTACCCTGTACAAAATAATCTCTACACGCATCTACCTTGTACAAAATAAACTCTACACGCATTTACCCTGTACAAAAAACTCTACATGCATCTACCCTGTACAAAATAAACTCTACACGGATCTACCCTGTACAAAATAAACTCTACACGCATCTACCCTGTACAAATAAACTCTACATGCATCTACCCTGTACAAAATAAACTCTACACGCATCTACCCTGTACAAATAAACTCTACATGCATCTACAGTGTACAAAATAAACTCTACACGCATCTACCCTGTGCAAAATAAACTCTACACGCATCTACCCTGTACAAAATAAACTCTACACGCATCTACCCTGTACAAAATAAACTCTACACGCATCTACCCTGTACAAAAAACTCTACACGCATCTACAGTGTACAAAATAAACTCTACACGCATCTACCCAGTACAAAATAAACTCTACACGCATCTACCCTGTACAAAAACCTCTACACGCATCTACCCTGTGCAAATAAACTCTACAAGCATTTACCCTGTACAAATAAACTATTCACGCATCTACCCTGTTAATTTTGTACAGGGTAAATGCATGTAGGTTTTTTTGTACAGGGTAGATCCGTGTAGAGTTTTTTTGTACAGGGTAGATGCATGTAGAGTTTTTTTTGTACAGGGTAGATGCGTGTAGAGTCTTTTTGTACAGGGTAGAAGCGTGTAGAGTTTATTTTGTACAGGGTAGATGGGTGTAGAGTTTATTTGTACAGGGTAGATGCGTGTAGAGTTTTTTTGTACAGGGTAGATGCGTGTAGAGTTTATTTTGTACAGGGTAGATGGGTGTAGAGTTTATTTGTACATGGTAGATGCGTGTAGAGTTTATTTTGTACAGGGTAGATGCGTGTAGAGTTTATTTTGTACAGGGTTTATGCGTGTAGAGTTTATTTTGCACAGGGTAGATGCGTGTAGAGTTTATTTTGTACAGGGTAGATGGGTGTAGAGTTTATTTGTACAGGGTAGATGCGTGTAGAGTTTATTTTGTACAGGGTAGATGCGTGTAGAGTTTATTTTGTACAGGGTATATGCATGTAGAGTTTTTTGTAAAGGGTAGATGGGTGTAGAGTTTATTTGTACAGGGTAGATGCGTGTAGAGTTTATTTTGTACAGGGTAGATGGGTGTAGAGTTTATTTGTACAGGGTAGATGCGTGTAGAGTTTATTTTGTACAGGGTAGATGCGTGTAGAGTTTATTTTGTACAGGGTAGATGCGTGTAGAGTTTATTTTGTACAGGGTAGATGGGTGTAGAGTTTATTTGTACAGGGTAGATGCGTGTAGAGTTTATTTTGTACAGGGTAGATGCGTGTAGAGTTTATTTTGTACAGGGTATTTGCGTGTAGAGTTTTTTGTACAGGGTAGATGCGTGTAGAGTTTATTTTGTACAGGGTAGATGGGTGTAGAGTTTATTTGTACAGGGTAGATGCGTGTAGAGTTTATTTTGTACAGGGTAAATGCGTGTAGAGTTTATTTTGTACAGGGTAGATGGGTGTAGAGTTTATTTGTACAGGGTAGATGCGTGTAGAGTTTATTTTGTACAGGGTAGATGCGTGTAGAGTTTATTTTGTACAGGGTATTTGCGTGTAGAGTTTTTTGTACAGGGTAGATGCGTGTAGAGTTTATTTTGTACAGGGTAGATGGGTGTAGAGTTTATTTGTACAGGGTAGATGCGTGTAGAGTTTATTTTGCACAGGGTAGATGCGTGTAGAGATTATTTTGTACAGGGTAGATGCGTGTAGAGTTTATTTGTACAGGGTAGATGCGTGTAGAGTTTATTTTGTACAGGGTAGATGCGTGTAGAGTTTATTTGTACAGGGTAGATGGGTGTAGAGTTTATTTTGTACAGGGTAGATGGGTGTAGAGTTTATTTGTACAGGGTAGATGCGTGTAGAGTTTATTTTGTACAGGGTAGATGCGTGTAGAGTTTATTTTGTACAGGGTAGATGGGTGTAGAGTTTATTTGTACAGGGTAGATGCGTGTAGAGTTTATTTTGTACAGGGTAGATGCGTGTAGAGTTTATTTTGTACAGGGTATATGCGTGTAGAGTTTTTTGTACAGGGTAGATGCGTGTAGAGTTTATTTTGTACAGGGTAGATGGGTGTAGAGTTTATTTGTACAGGGTAGATGGGTGTAGAGTTTATTTGTACAGGGTAGATGCGTGTAGAGTTTATTTTGTACAGGGTAGATGCGTGTAGAGTTTATTTTGTACAGGGTATTTGCGTGTAGAGTTTTTTGTACAGGGTAGATGCGTGTAGAGTTTATTTTGTACAGGGTAGATGGGTGTAGAGTTTATTTTGTACAGGGTAGATGGGTGTAGAGTTTATTTGTACAGGGTAGATGCGTGTAGAGTTTATTTTGTACAGGGTAGATGCGTGTAGAGTTTATTTTGTACAGGGTATTTGCGTGTAGAGTTTTTTGTACAGGGTAGATGCGTGTAGAGTTTATTTTGTACAGGGTAGATGGGTGTAGAGTTTATTTGTACAGGGTAGATGCGTGTAGAGTTTATTTTGTACAGGGTAAATGCGTGTAGAGTTTATTTTGTACAGGGTAGATGGGTGTAGAGTTTATTTGTACAGGGTAGATGCGTGTAGAGTTTATTTTGTACAGGGTAGATGCGTGTAGAGTTTATTTTGTACAGGGTATTTGCGTGTAGAGTTTTTTGTACAGGGTAGATGCGTGTAGAGTTTATTTTGTACAGGGTAGATGGGTGTAGAGTTTATTTGTACAGGGTAGATGCGTGTAGAGTTTATTTTGTACAGGGTAGATGGGTGTAGAGTTTATTTGTACAGGGTAGATGGGTGTAGAGTTTATTTGTACAGGGTAGATGCGTGTAGAGTTTATTTTGTACAGGGTAGATGCGTGTAGAGTTTATTTTGTACAGGGTATTTGCGTGTAGAGTTTTTTGTACAGGGTAGATGCGTGTAGAGTTTATTTTGTACAGGGTAGATGGGTGTAGAGTTTATTTGTACAGGGTAGATGCGTGTAGAGTTTATTTTGCACAGGGTAGATGCGTGTAGAGATTATTTTGTACAGGGTAGATGCGTGTAGAGTTTATTTGTACAGGGTAGATGCGTGTAGAGTTTATTTTGTACAGGGTAGATGCGTGTAGAGTTTATTTGTACAGGGTAGATGGGTGTAGAGTTTATTTTGTACAGGGTAGATGGGTGTAGAGTTTATTTGTACAGGGTAGATGCGTGTAGAGTTTATTTTGTACAGGGTAGATGCGTGTAGAGTTTATTTTGTACAGGGTAGATGCGTGTAGAGTTTATTTTGTACACTGTAGATGCGTGTAGAGTTTATTTTGTACAGGGTAGATGGGTGTAGAGTTTATTTGTACAGGGTAGATGCGTGTAGAGTTTATTTTGTACAGGGTAGATGCGTGTAGAGTTTATTTTGTACAGGGTATATGCGTGTAGAGTTTTTTGTACAGGGTAGATGCGTGTAGAGTTTATTTTGTACAGGGTAGATGGGTGTAGAGTTTATTTGTACAGGGTAGATGCGTGTAGAGTTTATTTTGCACAGGGTAGATGCGTGTAGAGTTTATTTTGCACAGGGTAGATGCATGTAGAGATTATTTTGTACAGGGTAGATGCGTGTAGAGTTTATTTGTACAGGGTAGATGGGTGTAGAGTTTATTTGTACAGGGTAGATGGGTGTAGAGTTTATTTGTACAGGGTAGATGCGTGTAGAGTTTATTTTGCACAGGGTAGATGCGTGTAGAGTTTATTTTGTACAGGGTAGATGCGTGTAGAGTTAATTTCGTACAGGGTAGATGCATGTAGAGATTATTTTGTACAGGGTAGATGCGTGTAGAGTTTTATTGTACAGGGTAGATTGTTGTAGAGTTTATTTGCACAGGGTAGATGCGTGTAGAGTTTATTTTGTACAGGGCTAGATGCGTGTAGAGTTTATTCGTACACTGTAGATGCATGTAGTTTATTTACCTCTCTATCACTAGATACTAGATGTATAGCATAGCGCAGCAGAGACAAATCCAATCGTGTGCGGGCGCCCTGTCACTGTCAATGGTCTTTTTTTTTGTTCGTGTTTGTGTAGGTGTAGTGTAGTCTACACGGTACATGGGGTGAAAAATCTCGCCACATATCGGACATGGTATATTAATTTGCTCCAAAAACCAAAATCCAGCCAAACACTGAATTCAGATTAAGGGGACATGTTACCTCTTGGCCCATAAAAAGCATTTGCAATGAAAAGAATATGGTTGGAAATATAATAAAGATAATTTAAAAGTAGAATATAATGATTCACACAATGAAATCTCCCCTGAAGTGTGTTTTTTGTTTACATTCGTGACAGAACATGGTCCGCCATTTTGTAGAACCATGGAGGAAGGAAAATTTTCCTTCCTCCATGGTAGAACCAAATTTTTGAACCTATTGAATGGCGGCATGTATGTTTCAATGAAGCCGCTGGGTATATTTCTGAGAGGCAAATTTACGTTTTTTAATTACTAATTACAACAAACTGTAGGTGGTGTTTTATTGTATGAACAACTCTTTAAAGCCCCAGCTCAACATTGGTGCCGGGTAAGTAAGAAGTAAAAAGTTACAGATTTACATATACCTTACATGGTATAAAGATAATAATGGCCAAAAACTTTTCTTGAAATATTTCTACCTGAAGTGTTATCGTTTTTTGAACAATAAATGAAATGAGATCCAACATTAACTTTTGCCACATGTGAAACCAAAACTCTTCCTGAAAATGCTTATAAAAATGCTAGATGCATTCTTACCGTTTTCTCGCGAATGAAACAACAAAAATGTGCTGAAATTTTCACAGGTTGGTTTTATTACATACATCTTGATTTGTGCAAAGAATGGAAGCATTTACAGACACTTTACCAATGTTGAGCTGGGGCTGTAAAAAGGATAAGGAGCAATTCCAAACAGAAAAACTTTAAGGGATTTGAAGGCAATGTTTTCCCTTTAATTCATAAACAACCCGTAAACCCAACAAAATTCCTGAGAAAATTTAACCCCACTGCAATCCCATGTTTGTTTCACAGTTACTGCAATTTTCCCGTGAAAAAAAGGAATATCAGCATGCTATCATGCTTAACCTACTCCCAAGCAGGGGCTGCCATTTCCTTGGAGAAAACTAGTCTTCCTGGGAAGTTGCCATGGTTATCAATTCAAGTGAGGAAAGGGTCAACTAAGTTCGCCCAAGAATTTCCCAGAAAATTTGTCTTATTTTAAGTCTTGTCTTGTTTTGAAAGTAGATAATTGTAACAGTATCATCAAAATGCCGCTGTACGTAGCGTCATGAATTTGTCCCTGACCGAGCAAGTCATCTTGGGGCAAGTTCGCACAGCAACCATCGTCAACCAATGGTTGGTTTGTGTCTAACAGTGCGCATGCGCTTTAATATTAAAGCGCGAACGACTCTAGTTGAATTGTGTAATGTCAACGTGGCGGCCTCCAGTAATATGTTTGCATTGTTATAAACATAGGCCTACTCACATTTTCTTCTCCTCCACCAATCCGCCATTTTTATTTTTATTTTGGTTCCCGTGCAGTTTGTCATGGTTAAAAATGAACAAATCCTATGATAACCAGCGAAGCAACCATCGAGCGACCACCGTCAGTAGGCTGGTTCCAAATAGTTGACTAGCGTTGACTAACCATAGGTGACTAGACAGCATTCGGGTGAAGTTAGTCGAACAATAGTTGACAATTGTCCTTACGCGAACTTGCCCTTGGTTGAGTTTCTCAGCCCAGCCTAAATCTACACTTTATCAACTTGACCTTTTTCTTTCATGTCTTTCAGCGTGACCCAAGGGACCCAGTTACCATTGTGTAACCTTGGGTCCGCTCTCAGGTCCGGCGCTATGTCTTTGTTTAACGGCGGAACTGCGGTCGCATTTAACTGTTGCAGTCGCTTGAAAAGCACGTCCAAAATATCTGTAATGAAAAACAAAAAATCAATATGCTAGATGATTAAATTTTATTCCAGAATTTCAAAGTTTCAAACTTGCTGTCTCAAATTTCGAATTTTCTTTTTTATACTAACAGACCTCAAAGCCCTTGACTGAAAAAAAAAATGCTGTATGCCTGTTTTTTTCAGAAGTATCTTTTAGGCATGAGGAATGTTCCCGTTTGCATACGCCTGCAATCCAGTGGATTGCCAGAACGTTCTGCTGGAACGTGACATTGTTCGGAACTATGGTAACAATCCTACATTAGAGAATTTAAGCCTTGGCATTTTTAACTTTCAAATGGAACGCTCCGGTTCATTTACGCCCAGTCCTGGAATACTTCATTGATCCAATTAGAACGGTTCAGACTTTTGAGATGCTTCCTAACTTCGAGTGAGAGCCTCGGAAAAGAAATCATACCTGGGTTTTGATCTGCGATGTTGTAGAACTCACATGGATCTTGATTTATGTTGAAAAGACAGGGTTTTTTAAATGGCTGACAGTTTGTGGAAGCTGTTGAAGGAACTGGTGGGCAAGTAACAACTGGAGATATGTTGCTGTGAGGTATCGTCTGTGATAAATACTGCTCGTATTGTGTAGCTTCCATTTTGTCTGTCAAAACAAAGAACAAAACATTACAGGGGTGAGAGTGGATGAAAATGAAAAATCCACGGCACACCCGGTGGCGGGTTTGGTGGCTACCAACCACGCCATAACCCGTATCAATGGCAGCATTCTGTGCTTAAATGTAGATGGGGCAAGCACCTGTCAAAATACAGTACAAGTACTGGATGAAAATGAAAAATCCACGGCACACCGGTGGCCGGTTTGGTGGCTACCAACCACGCCATAACCCATATCAATGGCAGCATTCTGTGCTTAAATGTAGATGGGGCAAGCACCTGTCAAAATACAGTACAAGTACTGGATGAAAATGAAAAATCCACGGCACACCGGTGGCCGGTTTGGTGGCTACCAACCACGCCATAACCCATATCAATGGCAGCATTCTGTGCTTAAATGTAGATGGGGCAAGCACCTGTCAAAATACAGTACAAGTACTGGATGAAAATGAAAAATCCACGGCACACCGGTGGCCGGTTTGGTGGCTACCAACCACGCTATAACCTGTATCAATGGCAGCATTCTGTGCTTAAATGTAGATGGGGCAAGCACCTGTCAAAATACAGTACAAGTACTGGATGAAAATGAAAAATCCACGGCACACCGGTGGCGGGTTTGGTGGCTACCAACCACGCTATAACCCGTATCAATGGCAGCATTCTGTGCTTAAATGTAGATGGGGCAAGCACCTGTCAAAATACAGTACAAGTACTGGATGAAAATGAAAAATCCACGGCACACCGGTGGCCGGTTTGGTGGCTACCAACCACGCTATAACCTGTATCAATGGCAGCATTCTGTGCTTAAATGTAGATGGGGCAAGCACCTGTCAAAATACAGTACAAGTACTGGATGAAAATGAAAAATCCACGGCACACCGGTGGCGGGTTTGGTGGCTACCAACCACGCTATAACCCGTATCAATGGCAGCATTCTGTGCTTAAATGTAGATGGGGCAAGCACCTGTCAAAATACAGTACAAGTACTGGATGAAAATGAAAAATCCACGGCACACCGGTGGCCGGTTTGGTGGCTACCAACCACGCTATAACCTGTATCAATGGCAGCATTCTGTGCTTAAATGTAGATAGGTCAAGCACCTTGGCTTTACAAGGGCATGGATATATGTAAATTTCATTAAAAAAAATATATATATAATATCCGTTTTGATTTTTGTACTTATTTTTGCCTCTGATGAAGGTCTGGTTTGGATTGAAAGCTAAGGCCATCAACCCTACTAAATATATATATCCATTCGTTGTGTATCCCCGCTACTGCCGTTTACCAGGTTGTTTGTATCTTACCCGCGGATTGATCCCTGGCTCATCGGCAGATACGGTTCGGCTTCTGACTGGGCCCCCCGAGCAAAGTGGTTTGGCATTGCACAGGACCGCCCACCAACATAGGGCTGGTTAGCTCAGTTGGTTAGAGCACTCGTGCGGTATTCGAGAGGTTGTGGGTTCGAGTTCGGCATCAGCCAAATTTTCTTTGCCCACCCACATATATAAATATATTTTTTTGGAAAAAATCCGGAAATCCGGAGGAATCTCATCCCTGACATTATTTCTCAGAAAAAAAAATCTTGAAAGAAGCGTTGGTTCCGAAAGAACCAGGGGTTGAGGTGAACCTTGACGTTTCAAAGGGTATGTTCTGTTCATCTTCAGGAGAATGTAGATAAATAGAGCATATTAAGAAGACTGAGGTCGTGTAAGCATGCCATTGTGTAACACAGGAATACTTGGAAAAAGGTTGCCTGGACATTTTATTTTTGAGCTTGCACAGAGTATACACTCACCATGCAATGCTAGGTTTCAGTCACACAAAGAGGACAGATGGTGTTTAAAATATCGCGCATTATACTGAGATAATTGTGTAACTCCTGATTCCAGACTTTTGTCCTTTTGTTCCAAGAAGAGGATTACGAGACATCTAGAGGCTTCCACCATTGTTTATTAATTTCATGCTCCTTCGTGGCGCTCATACGCATGAAAAATGGTTTCATCCTATAAGACAGCGTTCTGTTCATGACATTATTATTATTATTTTGATTATTGTTATAACATGGGAAGGGGCTGGCATTCGACCGTTTCTTATTGATGCTGTTTTTTTTGTGTGTGTGTGTGTGTGTGTGTGTGTGTGTGTGTGTGTGTGAGTTTGTTTAGGCATTCAAACCGGGGACTTATAACAAAAGAGGACAATAGGGTCCCCGGTTGGAAAAGGTCCCCAGTTGGAAATCGTGTTCAAAACCAATGGGAGCTGTTGCTAAAAAGTTAAAGTACAAACAAAAGAGGGACAATAGGAGGTCCCCGGTTGGAGATAAATACACACTTGTGTGTGTGTGTGTGAAAGTTAACCGAGTATTGCAGGGTGTGGTCAATGCTTAACGGTGCGTATGTCGGCCTGAATGGTATGTTCATGGTTTAATGTCTGATTTTATACGATCACGCATCAATGCTTCTCATTTGAATAAGGCGCGCCATTCTTGTGGTGTGATAGATTATACGTCCAAATGCATAAAACCCCATTTGTTTTTTCGGTTCAATGGAGGTAAGTCAGAGAGAACCAAGTTTCCGTATGAGCCGTAGCTCACAGCCGAGGTTTTGCAATTCACGGTGTGTGAGTTTGACATTTTTGTTTGATAGAGAAAACAAAATTTCTGGTGCTTCAAAGATAATTTTTGTTCTCTTGGCTTTGTCAACTTAGTCTACATTTCTTTGTGTCTGTGGTACTCTCAAAGAGGAATTATTCCAGCAATTCCGACAAAATAACCCTGTCAGGCTGGACGGGAAATAATGGAAGATTCCTAGTGAGAACTGGTCAAAGCAAGTCAATGCACAAAATGATTTGTTTAATCAGTTGTTTAATCATAATATCACTCTGAATCTAACCTGTTGATGTTCCGACTGGTGGGAACCAACCATCCCAAGCTCCCCCATCGCTATCACCGATGACAATCTTGTAGTCTCCAATACGCAATGCTGCATAGTTCTCTATGGGATCAATGTTAAGAAGTACCTCGTTTCTTGGAGACGTTGCTCCTCTGTGGGTTTTTAACAAATAGGAACAAATCGAGCCCACTTTAAAATAGGATCGAGGTATTTAACATGTTTGGGGGCAAATATTTAAAGTTGACCGAAAAAGCATCATTTGTCAGTCTCTTAAAAATGATCTAATTTAACCACATTGACTTTTCAATGGTTTTGACATAGTTTGACACTGACTTGACAAATTTGAATGTGGTCTGTAATTGTTGACCTGCATAAAACTCAAAAAAAATAAACAAAACGTGTTTTTAATGGCTTCAATAAAATTGCCTAACCTGACCCAAGTGCAATTTTTGTGCTCTCCACTAAAACGCCTAAATTGACCTAAATGTCGTTTCACGGTCTCCATATTAATCTGCCTAACTTATAAGAATGATGCATTTCAATGGTCTGCACAAAATTGACCGTAAATCCATTTTTAATGGTCCACACTCAATTACTATATTTGACCAAAACATATAAAGGTCTCCAACAAATTGCCTACTTTTATAAAAATAATTTTAATGCCTCCATAAAAATTTTGAAAAAATGAAACAAACTGCTTTTTAGTGGTCACACAAAGTTGCCTAACTTCAGAAAAATGAAAATGAATGGTCTCTACTTAGTTGCCTAACTCAACAAAAATGCAAGTGGATATTAATGGTCTCTTACAATTTGCCTAACTTAAAAAAAAACCAATTAAGTCTCCATAGAATTGGAAAAAAGTAAAACAAATGCAATCTTAATGGTCTCCACTAAGTTGCCTAACTTCAGGAACAAATGAAAATGTCTGTACTGAGTTGCCTAACTTGACCAACATGCAAGTTAGGAAACTTTGTGGAGAGAATTAAGTTTCAAATTTGTGCAGAGAATTAATTTCAAATTTATGCAAGTCAACTTTACCACAGTGCGTTTTTTGGTCCCAACTAACTTGCTCAACTCAACAAAAATAATGCAGCATTGGCAGATAATTATTTCATCATACTGTTTAAATATTTTAGGCATCTGTCATCTTTTGTGAAGTTTGTATGTAACCATTAGATTTTAAATTTTTTGTCAAGTTAGGCAAGTTTGCAGAGACCATTAAATTGTCCCTTCTAATTAAGTTAGGCAACCTCGTAGAGACCATCAAATTTCTATTTTTTGTCAAGTTAGTCATCTTGGTAGAGACTATTAAATTTTCATTTTTTTTCAAGTTAGGCAACTTTGTAGAGACCATTAAACTGTCCCTTCTAATTAAGTTAGGCAACTTTGTAGAGACCATTAAAATGTCCCTTCTAATTAAGTTAGGCAACTTTATAGAGACCATTAAACTGTCCCTTCTAATTAAGTTAGGCAACTTTGTAGAGACCATTAAAATGTCCCTTCTAATTAAGTTAGGCAACTTTATAGAGACCATTAAACTGTCCCTTCTAATTAAGTTAGGCAACTTTGTAGAGACCATTAAAATGTCCCTTCTAAGTTAGGCAACTTTATAGAGACCATTAAAATGTCCCTTCTAATTAAGTTAGGCAACTTTGTAGAGACCATTAAAATGTCCCTTCTAATTAAGTTAGGCAACTTTGTAGAAACCATTAAACTGTCCCTTCTAATTAAGTTAGGCAACTTTGTAGAGACCATTAAAATGTCCCTTCTAATTAAGTTAGGCAACTTTATAGAGACCATTTTCATTTTTTGTCAAGTTAGGCAACTTTATAGAGACCATTAAAATGTCCCTTCTAATTAAGTTAGGCAACTTTATAGAGACCATTAAAATGTCCCTTCTAATTAAGTTAGGCAACTTTGTAGAAACCATTAAACTGTCCCTTCTAATTATTTTACTCAACTTTATAGAGACCATTAAAATGTCCCTTCTAATTAAGTTAGGCAACTTTATAGAGACCATTTTCATTTTTTGTCAAGTTAGGCAACTTTGTAGAGACCATTAAAATGTCCCTTCTAAGTTAGGCAACTTTATAGAGACCATTAAAATGTCCCTTCTAATTAAGTTAGGCAACTTTGTAGAGACCATTAAAATGTCCCTTCTAATTAAGTTAGGCAACTTTGTAGAAACCATTTTCATTTTTTGTCAAGTTAGGCAACTTTGTAGAGACCATTAAAATGTCCCTTCTAATTAAGTTAGGCAACTTTATAGAGACCATTAAAATGTCCCTTCTAATTAAGTTAGGCAACTTTGTAGAGACCATTAAAATGTCCCTTCTAATTAAGTTAGGCAACTTTATAGAGACCATTTTCATTTTCTGTCAAGTTAGGCAACTTTATAGAAACCATTAAACTGTCCCTTCTAATTAAGTTAGGCAACTTTATAGAGACCATTTTCATTTTCTGTCAAGTTAGGCAACTTTGTGGAAACCATAAAACTGTCCCTTCTAATTAAGTTAGGCAACTTTATAGAAACCATTTTCATTTTTTGTCAAGTTAGGCAACTTTGTAGAGACCATTAAAATGTCCCTTCTAATTAAGTTAGGCAACTTTGTAGAGACCATTAAAATGTCCCTTCTAATTAAGTTAGGCAACTTTATAGAGACCATTTTCATTTTCTGTCAAGTTAGGCAACTTTATAGAAACCATTAAACTGTCCCTTCTAATTAAGTTAGGCAACTTTATAGAGACCATTTTCATTTTCTGTCAAGTTAGGCAACTTTGTAGAAACCATTAAAATGTCCCTTCTAATTAAGTTAGGCAACTTTAAAGAGACTGTTTTCATTTTCTGTCAAGTTAGGCGACTTTATAGAGACCATTAAAATGTCCCTTCTAACTAAGTTAGGCAACTTTATAGAGACTGTTTTCATTTTCTGTCAAGTTAGGCAACTTTATAGAGACCATTTTCATTTTCTGTCAAGTAAGGCAACTTTATAGAGACCATTTTCATTTTTTGTCAAGTTAGGCAACTTTGTAGAGACCATTAAAATGTCCCTTCTAATTAAGTTAGGCAACTTTATAGAGACCATTAAAATGTCCCTTCTAATTAAGTTAGGCAACTTTATAGAGACCATTAAAATGTCCCTTCTAATTAAGTTAGGCAACTTTGTAGAAACCATTTTCATTTTTTGTCAAGTTAGGCAACTTCATAGAGACCATTAAAATGTCCCTTCTAATTAAGTTAGGCAACTTTGTAGAGACCATTAAAATGTCCCTTCTAATTAAGTTAGGCAACTTTATAGAGACCATTTTCATTTTCTGTCAAGTTAGGCAACTTTGTAGAAACCATTAAAATGTCCCTTCTAATTAAGTTAGGCAACTTTATAGAGACCATTTTCATTTTTTGTCAAGTTAGGCAACTTTGTAGAGACCATTAAAATGTCCCTTCTAATTAAGTTAGGCAACTTTATAGAGACCATTAAAATGTCCCTTCTAATTAAGTTAGGCAACTTTGTAGAGACCATTAAAATGTCCCTTCTAATTAAGTTAGGCAACTTTATAGAGACCATTTTCATTTTCTGTCAAGTTAGGCAACTTTGTAGAAACCATTAAACT
The DNA here is from genome assembly GCA_911728455.2 of Marthasterias glacialis. NCBI lineage: Eukaryota > Metazoa > Echinodermata > Asteroidea > Forcipulatida > Asteriidae > Marthasterias > Marthasterias glacialis. Next base: position 4,433,056 of record OU452240.1, read on the forward strand.
GTCCCTTCTAATTAAGTTAGGCAACTTTATAGAGACCATTTTCATTTTTTGTCAAGTTAGGCAACTTTGTAGAGACCATTAAAATGTCCCTTCTAATTAAGTTAGGCAACTTTATAGAGACCATTTTCATTTTCTGTCAAGTTAGGCAACTTTATAGAAACCATTAAACTGTCCCTTCTAATTAAGTTAGGCAACTTTATAGAGACCATTTTCATTTTCTGTCAAGTTAGGCAACTTTGTAGAAACCATTAAACTGTCCCTTCTAATTAAGTTAGGCAACTTTATAGAGACCATTTTCATTTTCTGTCAAGTTAGGCAACTTTGTAGAAACCATTAAAATGTCCCTTCTAATTAAGTTAGGCAACTTTATAGAGACTGTTTTCATTTTCTGTCAAGTTAGGCAACTTTATAGAGACCATTAAAATGTCCCTTCTAATTAAGTTAGGCAACTTTAAAGAGACTGTTTTCATTTTCTGTCAAGTTAGGCGACTTTATAGAGACCATTAAAATGTCCCTTCTAATTAAGATAGGCAACTTTATAGAGACTGTTTTCATTTTCTGTCAAGTTAGGCAACTTTATAGAGACCATTAAAATGTCCTTCTAATTAAGTTAGGCAACTTTATAGAGACCATTTTCATTTTCTGTCAAGTTAGGCAACTTTATAGAGACCATTTTCATTTTCTGTCAAGTTAGGCAACTTTATAGAGGCCATTAAAATGTCCCTTCTAATTAAGTAAGGCAACTTTATAGAGACCATTTTCATTTTCTGTCAAGTTAGGCAACTTTATAGAGACCATTAAAATGTCCCTTCTAATTAAGTTTGGCAACTTTATAGAGACCATTTTCATTTTCTGTCAAGTTAGGCAACTTTGCAGAAACCATTAAACTGTCCCTTCTAATTAAGTTAGGCAACTTTATAGAGACCATTTTCATTTTCTGTCAAGTTAGGCAACTTTGCAGAAACCATTAAACTGTCCCTTCTAATTAAGTTAGGCAACTTTATAGAGACCATTAAATTGTCCCTTCTAATTAAGTTAGGCAACTTTATAGAGACCATTTTGCATTTTCTGTCAAGTTAGGCAACTTTGTAGAAACCATTAAACTGTCCCTTCTAATTAAGTTAGGCAACTTTATAGAGACCATTTTCATTTTCTGTCAAGTTAGGCAACTTTATAGAAACCATTAAAATGTCCCTTCTAATTAAGTTTGGCAACTTTATAGAGACCATTTTCATTTTCTGTCAAGTTAGGCGACTTTGTAGAAACCATTAAACTGTCCCTTCTAATTAAGTTAGGCAACTTTATAGAGACTGTTTTCATTTTCTGTCAAGTTAGGCAACTTTGTAGAAACCATTAACTCATTTTTCATCATTAGGCAACTTTGTAGAGCCCATTACATTTTCATTTTTTGTCAAGTTAAGCAACTTTGTAGAGACCACTGAATCAAACATTTTTGTCAAGTTAGGCAACTTCAATTTTGCAGACCATTAGTTTTTATTTTTTAAGTTACGCAACTTTGTAGAGACAATTAACTCATTTTTCGTCCAGTAAGGCACTTTGTAGAGACCATTACATTTTTATTTATTTTTTCAAGTTAGGCAACTTTGTAGAGACCATTGGATTAAAAATGTTTGTCAAGTTAGGCAACTTCAACTTTGCAGACCATTAATTTTTATTTTTCAAGTTAGGCAACTTTGTAGAGACCATTGAATTAAAATTTTTTGTCCAGTTAGGCAACTTCAACTTTGCAGACCATTAATTTTTCAAGTAAGGCAATTTTGTTGAGACCATTAACTCATTTTTTGTCAAGTTAGGCACTTTGTAGAGAATATTACATTTTCATTTTCTTTTTTCAAGTTAGGCAGCTTCTGTAGAGATCTTGAACTTTCTTCTTTTGTAAAGTTGGGCAACTTTGTAGAGACTATTAAATTTTCATTTTTGTCAAGTTTGGGCAACGTTTTAGAAACCATTATCATTTTGTTTTGTAAAGACCATTAATTTTCTGAAGTTTTGCACTCATACATTTTTTATTTTCCCCTCCTTGGGTAGAAAACCCGACCTATAAAACATCCTATGAAATAAATTTACCTTGACACAGTGTCCCACATATCCATCCCATAGATGTTTGTCCCCAAAGCGCTGACGTTTCCCCCGGCGATTCTATACATGGTCGGGAACCAATCAGAGACGTGCATCAAGTCATGTGAGATACGCTTTGGCTTCTCAAGCAGTGGGCTATTAATGAAGCCCACCCCCCTGACTCCGCCCTCCCAGGGAGTGGACTTCATGCCTCGTAGTGGCCAGTTGCAACCAACGCTTTGGTCGTAGCCCTCACCGGCGCCCCCATTGTCGGTAGTAAAGATAATGACCGTGTTTTCGTAGAGTCCGGATTGGACGAGATATTTGGTGATGTTTCCAATGGAGTCATCTAAGGCTGAAACCATACCTGGAAGACAAAGAAAAAGACAAAGGAACGGCAATCTTGTTTTGATACCATTCACATCAATGTAGCCAAATCGAGGCTGGAAGGGAAAAAATAGTCTGGTTCCTTTTTGGTATAATGAGAATCAGAGTTCATTAGTGCTTTTGTGAACAGGAACCATGACAAAGATGATGGAAGAAGTCTATTTTAGACATACCATCATACTATGAAACCTTTGTAAACACAGCAAAAAAGGATGATGTAAAATAGTCGTGGCCCCAATTTGACTTACCAGCAAATATTTGTCTTTTCTTGTCCTTGATATTTGGAAAGCGTTTGACATAGTACTCAGGAGCCTCCATCGGATTGTTCCCATTGCCAGCATGCACAGCTTGATGTGCCAAATACAGGAACAGAGACTACATTTGAAAATAATTTTTAAGAACCATGAATTGGCCCTTAACAACAACAACAAAAACCAATCCAGAATTGGTCATTACTAGAAACATTATCAGAAACATAATTAATGCAGTGGACCTGGGTCTCCCCTTGGTCTAGAGGATGAAGCTCTCTGAACCTCCTGGGTGTGACATTTCAGAGGATTTACAGACTCTCTACATCACCACAAATACAGACCTAGGGTACTGGGCCTGGGTCTCCCCTTGGTCTAGAGGATGAAACCCCATGAGCCTCCTGGGTGTTACATTTCAGAGGATTAACAGACTCTCTACATCACCACACATAAAAAGCTAGGGTAGTGGGCCTGGGTCTCCCCTTGGTCTAGGGGATGAAGCCCCCTGAACCTCCTGGGTGTTACATTTCAGAGGATTTACAGACTCTCTACATCACCACAAATACAGACCTAGGGTACTGGGCCTGGGTCTCCCCTTGGTCTAGAGGATGAAGCTCCCTGAACCTCCTGAGCGACACGAGGGAGGGGGGGGGGGGCACGTGCTCCAGGCCCCCAGTGGCTACTCCACTGGCCTAAACCCTGTTCATTATCAGAGATATGTAATACTAATAACAAATTGAACACCAACCTGGGATGGATCATGATTGGTGATAATGTGTTCAACTTCTTTAGTAAACACCTCCGTTGAGTATTGACCAAAGACCGGAGTGTAAACTTGACTGTCTCTCTGGAAGTCAAAGCCTACATATTGCTACATAACACGAGAGAGAGAGAGAGAGATTTTATTTAGACAATGCAGTAAAGAGGGTTTAAACGTGTCGTGGCCGAGCGGACAAGAACACCGGACTCAAGCTCTGGTGTTTCTGATCAGCAGAGTGTGGGTTCGAGTCCCGGTTGTGACACTTGTGTCCTTAAGCAAGACACTTAACCATTATTGCTGCGTCCTTTGGACATGTTGGATGGGACGTAAAACCAGTGCACTTATCGCAAAGAGAAGGGGTTTGACCCGGTGTTCCTGGTTTGATCGGCTGCAGATTGCGCCAAAGCACATTGTAAACCGTTACATGGTGCTATGTAAAGGAACAGGTCTCATACTTAAAAAAAAACCTGATAACTCTGCATACCTTGCAGGTGAAAGTATTTAGCGCTTTGAGATGCTCATCAGGTGTGATAAAGCGGCTATATAAGAACTGCATATTTTTATTTATTATTTATTAAGCATAAATGTGCCATGGAGGCATCAATGTCCAGATTTCATTGCATTTACAAATTTCACAGGATAAACACAAGATATAAGATCATTAAACAAATTGAAAGGTAAACTATAGGATTGGTAAAGCTGATAGTGCAGTGTTCGTACTTTGTGTGATAGTGCAGTGTTCTTACTTTGTGTGATAGTGCAGTGTTCTTACTTTGTGTGATTCAATATAATGTACATGAAGAAACAAACCTGTGAAAACTCGGGCTAAATCCGTCGTCCGAGTCAGGAGAAAAAAGTGAAAAACCGTGCATGCTTTTCAGCATGTACATTGTAAACACATTGTCCTTAATTTTGATTGTTACATGGTTACAACCAAAATTAAAATGGGGGGTCTTCAAAGTTTATTTTTTTCAACTTTGACATTATTTCATATGGAAACATTTCTATGGAAGATTGGTACTGGTATGAACTTTCATAGTCAGTGAGCTTTCAGACTGATACTAATAAAAATAAAATTAGATGAATACCAATCCTGTATTCTACCTTTAAAAATGGTTACATATAAAATTTAGATTATGAAATTGCAATACAATACAAATGTCAATCTTAATAAATGAAAGCCTTTGGATTATGAACAAGTGAAAATTCTAGCAGACGACTAACAAAGTTTAACTGGACTGGCTGGCTAGTTAACCACAATTTTAGGGTAAACCTAGTCTTTTTTCAAGTACTTCTGTTCTTCATACTCCATGATCCAGCAACAGTAGCACACTCTTCTGGTAGTAGTAGATTGTGCAATACAAATAGAAGTGTCTTGAACCTAATGCTAGGGCAAACTCTGAAGGAGGTTGATGTGTGAAGCAAGAGATACCATGAATGGTTTTGTTGCGCCCCAACTATAGACTTGGCCTAACTGTAGTTGGGCACAGACCAAGTATAGTTGGGCACAGACCAAGTACACTTGGGCACAGACCAAGTATAGTTGGGCCGATTCTATAATTGGGGTGGAACAGTTTTACTCACATCTGCAGCTAGATGATTCCAATAGTCCTCATGACCAAGCAGGTAGCCAAGGTGGCTGTCAAATCCTCGATTTAATGGAAGGTACTCGTCAGCAAAGAACCCTAGATGCCACTGTGAAAAAAAAAATGAGTATCCTGATGGTAAGTGTGACGTAATTCCACTGTGAGTCACACCCACTTCACACAAACTGGCTCCATCGATTGCCAGAAGCCCATAGGAAATGCTAAAAAGTTTTTGTCTTTGATGATTTATGTAAGGGCAACATAATTTCTTGACTTGCCTTTCACGTGTGTCTTGCAAAGACTCAAGGTCTTATCAGGGATAGAGTTTCTTTCATAATAAATGTTTTTGAATGAAGGAATGAGTGTTTTCCGATAAAAAAAATGAGTGATTTACTAGGATCTTTCCTCACTCTAACAAAATCCAACATCATATGGTTAGCCAACCTCCAAACTGTTGTGACTCTGATTATGGCGGTATGCATGATACCATGTAAAGCATAATCAGTTTATTAGTGCAGTCCTCAGTCTAACACCATTCAGTAACTCAACACCCAAACTGTTGAACTCTGATTATGGTGGTATGCCTGATCCCATGTAAAGCATGATCAGTTTATTAGTGCAGTCCTCAGTCCAACACCATTCAGTAACTCAACACCCCAAACTGTTGGACTCTCATTACGCTGGTTTGCATGATCCCATGTAAAGGATAATCAGTTTACTAGTACAGTCCTCAGTCCAACACCATTCAGTAACTCAACAACCAAACTGTTGGACTCTGATTATGGTGGTATGCCTGATCCCATGTAAAGCATGATCAGTTTACTAGTGCAGTCCTCAGTCCAACACCATTCAGTAACTCAACAACCAAACTGTTGGACTCTGATTATGATGGTATGCCTGATCCCATGTAAAGCATAATCAGTTTACTAGTGCAGTCCTCAGTCCAACACCATTCAGTAACTCAACACTCAAACTGTTGGACTCTCATTACGCTGGTTTGCATGATCCCATGTAAAGGATAATCAGTTTACTAGTACAGTCCTCAGTCCAACACCATTCAGTAACTCAACACCCAAACTGTTGAACTCTGATTATGGTGGTATGCCTGATCCCATGTAAAGCATAATCAGTTTACTAGTGCAGTCCTCAGTCCAACACCATTCAGTAACTCAACACCCAAACTGTTGGACTCTGATTATGGTGGTATGCCTGATCCCATGTAAAGCATGATCAGTTTATTAGTGCAGTCCTCAGTCCAACACCATTCAGTAACTCAACACCCCAAACTGTTGGACTCTCATTACGCTGGTTTGCATGATCCCATGTAAAGGATAATCAGTTTACTAGTACAGTCCTCAGTCCAACACCATTCAGTAACTCAACACCCAAACTGTTGGACTCTGATTTTGTTGTTATGCCTGATCCCATGGGAAGCATAATCAGTTTACTTAAATGCAGTCCCCAGTCCAACAGAATCGAACAAAACATTGGATTTTGAAGGGTTGGGATTGGTTAGCTTCAAGTCTTAAGAAAGTTTTGTTCACCTTTCCCACAATGTGTGTCTTGTAGCCCTGAAGTTTAAGAAGTTGAGAAATTATTGTCTCATTAAGACCAAGACCATAAGGCTGGGCTCCAGCTATCGTCAGGTGTTGCAATCCTTCAAGAAAAAAAGTTGTAGAAATTGTGAATATTTTTATAACTTTCTGGTAATGAAACCAAGGAACCCTAAAAAGAGGCCTGAAGATACCTGTGAAGAGAAGATGATCAAGAAGTGCTGATTTAGATGTCGGAGAAAAACCTTAACTAGGGCAAACCTACACAATCTGGTAGTGACCACTAACTCAATCCACATGCAAGACTCTGATCCGATGCGGGATTCGAACCGGGGACCACAGAGGCGAAAGGCAGGGAAAGAAACCACTAGAAACGAATCTAAATTTGGTGGCATGGGTGGCGTGTGGGTAAAGTGCTTGCCTTTCACCAATGTGGCCCTGGTTCGATTCCCGGCTAGGGCCATATGTGAGTAGGGTTGTGCGTTGGTTCTCTCCTGTGCCACAAGGGTTTTTCTCCAGTCCCTATGGTTTTCCTCCCTCCCGAAAAATCAAACACTTTCGATCTCAGGCTGTGCTTCATGGTCATATATGGGTTGATGTGTCTGGCTGCCAAAGGCACCCTTGAATACCTGCAGCTCGAACACGTGTAGCTGCATCCTTCGCAATTCAGCTTCTCAGCTGCCAGTAAGGATGATTAGCCTCCAACATTAAAATTATAACATTATTATTATTAAATCCAAAACAGTTCATAAATCTCGCTGTCTCTTCAAAGCCCAAGTTTAAGATTTTCTTTATTACCTAGATGTATAGGATGTCTGCCAGTCAAAAGAGCTGATCTTGTTGGTGTACAGAGTGGCATAACGTAGTAGTTATGTAAAATAACTCCATCCGTTGCTAATTTATCAATATTCGGTGTGGGAATCTGTGTGGATCCATGGAAACTCACATCGTGCCACCCCTGCAGGATCAAGAGGAGGTATTACAATTTAACGTCCAAAAAAGTTTTGTTTTTATTTAATAGTTAATGATGTTTGGTACGCAATTATCTTTAGTGCACATAAAAAGTCACAACTTAAAATGATCTTGCCTAAATGTACTTTGGATCTAAGGCCCAACTATAATTGAAATCACCAGCGGCGTAGCCAGGAGGGGGGGGGGGGACTGGGGGCACGGGACTGGGGGCACGTGCCTCCTCCCACAAATTTCCAGAGCCCCCCCCCCCCCCCGAGCCCCCAGGATCTGTGTAATTCATTAAAAAATGTGGCCCTAGCCCCTCCCCCCGTGAAAAAATCCTGGCTTTGCCGCTGGGTGTAACCATCACATGTAGTCTGCTCCATTAACAATTTGTCTGAAAGATCAAATGTTCCGTTCAATTCAACTCAGCTTCGCCTCGTTGAATGGAGCAATCCATCTTTTAACTCACAAAAATATTCTCCCCATTGCATTCATAAAAATTAATTACTTGTATTTCTACTGGTATCAATCCTCCAGAGAAGGATGTCATGTTGATGACTGTCTGGCTCGAACAACAATTACCAGGAAATTATGATAAATATTTTCTGCATAATTAGGATTTACCCAAGAGTGCTCCAGGCTTTCCATCTTTCACATTATGCTTTGCAACTAAGTCTCAAGGTCTAAATTCAAAACTACAAAAGTGCATCTTTGCATTGCAAACAAAAGAAGAAGTGGCCAACCACACATAAAAAGCCCCATCAGCTCAACATTGGTAAACTGACTGTAAATGCTTCCATTCTTTGCACAAATCAGGATATTTGTAATAAAACCAACCTGTGAAAATGTCAGCTCATTTCGTTGTTCATTTGCGAGGAAACAGTAAAAACACATTCAGCATTTTTTTACGCATTTCTGTAGGCAGAGTTTTCATCTCACATGTCTCACTGAGACGAAAACTAATTTTGGATCTTATTTAATTTTTTTTTTAAACGATAACACTTGAGGCAGAAATATTTCAAGGAAAGTTTTCTGCCATCACTATCTTAAAACCATGTAAGGTATCTATAAATCTGTGAACATTATGTTTTTGTTCTTAACCAATATTGAGCTGGGGATTTAAACGTTCCACAGTGTTTTTCAAATTTCTATGGCACCGTTTGTGTAAATAAAAAAAACCTGAATGAATAAGTTTATTTCACCTAATTAAATTGCAAGGTCAGTACAAAATCATTACAAACAGTCATAAAAAGCAAAAATCAAATGAAATGATCTGATCAGCTGGAAGTCTGAGACGAACTGTTTCACTTTCCAGGAATAGGCAACATTTTGTATGAAGGGCTGTTCCAAAAGATCAGTTAAACTATGGGGATGTAATTTCTTTTATTTTGTATAACTACAGTAATTAAAAAATTAAAAATAACTGAATGTTCCTCACCAAATCATCTGCCACAATAAGAACAATGTGTGGATGTGGAGGTTTTGAGGAGATTGCCACTGGGATGAGGACAAGCAGGATGCTGATAAGAAGAATCTTCATCATGATATTGATGGATCACTCATCTTTCTCTCAGACTAAATCAAATAAAATACTAAATGTTGATTGCATAGGTTAACATGGTTGAAGGTAGTACGACCATCCAAATTAACATTTCAAAAAAAGAAGTACAGCGCCCTGAGATAAGTTACTGTAGGACGATGACATCATGAACAGATGATGACAACATCCCGAACAGAAGATGACAACATCCCGAACAGAAGATGACATCATCAACAGAAGATGACAACATCCCGAACAGAAGATGACAACATCCCGAACAGAAGACGACAACATCCCGAACAGAAGATGACAACATCCCGAGCAGAAGATGACAACATCCCGAACAGAAGATGACAACATCCCGAACAGAAGATGACAACATCCCAAACAGAAGATGACAACATCCCGCATAGGTTATCTCGAGATGACGAATATCGTCTTCCAGATATATTTTTATCTCGGGATAAAAAGACAAGCCAATTTATGTTTGATTGTCAACATCTTCAGGATGTTATCATCCCATAAAATGATGAATATCTCAGGAAGTTGACATCCTACATTCAGGATATCATCATCCTGAGAAAGTCGACATCTTACTTTCATATGATGTCGACATCTCTTCTCTTACTTAGGACATCCTTAAATAAAATATATCGCAAAGACGACATCTACTTTAGTTTAGGATGTTGTTAGGTCCCGTAACCCTCCATCCTGCTTCTTTCCAGAGCTCCGTCATGTCCGTAGGCTGCGATGATCGTTACCCTCTTCTGATATGATCCCAGTGGTACCCGCCGGGCATGGAGGGTACGATCATCGCAACTATTCACCAATCACCTTGCGTATGTAGAGCAAGGATGCAAAGTACAAACCGTGAATGGAGAAAGTTATAACCTTGAAAAACAGCCATTACATTACAAATACAATGTTGCGATCGAGGAGGCACGAGGACCGAAATCGGCAACAAAATCTTTTCAACCCACTCACTTGGTGAAAATTTAGTTCGTGTTCCTTCCTCCAGAAAAAGATCTTTTGCTAATATTTAAAAGGTGATCACCGATCTATAAAGCTACTTAGTAATCAAAACAACAGATCACTCACCCAAAAATTCAGAAATTCACTTTCCAGCTGCTCAGGCAGCCTGCGGCACTAACATACTTTCACTTGTGCTCTGTGACTGCTGTGTGATTGTTTGGTAGAACAACAGAGCGTGAGCAGCCAGCTGCAGCTAGCAGGGGAGGGCAACGGAGACGAGTTTTCATAGACTTGATACTACACCCTCGTTACTGCGCTTTCCTTTGCGTGTTGTACACAGCTAAAAGCATCCTTCCCGCACGTTAATTACAGGACTTGTAACAAGTTTAAAATAACTTTCGACGACGGACGCTACGACTATTTTATGCACAGATTATCTGGTTTACGACGGCTATTTTATGCTACAAAACATTTTTCCACAAACAAGACTGAAAATGCACTTTTTCTGAAATATTTCTTGATGTTTCCACATTCTTTTGCTTTAAATTTTACATAATACCTCTATTTACAGAAAAACAAAACCTTCAAATAAACAATAAAACACCACTGTAATGTTATGCTTCTTTAAAAGTTGTCTTTATTTTTGTAAACTCTACTGTACAATGGCCACTCCCATTTGAAATTTATTGTTAAAATGACTCTGCAAAAGATGTATACATTGAAGTGAGTTTTTAAAAAAGGAAATCTTTTAACAAAATAAAAAACAAGGAGTTCTAGGCGATCTACATCTGTAAAAGTTTTGAAAGTATTTCTTGTTATTAAGATTTTTTAAAGAATTTACTCCACCGACCCGTCTGACAATGACATTTCAAATAAAGACAGATTAACCTTTAGCTACTCTTGGTAATGGTAACATTTTCAAGCAAGTAGTGCGGAAGAATTCACCACATGATATCATAATGCAGGGTGGCTTAGTTCATCTACCATTTAAAACCACAGTGGGTGATGATGAATGGTCAGACAGTAGGAGGGTGACTGTGTACCGTGTACGTATGCACTGTGTACATTAGATGCATTCACCACATTACACCATAATACAGGCTGGCATAGTTTTTTATCTACCATTCAAAATCGCAATGGGTGAAATTGATTGGTCAGACAGTTCACAAGGTTAACAAATATTTAATATAAGTAAATTACATCATGTTCCTAACTTAAATTTTTCATGCAAATATAACTTTGCCTTAAGGAAATTTCAGAGAAAGGTTAACTTTTAAATTCTTCCTGAAAAATAATCAATGACGATCCTTAAAAAGAAACAAGTCATTTCATATGGGATAATTTTGTATTTCCCAAATTTCATTAAAAGTACTGAGTTCTTGAAAAATATTGATGGTCATCTGTCAACAATAGTATTGTTGCCATTGTTACAGTTGAAACAAATCTTCATCAGCTGCTGACAGTATGAGTACTCCTCCTATGCAAAAATAAAATTGTAATTGAAATATGTTAATAACATTAACAACATTAATATGCAGTTCTTATATAGCTTTTTATCACACCCGAAGGTGTCCCAAAGCACTCATTATTCTATTTTTTTTTCTACAGGTATGTGGAGCTATGTTTGAATTATAACACCTATTTAGTAACATAGCACCATGCAATGGTTTACAAGGTGCTATGGCACAATCTACAGCCAATCATATCAGAAAACACCGCGGCAAACCTCTTCTCTTAATGATAAGTGTACTGGGTTCTTTTAAGTGCATTACGGACACAAGTGTCATGACCGGGACTCTAACCCACACTCTGCTGATCAAGAACACCAGAGCTTGAGTCCAGTGCACTTGACCGATCGGACACAACACGCCAAAATGATTGATCGCCAGAGTGGAAAATACCCCCTGATCTTAAACAAGCAATCAAGCACCTGCAGTTTCTCACCCCCAAAAAGAGGAGAGTGCCAAGCACAGCACTGTTTGTTTTGTTTTTTTGTTTTTTTTCGGCACCACTGAGAAACCAAAAATAAGAAAACCATCTGCTCAGCTGAATAGTTACTTGCCTGAACAAGAGGGTTTACAAATAAGCCCACCACCGGAGAGATCATTTGCTTTGTTTTTGCACCTGAGTGATCATTTTTTAAAAAGACAGTCGGCATTCAGGGGCGTGTTTTGGCGACCTTGACCAGAAACAAGTTTGAGCTTCGGTCATTGGTTTAGCGTTTTTGCGTGTTCTGTTTAACCGCAGTGACGCAGCTGTTCCGACCAAACCGTAACCCAGTTGTTGGCTCGGTTAGGCTTGGCTGATTCCACAAACATACAAAAAGTGTCGACAGAATTCTTTTAAATATGAAAAATATTAAAGCATACCAATCCAACAATGTTGACAAAATTACAAAAACTAAGTTCCATTACATGAAAATAAAAAGAAGGCTGTACATCTTGAGAACATTAATTTCTAAGAAATGTACCCACGTCACAAACTGTTCCTGGTTACAGACCCGTTTTTGCGTAGCTCTCAAAAAAATGTTCTAGTCTGTGAATTTGACGTCAGAAACTTGTGTCTTGTCGAGGTCGCCAAAACACGCCCCAGTAGTTACAAAGCAAAGGGAAGTTTGAGTTTCACCCTCTGAACCTTGCATAACATATCAATGTTCCCCACAAAGGAAGATTCTGATACATAAAGCTTTCTTTTCACAAAGGTGAAGCCAAACTCAACCTTTTCCTTTGATGTACTGCAAAATTTCTCAATAACTCTAACTCTTTGTGGCGCACTATATATATTGAATCCCCAAACTCAGCCTTTAGAAAGACTTGTATTCCATAATTAAATCATAAAATCTAACCTGGTATTCGGGTTTCCCTTTCAGGAATTCTTCCCTAGCCGTAAGAAACTCCTTGAAGCCCAGGTCTGGTTGTCTGCAGTCGTTTATACAGCCTTGGTGATCCATAACGAGGTTGAGCAAGGCACACATGAAGTGTTCGTGTGTTGGCGTGTGACTGATTTGAAGTAAACCAATGAGCTGGTGCACCATCCCCATTTTAAACAAAGTGTCTGAATTTACAAAATGGAGGCAAAGGATAAGTGACTTGAAAAAAAGACTGAGGGAATTAACTTCTTGATGCAAGCCAATGAGCAGACACATGAAGGTAGTTGAAAAGTGACTTAAGAAAAGACTAAGGGAATTAACTTCTTGATGCAAGCCAATGAGCAGACAAACAAAGGCAATTGGTAAGTAACTTGAGAAAAGACTAAGGGGATTAACTTCTTGATGCAAGCCAATGAACAGACAAACAAAGGCAACTGATAAGTGACTTGAGAAAAGACTAAGGGAATTAACTTCTTGATGCAAGCCAATGAGCAGACAAACAAAGGCAATTGATAAGTGACTTGAGAAAAGACTAAGGAAATTAACTTCTTGATGCAAGCCAATGAGCAAATGAAAGTATTTGGTAAGTGACTTGAGAAAAGACTAGGGCATTCAACTTCTTGATGCAAGCCAATGAGCAAACAAAGGCAACTAACAAAGTGATTTATTATAAGACTACATATACAATACACTTTTCTAAACTTTGAAGTGTCTAAGATAACAGAAAAAAATGCAACAAGTGTCCTGCAAGACTAAGACTGATGTTCCAACTTCTGCTTTTACATCACATAGTATCTCATGAATATGCACATTTATGCAAATCTTTAAAAATCAAGTCAAAGCTTTAATTGTCAAACCTTCAGCGAATTTGCGATAAGAAGGTTGAACAATCTGAACAAAATGAAGAACTTCATTATGTTTTAAAGGTGTTTTCAAACAGATACTTATTCCTACCTTTAAAATCTGTTGGCATTTGGAAGAAAGCTTGCAGCATGAATGCCGATTTGATTTGTAGTTTCTCAATGTCACTCTGCATGGCACGCATCAACACGGAGAAACCGTCTTTCTCAACAAAAACCGTCTGACAGTCTTGGTTATCCCTCGCTAAACCTGAAAAAATAACAATAACAATAGTGGTTTCTTCATATGGCACGGAAATCTATCACTCAGTGATGCTCATGATGCCTGAACATTATTGCCTCCGGTCACTGGGCCCATCTAATTCATTCCTTAAACCATCTCAGCTCCCTGGGAGTATACAGCCTGTGCTGCCAAGTATGTAGCCCACCAAGCTAAATCAATCACAAGAACCATATCTGCCCTCACAGGTACCCATTTACCCCTGGGTGAAGAGAAGCAATTATTGTTAAATGCCTTGCTAAAGTGTCATGACCGGGATTCGAACCCACGCCCTGATGACTCAGCCACCTGAACTTAAGTCTGATGCCCTAAACCATTCGGCCACGACATGCCAAAGGAAAGAAAACAAATTTTAACGGTAAAAATGGGCCAAAATTCATAATAATTTGTATAGACCTTTCTTTTGTTGATAAACAAACTGCACTAGTTGGCATGGACGGCCGAATGTTAGCAAAACATTCCAGCTTGTTGACAGGCCTTGTGACCAAATTCAACATATTTGTAAGCTTTCTATTTAAAGAAATTACACCTAATTATAGATTGCTTGTTCCCAACAAAATGAACACTATTTTTGTGTAACATTTTTACAAAATATGATTATCATTTTTACTTTGCATTGATGGTGCCACGTAGTTTCTCCAACCTTGGTTGGCAAAAACTTGGGCTGTGATGTCGCAAAAGAATGGTCTATAAATACAATGTAATTAAAAACTCTTACATGACAAAGCATAAAGGGCCTTGACCCTTACAGTAGCTGAAGAGTCCTTATCCACCGCAGCCAGCATTGTCTCAATTCCTCCCATTTCCAGCATCACCTTTTGGTTGAGTGGAACATTCTGGACCAAGTTGGCTATCAAATCAAATGTTCTCCATCTGACCTCTGACCGGGGATGGTCCATTAGCTGTGGGAGAAGTTGTGTGCCACCGACTTTGTGAAAATCTGTGAGCAGAACAGAAGAGAACTGGTAATGACACAAAGGGATCCTCAAAAGAAACTAGCATTTTAATCTGTATAGTCTGAAGACACCTGTGTCGGTGTGTATAGAGATGATGATAAAGACATATTAAGTTTTAGATGTGGTAAAAAAAAAACAAATAGGAAAACCAATTATGTACAGTAATCAGGTAGGGACTGAAATCACAAGACACATACAAGGCTCTGGTTTGAGGTGAGATTCAAAACTTGGTCCACAGATGTAAAAGGCAGGGCAAGACAGCAATATCCCATCAACACTAGAATGTGTTGTACAAATGTAAACAATGCAAATCTACCCAGATGGT
The DNA here is from genome assembly GCA_911728455.2 of Marthasterias glacialis. Taxonomy (NCBI): domain Eukaryota; kingdom Metazoa; phylum Echinodermata; class Asteroidea; order Forcipulatida; family Asteriidae; genus Marthasterias; species Marthasterias glacialis. The sequence continues at coordinate 4,448,425 of OU452240.1, forward strand.
CTGCTGCCACCTTGTGTCCCAAATCACCCACTGAGAATTTATTTAAGACTTATTTATTCTGACCTTGTGCATTATCGATTGTATCGCAGAGGTCTTTAAGATTCTCTAGAGCTTCTTCTACTTTCTCCTCATCTTCCTCTAGTACAGAATCCATCTTCAGTTTCACCGTCTCCAGAAAAGATTTCATCTCCTTGATCTCATCTTTGTACATCTCGGCAAATACCTTCTCAAGAAACTCCTTCCTCTGGAAGAAATTCAAGTATCCAAAATTAAAATTGGCTATCCTCAAACTTGATTTCAGAAATACTTCTCGAAAAAAGAGAGAGACTGCTCCATTAGGCTCCACCCTTTACTGCATTGACCAATCACAACGAGAATGCAGGCCAACAAATACGACTCGTTAAAATATCATGAGAAAAAAATGTAAAAAAGTTCCCAACATTGGGATTGCAGCATCATGACATTTGCGTGTGGCACAGGGTAGAGAAAGACAAGCGGATAAGATCACCGGACTCAAGCTCTGGTGTTTCTGATCAGCAGAGTGTGGGTTCGAGTCCCGGTTGTGACACTTGTGTCCTTAAGCAAGACACTTGACCATTATTGCTTCGTCCTTCGGATGGGACGTAAAGCCGTTGGTCCAGTGTGTTGTGTAATGCGCGTAAAAGAACCCAGTGACACTTATCGCAAAGAGAAGGGGTTCGCCCTGGTGTTCCTGGTTTGATCGGCTGCAGATTGCACCACATCACCTTGTCAACCATTACATGGTGCTATGTAAAGGGACAGGTCTCATACTTCAAAACGTTACTCATCATACCTTGCAGGAAAAAATACTGAGCGCTCTGAGACGCCCATAGGGTGTGATAAAGCGCTATATAAAAACTGCGTATTACTATTATTACATTGTATGGTACACACTACCCTCATGGGCAACAATAATTGACATTTTGTTGTGTGCCCTGAAGAAGTTCGAACGAAAGTGCGTCCAGCAAAAGGTCATTAGCGATTCTGTCCAAAATTGTCTTTCAAGAAAACCGAGAAAGTTTGGGTGTTTTTCTGTTTTTGGAAAAAACTGAATGGAAAAACATGTCTTGGGCGTAATTCTAGCAACAAATATACAACAGTCATGCCCTACTGTTTTTCAAAAAAGCCACTACATTACTTGTGACCTGCTGCTGGGGCAAAAAGGTTGTAATTTGTGTGCCCGGAAAAAGGTCGTACATCCTTACGAGGACAAGAGGCTTTCCCAGCTAGCACTGCATGAGTGCATGGTGAGAGCGTGGTATGCTATTTTTGAGTCTTTCGGGCGGCTGGGGTGGCATTGCATTTGCGCAGCTGGCAGGCTGGGGTTATGTTTAGTAATCAAAGCTATCGCACAGCCTTGAAATCAAGGCTACGCCATAACGTGCGCTCATGAACTTTTACCTCTGAATCTAGAGGAGCAGGTTGTGTTCCCTGTGGGTCCCCCCTCGCTGCCTCTCCGGTGGGTGTGTTGGCGATGGCCATTTGCAAGACGCCTTCCATTGACCTGGGGTATCTATGTTGATTCATCGATGAACTGTCATCTTTGTTTTCACCTGAGCTTGCCATTTCCTGTTTCTTGAATGAATAGAAAATGTGGAGAATTTGTTCAGAAGAAAAATACTTGCTTTGCGCCAAAAGACAAAAAATATTAATGTAACTTGCAAGCACTTCATGACGTGATGTAACACTAACCATGGAGGTCCATGCACTAACATAACAATCTACAGGTACTACCGATAACTCAACCATAACATCTCCCTGCAGTCATCACCTTCATTGACTTCCACAAAAACACAAGGTGCTATCTCTTCCAGCACTGTCATGACTGTAGCAACTTAGACCCAGTGACTGGGGCGCTGTACTGCTTTTTTTGAGCTTTTGACATTATCGGTTGGGCACTGTACTCCTTTTTTTTTATTAAGATTTTGACACTATCGGAATGTCAAAATCTATAAAAAAAAGGAGTACAGCGCCCCAGTCACTGGGTCTAGTGTAGCAACTGTACTAATACAATTTCCATTCCGATCCAGTCCACACAATTTATATAATTATATAAGGCGTACGACCGATAATGTCAAAATCTCAAAAAAGGAGTTCAGCTCCCCAGTTACTGGGTCTAGGTCTACATAATAATCATGGAGGTAGAAATAGATAATCATTCATACAAAAAAATTACATTTTGAGTTTTTACAAGTTTCACTTCATGAGCTCGGAGGTAGAAAATGAACACTGAAGTCTTCAATCATCATGATCATAGTGTTCATTTTCTACCTCCGAGCTCCATGGTGGCGATGCCATCATGGTATGACTGAGCATGCATCGAATTCACTTGGCAAACAACATAAAGGATTAAAGATACATTTTAAAAAAACATACAAAGTAGTCAAAGACAGAAAAAACAAGGAATTTAAAATGCAAGAAAAGAAACAGCATGAACATGATGGAGGTAGTCACTTTGATTTGATTTGATTCGAATTCACTTGGCAAACAACATAAAGATACATTTTAAAAAAACATACAAAGCAGTCAAAAACAGAAAAAAGCAAGGAATTTAAAATGCAAGAAAAGAAACAGCAAGAAACGAAGCGCTTGCACTTGCACTTTCAGAACAAGCACAAAAAAGTCAACCATAATCAATAACCACTCACCTTCTCAACTCAAAAATAATCTGCCAAATCGAGAAAACTTTCAGTAGCTAATATTTTATAAGCTAATAAGTAATTTCTAATAGCATCACTTCCAAGTTCCAGTTACCACATGGAGGAAGAAACACAAATGACAAGGATTTTTAAGGAGAAGGAGTCAGAATATTCCAGAAAGATTTGTAAGAAATTTCTACGCATGTGTGTCTCTGAACTTTGAACTTGTTTATCATCAAATCTCCATCCACCACATCACACAGGTAAAATCATGAAAATGAAAGGACTTGTGCGAGTCTCTCTCCTACCTCCTTAAACGGCGCCCTCAATCATCAGAAATTATCCAGCCGCTCAAATACTGACATCTTTTAATTTTTACGAAAACAGTCGGCTACAAAATTCTTCAAATCGATCTCTTCGAAAATCATTTCACGGTAAGTTGTAATGAAAAAATTTGGTCAGGAACATCTGATGTTTATTTCTATACCTTGTAGTAGCTGTTAAAGTTTATAACTGACTTTCCTCGAATGCTTTTTCTTTGGAAGTTGACGTCAAGTTGGCAGAAAGCGTTCTTGACAACGCTTTTTTTGTGCAGTGTCAATGATCAGTCCGTGTCCCCCCTGCATGAGCTTGTGCACAAAAATGTTATGTTTATTTTTGTTCAAATGTTATGTCGACTACATTCATTATTACAAATTGTGTGCCATTGACACTTAGACATACAGGTGTATTTTGTTTCTAACTTGTTACTCTATGATGGCTTGTTTTAATTTAATTTTAGGGGAGAGGAGCTATAAATAGCAAAAAAAATGTAATGTGAATAAATGATTGATGACAGGCATATTTAATTATTATGACCTGACAAAAAGTCATAATAAATATCAAAAAGCTCTATTTATAGAGAGGCATATTGATTTTTGTAAATGTATATTAAATTCCAATCATTTTAAATTTGTATGTTATAAATTGGAATTTCACTCCAGACAAAATTAAAATGGTACAATAATATCAATTCATAATCAATATCATTTTCCCCGTGCTTTTAAATTTTATGACAAGCGTTTCATAGAAATAATCAACAAAGTCGTACATGAAAATTGTATTTTGTATTTTAATTTTTGTATTGTATTGATACAGTGATACTCATGGTACAGTGATGGATGTGATCATTGATTGGATGTGACTAAGATTGAAAGAGGAATTGTGGTTAATCAAGTTTAAATTTGCCATCAATCATTTGTAATTTTAATCAAAGATCATTAGGCTAAGTGAAGTAAAATAAAATAATAAATGAAAAAAAGGATGAGACAATTTTTTTTTTGATCCAAGATGGATATTTGTCCCCCCCCCCTCCAAAAAAGAAAAATGTCCTCCATACATTTTCACTAAATTTGATGTTTTCTGATAGGCCTATAGATGTGACATATTTTGACACTTCAAAAAAACCAATATAAAATATTGAGGTGGCCTTGAAAAAGAAAGCGATTGGGGACAAGATTTTTTTTTATTTGGCCTAAATAATATATGAAAAAAGCATTCACCATTCAAACCATGGAAGCAAGTAAACGGTCAAATTGTCACATTTAAAAAATGAAAATGTTCAAGGAGATTTTGTGGTTCTGTATGGTTTACCCCTTACTACCTTACTTTTACAGATCATTCTCCAAGTGACAAGAAAAAGTTTGAAATCGATTCAGATTTATGCAGACTTAAAACAAGACCAGAGACATGTAATGACCAGCCAGAAAATCTTGGAAGTAGCTTTTTCTCATGGGAGAAGTATGAGTATATTTCCACCAATAGATGGCTGTCAGTAACATTGTAACATAGATCAAGGTAAAGATGCAAAACTACTGTTAAATAAAATTACAAAATCAGGCCAGACACTTCACGGAGGCAATGGAGGCAATTGCCTTCATACACCTTGGTCATTGCCTTGGGGCCCTTTGAAATGTTCCAGAAGAATGCACACTTCCCTCACAGATGTGCCCTTAACCATGTTAACTGCAAAATACATGAAATTGTTACAGCTTGGTACAAGCGGGGTTAGCAGCCCTACATTAACCATTGCACTGATGGACTCTATATTAGAATTCTTTGTTTTTTTTAAGGGTTTTTCTTCATATTGGGCTTTATCTTACAGTACTCGTCAATCCTCCAATCAGATTGCACAATGGGAGTTTTACAATAAACCATATCATACTCCCAGTAGTCTGTATTGCACTCTGCGTATTTTGAGTATCATGTGGAAAATGACGTTCTAAAATTTGCGCGCTGCACATTTTGCTCTTCATCAAATAATGCTCAAAGTTGTATTATCTTCCAGTTGACCGGAAGATAAATTCGTTATCACACTCATACTCCTGGAATACGGGAAAACATAGCGCGTCTGCGTCCCATATCCCACTCGTCCTTCGGCTTCATGGGATATGGGACGCAGAACGGCTGTATTTCCCGTATTCCACTCGTGCTTGTGTAGTAACCTGTACTTTTATTTGGCAAATAAAATGAGGAAATCAAGTGTTGGGAGATAATTTTGTGGTGTATCATGGTAGTGTGGTCTAGCACATCAACTCAAGTTCAGGGGACTGAGTCATCAGAGTGCGGGTTCGAATCCCGGTTATGACACTTGTGTCCTTTAGCAAGACACTTTAAATCAATCATTGCTTCTCATCACCCAGAAGTAAATGGGTACCTGCAAGGGTATAAAATGTTGATGTGAATGATTGATAACCTTTATGTCCATTTGGCTGCCTTGCTGCATACTCCTAAGGAGTTGAAATGGTTTCAGGAGTTCTCAGGGCCCGAGGAACAGGGGTAAAAATATTATACAGTCCTCTAAGAGGCCTACTTGGCTTGAAAAAGCAGCCTATAAATACACATAATTATTATTAATGTTTTTATTATTATTATCCATTTTCTCACACATTACAACATGCATATCAGACAGCAGAACATTTTGGTACTGGCATGGTGTCAAGTTTATAAAAAATACATTTTTGAATTAATAATTGTTTTCAACCATTTCTTTAATCAAAAATGTACAGTATCACACCTTTAAATTCAATAAACCTTGGTGTCGTCGATTTTGTTGTATATATACATGTATATATATATTTTAAATCTTAATGCAGCCGGCCCTGAGGTCCACCATGGCGTCTGTCCACATCACCAATTTCGGCAGTGTCGATGTCAACCCGGAGCCAATTCCGGTGGAGGATACAGAATTCCTACTGGAGGATTACCTGTCAGCAGCAAAAATGGTAACTTGAAATTCTATGGCCCTTTTTGAAACCACGGCTTTGGCTCCGGATTCGGCTCAGGCTAGCTTGGCCCCGCGGCTGTTTTGACAATTGCGCGTGCTTTGGGGACGCGCTCAGGGCTTCAGACGAGAGGACGAGGCCTGAAGCCGAATCCAAAGCTGAAGCTGTGGATTAGAAAAGGGCCTGAATCAGTTTTTACACCTCCTCCATAACTAGCTATCCATAACTTTTGCCAAACTATGTGTTTCAAGTTGTTGAGAGATTCATGGAAAGAGTTAACACTAGATATTGAAGTCAAGGCGCTAATAAACCTCTGTTTGTTACCCTTGGTAAGTATTGAGCCTCAACTGGTTTTCTAAAGGAGATCTTAGTTCGAACTTCTACAAAAAGCCATTTGTGAGTTAGGTTTGAATGATGTCTGGTACAATGCCTTGTTTGGTCAAAAATGAATGCTCAATTTGTATTCCTCAGACTATATCCAGCAGGGATGAGATTCCTCCAGATTTTTTTGAATTTCCAGATTTTACAAAATTATTGTTGTGGAATTATTTTACTAAAAAGAAAATGTTGAATGTCTTTTACATACATCCAGGCCCTTGTAAAGCCTTGTACACCAAGGTGCTTGCCTCATCTACATTTAAGCACAGAATGCTGCCATTGATACGGGTTATGGCTTGGTTGGTAGCCACCAAACCCTCCATCTGTGTTTCATGGATTTTCCATTTTCATCCACTCTCATCCCTGATCCAGTGTTGCTATGGGCTTTTTTGCAAACCTCAGCTTGGGCCCCATCTCCAGCTTTGGGCTCCTTTTGTTGTTGGAAACACTGTGCAAAATGTACACTGCTCCAAACTTGATGACGGAGCCCAAGCTGGAACCAGAGCCCCATGCCGAGGTTTGGAAAAGGCCCATTGTCACATGGTTAGGGCAAGCTTTTTCTTAGTAACATAAGAGAGATGACAAATGCCCATACCAAATTCTCAATGAAATGTGTGGCACAAGGATACTGTGAGGTTGCAATGCAAAAGCTTGTCCCGAACCATGCGACGTAGCAATGCTGGATTTAGTCTCAGGAATTCAAACTGAGCATTCACTTGTAACCGAACGAGGCAGTGTACCAGACATCAGTCAAAATCTAACACGCAAGTGGCTTAAATTCAAGTGGGGCTCTTTGGGATGATAGATGGCAGCAGACATATCAGGTATTTTCCATTGTTTACATAATTCTGAGCATGCGCACATTTCCGAGAACAATATTTATACCTGGTAAGTCTGCTGCCACCATGGCCACCTAGTGTCCCAAAAAGTCCCCCATTGGGCAACTACCAAATTGCACCTACACATTCTTAGAGAATTTAATTTTGCTTTTTATCTTAAACCACAGAAAGAAATGACCGGCGTAGATGACCTCGATGAGGTCAAGTTCTTAGAGATGAGGGTTGACACCACGGAAACAAGTCTGGGTAACTTTGGTGAGTACTTTACAACCGAGTCTTGTCAAAGAACTAACACTTGTGTGCTAGGGCCATGTCAAAATTAAATTTGGTTTATACCCCGTAGCTTAAAAGAAATTAACATGGTTGTACCCGGACCATGTGGAAATTACAACTGTGCAGGAATGATCTTTTTGGTGCTGGCCATGTGAAAACTAAATTTAGTTTGTGTATCTCATGAAGTCTTGAAAAAAACTGGTCATTCATGATTTTTCATTTTGGGGGTTAATATTTAAGGGTGCTATCTCATTGCAAATTTTCATAACCTTTGACCCTGCTCTAGAACTACTTAAACATGAGCTTTTTAACAATAATGCCTGCCCATTGTACAGTGAAGATGGAGTGCAGAGTAGTGCACGTTAGGTCTACACAATTGTATATTACCAAAAATCAATTTACGTTAAACCTATTATCGATAACCAATCACACAATTATGCATCACACCTACAGGTACAATGGTGCCGAACCTAAAGCACCTTAAACTAAGCAATAGCATAATCGCTACGGTTCGTGACCTAGGGACGTCATTAGAGAATCTCCGTGTATTATGGATGTCAAGATGCTGCCTTTGTGACCTGGATGGCATGGGGTCAATGTCCTCATTACAGGTAAGCATTCTCCTGTTTGTAATTGTGACATAGTAGATTGATCCAATAAGCCCTCGCCCATCGAATTCCTTGCAATGGCACTCATCGGTGTTGTATGACTTGTGACTCTGACTTGAGTCACATTATTGATTACTCGACCATCTGGACTCTAGCTTGGGACTCAGAATTTGGACTCAGACTTGAGACTCGGACTTTACCTTTGTGACTCGTAACTCAGACTGGACCCAAATGACTCATAACTTGGACTAGACCCAAATGACTCATAACTTGGACTGAACCCAAATGACTCATAACTTGGACTGAACCCAAATGACTCGAGACTTGGACTGGACCCAAATGACTCGGGACTTGGACTGAACCCAAATGACTCATAACTTGGACTGGACCCAAATGACTCATAACTTGGACTGGACCCAAATGACTCATAACTTGGACTGGACCCAAATGACTCATAACTTGGACTTAACTCGAGGATTGAGGACTGGAATAGAAAACTGGTGCTCCTGTTGGCTGGACGTGTGTGTCTCGGCTTTCCGATCAATGAACCAGCAGACAAACTGTGAAATGAAGGGGAATCACAGGTTAGCTTAACACTTACAGTCCAAATTCCTTCTAAATCCAATTCGAAGGAGTTGGGTCCTCAGGCCCAAATAACCAGTGCTTATCATAGGATCAGGCATTCCAAGAATGTCTAAAGCCCGGTTTATACTTCACGCGAAAGCGAAGACGAAGTGAATTTTGATGACGCAACAATTCAGTACGCGGTGGTTTTTCAATTTTGACGCAAGAAAATTTGCTTCGCTTTCGCCATTCATGTGAAGTATGAACCGGGCTTACGTCCAAACAACTTGGTGTGGTGTGACATTAAGAGAAGAGGATGTTGCAGGAATTGTCGTCACGTGCTAGCCAAACTGCCTAGTCTGTAAGGGTTATAATGCAGACGTATAACCTATCAGCTGATCAGCTGTTTTCCTCATTTTTGGTTTCTCAGCTGTGCCATTGAAAAAAAACAGCTGAAAGTCTTTACTGTGCCTGGCACTTGCCTCTTTTTGACAAGCTGCAGTTGCATGCCTGTTGGTTAACACTACATGTATCCCAGCCTACTTTTCAGATCCATGCACTCAGGTTTGAATCCCACCCAGGACTAGAACCTCAAATGAGGATTGAGTTTTCAGTACTCAATTTCACAACGAACTAAGGGTGGTATGGGTTGCACGTGTGTAAAGCGCTTGCCTCTCACTAATGTGGCCCTGGTTCGATTCCCAGCTAGGGTCATATGTGAGTAGAGTTGCGTGTTGGTTTTCTCCTGTGCCAAGAGGGTTTTTCTCTGGGCCCTCCGGTTTTCCTCCCGCCGGAAACAATCAAACACATTTTCGATCTCAGGCTGTTCTCTGTGCTCATATATGGGTTGATGTGGCTGGCTGCCGAAGGCGTCCTTGCATGCCTGCAGTTCCAACATGTGTAGCCGTGTCCTTCGCAATTCTGCTTCTCAGCTGCCAGGAAGGATTATTTATAGCCTCCCAAATTGTTATTCTTATTATTCATCTTAAGATGGGTTGTCACCATAGTGATTTGTATTGTGACATCACAGTTTGCTAAGTAATTAAGACTGATACACTGCTTGAGATTAATCTTAGCTCTTTGTGAAACCAACCCCAGCACTTACCTGATAACAAAAACCAATCAGCACCGAACTAACGTTGATGTACCAACAAGAACAACGACCTTACTCCATGCTCGCTGATGTTTACATTGATGAACATTATTCACTCTTTCCCTGCACATAGACAGAATTTAAACACAATTTTTTTGTCTTTTCTACGCTTAGGAGCTGTACCTAGCATATAATGACATTTCAGACCTTAGTCCGTGCAGCATGCTGGAGAAGTTGCAATTACTGGACCTTGAGGGGTAAGTCTGTTCCCAGACCTGCATCAAGGGGTTGCCATTTTGTTCTTGTTTTCAACTGCTATGGACCTTTCTTTTGTTGATAAACAAACCGTGCTGGTTGGCATGGACGGCCAAATGTAGCAAAACATTCAAGTCTTGTTGACAGACGTTGTGACCAAATTCAACATTTTTGCAAACTTTCTGTTTGAAGAAAATACATCCAATCATTGTTGGTTTGTTTCAAAAAAATTCTAAACAATTTTTGAATATTTGTGTAACATTTTTACAAACTGTGATTATCTGTTTGCTTCGCATTGATGGCTCCCCGTAGTTTCTCCAACCTTGGTTGGCAAAAACTCTGGCTGTAACATTGCAAAAGTAAGGTCTATATATATCCACATAACCAACCTTGGTGGGAAAATAGCTCCGTTTTTAAAATCTATAATCACAGTGTACTGTTTGTTTTGGGTAGCACAAATGATTTATCAGTGAAATTGGTAGTTACAAAGTAAAAAAGAAAAACCTTATATCAGGACTTTGTATGTTTTTGATCATTAATAAATTTTTTCCTTTTTAATTAAGTGCATACTTTTTTTTCTTCACTTCTCCAGAAACAACATAGACGACATGTCACAAGTTGAATTCTTAAGCCTGTGTCCCAAGCTAGCTACACTGACGCTGGAGGGAAACCCTGTGTGCCTAGCGCCCTCTGTTGGCTACGATAAGGTCCGGCTTGTAATAACAACGCAAGTTGATTATTAAGATGGATTTCAACATTTTGAGACACATTTTGTAAAAAAAATAAATTCACCTTTAAATGATAGATTCAGCTCTTTCACATAGGCCCTTTTGGAAACAACGGCTTCCTCTTAAACATTTACACTTTTGTAATATGGAACTTCAAACAGACCGACAGTACCTTACCCAGAGCCAAAGCCGGAGCCATGGGTTTGAAAAGGCTTTAGACTCTGGCTAGGGCTAGGGCTAGGGCTAGAGCTCTGGCTAGGGCTCTGTCTCATTACACTCCTCCATGTTTTCTGCGGTCGACACTTGACATCACTCGCTTGAATGTTCTCCGCACAAACAAAATTCTGGGTCAAAAAGCTTTCAGTGTAGCTGGTCCAATGTTTTGGAACAATCTTCCTGCTGTTGGTAGGGAATTGGTTAGTTTATCTTTATTTCGTAAATTTCTCAAGACTCACATTTATCCATATTAATCTCTTTCGTGTGCGCTATAATCTTGATGGAACAGCGCCTTACAAATTCTAATTGTTACGTTTTGTTATGTTATCAATTTTGGAGCAGTGTGTATTTTGCATGGTGCTTCAACATCAAATGGAGCCAGGAGCTGAAGCTGGAGTCGGAAGCAGAGCCAAGGTTTTGAAAAAGCCGTAACTCTCAAATACTAAACATTTCTCTGAAATAAGAAAAAACAAATTTATTCGGTGAATGTTTTATTTTTATTTTTCTTCAGGAAAAAGAAGGGTTGTTTGATTACAGAGCGACTGTTTCCAAAGCAATCCCCCAGCTCAAGATTCTTGACGACGAACCATTGTCCATCGTGCCATCCAGCCTCAGTGGGGCCTTCCCCAATCTGAGTATGGAATGGCTGCTGGTCAACGAGGCTATAAAGGACCAGGGGTCAACTGAGAGTTTAGAGGTCGAAGGTAAGAGGTCGTAACCGTTAGTAATAACTCATCTGGGTACAGTTTCATAGAGCTGCTTAACAGCAGATTTGGTGCTTACTGTGCGATTTTTCTATTTCATAGCACTGCTAACCGTAAGCACATGAAAAGACATGCTAACCTTCCAGTGCTTACTGTAAGCAAACAAATGACGTAACAGTGCAAATTCTTGTTGAATGCGCAAGCTGGCCTGCCTAATTTTGCCAACATGTGAAATACATAATTTGGGAGGGGCTATTTAATGTATCAAGCAATTTATTTGTGCATTTTTGATCTCATTTTCTTGGGGGCGGGGGTGGGGGGGGGGCAAGGGTTCTGAGCAATGGAGGCTCCTGAGCAATGGGGGCTCCTGCTTCCCCCCCCCCCCCGTCTGGTTACGTGACTGATAATTAGGGCCTTGTTTAACCCCCATTTAAACTCAAATTAATGTCACCTAACCATAGAGGTGTATTGGAATGAAGATGTACTCACTATGGCTTATGCTACAGTGCTGTACAACAAAGGAGCCATTTTGTAAGTGGGCAAGTTTTTGAAAAAAATTGTTTTATAGATGCTAGACCAAGCACAGCAAGACCATCATCAGCTTCTGGCCGACGCCCAGGTTCAGCTCGACCAGGGTCCTCTAGGGCAGGGGGGCGGCCGGGGAGTAGCATGGGTAACAGGCCCGGTACCTCGTCGGGCAGGAGACCAGGCACTGCCATGGCTGAACGACCCGATACAGGAGGTAAGGAAACAACAAAGTTTATGCTGTTACATTAAACTTTGTGCAGTGTCGCTCTGACGATTATTAGACATCTTTAGAAAATGCATAGAATTAGATTTCTTGAGGGATTTACTGAACAATCTACAAAGATTTGGCTCGTCAACGATGTAAATAAATATCGGCGCTTATAATAAGCAGAGAAATTTACGCTTTACTTGTGCAGTCCTCAATCCAACAGAGTCAAAGATAACCTGTGTGTAGATTTTGATGGGTTGAGTGATGGTTAACATCGCAGGCCTGAATGCTTTGTTCTTTAAAGGGCACCAAGGCATTTTCTCCTTGGTAAAGGGCACCTCCATGAGGACATTGTAAATTTCTACTGAAACATTTCAAGGGCACTGAGGCAATGGCTAGGGGGCATGGAGGCGATTGTCTCCATGAAGTATCAGGCCTGCATTGACGTTCATTTTGATGAAATAAATACTGATATGTTTTTTTGAAGGTTCAGATATACACCCGACACAGGAAGATGCGAGTGATTTAACCCATGGAAGTGGTGGGGTGATCTGCGGCAATCCAGTCCGAGCTCTGAGAAACAGACGGAAAAAGACTAAGGTATGACCCCTAAGTAAACCCACGACATCCTCGCCAAGATTAAAAGCGAGGTCATAATATTTTGAATGACCTTGCTACTTGCGAGATACATACATACATACATACATACACCAAGCTTTTATATAGCGCCATTTCATTTAGACCACAGCGCATTAGAATATTACCGTCGGACTGAACTGCATATGTGAGGGACTTCCCCAAATGCTCCTCTACAAATGTTTACAGTGCTGCCAGCTCAATATTGGATATTGATTGTTATCGGCACAAAAAAGTAACCAGACTATTTTTTGTGGGATTGTTACCAACCTTAGAAATAGAACTCAGAGAATGCTGTGTGTGTGTTCTCTGTGCATAATCTGCTTTGGGGCAATTCATGCGTGCCGCCATTTTAGCTGTATGGCAGATTTCCTATTGGTTGATCTGGTTAATTTTGCCATACCGGCATGTCACATGGTTTGATACTAATTGTCCACAGCTGACATAGAGGGCGTGCACAGCAGACACAGACGACAATAGAGCTCAGCATTCTCCCTGTTCTATTTCTGTTTTATCATGGTTACCAGCCAACACTATGAATGAGTTTGGGCTTCTAACATGCCAATTAAAAAAGGTTTGCTGTTGATATAATTGTTTTTATTATTAATTTCTGGTAATGAAACCAAGGATGCCTCAGAAGTGAAGTTAATCACTGTAGCTCTCAAGCCTGAGGAAACCTGGGCCTAATGGCTCTGCTTACCGCGGAATTCTGCGCTCATGCCCCGTAGAATCGCTCACTTTAAAGTGCGCCGTAACCGCAGAATTCTGTGGCAAGCAGTGCCGTGAAATTGGGCCCTGTAGATAAGGATACTTGCTATCTGAACCAGAAACACCGGGGTAATTCCCTACTCTTTCACTATAAGTGTTCTGGGCTCTTTATCGTGCAATACCCATCCTACTTCACGGGACCTACGGCTTAACGTCCCATTCTAAGGACAAAGCAATTATGGTAAAGTGTCTTGCTCAAGGACACAAGTGTCGCGCCTGGCCAGGCCGGGATTCGAACCCACATTCTGTAAACTACAGCACTTAAGTTCGGCGAACTAGACCACTCGACCACGTCATGCCACATTGTAAAGTATGTTCGGATGTATCCATTGATTTTTGTAGGAGATTGTTATCCCACACCAAGCCCCGAGTTTATTCTCAATGTTCAAACATCAGCCCGATCATACCTATGCTACGGAGGACGACGACGATGGAATGAGCAAAGAGGACATCTTTGCTGAGCTCTTTGAGTGGAAGAAACAGCACGAGGAGTAAGTCTTGTTCCCTGTACACACAACTAGTGATCACAAGTACTGATTGCCTATCAAAAAAGGATGCCAGTCTTTATTTCACTACCAGACTCATGCAGTATCTGAATTAGTGAATGGCGTTGAAGCATGGGAGGATCTGAACAACAACCTTAGCAACAGCCACAGCCGCCATTTTGGACACGGCCTGGTGAAAGTTGGTTTTTAACATTTTGGAAAAGCTCATCCATGCTGTCCTTCAAGAACAAAAAATGACTCGTCAAATTTCATTGAAATGCGGTTCACATCTTGATCAATGAGCCGTCCAAGATTTGTGTCTGTGTCATGGTCACAAAATTAGTATTACTGTGGGGAGGGAGAGGGGTTGGGGGCGAAAGGTTAGAGGCTGTGTTCTTTGCCATTGGCGACTTTTGTTGCCCAAGCTTACACACAAACAAACACTCAAGCCTGAGCACAAAGGCCATTTGTCATAAAGCTATGGTTTTGTACATGTTCATCATCCATACCCAAGCTTACCATCATTAGAATGAGAAAGATTGGATCTTTCTAATGGTGGTAAAATAAACTAAGGTTTCTATTTGCAATCCCTTCAAACTAGGGTGGAAAGAGATTTGAAATACCAAACGACTACAAGTGCCATATGATTGCGTACAAAAAGGTGTTTGAGTTTACAGATCAGGAAACAAAGATCAAGAACTTGGACCTTTATTGACCGATCTCAATGATTTTTAGATTATTTAAGTAAAACTTTTATTACTTATTTTGCTGTAAAACAACGTCTTTAAGGTGATGATAGAGTTTGTAAAATTGGCCTTTGAACGAAAGCTTTCTGTTGTGTAAGAATGTACGCTTCACGCTTGAGTGGTTAATCAATGAGGTCCTCAGCAGTTGTTTACGTCCAAACAATTTGGTAACAAAAGGGTTATGATTTTACTCTTCACCGATGTGTGATGAAGAACTGTATACTGTAAGTTCAAAACACTGTGTTTTTGTTTTTAAAGGAAAATCAGCTCTCGATTGAAAGATGCAGAGCCTCAAGTTCTGAAGATTCATCACGATGACGATGAAGAAGACGACGACGACGGAGCTACCAGATACAAAGATCATCTCATCAACAACAATCCCTACTCAGGATATGATGAAGACTACGGGATTGAGACCACGCCATCACCAACATCGGATTATCCAGAGTCGCTGGCTTCAGGAGGTTTCGACCGTCAGCCGACCCCGCCGAGATCAGCATCACCCAAGATGCCTAAAGCTCCCAGGAGTAAAGGCACACCAAGGCCTAGGACAGCCAGTAAGTTCCTTTATCAGTTCACAGGATGGTACATGGTCACTTATTGGCAGAGGTATTCAGTCAGACCTTCTAGTTTACAAGAAGCATATCACTAAACCAACCTTACAATGAAAAAGTTGCCCCTATTATTTCAAGAAGATTTGCAAAATGTGGTAGTAACCTCACAGTTCGACCTAACCAGAGTCTTTCTCCAAAGCTGAGTCTTTGAGCCTTTGAGAAAGACTCTGCAAATTTCGAAATGGAGGCTACCGCCACAGGTTATTTTCGTTTATAAGCAGTTTTCAACAGCTGTTTCTTTTTTCTTCTTCTTTTTTTTCTTCTTTTTTTCTTCTTCTTTTACAATCCTCTTTCCTTGCAAGACAAAGAAAAAATCATTAAACTCAACCACAACCAGTACAAAAAATGCTTACTTTGAGCTTGCCGGCCAGGATTTTATGTAGTTATGTTTCCTTTGACTGATTCCCTGCTAATGTTTGCTTGGGCCAACTTTTTCATCCAAGCCAACCTTGCCCCATGGTTTACTATGTAAACCCTGGGATGGAAACTCCTTACTTGGACCCTGATTGGACAACGACTTTACAATAGAAACAAACGTTAAACAGGCTATTAAATCTGGTAACGGGCAACGAGACTATGACGAAGATGTGAATTTCGAAAAGCAGCCAGACTATTCTAATTTGCATACGTATCCCAAAATTTTGGATATGCAAATGATCAAAAACCAGGGTGAGAGAGCGGTCAACCTCGTACTGCTCGACACACCCTGGGGACGAGGTTGCACCTGCTCCATGAAACCAGCCCCTGGTGGTATTTTTAGAGATTTTTTCTTGTTATTTTTTAGATGATTTCAGATCAAGGAAAGTCCGAGCCCAATCCTTTGAGGAGTCGGTTGGTATGGAGCATCGTCTCAATCAACTGAGTCTGTCTCAAGATGACGATTCGATGGAGTTTAGTGATTCTGGACAGACAAGTCCAGCTACGATGCCTTACTCACCACCCCCAGTCGTATCAATGGAGAGCAGACCATTTTCTGGTCCAGTGATTGGGAGCAGAAAATTCAAGTACGCTCTATGTTTTTCTTGAAAATGTTCACAGGAGTTTATAACCGTTATAATCAATATATGTTGATAGCAAAACTGTTTTATTATATACATTTTAAAATAACTGGTCATTTATTTTTTGGAGATAATTGTGAGAATGCTTCCTGGAACTTCAATTAAATCCTAAACTTTGTGTCGGTTGTTCCCAACAGACTCAGTGCACAAAGCGACAAACCAGAACCAAAGATCATCGACCGTCACCAACCAATCATCCGCTCATCCATCAACACGCCCCCTAATCTCGCCCAGCGTCTCTCTCGGCTTGCAAGGCCATCCACTGCAAGAGCTGCCATGCAGATGCAGCGCCCTCTAACAATACCCCCAAGAGAACCTAGGTTCAACTCCTATGACTATTCATCATGAGCACTGGTAAACAAGGTTATTTAAAAGTAGAGCAGATTTGGGTATAAATCTGGTTATGAATGTAAATCTGGTTGTGGGGTCAATCTGGTTACGAATGTAAACCTGGTTGTAAGGTCAGCGTGGTTATGAATGTAAACCTAGTTGTAAGGTCAGCCTGGTTATGAATGTAAACCTGGTTGTAAGGTCAGTCTGGTTATGATTGTAAACCTGGCTGCATGGTCGGTAAATCTGGTTATGAATGGGTACCTCATTGTAGGATTAAACTGGTTATAAATATAAATGGTTATGAATGTAAATCTGGTTGTAAGGTCAGCCTGGTTATGAATGTAAACCTGGTTTAAGGTCATTCCAGTTATGAATGAAAACCTGATTGTTGGGCCAATCTGGTTATGGATGTGAACCTGGTTGTAAGGTCAATCTGAGTTTTGATGGAAACCGGACTGTCTGATTGATCTGGATAAGAATGAAAACCTGGTTGTAAGGTCAATGTGGTTATTAATATAAACCTGGTTGTAAGGTCAATCCGGTTATGGATAGAAACCTGATTATCAAATCGATCTGGTTTTGAATGAAAACCTGGTTTTAAGGTCAATCTGGTTATAAATATAACCCTGGTTTAAGGTCACTCAGGCTTTGGCTGTCAACCTACATATTGTTTGCATTTGTTATGATCAGTTAGGTGTGAAAATCTTAACTTATACACTCTGGTTAGCTTAAATTATTGCGGAAAACGTGAAGATGAAGGTTCACTGTTTTTTTTATTTTGATGAACTTTTTGGATAAAATTAGTAGCCGTTTAAAAAAATAATCTTGTTTGTTTTGCGGCTTTAACACTAAACGTACTGCCATTGAAATACAACAAAATAAGGAAAATTTTTGGCTTCCAAGAAATCCGTCCAAAAATGAAAAGTAGTATTGCTCATCCATAGCTTGGGTTGTATTGTGGTTACATTGCTCCAATAATGGTTTTACAATATTTATTATTTTTTTTCCAGAGAATCTTTTTAGCTTTTCTGTTCTTGTGCCGAATCCATAAAGCAATATTCTTTGTTTACTTGTTTTCATACCGTATAAGGACACATGTGACTGGACAGAAGTTGTCCGTTTTCTTTTTTTACCGTCCATGTTTTCATACAAATATTTGTATATAGTAAATGAAATTTCATGTAATAAAAGTACTATTTATTACTGTAATGGAGGGCATAGCAAGTGAATTGAAATAAATTTAAGCTCGGAAATCTTCCCTCGTCAAGAATCCATGTGACATTAGGGCACAAGGGTTAAAGCTCTGAAGTGAAGAAATTCCCTGTTGTCGATAAATTGAAATCTAGCTCAGCTAAATCAGGTTACCAGCCAAAATGTATGATGACATGTATATGCTCAATGGATGTAACTGGTTCCTTGCTTAATTTTGTTTGGCAAGTAAATAATTATGGTTAGCATAGAAAATGTTTGCTTAAAAATTTGGCCCCTGCTATAAACAACATTTGCTTCTCAACTGTTTTTTGCAAGGTCCTGTTCGATAAGAAATGCACTGCCAAGGTGGTTATGCTTTAGCGGGAGACCAGGCATACCACCATAATCAGAGTCCAACAGTTTGGCTGTTGAGTTACTGTATGGTGTTGGACTGAGGACTGTTCTGTCGAACTTATCATGCTTAGCATGAGGCCAGGCATACCATTATAATCAGAGTCGTTAATGTATGGTGTTGGACTGAGGACTGCACTAGTAAACTGATCATGCTTAGCATGAGGCCAGGCATACCACCACAGAGTCTAACTGTTTGGGTTTTGAGTCACTGCAATATGGCTTTTGGATTTTGTTAGATTAAGAAAAGATTGCGTCCAAACTGTAGTGTTCACATTTAATCAATTCTGTTAAGAGTGTGATGTACAGTACTGAGGTGCCTGTAAAAATTGTCAAATTATTTTTAAAGATTCCGTCCTCCTGTAAATAAGAAGTGCCTGAAAATAAATGTCCTGTTGAAGTGTCAAAAAGAAAAGTGTCCACGTTTGAACCGAGTTGTTTGTTTCGATTTTATAGCATATTTGTCTTGTTTTTTAATGCTCTAAATGCTTTTACACTTGCCAAGCACATCCCAAGTACTAAACAGGTGAACAATTATAAAAACATGCAGTTCTTATAAAGCGCTGCATCAGGCCAAAAGGGCATCTGAAAGCGCATATTGTTTTTACAATGTAATCAAGAGTATGTTTGAACAATGAGACCCATTGATATGTAAGGTTGTAAGGTGATGTGGTGCCATCTGCAGCCAACCATGCCAGAAACACCAGGCAAACCTCTTTTCTTACCAATAAGTGTACTGCCTACTGGATTCTCAGAATCTGTCTTTGCACCTCCAAAGGACAAAGCAATTATGGTCAAGTGACTTGCTCAATGAAAAAAGTGCTTGGGTTCTGAGCAGGGGGGATTAAGCCCCCCCCCCCCCCCACACACACACACCCCACCTTCTTGAAGGAATAAAACAGACTTGTACCATTTTAACCAAACTTTTATTTATTTATTTATATATTAATTTTGGTTGTGAAGCCAAGGATTCTCAGAAAGCGAACTTCATCACTATACTAGCCAAGAACCCCATGGAGAGAAGACAAGGAAGTAAGTTTCAGTTTTAGATGTGGGACGAAAAACCTGAGATTTATTCCAGGGAAAACCCAAGCATTCAGGTAGGGACTGAAAACCCAATCCACATAGTGCCCCTGGTGAGATTTGAAATGGGGTCCTAGAGGTGGAAGGCGAGGAAAGATACCCTTACGCCAACCTGACCACCCATACATTGTAAAAGTCAAAAACAGACAAATTTAACATCTTTATGTAAAGTTCTCAACTTTTTTTTATTATCTTGCCTCCCGCTATGAATAAAAATATGATTCAAAATCTGGATACAAAAAATGTTGTATTCAGTTATTGAAAAAACTTTTTTGTTTAATTATTTCAATAATGTGGGAAAAAAGTGTGGACTGAATTTTTTTTAAGGTCTCCTGAATTCACGTGTACTAATGCACAGGATTCAAAAAAGTATGACAGTCGAACTTGACATTTTTATATTAAACTCCTAATAAATTTCTCTATGTACATGTACATAAAATATTTAAAATAATAGGTATTCACAATCACAGCAACTCAAACAGTATTTGTTTTTACAACCTAACAAAAATGCTTGCAAATTATTAAGGACGGATAGCATGATGAAAGACAACAGCTACTAACGCTTATCTCAGTGACAGCTTCTGCTAAGCAAAAAACCTGTTTCAGCTGAGCAAATTTCTATGCTCAACACTTCTTTGAAATAGACCATTTGCCCTTTTCGAAACCATGGCTTCAGTTTGGACTCAGGCTTAGGCTACGGCTTAGGCTCTGGCTTAGGCTTCATCAGTAATTTTGAAAACGTGCATTTTCGTACAGTGCTTCAAAGAGATAGACAAAGCCGAAGCTGGGGTTTCAAAAAGGGCAATAGAATGCCAAGCGGAAAGCTGGTAAACATGTTACGGTATCATTGGTTTCCCGACGGTACCCTGCTAGCTTTGGCTCTTTGGGTAAATTTGGTTAGCATATTTTCTACTTCACTATCAGACTTAATCGACGAAAAGAGAAGAGGCCATTTTTCCAAAAGCTGTCGGTTAGAAAAACTCATGCATTCAGTGCCGTGCTGGTAGTTTGGGACCTTGAAAATGGCCGACATGGACATGAACAGGAGCAAAAAAAAAATAAAAAATAAAAAATCACAAGCCTCACAAAAAAAACAACATCTTAGGCCCATAAACACAGCCGAGAAATACTACCTTGCTGCTTTATGAAGGAAACATTACTCTTATGTCTTATGTTTCCTGTATCATCTCGCTTCTGACTGCATGCAAACTGGCCTGTGTTGTGCAATGACCCCAAAACTTGTATAGCTATTGTGGGTGCAACCATGTAAAAATCTCTTTTGGGAAGAGTGGTTGCTCTGAAAAGAGCCGTTGTGGTCTCTACGTTTCGAACAGTATATTCTGCTCGTCTGCAGGAGAAATAAAGCCAAGGATTCTCAGAAAGGAAACTTAATCACTATACTAGCCAAGAACCCCTTGGAGAGAAGACAATGAAGGAAGTTTCAGTTTTAGAAATATTCCAGGGAGAACCCACGCAATCAGGTAGGGACTGAAAACCCAGTCCACATAGTGCCCCCGGCGGGATTTGAACCGGGGTCCTTGAGACTTGAGAGATGGAAGACAATAATACTCCTGAGACGATCAGAGTAAAGTAAATGTCGAGATCACAAAGGCTATTTTCAAAGCCACCACTCCTCCCAAAAGAGCTTTTTACAAGGTTGTACACGCAATAGTTACAGTAACTTCTTATCCTTCACACCATGCAAAGCTTCAAACATCATTTAGCCTATTTCTTCTTGGCAAACCTCATCATGGCATGAGATTTAGGGTGACCCTGGAAGCCGCCTTGAAACTCGACGATCTGCGGCTCGGTGATTTCAGTGGAGACCTTGGACTCGTGCATTATGGGAGAACGGATGCTCTTTGCGGAGCGGCGACCACTTGGCTGTGAAAATATCACACAAAAAGTTCAAACTAGCACATCGGCTTGTACATTGCAATATTGTAAAATGGTAAGAGATAAACATTTAAAATGATTACATGTTCATAAAACATAAAATGTAAAACAATTATGCAAGGAATCTGAAACCAACCCAAAGTGTTTCAACATGTGAATGGCCATGCAGACTTATACTGAAAATAATTTGAGTGGATTCTTTTGATGTTTAATTTTTAATTTCAAATTCTGATATTTCAAATGAACTTCTATACCTCGTGACTTTTTCGGCCACTCTTCTCGTTACCATGGTCATTGGGCTCCGCCCTCTCCATTATAATACGGTAGCCACTCCCACCATCACAAGTCCTTGGCCTTTCCTCGCCGATTGCACCGAGACTGTCACTAGAGGGCGCTATCCCAAATCCCCGCATCTGAAGCGCAAGCTGCTGCACCTGGACAAACTTATTGGTGCTCTGAGGTGAGATGACCCGATCTGCATACAGGTCGTCGTCATACAGATTGTTTTTGGGGCTTCGTGATTGGCTAGTCTGCTTTAAGCTGTTCCGCCTCAGTGGCTGCTGCCCTTTCATTGCCTGGTTCCCCGCAGATATGGTAATCCTGCCTGGAGTTTGCGGTCTATTGGGAAATGGATTGACTGTTGTGTATGCCGTTTCTTCCGTCTTCATAGGTGTGTACTTTTGCATGCTGTCTGCGGCTTGGCTGGAGCTATTAACGTTATAAGGGGATGACACTCTATACCGAGCATTTTTCTCCGAGGATGACGGGCGCGAGGGGGACCGGCTAAACTTTTGATTATTTTTAAAAGTGGAACGAGATGAATGCCCATCATGGTGTAGGGGCTCAGAACTGATTGATGTGACACTTCGCTGACCTGCTGACTTGACCCTATTTGACCCTTGACCCTTTTCTATTTGTCTTTTCTGATGCTGCTGTTCATGGGAAAGGTGTCTTGTTCTTAGCATCCCAACTTCGTCTGTGGGCGTCCCCCGTGATGTTTTCGGCTTCCGAATTTCCTTCCAAAGTTCCGTATCGGTATCGGTTTCACTGGTCCCATTCTTAAGGCGTTGTGACACTGTGTCACCCTTTTCAGCAATGACTGGAGATATTGCACCCTGGCCTTCTGACCGTTTTACAGCCTCCTCCCCATCAACCTTCTCATGTAAGTTCTCCATCACCCCTGCATTGTTGTTGATGTTTGATGCGTGGGTTTGACCATTCAAACCTGCTTTCTTCAAACTGGCGACACTCATTCTAAAGTCTGTCTGGATCTCCGCTGGCGACTCCGTCCTCTTTGTTTTAACAGCAACACTGCCTCCACTCTTCCCGTCCAACTTTGACGAAGAATGGGCCACACCCTTCCCATGATCCGTCTTGCCGGTAACCACAGAGTTTGAATAAAAGTTCTGGGCTTTCTTGAAGTGATGGGAGCTCTTAGTGTTACGCTGCTGAAGTGATGTGTCTGTTATCGGTGTAGCTTCCGTAGAACATCGATGAGGTTTTGCTTGCAGGGCATTGTGTTTCCTTTCGACCAGTTTGGAAAGGGATGAGGAAACCGGTGTGGGGACGTAATACTTGCGAGCTTCACTTTCACCCTGTAGTGACAGAAAAAAAAAATTGGGGTGGGGGTTAAAATTCATCAACAAAACAACTTGTATCATTGACACTCAAACCTGGATCCACGGGCTTAAGTATTAGCGATGAATTAATATTATTTGTAACATTACAAATAATATTCTTTATCCCTGATGCAAAAATTAACATCTATCATAATGGTTGCGGTACCTGCTGCTAATGGATTTGACCTGCCTCTAGCTACCGGCAGTCTCGATAGTCTAGTTGGTAAGATATCTGCTCTAGAATGGGGGGGGGGGTCATGGGTTTGAATCCCACCTGAGGAAAAAAAGCCTGTCATTTTTTTTCACAGCACTCCGGAAAGTACTGAGTATACAGTGCTTAACACACATCGGTGTATGGACTCGGGGAAAGTACTGAGTATACAGTGCTTAACACACATCGGTGTATGGACTCGGGAAAGTACTGAGTATACAGTCAGGACAGTGCTTAACACACATCGGTGTATGGACTCGGGAAAGTACTGAGTATACAGTGCTTAACACACATCGGTGTATGGACTCGGGAAAGTACTGAGTGTACAGTGCTTAACACACATCGGTGTATGGACTCGGGAAAGTACTGAGTATACAGTGCTTTACACACATCGGTGTATGGGTAAAATATTACAAATACTATTCTTTATCCCTGATGCAAAAATTTCTGATTTTCGTTTGGGTGTACAAGGGCCAATTTCACGACACTGCTTACCACAAACCACTGCGCTTACGGTACCCTGTAAAAAAAACATGATGAACGGTAAGCACAAAATATCGCAGTAAGCAGTGCCATGAATTTTCCAAATTGGTTGCAGAGAACCTGGATAAGAACCTGACCTTTGACATTTTTGTTACATCTTTGGTTGCCACTGCATTGCTGGTAGTGGTCCCTTCGCCGGGTACACCGTTCTCAGAGTTGCCTTGGGGAGTGTAAACACTGTGCCAAGAGAAACAAAGCAAAAACAGCCCGTTATTAAAAAAATGTGCACTTGGCTCATTCTATAAATTTGGGGTCCGTTTTTTTTATTGTTGTTCCTGTTACATCTGACGCAAGATTTCATACATTTACAGCACACTTTTTGGTGCCTTCTACCTCCAAGAGTGATTATGTTAACGCAAAGTACATGCTCAACAAATCAAAACAGTTTGAAGTCAAATTTAAATATATTTTCAGATTAAATTGCACACGTCAGGTGTAACAGGGACAGGAAAATGTCACACTTTGAACCCCAAATTTATAGAATGACCCACTTTCAGTAGGGGGCTTCAGACAGGCAGGTAAGACCCTAAGGCCATGTCCATATTGATGGCTACGGCTACGGCTACATCGCCGCGTCATCAAGTATAGGACGTCCATAGCAACACCCTTAGCAACAGCCGTAGCTGTAGCTGCCAATTTGGCTACGGCTAAGATCTGTGTGACTAGGACGGGTCAAAATTCAAGTGTTGAAGGGCTCAATTTTTTATCACAGAATTTCACAAACCATAGAAAAATCTTGCTCAGTAAAACAGGTAACCAATGAAAATTGTATTTATGTGCATTTATAAATGCAGCTGACTCCCTGCTAATATCAACTCAATAGCATTTTCGGCTGGTAACCTGAATCTGCTAAGCAAGATGTTGTTTTTAAACAGCTTTGTGAAAGTGGGTCAAGGTCTAGACCAAGTGATCTGTCTCATGATTGCATAGTTAAAGTATGTCAAATATTAGTTGGGATCAAGCCTGAATCAGTGGCACACCCAGGAGGGGAAGTGGCTCAACCAAAATGGCCTGCCATTTTTTTCTGTTTTTTTTTGGGGGGGGGGGAAGGGGCTTAGTGTGGGGGAGGGGCTAAGTGTAGGGGAAAACAAAAAAAGGGAAAAGAAAATTGTGGGATGTTGGAAAACTTGAAAACCTGCTGTTCTGTAGTTTAGTGTTTATAGAAATCAAACTCAAATTAAAACAAAATAAAATCAGGGTGTGCCACTGTTCTGAGTGAGGAGTCACACCAGTAACACAAGAGGAATCTAATTGTTAGTAACTA
The DNA here is from genome assembly GCA_911728455.2 of Marthasterias glacialis. NCBI lineage: Eukaryota > Metazoa > Echinodermata > Asteroidea > Forcipulatida > Asteriidae > Marthasterias > Marthasterias glacialis. Next base: position 4,473,600 of record OU452240.1, read on the forward strand.
CTGGAAACGGTTAAAAATCAAACAGAAAGAGGATTATTAAAATCAAACAGAAAGAGGATTTAACCCAATCACAATTCAGGCAAAAGGAACTCGGATAAACACCAAAATGATAATACAACTGCAACAAATCACAGTTCAGAAATATTATTACATAATAAACTGTGTTACAAACAAGAACAAGAACATATCAATGCAAACCCATTGACTCATAGATGGGTTGCAATAGAAGCCATTTTGATGACATTTTTTTTCGGCTTGTTGCTGCATTAAGCTCTGTAAATTTCAATGCAGCTTGAGTTGCTCACCAACCAATCACGAAAGGAGTTTATGAACTGCCCGCGTGCCGCATGCAGTACCTACGCGTAACGCACAGGTTCTGTGCTCAACAATGTGCAGTAATTAATAACAATAATAATAATAATAACTAGTTCTTATATAGCGCATTTCACAATAACGTCTCAATGCGCTTTACAATAGTGCCCTGGTCATTGGGCCAAAAGCATGCCTGTAATCTTTCTCAGCTCCCTGGGGAGTATACAGCCCCGAGCTGATGTGGCGCTTCGAAGGCTTTTTCAAGCACAATATCAACCTCTACCCTCCCAGGTACCCATTTATACCCCTGGGTGAAGAGAAGCAATTATAGTATAGCATCTTGCTCAAGGACACAGGTGTCAGTGGACCGGGATTCGAACCCACACCCCGATGACTTGACCACCAGAACTTGAGTCAGTGTCATCCAAGATGGCTGATTTTTCCCACTGTTGACGTCATGTGCAACCCATCTATTGGCACTTATCCTACGTTGTCTTGCAATACAGGCCTGATACTTCACTTAAGAAATGAAGGCCATTGCCTCCATATATTCCTAGACATTTGCCTTGGGGCCCCTTGAAAAGGACCATCGTATGAGTGGGCGGGGGTGTATAAAATCGAGCAGGTAGTAGGGTGGAGTTCACCAGTTGACGTACATCCACGAAAATATTTTTCGAGCCAGCAAACGGACAATGCTGAAACATGCCATTGTGTAAAATCAGAATACTCGAACAAAGGTCGCCCAGACAATCCACTGCTGAGCATGCATAGAGCACGCACACGCCATATAACACTTCGTTTCACTCACACAAACAGGACACGTGGCGCTCAAAATTTTGCAAATTTTGGCTATTGTGTAGGCGTTATTCGAGTAATCCCCGATTCCAGATCTTTGTCCTTTTGTTCCAAGAAGAGGATTACGAGAAATAGAAAGGCTTCCACCATTGTTCATTAATTGAATTTCGGCTCAATGGAGGTACGAGTAGTAGTCAGAGTGAACCAGGGATCAAATAATTAAGAGTACTCGCATCAGCAGCAACGTCATGCTATTTAATACAAAGCTTGATATGAGTGGGATCATGCAAATTAGTAGGGGGAGCAATCGCAGATTTATGAATGGGTTTTGCATCAACTTCAAACTCATGCTAATTACTACATATGCACAGATTCCACATTTAGTGATGAAGGGAGGGGTCATGCAAATTAGTAGGCGGAGCAAACTCAGATTGATGAATGAGTTTTGTATCAACAGCAAAACTCATGCTACAGTTGCACAGATTGCACATTTGGCGATGATGGGAGGGGTCATGCAAATTAGTAGGTGGAGCATTCTCAGATTGATGAATGAGTGTATGATGCTTGAATGTGTAATGTGGGGGTAAAACAAAATTACGGTGAAGTTGTGTTTGATGTTAGGTGTCTCATGATAAATCACATGACGGGTCACATGATCATTACCTAGACCCTCTACCGGTCTCTGAGAGAAGACTAGAGGCGCTGGAGGAGGCTACAATCTGAGGGATGGGATCTACAGCGCCATCTGGTGTGCCTGTTGTGTGATGAGTGGGAATGGTAAGAGATGGGATCTAATAAATCTTGATCATACATCTGACATGAGATTGGATGTGTGAAATTTTGGAGTAATAATGGGCAAAGATGTTAAAACAATGAAACAATGTTATTTATATACTGTTCTTATTTTCCACAGAAAATAAACAAATATAAAACAAGTTAAAGAATATAGTCCCCTTTCGTCAAACCAAAAGCTGATAAAAATAGTACACTGACAGCGTAATTTTTTTTACTTCTTTCACAGAGATGTGTACACTTTGTGCCCACAGGAAATCCAGGCTCTGTGGCCCTTTTGTAAACACATGATAATATGAGTCAAATCATTCATACACTACCCTGCTTTGGCGCCCTCTAGTGTCCATGGATGAAGCAGATAGACATAAAAAGAAAAGCTTCACTGCACAGAATCAAAACCCTAATCCAACCTTAAACCAAAACCCATGCAGCAGTGTGCTTATAAACCGGATTGAAAGCGTGCAGTTTAGTTAACTTGGATTAGGAAGCCTACAAACCTGGTCTATCCTCACGGTTAAGTGAGTCTTTGAGTGGGAGCGAAACATTAGATCCCGCTACAGTTCCACAAGCAAAAAATGTTCAAAAAATAAATGAAATCAATTACATCATCAGGATCACATCAGTTCTGATGACCAACATCACATTGTACATGTATGCTTTTCTTGTAATGCTTGCATGCAGTCTAATTAGGGGCAAAAATTCCAAGTATGAGCTTCCCAAATGCTTATTAAAAGTATATAAGATGCAGCAGCCATCTTTGTCAAAGACCCTGTATCCAACAGCAATTATGAATACAATTGTTTACAGTACAAAAAGGGTACCAGACTATTTTCACTTCGAGCCTCAATTCGGCTACATTGACATGAATGTGTGAAACAAATTGTTTTCAACAGGTACAAATATCCCCCCCTGCCCCGCCCACTTGGTCAAACTGTTTAACATGATGCAGCCATCTTGTTTTATGCCATTCACATCAATGTAACCAAAGTGAGGTTATAAGAGATAAAAAGTCTGGCCCCTTTATGGTATAATGCAATTCAGTATCTTTTAGTGCTATTGCACATAGGGAACATGACTTTAATGACACATTGTGAAAACCTCCTGCAATGTGCAGCAGCATCTGACACCATGCATTTAGATTCATTCCGGTGCAGCAAATCATTCAACCGTGCAACAGTTAGCGTAAATATCTTACCTTGAGCGCTGTGCTTTGACAAGGGTCTATCATGACCGAGAAGACTTCCGTACGAATGTCTGAAGAAATAAACATCAACAATTTTGAATTAATTTAATTATTAATTTCCTACACCTTTAAAACAATTATCTATTAGCAAAGCACCTTCTACCTGTTCGTCCGGACAAAGGAATTCCTGACATTCCTGACATTATCTCAACTCCTTAAGAATATGCAGCCCCGGAACACAAACATCCATCTAATTGATCACAATAACAATTTCTATTATCCTTGCAGGTACCCATTTTACTCCTGGGTGATGAGAAGCAATTATGGTTACTAAGTGTCTTGCTCAATAACTGCCAGCAACTTAATTATAGCATGAAAAAACACGAGCCACAAAAGAAAATTAAAAACTTACCCATCGTAGACCCCAAAGCTTGTAGCTGATGGACTTCTACATCCTTTACTATCTAAGGATTTGCTAGAGATTCCTGTATCAAAAACAAAAATAATGAAACGTTCAAAAAAGCAATTTTTAAAACCTTAAGGGCTTCAAATGGATTAGTTTTTTGAATGAAGGATCAACTGAATGCACGTTCACTAGCCAGCAACTTTTTTTGTAAAAACCAGGCCTCGAATTAATCCGCGGCACCCACAACAATTGCTGTGGCGCCCTCTGCTTTTGCTGTGATGCCCTTTGAGAAGTCCCAACACAAATTAAATTTTTTCTCATAGAAGTGCCCCCTTTGCATGTGCCCCCTTCAAAAGCGAAGTTCAAGTGGAACAAGAAATGGGAAGATTGCGGAGAGGGCAGCCCAGACCTTACCTCTTCTTACAAAGTCAGAGTAGCTCTGTTGCCCGATAGACCCTTCGGATTGCTCGTCGAACGGTGAGGGGTGGGTCTTGATAGGACTAGCTGAGCCTGCTCTTGGCTTCCTACCAGTCTGAGGTCTGTCCACAGACAAAAATTATGAAAAAAGGTTAGAAAAAAACAAGAGGTGTTCCGGGCGGAAGACAATTTCTTGCAAAACCAAAAGGAAATCAATATACGCAATCTCTTCAGTTTGGAGTGGAATAATCCGAAATGCCAAACACCTACAGAGCACCATAAGGTTGTGTACAAAAAAGTGTTTGAGTTTACAGATACAACTGAGGAAACACAGACCAAGAACTTGGACATTTTATAGGCCGATCTCAATGATTTTTGGTATGGATTAACATGAAAGGGAATTGAATAAGTAAGACATTTTTCATGACATATTTTGCTGTAAAACAATATCTACCAGGCGAAAATAGAGTTTGTAAAATTTGCTTTGGAACAAAAGCTTTCTGCTTTGTAAGAATGTGTGCTTCATGCCTGGTGAGTGGTCAAAAATAAGGTTACCAGCAGTTCTTTATGTCAAAACAATTCGGTAACAAGCGGGTTAATCATTAAAATTAAAAAATAATGAAGAAATTTGTTCTTCAAATTTTTAACAGCTCTGGAAATGGAATATCAAACATAGATAGGCCGTGTCCGAATGAATGGCTTCGGCAGTGGCTACGGCCGGAACGCCGAGGATTCCTATTCTTCAACGTTGTGGTTGCAGCCAGCGGCCATAGCCGTAGCCGAAGTCGCTTGATTCGGACATGGCCATAGTTAACATGAAAAAAGACAAGCACTGTAAAATGGCTGGGAAAAAAAAGACAGTGCCCTCATGAGTCCTAACATCTCGTACCTGGTTCTGATGTGCTGCGCTGCTTGTCTAATGTACTCGTTGAGAGGTCGTTGTTGCTGCTGTAGAGCGTTCATTGTGACCATGTGGTTGTTGAAGTTCCTGTGTTGGTAAGGGGAGAAGGCCGGTTGGGTCACCTTCTCAACGGTCGTCTGCGACTCACTAGGGCAGCCGTTCCAATTATCTTGGGATGGGAAATACAAATATTAATCCATCTAGATATTTACTCATGTAAACCCTTTTACTGTCTGACCATTCAATATCATTGATTGTGGTTTTGAATCATAGATACACTACGCCAGCCTGCAATCCAACATCATGTAGTGAATGCATCTACACAGTACACAGTCAACCCTCCTACTGTCTGACCATTCAATATCATCCACTGTGGTTTTGATTGATAAACTATGCCAGCCTGCAATCGGATATTGGAATCAGATGACAAGACAAGCCCATTAACCTTTTTGAGGTATGATGGACACTATAGAAGTGCAGTTTGGTTTGGGTGTATAGCCTACAGACAAATTTACCCAAACCAAAGTGTCATAGTACTGTGTCCATCACATCTCAAAATGGCTTATTCAAGATGGCCAGGATTAATAAAGTGAACCTGACAGCCCATTAAACCAATCTTAAAATAAAAATAATATTAATAATAAAGGACATTTATATTGTGCAAAACCTGTATGGATATACTCTACTGCGCATTACAAAAAACCAAAAGAAATAAATACAAAATACTTGAGAGAATTAACCGTGAAACAAATGGGTTTTTAACTTGGGTTTAAATACATTAAGTGAAGATGAATGTATAACACAAAGAAGGAGATTATTCCATAGTGTGGGAGCAGCGCTCACAAATGCCCTATCAACGAGGGTAGCCTTTGATGTTCTTGAAGGGTAAGCCAACAATGTGTGGTCTTGCGAACTCCTGAGACGGTGAGATGTTTGAACAAGTAACTTAATGAATCTTTAACAAATGCAGTTAATATTGGCCCTTTTCGAAACCACGGCTTCGGCTCCGGACTCGGCTCAGGCTAGCTTGGCCCCGCGGTTGTTTTGACAATTGCGCGTGATTTGCGGACGCACTCAGGGCTTCAGACGAGAGGACGGAGCCTGAAGCCGAATCCAAAGCCGAAGCTGTGGATTCCAAAAGGGCCATAGTCTTACCTGAGAATGAGAGCCCTGCCAGCTGGTTTGCTACGTACTGCTCTGCCAGCGCCTTCTCATGGTGTGGGCAGAGTCCCTCTACATGAGCCATGGGTATGCCCGAGGCGGTCAACGTGGCATTTCCTGCAGAATAGCGGAACGAGGGTATCTCTGTCATGATGACCGGGTCACGGTGGAGTGCGGTGAGGATATGGTGCAAGCACGGTGCGGGAACATTGGGGGTGTTTTGGGGTGTTTTTTAAGGGGAAAGAGAGAATTGTTATTGGTGTTTGTGACATGGAAATAAATGTCGATAGAATTGAGTTGGATTGAGGTGAAATAATTGTCTTGATAATCAGAAACAATAGTTAAACGATTTTCATAATTTATGAAATAAGGTGACAATGGAGTGCAGAGGAAAAAAGTATGGTGAAAATATCACTGAAAAAGTATTCATATTTTTGAAAACAAATTAAGTTTATCAGGTGTATTTCACAATTATTTGTTCATCGTTACCTCATCATATCTTTATCTGACCACTTTTTTGATAACCAACAATACTACTGATAATAAATACACAATTTTTAAAGAGCTTTATCTACGGGTGTCTGAAAGTGACCTTTAGCTTATGACAGTTACAACAGTGTATTTTGAGTTATGACACCAATTTATAAAATGCATGGCACGAGTGTACAAGGTGATGCAGCACAATCAGCACCCAACCATGCCACAAATACAGGGGCAGATCCCTTCTCCTTACAAGTATTGCCCCAATTCACGTGACGTCATCAACACAATAATCTTGGTTGTGCCATTTTGGAAGTCAATGTCTGTTTGCGTAAATGCAGCGTAATGCAAATTTTAGGCGACGCTGCATTAATATATAGATACCTACAGACTCCCAAATTAGTGAGCGTGGCACAGTCATCGCGTGTGTGCAAGGGGTCAATACGTGGTTCTCTTCCGTGCACTGCACGACACAAGTGACCTACAACCTACGTTCAGCCGTGACACTCCACCTCACTTACTTTTTAGCTACAGTGTGGTTCTGCCATTACAAAACCAAACCAAGGCTGGAAGGAAATAAATAGTCTGGTCCCATTCTAAGTATACAGAGAATCAGTGTTCATTACTGCTATTGGACACTGGGAACCTGACCAAGTCTTCAACAGAGATAACCTACCTTGGGTTGCAGGCTTCAGTACCCCACTCATCAAATAGGCATTAGTCAGAGCTTCCAAATACTCCGTCTGAAAATGGAAAACAAATATTCTCATAAAATTGTTCATTCACTAGATATTTTTTCATGAACTCTAAAATGTGGTTACTTCAAGTTAGAATGTGAAATTCCAAGATGTTATTTTTCACAAGAATGCTTCCAGACCGAGCCCGATTTAAAAACAAATTGTAATTGAAAAATATGCTAAGAAGAAAATTTTCTTCCAGAATAGTAAGATTAAATTTGCAGCGCTTACAAAATATTCATGCGTTAAGCACAACACAGTGGGGAACCAATTGCATACAACAGAAACATCATGTTATTTTGCTTGGTAACCAGTTTCGTCTTAGCAGATTTTTTTCCAGGACTTTGTAGATTTATGCATTGGGAGACTTTGAAATACTAGGTGGCAGCAGACTTACCAGTTAAATTTCCATTGTTCGGTAGTTCTGAGCATGTGCAAATTTCGGAGAACAATGCATTTACCTGGCAAGTCTGCTGCCACCTAGTGTCCTCCAAAGTCTCCCATTGGCGCCAACCATTGTCAAGTTCATATTTTCCCTCGCTTCCTTACCTTCTTTAAGTTTTTATCATCGCATCTTTCTTGTACGAATACAGGCATGCCGTCCCCGGTCTTGTTGACGCCAGGTCTTGTCCTACTGGCTGAGTGTAACGTTGACCGGTCGGTGTGACGATACTTCATCCGCTGGTTGTCCTAATTAATAAAAAGCAAAATCATTAAGTAAACAAAAAGAAAAACAAATCATATAAAGAATACCTTGTAACTTTTTTATTTACCTTGTCTTTCTGGTAACCTTAAACACAAGTTTCTGACTTAAAAGACACTGTCTGAAACAACTTCAGAGAGCTGAGCAAAGGCAGGTCCATTACCAGAAATAGTTTGTGACATTATCGTTCTCATAATTTACAACTTCAGTTATATTTTCAAACAATTGAACTTATACTTTTAAAGAGTTTTGTGAACATTATTGGATCAATGTAACCATTTCAACCAGTTGGCGCTGGATGACGTGAATACATGCAAATGTTTCCCCTGCCTGGAAATGGAAGCCGTGTAAAGACGCCATTATGTAATTTCGGACCACCAGAGCAAAGGTTGCATGGTTATTCCACTGCGGAGCATGCACAGACCACACACACGCGATCTAACGCTTCGTTCCACCCACACAAGGACAAAAAGGTTGTGCATTTTGCGGCTATTGAGAGGTTTTTTGTGTGTAATTCCTGATTATAGACCTTTGTCCTTTTGTTCCAAGAAGAGGATTACGAGGCATCGAGAGGCCTCCACCATTGTTTATTCATTGTTTTTCGGCTCAATGGAGGTAAGTCAGAGTGAGCTGGCAATCGAGCCATGGTTCCGTGTTTAGTTTCACTCCTATGCAGTAGGTAACGGCCGATGTTTTGCATGAATTTGACATTTTCTTGATCGAGAAACAAAACGGACGATCCAAAAAGAGAATCTTTGTTCTCTTGGCATTGTCAAGTCAGGGTTTCTTTGTGCCAGCGGTACCCTCAAAGAAAAAAGATTCTGGCGGTTCCGCCAAAAGAATCCTGCCAGGGGGGGACGGAACAAAAAAAGAAACAATCCTGGAGGCAACTGGTTAAAGCAAATTCCATCAGAAGTTTTAACTATTTTGTAAAATCTCTAATATTGATGCTAGGCCTAATCCCAGCCAAAAGCTTGGTTAGTTTGAACTGGACAACTAGGTCACCCACTGCACCAACAAAGACCTCAATGGCAAGATTGATAACTTGCTACTTTTTACCTTCTTTGGTGTGGGTGGTTTCTTCTCCTCCACTTCCTTCTCCTTTGCCTTCTCAAGACTACTCCTCTTCTTGTCTCGTTCCTTCCTCGTCTTTAACTTTTTCTTCTTGCTCAGCTTTTCAAAGGACAGAAAGAAAGGGCAATAAAATGCAGTGATGAAGGAGAAACCCTCAGAAACCTTACTTGTTTTTCTCGTTTGAACCACTTAACGCCCGATGACGTGTACATACATACAAGGACACGCCCACTTTTGCACACCGAGTTGTGGGGACTCCCTATTGTTGTTGTATTGTCCCTTTTCTATTGAACTACCTTGTGGGGACGGGGTTTTACAAAGAAAAATGTTGCGGGGACCTTTGTTCAATTGTATTAATATCCCCAAAATGATGTGTGTGCCTACCCACAGACACAGAGGGAAGATAAAAATGCATTTAAAGTTCCCTTTTGTGTTCCATGATAACACTCGCAAAACATTCAGTGAGGTACAAATTTCAACAGCGGTAGGCGTGATAACACAACCGGGGATTTCATTGTGTGGTGTTCTGAAATTTAACATCGTGGGTGGAACCGGAAAAAGTTTTGGGAACCGCGATCCAAAATGGTGAAGAAAGGCCAAAAGGAATATCTCAACTGAAAAAAAGCAGGCCTTGATCTTAACCGAGGCCATCGAGGCCATTGGCCTCATGCCCTGTCGAGTTGGCCAGCATGCCCTTCAGAAAAAATTGCACTGTCACTAGCAAGTTGGCCAGCATGCCCTTGTACAATTTCTCTGATTTGATCGAGGTCTGAAAAAGTATTTCCGAGCTACCTTTGGTGCGAGTGCAAGTAAATGGACAGGAAGACCGTCGTCAACAGAGCTGTCTGAACCCGTCGTGCTGAAAAGAGACATGAAATATTCAAAATTTAATATGATTCGGGGGATCAACAATAAAGTACGCCACCAAGAGTTTGGAGAGACTAAACACAAGTTCCAACAGCTTTGGAAGTTGCTAAATGACATTCCCTAATTGGAAATAAAAATGGAACAGGCTTCAAGTTCACATCCTTTACCTTGATTCCAGGGCTGATGAATAATCATCGCTGAGGTCAATGATTCCATCGGTGGGTAGGGGTGTTCCAGATCGCTCCAGATGACGGAGGATCTGTTGCCGGAGTTTCTCCTCCAGATCAGACAGAATTTGTTCACACTAGAAAAAAAAAAATGTTTTGAACAAAATTTTATGATATACTTTGTACAATTTTGAAATCTTTGCACTTTTTTTCTTCTTGAATGAAATCTTACATTTACATCCATTCACTACACACACAATAACAAATTTGTTTCATAAATCAAAAAAGAAAACTCAACAGAAATTTGAAAACAATATTCAGTATTGGCACATATCTAGAAATGACACAAAATTTCACATTTTGATACATGCAAAAACACAGTCAATTGGAATGATCGAATAATTGTTTTATTCAATAGATCAACAAACAAAAGTGATCTATGGAAAGTAAATACACCAAGATAAACAAAATACCAAATATAAAAATGGATATATAAAACTTGACACTATGCATGGTGGAAACAGATAATAAAATAAAAATACACTAGCTATAACACCATGTAGTATAAGGTCTCTTTTATTCTGAGAAGAGCTGGATTAGACTCGACTTTTCGATCAGTATGCTCTGATCATCTTCTGTCTGTCTGTAGAAGGCTCCAGAAGATGACCAGAGAATACTGGGCCCGATTTCATTGAGCTGCTTCAGCACAAAAAGCAGCTAAGCACAACAAAAGTATGTTTACCAGAATATGGTCACCGGCCAAAATACCATGCCACATGTACAATCTGTGACTGGTTTCCTGCTTAGTTATGCTTACCAGTAGTAGAAAATTTTTAGCAATATTTTCCGCTTAAGCAGCTCTATGAAATTGGGCCCAGGGCCATATTTTATAGAAATGCTTAAGCACAAAAAGTAGCTCAGCACAACAAAATAATGCTGACTAGAATAAGGTTACCCTTTCACGTGTACCATCTGTGACTGGTATCCTGCTTACTTTTGCTTAGCAGAACATTATTCAGCAATAATTTTTGCTTAAGCTGCTCTTTGAAATTGGTCCAAAGTCAAATCTTGGAATACAAACAGGTTCTTCTCAGAGCCAGCACTACTCAAAAGAGATCTTACACTGCATGGTGTTACTGATAAGTTTATCTCTAACATTAAACAGATATTTGTAAACTGGTCATCAAGGAACCGCCAAACATAATGACATAATCATAATACTGTAGCTACAAAAGAAAAGTTACAAAGGTCAGCAATAGACGACTTTACCAAAATTAATTTCTGTCAAGCAACATTTGCCAGCCATCATGCACACATACACATAAATATTTAGAAAACACTTAAAAGATGTCCACGTTACCATCGTATGAAAATTATTACGGTTGCGACGAGATTAGAGAGAATAAATAAAGAAAGTTAATAACTTCATTTCAAAATGTCTTTTAATATCACAGTCCTTACTGCATCTCATGGCAGTGCATCGGGCTCAAGTTCACCTGCCTCGGACAAATTTTCTTTGTTCGTCCCAAAAAATAAATTTGAGTCCAATAAAAGGAAAATGAAATCTTACTTTGGATTCATTTGGGTCAAAGTAGTCCAGGATTGTGTCACAAAAGTGGTAGCCCATCGCCTCGTAGTCAGCCGTTGAGAAATGCGAGCGACTTCCATCAGCCAGCGTGGATCCACAAAATGTTGCCTGTAATCGGGTGAGTGGAAGATAGCATTAAAACACATGTTACACCGTGTGATTTCAATATTCTTTAAAAAAGTTCTACTAATTAATGCTTATATTCATAATGGGCCTGTGTTTATCAAAATGACGTTCCTGGCATGTAGTAGTTGTAAACAATGAAGGAGTGAGCCGGCAATCGAGCCATGGTTCCTTGTTTAGTTTCATTCCTATGCCGTAGGTAACGGCCGATGTTTTGCAACTCACGCTGTGTGAATTTGACATTTTCTCGGTCGAGAAACAAAGCGGACGATCCAATAAAGAGACTCTTTCTTCTCTTGGCATTGTCAAGTCAGGGTTTCTTTGTGCCAGCGGTGCCCTCAAAGCAAAAAGATTCCGTCAATTCCGCCAAAAGAATCCAGCCATGGGGGATGGGACCAACTAAAAAAAAAAATCCCGGTGGCAACTGGTTAAAAGGAACATTTGGGGAGAAAAAATAGGTCTTACCTCCATAGTGTAGCTGTTCATGATTCCCATCTGCCAGACGACAACTCGACCAGTCCCTTCCTTGCTCTTCTGAACTTTAAACTTACAGATGTCATAACAGAACTAAAGAGGCAATAGCCAGTGAGGGTCAAAAGTCAAAGGTTAATTAGTTTGCAATCACGCGTAGGTTTTCACATTGATTACAATAAGAGGGAATTTACAATAAGTTCAACTAAACTCTTAGACCATTTCTTAGTATCGTTGAGTCCACTCAGTTGTCATTTCCATTTGTTATCTTTGATAAAAAAAAAAAAAAAAAAAATGCATCATCTCTTTGTAGTCTGCTGCCACCGTTACTAGTCACAACATCTTTTTTATTCTATGTGGGGAAGGAGGCCTACCTTGTCTGCAGCATTTCTTCCCAAGATGACAGGGAAAACTCGTTCTCGGAGTCGTCTGTTGGGATTGTTCTTGTTATCGCATCCGTAGATGAAGACGTTTTGCTTCCTACTGTGACCGTGAAGATCACAGTAGATGGCGACCTCTCGCTCCTCAATCAACCTGAAGGGCAAAGGTCAATCAAAGGTCAAACACTACTAGCCTGGCAGAAAAAATAAACTTGTTTGATGAGATATCATATGGTGGATGGATCTACGTAGTACAGTCAACCCTTCTACAGTCTGACCATTCAAAATCATCCATTGCAGTTTCGATGATAGACTATGCAAGCCTGCAATATGATATCATGTAGTGAATACTGTAGAGTACACAGTCAACCCTCCTACTGTCTGACCATTCATTATCATCCACTGTGGTCTTGAATGACAGGTGCACTATGTCAGCCTCCAATATGATATAGTTTAGTGAATGCGTCAAATAATAATAACACTACGCAGTTCTTATGTAGCCCTTTATCACACCCGATGGGCGTCTCAAAGTGCTCAGTATTTTTTCCTGCAGGGTATGCCGAGTTACATTTTTGAAGTATGAGACCTGTTTCTTTACATAGCACCATGTTACGGTTTACAAGGTGCTGTGGTGCAATCTGCAGCCGATCAAACCAGGAACACCAGGGCGAACCCCCTTCTGTTAGCGATAAGTGCATTGGGTTCTTTTACATGCATTACACAACACACAGGACCTACGGCTTTACGTCCCATCCGGAGGACGAAGCAATAATAGTTAAGTGTCTTGCTTAAGAACACAAGTGTCACGACCGGGACTCGAATCCACACTCTCAGAAACACCAGAGCTTGAGTCCAGTGTCTTTATTCGCTCGGCCACGACACAACACACAGTACACAATTGTGACACTATTCACAACCCAATCAACTGAATGATTTCAAATTGCTGGTTAACTCACTGGAAAATGCTACCAAAAAATAAGGAGGGTGAGAGGAATGAGGCAAATATGGAAAGTAAAACGTTGCCTACAACGTCTACCGACTCACTTCTTGATCATGAGTTTGGTGTGGGCGACCGATGGGAAGGAGTCCTTGAGTACACTCTTGTAGTTACGGTTCAGATCTCTCCCAGCGAGTGAGCAACGATAGTTACCGATGATGACACCGTCCGGGTTCAACATCGGGATGACCTTAAAGACAAAAGTGTCTCTCAGAAGCTGAAAACAAAATGAGAAACAGGCATTTAAAGATATTTGATCTGTGCTCAAGCCGATTTTACCTTGAAAAGGGTTTGATTCCAGCGAACAAAATTTAAAAGAGCATGTTGTTGTATTACGAATTAAATTTATAAATCGCCGTTTGACATTTTGCGGTTTGGCTATAAAAATGTTGTTCCTGAAACGATTCTCCCGGCTAACCACCCATTGAGAAAATGTGTACTACTACCTTGCCCGGTGCTGGTACCCAAAAGTCAGCTATTTTACAATGTAATTTCGCCTGCATTTGTGGTCTCTGTGTTGTAGCATTTATTTAATATGCTCCACACAAAAATTCATGTTTCAAAATAATTAATCTGTTTTTATTTGTAGCTGGATTTTTTCGTTTGATATCTCATTTGAAAGTTAATAACTTCTGTCATCATACAAAAATATCAATTCAACATTTGGAATCATTTTTCAAGGTAAAATCGACTTCAGCACAAATCTTTCAAATAAAAAAAATTAAATTTTCGAAAATTTTTTTACAGGTAAGTTTAAGATATATCAAGATACAGTGCGGTCATAAAGTATTTTTACAACTACGTGTTCCTCGACATTGATATGTCAGAGTGCTGTCCAGGGCCAAAGAGGTGTAGGATAGGGTCAAGGGTCAACGGCTACCAGACTAACCTTGGCATCTCCTGAGGAGCTAGTAAGGAAGTCTAGGAACCCTTTCATCATCCAGCTTGAGTTAGTTTCTCCAGGATGTACCCTGGCTGTTAAGACAATGGCTTTTTTCATCTGAAAAAAAATAAAAAATTAATTAAATCATGGAATTTGCTAAAATGCTCCCAGCTATTCTGTGTGACACAGATGCAAAAGGGAGGTACAATCTTCAAAAAATATGTTTAACGCATTTCCTACAGGCTTCTGGTAACCGTTGGGTCCAGTTAGTGTGAAGTGGGTTATGCCTTAACAGTGGAATTACACACCACAGTGGAATTTTCAAAACATTTGTATTTTGTTTTCATGCATAAATTGTTGCCAACGACAGTTCAGCATTGACAAGCCCCTCATCAATGGCCAAGCTGTGTGGTCTTGTAAATAAGAAAACTGCTCTAGAATGCAAAAGGTTGTGGGTTCGAATCCCACCCGAGATTACAGTATATTTTTTTATGAGCAAGACTCAGAAACCACTGACTATACAGTGCTTATCATTTGTTAGTGTAGGGCAAAACTAAATAATGCTGTGTTTTTTAATCCCCGGGAAAAGTTTCCATATATGACTGCCAAGTCCAAGGGATTTTTCTGATTATTTAATGGATGTTGGGCTTTATTTCCCTTTATTATATAGGTAGGGAATAGGTAGGAAAAATGCCAATTATTTACCTTAAAAAAAAAGAAGAAAATCAAGCGGACATTTCATTATGCGGCTAGCACTTTCGCGCATTCATGCCCAAAGGAATTAAAAGCGAGTAGCGTTGTCAACCCCAACTAAGACGTGGAAATGGCTTATTTTTGCATGATTTTGACACTTTTTCATCGTTCAAAGTGCCCGTTCCTCACTGTATACATTCTGTCAACCTTTCTGGACAGGTAAGGATATAATTTGACTAAATTAAGGGAGAAAAAGTGGTGGCCAGATGCAATAATGACATCAGTTTAAATACCTTTGCATCTTCAGGGTTCTTGGCGGGTGAAGTGATGGTCAAGATATTGACGATGTTCCCTGCCAAAGAACGGCACAAGATTCTCTGCTTGCAGAACTTACTGCAAACTGGGTCGTTGGATAAATTCTGCAGGTAGTCCTGACAAAAAAGTCACAGAAAAATGGAACAGTGATCAAGAAAGGCCTCGAATTGACCAAAGGCACCCACAGCAATTGCTGAGGTGCTCTGTGCTTTGCAAAGTTCAAAAACAATTTCAAATCTTCCTCATAGAAGTGTCCCTCACCGGCTAACAAAATATAATAATTTTTAAGGTTTTTTTTTTTAAGAAAAAATTCATTTGGTCATAAGTATTTAGAAAAGTAAGCGTTATAAGTACACTCTTGTCAAAGTACTTCGACCTCAAAAGATAGTTTGATTGAACACTTCAAGTTTCAATTTTTACACTAAAAGACCTAAAAGACTAAATCTTTACACAAAAAAAACCTTGTTATGGCACAGCAATTTGTTGTTTTCCATTCAAATCAATGTGACCATATTGAGGCTGGAAGCCAAAATAGTCAGGCTCCTGTCTGTTAGATCAGAATCAGTGTTCTTGACTGGCATTGTACACAGGGAACATGACCTGGCGGGTAAAAATGTTTCCAAACTTACTTGTAAATCTGAGTATGTGTAGGGATAGCAATGGGCGAAATAGCAGACGTCGTTGTCGTGAGGGAAAATGCAGGTCCACGTTAACGAGTAAAAGTTCTTGTCCCCTTTACCATCAGACCTCCTAAAGGCAGAAATCAAAAGACAAAAGATTACCTTGCATTAATTTTCTTGAACAATAGACAAATCTAAGCTCCGCCTCTTTATGCAACGACCAATCACAACTGTGAACACGCACTTCAAACTTCACATAAGGCTGACATGTTTATAATCCACTTACAAAATGTAAACAACAGTTTCTGCTTTTTGGATTGCTGCTTGGTGTCTTTTGTATATGGGGTGGGGCAGAGCAAGATGCATGTGTTCTACATGCTACCCACATGGATCCCATTGATAGACAGTTGCTATGGTGGGCGGGGCTTAATGGATCGGTCCATTCAGTCCGTCAAGTAAGACTTGAAACCTGACACATCTAGTAAAGTTTGCTGTAACCCCACAAAGTTAAACCATCTTTTCTTCTGACCCTGGTCAACGATTTGGTCACTATGTTCTGAACATTTTTCCCTAGAGACATTCTGAGCAAACTGATCATATTTTACACCTGAGGCATGTTTCAAAGAGCTGCTTAACTAGAAGCCGCCGAATGACGTGGATACGCGCAAATGTTTCCCCTGCCTGGAAACAGAAGCCGTGTAAACACACCATTATGTACAATCGGAATATCGTAGCAAAGGTCGCTCGGACATTCCACTCAGGCTGAGCGTGCACAGACCACACACACGCTGCCTAATGCTTCGTTTCACCCACACATAGACAAAACATGGTCTTGAAAATGTTGGCATTTTCTGGCAATTGAACGGTAGTTTTTGTGTAATCCTCTATTCCACACCTTTGTCCTTTTGTTCCAGGAAGGGGATTACGAGACATCGAGAGGCTTCCACCATTGTTCATTCATTGTATTTCGGTGCATGAATTTGTTAAAAACCCGACCACATCATAAATTTGTCTTACTTCACGAAACTCTTTCCATTCATTGTACTGTAGTATTTTCAAACTTACTTAAGGTAGTTTTTGAAATATTTAATGTCGTCTCCTGATCTTCTCCAGCCGATGTTTTTCTTCTGTGCTTCAATTTCAGAGTACAGTAGCGGTCTCATGCCATCGTTGTATAAACTGCCCGGCTAAAATATGGAAAAAAAATTATAAATGACTGCTTGAAGGTTAGGATGTTGAATAATCACACAGTGAAGGAGTAAGTCGGAAATGAAGACAACTACCTTGTTCCCAGGGGTGATTGATCTCACTGCACCATTTTGTTTTGGTACCGAGGTTGCCTTGATCATAACCCCAGGACTTGTGGCTCCCAAAATATGAGAGATTTTAATTAGGCCTGTGGCCATTCCACTCTACACATGTGCTCAAGCATGGTAGCCTGCAAAAGAGGCATCAAATTATAGAGCAACTGGTTCCCTCTAAATTCTTCTTTGATTTGTGACGTGTCAAACTGTATGCAGTTTAGGGCCTGGATTTTCATCTTTTAGAGGGCAAGGCCATTCTCATTTTGCAAAGGGCACTTCTAATGGAAAATCTACAAGTAACTTTTGACTTTTGAAAGGGCACCAAGGCCTCCGTTTAAAGGCAAAGTATACCTTTGGTTTTTGGAACCGTACATTTGCCTTAATGCTATATAATTGTAGATATATACCATAAAACTAACCTGTGTAAATTTCATTTCAAAAGGTGGCAGCGTTTTTGAGATATCGCCAAAAATCTGGAGCGGTTGCGTTCACGCAGAAGAAGTATCCTTCATTGGATTACACATTCTGAGAAGCGTTACGGCCATAACGCTTCTCAGATTCAAGTTTTTGGGGGATAAAAAGTGATATATTTTTCCATAACTGCAGTACTTCGAAGTGAAACGTTTCTCAAAATGCATTTTACTATCCAAAGCTGCTGTACTCCTTACCAAGTAAGTTTTTATTGCAAACAACTTTCAGAGTCATTACCAAACGTATGCAATGCCTTTAATTCTTGGCTTGTGTTGCTCTGGAACTTTATCACGGATAGGAATAAGGGTTGATGACAACAGCTCCAAACATACCTTCATCAGGTTGGTGATAGTGAAGCGATACTTGATGCCATTCCTCATGTTCTGTATTCTGAAGTAGAACCACTGAGTATGTTTCTCTGTGTAAAGATCGTAGCGGAGATGTAACTCATACTCGTACTCAGACCTAAAAGGGGAAACAGGCAATCAATACACAATATCACTCTGGAAACGCTCAGCTGAGGGATGAGGTCATTCTTGAGTTCTGAGATCCGTTTTGAGATTTTGTAAAATACCATTAACACATAGCACTTTGTAAACCTCAAAGATTTAATTGGCATTGATCACAGGCATTACAACCTTGTGTCACTAGAGGGCGCTATTTAACTTGTCTAAGTCCCAACTCCCAACAAAAATAGCGTCGCTATCTTCGACTTTTTTTTCAAAGTGGTAGATCAATTCATACTGAAAAGCTCGCAATCCCTCACGTACCAAAGGAAGATTTACAAGGCAGATGTTACTCACACTTTGATTGCCTTCATGAGGTTCCCACTCTCAAACCGAGACTCGAAGATGAGCGTCGTGTCTTCCTCCGTCTTGATCTTGACCGCTCTCATTGGACAACCGCTCCTGCTGCCTCCGACCCTCGACCTCAAGAACTGAACGAGAAAGGAAAAAGAATCAACCTTGGTCGAGAATGTGTTCAAGTGAGCAACTTTGGCTGATGGCTATTGGCTGTGGCTGATGGCTGTGGCTATCCCAGTGGCTATTGGCTGTACAAGCAAAACTGAAGTACAAGCAGATGTACAAATAGGGAACCCCATGCCAAATCAGGCACCTGTCAGAAAATAGTGAGACAGCATTAAATGTGAAGACAACCAAAACATCAGCCATGATGCCAATGTAATGTCTTAAACATTCTACATGCGTATGTTCAATTTACTTCACTTTATTTCCACATCAAAACACATTATCAACATAGTTACATGTAGAGTATTACAAATAGAATCATAAACATTCAGATAATACAATGGCAAACATAAGAAAGTAACAACAATGTTAAAAACAGAGTGGCAATGAGGAGGGGTGCCTCCGACCTTTGACCTCAAGAACTGAACAAGAAAGGAAAAGAATCAACCTTGGTTGAGAATGTGTTCAAGTGAGCAACTTTGGCTGATGGCTGGGGCTAATGGCTATCCCAGTGGCTATTGGCTGTGGCTATTGTACAAGCAAAATTGTACAAGCAGATGCACAAATAGGAAACCCATACCAAATCAAGCACCTCTCAGAAAATAGTGAAATGGCATAAACCAAAACATTAGCCATGATACCATTGTGATGTCTTAAACATTCTACATGTGTATGTTCAATTCAAAACAGAGCGGCAATGACGGGGTGGGGGTTTGCCGAGAGCAGTGTTTGTAGATTGCAAACCCCCTTATTGACCCTAGCACGCACATCAACGTGGAGACTACGCCACGCTCACCATTTTAGAAGTCAACAGGTATATGTGAACGGCGCGTCGCCGTAAATGTGCACTACACTCTATACCACGCGAATACACTGACTTCCAAAATGGCGCAACCCAAATGATTGTGATGATGACGTCAGGTGAATTGGGTCAATAGCGATTCTCCTTGCTCCGGGATGTTCAACCAAGAGTCTTAACGTGGAACTGAGTTCAAGGATAATGCAATAACCAATCAACGATGCTATATCAATAAACAAGGAATGAAGACAACAACAAAATGATAAACAGCTTATGAGAAATACTTACTTTACTTACGTTGAGAAATACTTACATTAAAGGTCCTAATTATATTTTATTTGAAAGCTCTTTTTCTCGTCTATTTGATGGACAAATCAACCCAGATTTTAATTTGGGCAGAA
Organism: Marthasterias glacialis; assembly: GCA_911728455.2. Taxonomy (NCBI): domain Eukaryota; kingdom Metazoa; phylum Echinodermata; class Asteroidea; order Forcipulatida; family Asteriidae; genus Marthasterias; species Marthasterias glacialis. The sequence continues at coordinate 4,493,608 of OU452240.1, forward strand.
AAAGTCTTGGCATGGATTGTCACAAATGGGTTTTTGTAGATAAGAATTGTTTTTAATTTAAAAAAACAGAAATAAGTTGACTCACATAGGCCTCTTTAGTTGGTGGGCAGTAGTATACAACTCTCCCCTCCCCCTCGGCAGCTGGTTGGGGCATCTTCTCATATCCGGCTAGAAAATAAATCAAAGAAAACTCCAGTATTGACCCCTTGCACGTACGTCACCATTTTGGCAACCTTGTTCCCAGGGGTATTGATCACACGCCTCGCCATTTTTGGGGTACCGAGGTTGGCTCGATCAAAACCCCTGGAATTGTGACAAGAAAAACTCCCATAATATGGGAGATTTTTAGGCCTGCGGCCTATCCACTCGACGCGCCGCTCAAATATGGTATCCTGCAAAAGTGGCATCATTAATCCTGTAGCAACTAGTCCCCTCTCATTCTTCTTTGATTTGTGACCCGTCTAACTGTATGCAGTTTATGGTGACCGCGTAAAAATGAACTATTTGAATTATGATTGCATCAAAATAATTGCATTCGAAAGTTTTGATCAAGCGTGCACACATAGCAGTCAGTTTTGGGAGCCAATCAGCGTTGTTTTTCAGTGCTTCCCTTCCACGTAGAGACGAGAGGTATCTACGGCGCGCTGCCCATGGTGGCGAGGTTGCCATTTTGGTACAGTACATGTAAGTCAACAGGTAAGAATGTAAACGCGACATTGCCTAAAATTCGCACTACACTGTATAACTCACAGGGACATTAACTCCCAAAATGACACAACCAAGATTATTGTGATGATGATGTCAGGTGAATTTGGTAAATAAAAGATAATGTTTACACTTAGAATTAAAAACACAAATAACAACAACTACAGGTCCGATGCCATTAGCCTTTTTGAGATATGGTGGACACTATAGGAGTGCACTGTTTGGTTTGGGTGTATACAGACAAATTTACCAACACCAAGTAGTGTCATAGTATTGTGTCTCAAAATGGCTTATAGAGATGCTTAGGCAGACACTTTTGCTTAAAAATAAGCAGGAAACCAGTCACAGTTGGTATTTTGGCTGGCAACCTTACCCTGGTAAGCAAACTTGTTTTGTGCTAAGCTATTTTCTGTGTTTAAGTAACTCAATGAAATTGGGCCCTGATCATCCCAATGGGAAGTGGAAATGAAAATTTCTGGTTTACTAAATGAACAACAATATCACTCTAACTGCCAGACATTCTCGGTTGTCTAGAATGGCAAAGGTTGTGGGTTCAAATCCCACCCAAGTAACGCACATGTGATTTTTTTTTCATAGGACTCGGGAAAGTACTGATTATACAGTGAAAAACACACATCAGTATATATTACTGTATAAGTAACAAGTTATAACAGTACTCAGGACAAAAATATAAATAAATAAATTTTAACAGTCTTAACCACCTGTAATTCACAATTCACAAAGACACTCACTTGGTTCATAAAAACTTTCTGGTTCTGATGGCACATATGGTTTGTGGTACACACGGTTAGGTAAGACCTCAACATCAGCTGGCCTATGAAGTGACACAAAAAAAAGGGAAAAAAAGAAAAGTAAAAAAAAAATTGTTTTTAAATAGGCCAAAGATATTTCATGGGTATAGAAGTTTAGTTACTTTATGTTAAAAACTAAAAAATACCAAATAGAAAAACAGTTTTTATAATTAGTGAATGATTCTCAGTCAGTCAGTAACTCTAAGTCAGCCAGTCATTCTCAGTCAGTCAAGTCACTCTCAGTTGGTCCTTCATTTTCAGTCAGTCAATCGTTTTCAATTGGTCAGTGGTCTACATCCACATCCCAAGCTATACCAACCCAACAGACATATCCGAAATAGAGGCTGTGGCTGCGGCTTTATCATCACATTAACATGCTTGATGCATTTGGGGGCCATAGCAACACCCTTAGCAACAGCCACAGCCGCAAATTCAGCCTAACCCTCCAGTGGCTTACCATCTTGGAGCCTGTTGTGACCCGCCTTCCTTGGACAGTGCGTATAAGTGTCTGGGTTCCCTGAGTCTTGGCACCTGTTAATCACATTTGTAAATAAATAAATAAGTTAAATTCTAACTATTTGTACCACTACTGTATCCACTTTCCTCAATATCTGGGCCTTATTTTACAATCTTGTTAAGTAAAAAAAATGCATAACAATTTTACTTGGTTCACACGATAAGGATTGAGTTTTTTCTCTACTCACCATCTTTCCTGCTTGATACTTGAAAGTAAGTTGAGTTGTTCTTTTCTCCTCTTGCCGATTATCTGGGGGAAAATAGGTCGGGATTACATCTCTCATTACAGATAAACACAAAACTACTTCTAATGACATTCATCATGTTGCATCCATCTCTGTATTACTCCCTGTCTACCAAATGGTATTGATACACATGTAGTTCAAAGTCTCATGGCATGAAAGAAGACCAGACTATTTTTCCCTCTGGCATTGGTTTGATCACACAGACCTGAATCGATGGAAAACAAAATGACTGACTGATGAAGGTCTCTTTTACCACAAAGCTGGTCCCAAACTCAAGCTGCAGCATTGGTGTAAACTTCACTCAACCTCAACCGACATTGATCTGTGCAGACTTTTAATCCATGATAGTCACTTCTTCAATCCCATGAACAAATTCAGAACCAATTTTGTCTAGCAATTCATGATTTTGGGAAAACCTTCAAGTACATTACAAATGCATTGTGGAGAAAATGAAATTAGAGTTTCACAAACTGTAATAGGCAGGCTGTTGGAAGTTATCAAATGCAGTAGCAAAATACAGGTCTGCATTATAGTGTAGTGACAAACCTGCGATGTGACACTCACAGTGCTTCAACAATGAATGTTACAGACAATTAGCGACTTGACAACCATCTACACAACTACAAACAATGATGCCACATGCAATAAAAAACAGGCTGAATGCAAAGCAAAGACAGACAGCTAATTATCAATGTACCCACTTGCAGTTCTTTAATTAGTGTCCGTGGCTAACGAGCTTAGCACGGACAACCCAACACTAAATGTATTTGTTCAGTAATTTGCGGCATACATGTACTGTAATTAGACAGTGACCAACAATCATTACAAATTCCAAGAACGGGATGGGATTTTGTTGGCGGCATTTACAAGAAACAATGGTTCAGTGCTCAAAATACATGTAACAACTGGACCATGGGCACTGTTCAAGTTACCCCACAGCCTAAACAAGTCCTGCAAAAGACTTCTTGTCAAGAAATTCATTTGTGATACATGTACATGCATGACATGTATAATCCGTGCTCCTGTGATTTGTGCTCGAAAATGATTTGATTCCAGCGAACAAAATCCCGCTGCTAATAGGACTCGAACTGCCTCTAGCCGCCGGGCAATCTCGGTAGTCTTGTTGGTAAGACATCTGCTCTAGAATGGCCGGGGGTCATGGGTTCGAATCCCACCCGAGGAATATGCCTGTGTTTTTTTTTTTTCACAGGACTCTTGAAAGTACCGAGTTTACAGTGCTTAATGCACATCAGTGTATTGGATAAAAAATAAACACAAATTGTATTCCTCAAAACAGTCTTGATGACATCTTAAAAAAAAAATCACTTTCAATCAGGTAGTTAAAAAGCTGCTTCTTTGGGGTGGTTTCAACAGAGGGCCTGTTTGTTTCTGTTGAAGTAATCTGCAAGGATACCTCTTGGGTACATCATCGCAGATTGCGCATGCGCTGGCGAGACCGACTCTAATTTAGGACTACTCTAATTACAGGGGGGGAAATCTTTACTATTTTTTCTACATTTTAACCCCTTAGAAAAATGGTCTCACCCATCTCAACCTCAAGGCTAAAGACGAGAGAATTAATGGTTGACAACAGTGAATAGTCTTAATAGTGCAAGCTACATGTATGTTGCAATGCTGGTTGATGAACATTGTTGCATGCTTACTAATGATAAACACTGAATAGTCATAGTGCAAGCTGATGAATATTTATGAGGGCTACTAGCTGAGCAATCACACAAGCTGCTAACTCTTTATTGTGCAGGCCGATGGAGATTTATGAGTGTAACTGACCATTCATAACAGTTATTAAATATTTAAATATTCGTAAGAATACAGGCTGATCATGAATACTCATGCAAATAACTGGGCTATGATGAAAATGGGTGCATACTACAATACTTGTTGAGACTAAGTCCTTGTTCGAATCAGAGGCTTGGGCTGTGGCTTCATCATGTTCATTGTCACGTGAACAAGCGTTGAAGCATACAGTAGGATGCCCATAGCAACATCCTTAGCCACAGCCGCAGCCGCCAAGTTGGACATGGTCTACATTTTATGCGTTTGCCTGAGTTGACTTGCGTGCAATGATGCAGTTTTAATGGCTCGAACAACTTACAGTGAATAATAACAGAATCCCACAATGAATGTAGAGAATCGTAGGGAGAGCTGGGTGCTGAAAATTGTCAAAGAATTATTGCCTTTTTTTTTTTTTTAAAGTTAACTGGAAACTGTCATGGCTTCAGAGACAAGTAAACTTACAATATTGATTTGGATAAAGAAAGAAAAATAAATTGAATTGTTTCCTTTGAGATTTGTAAAAGTTAACCAAATAATGCTGAAAGTATACAAGTATGACATATTGTCTTCGTCAAAATAAACAACTTTACAGAGGGCATTTATAATCGAATAAAAACAATCAAATTAATCAAAATAACAAATTCCTTTTGCTTTTAAATGCTTCTCCTGCATATCAGACTATCAGTGTAGTTTCATACAATTTGTAAAGCAAATCTAAGCGCAATTTACAAAGCTTGTTTTCACATCACTTGGTAAAGTTTCCCAACACGATTCCCATCACTTCAAACAGCTAGGTGGAATCCAACTCTATCACCTATTGGTTAAAATTTCATTTGTTTGTGTCAAATGAAAGCGGCAGCTAATTTTCACTCTATTTAGTGAGGCTTTCAATAAACCGATTGCGCGTTATACATGTAAGTCACGTGACCTGTAGTGGGTATTAAACATAAAAATCATGATGTCCTCCATCTGTCCATAGCAAAGTTCGGTACGGTACATGATGATTGTTGCATTTGTTTATTCGAATGAGGCTTTTCTTTCTCAAAATCTGTGAAAAATATTCCAGAGTTTGTACCAAAGACCTTCGAGTGGCTGAATAAAGCCATTAAGAACAGTTCCAGCAAGTCTTGGAAATTCTACAAGGAACGTTATGTTTACGATGTGGTAGTTGCAAGGAACACTGGGGCCAGATGACCCCGATCACACACTTTTCAACACAAGAATTTAACAATTTTGAAGCTAAAATCATCCAAAGAAAAGGCTTTCCAAAACTGTGTGATTGCTTTGTCTATTTGAAATTCTGCAAGGCTAAATGTATGTAGGTACATGTATGTTCACTACAGGTCCTGTGATGACTTGTAAACATTGGTCGCGCAATCGGTCTATCGCATCAAACAACACAGCAGCTCCTCTCCGCAAAAAACTTTCAAGCACTTTTTATTTTAAGGAAACTAAACATTCTGACAAACAAGGAGATCAAATGATGAACTTTACCTGAGTCTTTGTCTTCTTTGAGTGCTTGGTTCTCGTACTCAGTATCCGACCCATGGTCACTGAGAGCATAACTATGGTTACAGTCCCACTCGTCAAAGGCTTTGTTGGCATTACGATAGCTCTCATTGCGCCCTGAAAAAATGAAGGAAAAAAAATGGAAATCACATCATAATATATTAATAATAGTGTACATTTATAATGCACAATGTCTGTCAAAAATGACACTCCTGGCACTGAATTATCAAATCTGGTGGAGATTGTTACAAATGATTCTATGAGACCAAGAAACCGCAATGAATGCATGATCTTGAAAGGGATACAAGGTGAGGTGGCACATACATGACATACTGCTGCCAGACCATGCCAGAAACACCGGGGCGAACCCCTTCTCTTTAAGACAAGTGTACTGGGTTCTTTTATGTGCATTACACAACACATGGGACCAACGGCTTTACGTCCCATCTGAAGGGCGAAGCATTGGTGGTTAAGTGTCTTGCTTAAGGACATAAATCAAAAGTGTGATTGTACAAGACTGGAAAATACTGAAAATTTGTAACAATCTCCTCTTGGTCTACAGATACATGTACAACATCCAGAGTTATTATCATTATTCTTCCTCTTGTTATTATAACTTGCTGTTAATGAAACCAAGGAACCCCTTAAAAGCGCCTTGCACCAAACCTGTAGGCCTGAAGATACGTGAGAAGAAAAGCTGCTGAAACATGTGAAATGGGATGGGAGGAAAAACCTAAATATGGGAAAAGTATTAATGTTTTTCAGCTTTCTAATGAAAAATGTGCATTAACAAAATACTAATTATTTGTTGATCTTTTGCAGGCCTGGAGTTTCATCTTGCAGAGGACAAGGTCATTTTCATTTTGCAAAGGGCACTTCCATTGGAATATCTTGAAGTCTATGGGAACTTTCTGAAGGGGCACCAAAGCCAAGACCAGGGCAAGGGAGGCTTTGTTCCAGGCCGGCTTTTGAGCAGTTCCATTCACTTGAGTCTTTCTTGAGGAAACCAAGACGGGCAAACTTTTCCTTTCTTTTTGTACATGGAGAGGTGAAGGGGGAGGACACTTGCTTATTTAATTTATTTAACCACATCAGAGTGTCTCCACTACCTCTGGAATGCAGCTCCTCCCTGTTTAAACAGACCGTTTGGTTTGCGTGCTTAGATGGGCCATGTCATTTCTAACGGTAATCAACCAGCATAAAGGCACATTGTTCCCCTGCACACATTTATTGATTTCTCCGCTTAAATCAATTTGGACTTAAACGGGGCACCGCTGTTTGAATCAGCCATGGAGACTAAACAATGAACTAACATGAGTTATTTTTTAAATCCGCTGAAAACACACCATAACTTATTTTAAGTACACACAGCAACAGAGCTTGACTTTAAAGGCAAAGTATACCTTTGGTTTTTTTAACCGTACGTTTGCCTTAATGCTATATATTTTTTGTATATATATACCATAAAATTAACCTGTGTAAATTTCATTTCAAAAGGTGGCAGCGTTTTTGAGATATCACCAAAAATCTGGAGCGGTTGTGTTCACGCAGAAGAAGTATCCGTCATTGGAATACACATTCTGAGAAGCGTTACGGCCATAACGCTTCTCAGATTCAAATTTTTGGGTGATAAAAAGTGATATATTTCTCCATAACTGCAGTACTTCGAAGTGAAACGTTTCTCAAAATGCATTATACTATCCAAAGCTGCTGTACTTCTTACCAAGTAAGTTTTTATTGCCAAAAATTTTCAGAGTCATTACCAAACGTATGCAATGCCTTTAAAGAGCATCCACTCCAGACTACAGGGGCCAATTTCATAGAGCTGCTTTAAAATCACAAAAAGTAGCTACATGTAAGCACAACAAAATTATGCTTACCAGAATAAGGTTACCGGATAAACTCCCATTTCACATGTAAAATATGTGAATGGTATCCTGCTCATTTCTGCTCAGCAGAACATTTTTAAGCAATATTTTCTGCCTCAGCAGCTCTATGAAATTGGGCCCAGATCTTGCAGCTCAAAACTTTCATTAGAGCAAAAATATTTTTTCACAAGACCTAAAATTTTATTCCTTTTTTCATATTTGCTGAACTTCTAGGCCAGGGATGAGAGTGGATGAAAACTGAAAGTCCACGAAACACCGACGGAGGTTTTTGTTGACTACCAACCAAGCCATAACCCGTTTCAATGGTAGCATTCTGTGCCTGTAGATGGGGCAAGAGCTTGGTGTAGTCAAAATACAGTACATGTACTGTGTTAAGGCTTTACAAGGGCCTGGATGTATGCAAATGACTTAAAAAAAAAAATCCACAACAATAATTTTGTAAGGTCCGGATATCCAGAAAAATCCAGAGGAATCTTATCCCTAGTACATGTAGGAGGTTAAATTGAAATTGATAAGCTCAAGTGAAGTACATCTTAAAAAGTACATGATTACACAAACAGTCGAGTGCAGGACATTTTATCGGTAACCGAGGTTATTGGCCCAATGCTAAAATACAGCACTCAGGCCAGTGGTCCAGTGGGTATTTCGTCCTGAGCAAAGTAAATGCGTGTTGTTTATTTAGAGTCACCATGAACTGTATGAACCATTTTCCTAGCTTGCACCTGCAGTTTCCAAGACTCAGGGGCGTCAGTCACTTCTGACAAATAAGTCTGAAACTACATGAACTAGGATCTAAATTTTAGGAGGTATAGTAATGATGGCATTTCCACCTTTTGGTGACCATTGCAGTTATAGATTTCATTAATTCATGTTACGAATTGACTTTGTTCTTTCTTATATTTCAACAGGTGATCATTTTACTTTTGTTTTAAATGACAGTCCCATTGAAAATGTACCTCTTCTGATAACCTGACAATCAAATGATCAATTCATCAAGCATCATTTTCATAGCTTGGCTTTGCAAGGCAACTTTTTAAAACCGAAAAATACTATATGAATTTTTTAATTGTTTTTATGTCCAAAAAGTTAGCCATTACCCCAGCTTTGACAAGAGCCTTGATTGATGGTAGCACAGCTCTCCATTTTGTTTACAATGACCTTTGAACTTTCTTTTCACAGTCATGGTATCGATGTTTACAAACAGACGTTGTGTCACGTTCATCAACTCCAACACACAAAAAGATCTTTTATCGTCTTTAGGTTTACGATTACAAAATGCACTTAGTCAAACACTGGGGAACTGTTGGATCAACTTTGTGTAAATTGTCTGTCGTTGCTAAAGTCATACTCCTGTGTTCACGAAGCTACATGTAATGGGTCTTGGCACGATCTCATAAAGTGGGAGTTTTATCAACTTCCTCGCACAAATGTCAGCTCTTTGCAAAGAAAATTCTTGCTTTAAGGTAGAAATTGGGTACCTCATAAAAATGCCATTTTAAAAACTGTCACCAATGTCAAATGACAATGTCATGGCACACTTGTTGACTGACAGACTAACTGCATTTACAGTGCCCTGTTAGGCATTAAGCATGTGAAGTGTTAGAATCGAAAAATCTTGTTTTATAGTAGAAATTGGGCACCTCACAAAAATGCCATGGACAAGTTATTTCGATTAGATTTTTTCCATGGTGGAGATATAATCTAGTAAGGTTTGTACAGTAAGGTTTGTACACATTTAACATTATGAAAATACTAATCTTTCCATGAGTTGTTCTGAACACAACCGGTGGTGTAAAGCCTGGTTCGTACTTCATGCGAATGCCAAACGTTTCAATCAGTACACTCTGATCATCTTCTGTGATTGTTTTCCCCTGAAGACGACCAGATCCAGACTGATGGAAATTCTGGGTTGTTACACCACTGGTTCTTTTCAGAACCACCACAACTCATAGAGATATTATTTTAATTTCATGGTGATACCGCAAACCTTACTTAGATACATGCAGTTCTTAACAACTTGGCCCAATTTCATAAAGCTGCTTAAGCACAAAAACTAGCTAAGCAAAAAATTATTATGCTTACCAAGTTAAGGTTACCAGCCAAAATACTATGTTACATGTACAATTTGTGACTGGTATCCTGCTTATTTTCGCCAAGAAGCAAACATTTTCTGCTTAAGCAGCTCCATGAAATTGGGCCCGACGCCTCGCAATTGCTTGCCCAGTAAGCAAATTTGTTAAGCAACTGTTTTTGCTTAATGGCCTTGACTTGAAAAGTGATTTTGCCTTACCTGTATAATACCCATAATGCTTTAGGTGATTCCGCATGAAGCTCTCGTATGGGTTCTAGGATAAATGAGATAAAAAAGTTCAAAATATTAAAATTTTAATACGTAAACTTAAATAGACCCATTGTAAATGATATAAGAAGCTGGAACAGCGCCCTCACTGAGGTCAAAGGAAGACCTACATGTATCAATACCGATACGTACACACAATTGCACTTTGCCATCCTCAGCAATGGTGGCCCACGCAAGGGAAGGGATGTATTCTTGACCTCATCCTCTGTTTGTATCAACCACGGCCAAGCCTTGAATTTCATCTTTGACATGGCCGTTTTAAATTTACAAAGAGCACTTGACTTCTATAGATACATGCAGTTCCTAATCGACGTCACACAGTATAACGTCAGCCGTCTTTCATGGTCTTTACCAAAAATGTGTGGTTTTCACTGAAAAAGCACGTGATAGTTTAGTAAATGAATAAAACATTTCTACAAATCCCTATCGAGACAAAACACTGTACACACTCGTACTCGCCCACCTTTATGTGCAAACAGTGAGTAGATGGTCATTTACACGAACGTTACGGAACTTAACTATACCCACCACTCCCCTGAAAATAAATATCGTTTTTGGAGGGATGGATATGCCCATGCATTACTAGCGATGCTCCAGTTAAAATTATACTCTAGCTGTAAATGAGTGAATTGAATGTCACGTTTGCCGACCAGGCTATTTTTCACATATTTCACAAGTCAGGCAAAGAGAGGCAAGGTGACAAAAATTACTAATTTCTTCAAGCCTTACTATGTTCAGAGTACTTGTGTCGAAAGTAGTATAATATTCAATTTCCTTGCAAGATTGGTCATTAAACCACTTTGCTGCATAAAAAAATGAGAAGGCCTGAAGCAGCTCAAAGCCAAAACCCAAGTTGCCCGTAAAGATGGTGGTAATTTGGAACTATCTATTGGAAAATCTTAAACCTTTAAAGACTACGGGATTATTTTGTAGGGGCACCGTGGGTGAGACCTGGGCAACAAAGGCCATGGTATTGCCTCATGGCCTCGTGCAATTCCAGGCCTGGGAGCTGCTTATTGCTGATTTACATAACTAAACATTTAAGCCAATAATATTATAAAGTACAAATATGTTTTAAAACAAAAAGCACAAGGGTCTAGGGTTTTTGTCTTAAAAACAAAAAAATGATAAATTATTATTGTACGAATGACAAGTTTTAAGTTTAACAGAAGTACAAAAAATGTATATCAAAATTTCATTAATGAAGTTTTAAGTTTAATTATGATTTCATGAACAATTTTTCAATATTTTCAATTAAGCCGATAAGTGATGATATTTTACTACGTATTTAAAAAAAAAAATCACATAGAAACATCTAAACCGTCAACAATGTCAAATGACAATTGATGTCTTGAAGCCACTTATCACACTCACAGACTGACAGACCATGGACAGACTAACTAACTGATTTTACAGTGCCCTGTAAAACGTGATTCTAATCTAAGTATGGACCATAGCGCAAAGTTCCAGGGTAAGCTGAATCGGGCCAAAAAGACCTACATTTAATACAGTTATTTGACTCCCATTAGTAAATAGTAGTATATTAATTAGTCCGAATGTTACTTTAAATATTTTTACTTTTAACTTTTATCAAGGAAGTTAATAAAAATAATAACATGTTTAATAACTTTAATCATGGAGGCCTTCCATGCTTTAATTAATTAGTTAATTAATAAAATGTAAAATCATAAATTATCACTTTATCTAATTAAAATATCAATGAAATTAAGGCAGGGAACTAGTTGCGAAGATCATTCAATACCCTCCATCCTCCCGACGGTCGGAAGGGTTATGATCATCCCAACTACCTACCCCCTTTAAATTTTTTTACCCCATTCGGCCTTCCCCTTTAACAATTTATACTGAAAAAAAAGACAAAACTTTTTAATTTTAAAACCACAATACCATTACCACTATACTTACCAAGTCAAAATCAAACACATAGTCTTGCTTACTACTGGTACTGCTTCCATACATTTTGATACGTCTGTGTTTCACAATGTTTTGCCGTTTTGACAGTATTATAACTTGCCGTACAGTATCGATACAATACAAAAAGTCCAACGACTGGTGGTGTTTTGGGGCAGATGGCTTGACCGGGTCAGCGGTGCTCAACCCCCGTCACAATGTGCAATGCCTGTCGCTGATGGATGAACAACCGAATAAATTACTACTCTAGTAGTACTTGTTTTACAATTACAGTCAGTAATTATCCACAACCCTTTTTACAACATTTATCTGGCGTAAATTGATGCATAGACCACATTTTGATGGACAGAAGTTACACAAGTGTTACCATGGTTGAATTTGATTACCAAATTGTGAGGCTAAACTGCAGGGTTTACGCCACTTTTGAAGGCATTTTTAGTTGTAGCGCCACTTAACTGTTGACTGTGGCAACACTTGTCAACCACACATCCGCCAAAAACAAAAAAAATAACTCTCAGATCCAGTTCTAAAAAATGTTTTAAACCTTGAAAATACAACATCCAGTGGTTTAGTTTAAAATTCATTATTTTAAATTTTATGTTTAACTAGTTGAAGGAAATTGAGTTTTTGTTTTATTAAATTTTGGTAAAAAACGCGTAATAATATTGTCACTTTTTTGGAATAGTCGATAATTCTATAGACTGTTGATGTTTACTTTCAATTAGAAATGGTTCATATTTTTTACCAATAATGCATATCTGTCGATATATTAACAAACTAATTATATATTTAAGATATTTGTATTTTTCTTAATAGTAATGTTAATGAAATTCCGTTCAAATATTTTCCTGAACTCATTCAAATCTTTAGTTGGACCCCTTTTTAAAAATAGAATAAACGTGTCAGTTAAACAGACGGCTGTTTTATTTCAATTGATTGGTTTTAGAGAAGACATTTTGAACAGCGCCCTCAAATGTCGGCCTCTTTCTAATTTGGCTAGCAATTTTGAGGAGATTCTGTCAAAATGGTGAGGGAAATACGTACAAAATATCATAAATACTGTAAATAAATATGAAAATATTTATCAAGAAATATATATTGGTTTACATAGAATGCTATGTATTGGGTTATCTTGGAGGATTGAGATTATCACGATGTGATTTTACTGGATTGAAGAAATGTAATTTATCTTTATTAAAGACTGTAACAACTTGTACATGAGCCTATATATAGGGCAAAAATGCCATGTCCGGCCGGCTGCCATACTTAGTATAGTAATCGTTCAAAGTGCCTGTTCCTCTCTGTACACTTTCTGTCATCCTTCCTGGAAAGGTAAGGATATAAATTGATCTAAACTAAGGGAGACAAAGTGTTGAAATCAAGAAAAAATAAAGCCCTGTCACTGATGTCTGAACTTGGTCATGTTGTAGTTGCGATAATCGTAACCCTCCATCCTCCCGACGGTCGGAGACCGGAGGGTTACGAGATAAGACTGATATTATCGACGGTATTGGCAGTTTTGACCAGTTTTTGCCAGACTCGTGATCAGATTCGTCCTTTTTTTTCCACTTTCCAAAATCATGACAGACATTCTAAACACATGGAGTTGATCTTTATTGTATGACAACGTCATCTGGAACCCTTAAAACAACATCATGAAAATATTTGGCAGAAAAAACGACAAAAACTTACCAAAAGACTGACCGAATATATCCATAATCCATAGCGGGGCCAACTAGTGATTTTGAACGTCGCACTTGCTTGGCAACAACCAATCAGCGTGACCCAACTAAACACGCATCTGGACGAGCCCATGGCTGTCGTATGCGTATCGGCAATTCCAGCTTGCAAACTCACCGCCTGTGTGTGTAAGCACCGATCCCCCCCGGACCGAGTGCGCAGGATACAGGCTATGTACACACACAGGCGGTGAGTTTGCAAGCTGGAATGGCCGATACGCATACGACAGCCATGGCTCGTCCAGATGCGTGTTTAGTTGGGTCACGCTGATTGGTTGTTGCCAAGCAAGTGCGACGTTCAAAATCACTAGTTGGCCCCGCTATGGATTATGGATATATTCGGTCAGTCTTTTGGTAAGTTTTTGTCGTTTTTTCTGCCAAATATTTTCATGATGTTGTTTTAAGGGTTCCAGATGACGTTGTCATACAATAAAGATCAACTCCATGTGTTTAGAATGTCTGTCATGATTTTGGAAAGTGGAAAAAAAAGGACGAATCTGATCACGAGTCTGGCAAAAACTGGTCAAAACTGCCAATACCGTCGATAATATCAGTCTTATCTCGTAACCCTCCGGTCTCCGACCGTCGGGAGGATGGAGGGTTACGATTATCGCAACTAGTCATGTTGCGTTGGTGAATAGTTGCGATAATCGTAATCCTCCCGACGGTTGGAGACCGGAGGGTTACGACCCAAGACGAGTATTATTCGTGTAACTAGCAGTTTTGACCAGTTTTTGCCAAACTCCTGATCAGATTCGTCCATTTTTTCCACTTTCAAAAATCATGACAGACATTCTAAAAACATGGCATGGAGTTGATGTTTATTTGTATGACAACGCCAACTGGAACCCTTAAAACAAAATCATAAAAATAATTTGGCACAAAAACTTACCAAAGGACTGACCAAAATATCCATTGACTACATCCATTGACTATAACCAATCAGCGTGACCTACTCCTAGAACTATGAGGTTCGTTCCGCTATCGTCTCCACGAGCCTCATAGAGTGATATGTACAAAATCCTATTCGAAACTTTCTGCCCTTCACGTTTACATGGCTACAGTTCTTTTTTTAAATCAGATCTCGCCAAAACTAGGCTCTATGTGTTCTTTCAACTCTGATCGAGCGTTGCACTGGTCCAGAAAATCCACTCCGCAAACTAAAAGTTGTTAAAAAGTGATAAATTCTTACCGTAATTCTGACCCCATTCAAACAGTATTGCAACAAATATGGCGACCGGAGTTGCAAAATTAACTGGTATGCTGCTATGCGGTGCGCTGGTCCTATGGGCTGGTTCCGCGTACCAGTTAATTTAAAAAAATTTACCAAAAGACTGACCGAATATATCCATAATCCATAGCGGGGCCAACTAGTGATTTTGAACGTCGCACTTGCTTGGCAACAACCAATCAGCGTGACCCAACTAAACACGCATCTGGACGAGCCCATGGCTGTCGTATGCGTATCGGCAATTCCAGCTTGCAAACTCACCGCCTGTGTGTGTAAGCACCGATCCCCCCCGGACCGAGTGCGCAGGATACAGGCTATGTACACACACAGGCGGTGAGTTTGCAAGCTGGAATGGCCGATACGCATACGACAGCCATGGCTCGTCCAGATGCGTGTTTAGTTGGGTCACGCTGATTGGTTGTTGCCAAGCAAGTGCGACGTTCAAAATCACTAGTTGGCCCCGCTATGGATTATGGATATATTCGGTCAGTCTTTTGGTAAGTTTTTGTCGTTTTTTCTGCCAAATATTTTCATGATGTTGTTTTAAGGGTTCCAGATGACGTTGTCATACAATAAAGATCAACTCCATGTGTTTAGAATGTCTGTCATGATTTTGGAAAGTGGAAAAAAAAGGACGAATCTGATCACGAGTCTGGCAAAAACTGGTCAAAACTGCCAATACCGTCGATAATATCAGTCTTATCTCGTAACCCTCCGGTCTCCGACCGTCGGGAGGATGGAGGGTTACGATTATCGCAACTAGTCATGTTGCGTTGGTGAATAGTTGCGATAATCGTAATCCTCCCGACGGTTGGAGACCGGAGGGTTACGACCCAAGACGAGTATTATTCGTGTAACTAGCAGTTTTGACCAGTTTTTGCCAAACTCCTGATCAGATTCGTCCATTTTTTCCACTTTCAAAAATCATGACAGACATTCTAAAAACATGGCATGGAGTTGATGTTTATTTGTATGACAACGCCAACTGGAACCCTTAAAACAAAATCATAAAAATAATTTGGCACAAAAACTTACCAAAGGACTGACCAAAATATCCATTGACTACATCCATTGACTATAACCAATCAGCGTGACCTACTCCTAGAACTATGAGGTTCGTTCCGCTATCGTCTCCACGAGCCTCATAGAGTGATATGTACAAAATCCTATTCGAAACTTTCTGCCCTTCACGTTTACATGGCTACAGTTCTTTTTTTAAATCAGATCTCGCCAAAACTAGGCTCTATGTGTTCTTTCAACTCTGATCGAGCGTTGCACTGGTCCAGAAAATCCACTCCGCAAACTAAAAGTTGTTAAAAAGTGATAAATTCTTACCGTAATTCTGACCCCATTCAAACAGTATTGCAACAAATATGGCGACCGGAGTTGCAAAATTAACTGGTATGCTGCTATGCGGTGCGCTGGTCCTATGGGCTGGTTCCGCGTACCAGTTAATTTAAAATTTTTTTAAATTAACTGGTACGCGGAACCAGCCCATAGGACCAGCGCACCGCATAGCAGCATACCAGTTAATTTTGCAACTCCGGTCGCCATATTTGTTGCAATACTGTTTGAATGGGGTCAGAATTACGGTAAGAATTTATCACTTTTTAACAACTTTTAGTTTGCGGAGTGGATTTTCTGGACCAGTGCAACGCTCGATCAGAGTTGAAAGAACACATAGAGCCTAGTTTTGGCGAGATCTGATTTAAAAAAAGAACTGTAGCCATGTAAACGTGAAGGGCAGAAAGTTTCGAATAGGATTTTGTACATGTCACTCTATGAGGCTCGTGGAGACGATAGCGGAACGAACCTCATAGTTCTAGGAGTAAGCGTGACCCAACTAAACACTCATCCGGATGAGCCATGGCTGTCATGTGCGTATCGGCTTTTCCAGCTTGCAAACTCACCGCCTGTGTGTGTAAGCATCGATCCCCGGACCGTGTGCGCAGCATGCAGGTATGTATGAACATTGTGTGTGCACAAACTACACGGCTTGTAGTACCGCCGTGTGGTGCTTCCGTGTAGCATGCAAGTAGTGTACACAATACATTGTACATGTACAATGTACATGTACAATGTTCAGGGATCTATGCTTACACACACAGGCGGTGAGTTTGCAAGCTGGAAAAGCCGATACGCACATGACAGCCATGGGTCATCCGGATGCATGTTAAGTTGGGTCACGCTGATTGGTTGTAGTCAATTGGATGTCAATGGATGGCATCAATGGATGTAGTCAATGGATATTTTGGTCAGTCTTTTGATAAGTTTATGTTTATGTGCCAAATATTTTCATGATTTTGTTTTAAGGGTTCAAGATGACGTCATACAATAAAGATCAACTCCATCTTTTTAGAATGTCTGTCATGATTTTGGAAAGTGGAAAAAAAAGGACGAATCTGATCACGAGTCTGGCAAAAACTGGTCAAAACTGCCCATTACGTGGATAATATCAGTCTTGTCTCGTAACCTTCCAGTACCGTCGGGAGGATGGAGGGTTACGATTATCACAACTAGTTGGTGAACCTCAATACAAAAAATTACAAGTACAAGTTACAACAGTCGCGACGGTGTGAAATTAAGTTGTTGAAAGATAATTTTTGCTGAAGAGACAAGTGGAAGACATCATCACTTATTTGTATTGGACGTTGTAGCACTAGCATTCCCACCCCTCTCTTTCTAAAATCCTACTGAGACTCTGCATGCTGTGAACACTGACTAGGGATGCATGGAATGGCTGGGCAAGCCAGTTATCTCAGAAATAAGTTGTGGGAAACATACACTTAATTTTTATCTGACACATGCATGGGACTCCAACGACTTCAAGTATACAGAGATGGCTAGTGTGAGTCAAAATGAAACAAACTTTTATATTATTAATGCTATTTTTATGTTTGTTCATCCCACCTACAGCCAGCCCACAAATCATTCAAGATCAAGCAAAAGCTTGCTAAGAAACAGAAGCAGAACCGTCCCATTCCACAATGGGTACGCATGAGGACTGGCAACAAAATCAGGTACGACTCACGGCCCAACGGGAGACTTTTGAAATGTTAGCGGACGCCCTAGTACTACTAAGCGGTCCTTTTCTGTTATGAGAACAATAGAAAAGGACCACTTACTCAGGCACCCGCTATTGTCTCAAAAGTCTCTCATTCTAGCACCTCTAATTTTTAAGCCATGACCCAAAATTGGGAAAATGCTCTGCACAGCTTGTTCTAGTCACTTTTGGCACATACAGGAGTCTGCATACTAAATACCCACTAAGCCTGGGCGACATGTGCAACTTGTCTAGTAGTCATGGCTGTTGATTGAATTGACTAGTCGTGACCACTGCGTTGTCACATACATCCAATGGTAGAATGACAGACCTTTTTTTTCTTAACCTCTAGTTTTCCATTTTATGATGATGTAAAGAGTGTCTTAATCCTCTTTTAAATTTAACATCCTGCCCAGGCCTGGAATTTCATCTTTGAGAGGGCAAGGCCACCGTTATTTTGCTGAGGGCACTTTCATTGGAAAATCTTACAATCTGTGGGAAACTTTTCAAGGGACACCAAGGCCAAGACCAGGGCAACGGGGGCAATGGCCTCCATGTAATTCCAGGCCTGTGGCGTGGAGCATTCATTGTTTCAACACCAGACCCGGAGTCAACCAGGCTCCACCCACTTTCAAGATTTTTAATTTTCTACAATCAGTTGGTTTTATTATGGCAAAGTTTCATGTATTTTTACTTTAATTCTATTACTTGCAGATACAACGCTAAGAGACGTCACTGGAGACGAACAAAGCTGAACTTCTAAGCCCTCTGCTGACATATGAACAGGATGTTCCCTTCCAGTGGACACCGTGGGCGACAGAAACACAGTCTAAATCATGGATACCAAATACCTGGGACATGACATCACACACTTGATAAACTTCAATATTTAAAGGCTGTCTACTCGTAGGAAGATACGATGATGCTGGTGATGATTGGATACCAGTTCGGATGCAAGACTACCAGTGCATGTGGACAAGCTCGAGCTAATGTAAAAAGTGTGAATCACATGAAGACAGTATCTTCAATAGCTGTCAATATTGTTAGTGAAAATGTTCACAAGTTTTGTGTTTTTTTTTAATTAATAAAATCCACTGGAAGGGAACAATCTTTGCTTTAAATGCGTTATTTTTTGGTTTGTTTTTATACTTCAGATGTATCAGGTCGGAAATGGCATGAGGGCCATGCCCTCTGCCGTCCCTTGTTTTGGCCTTAGTTCCCCTTTAAAATATTCCCATAGTAAGGTTTTTTAATGTAAAAGCACTTTTCAAAGTGATGTCGGCCTTGCCCTCTCAAAACTGAAATTCCACTGCAAAGTTATCTTTAAACACACTTTCTTTGATAACAAATCCATCTGAGTTTGTGATTTTCTTCTGAATTGAAATAGCCAAAGTTGCCTTTCTCATCAAAATTTTATTTTAAAGATGGTCTCTAAGGTCAAATTATATTTTGTGTCTGTGATGCACTCATTTTCCAATAGAGTCCATATGAATGTGGGGAAAAAAGTAGAAGACTCTTGTAAATCTCGTGTTAAAAATGGTGTAAAATTTATTTGACACTCTTTCAGAAATGTGAAACATGACGTCATTTGATATCAAAAATTGGGTATTCCGAAGAAGAATTTTTGCGTTGGTCAAAAGTGCCAATTCAATGCCTATTTGAATATCACTGAATTTCAGGAATGAACTAAAATAAATCCTGCTAAAAAATGTACAGATCCATATATATGAAATGTGACGTCATAGGATGTTTTAGGAGGTTGACAAAATTCGCACTGTAAAGGTATGAAATACAAAGGCATTTTGCACTGTTTAAACGCGAGGTTAGAGACTTGTTTTTCCACTTTAACCAAGAATATATCGATTGGAAAATGAGTGCATCACAAATCTGAATTTGACCTTGGAGCCCATCTTTAAGAAGCCTCGAAATTTAAATAGATAACCAACTTGGTTTGGAGAAACTCCACCTACATACAGGCCTGATACTTCACAGAGGCAACGGAGGCAATTGCCTCCGTTGCCCCTGATCATTGCCTTGGTGCCCTTCAAATGTTCCAATAAAAATTTACAGTTTCCTCATAGAGGTGCCCTTTATCGAGAAGAAAATGCCTTGGTGCCCTTGCCCTTTCAAGAACGAAGCAATCAGGCCTGTACATAGTAATAGTGACTACACGAGAAATGGTTGATAACAAAACAAAGTTTTTGATCTCGGTTTCTCAACTTTATTTCCTGAAAGACAGTTTTAAACTACTTTGTTCTTGAAACAATTAAATATATTGACTTCAAAAAGCTATATTCTCATTAATATAATCTTTGGGATGATTTTAATAAAGCCATTTAAAGTGTTACCAAATTTTTAAATTTAGTCACTTTATCAAAGATAATAAATATCTAATTTTCAGAAGAAAAAAAATTAATTTAATGCTGAAACCATACAACCCCAAAGCCGCGGAAGATGTGCTAAAAAGAACAATCGGCCATTGCAGCTTATTAAATGCATTTGCCATGCTTATGCTGTACTTTGAATGGGAGACTTTTTAGGGCATTGGATGGCAGAAGCCTTACAGGTACATCCATTGTTCTTGGAAATGTTGGCAAGCTCATAACTCCCGTAAACAATGACAGTTACCTGGTAAGTCTGCTGCCACCTATCGTTCCAAAGTCTCCCACTGAGCTTCATATTGCATGACTTGATGGGTTTAGAATAATTTTGTGCAGAATAATACAAATTTCTACCTTTCACCCAAATTACAAAATCTAAGTCTAAAAAAACCCCGATTCAGGCATCTTATATATTGCACTTATTGGAACAATGAGCAAATGAAACTAGTCAAGTTGGGCTGTTTCTGGAAACAGCTGTGGCAGGATCACCACATTATAAATGAGTACATGTATAAGCTTTCCTAAGCAACAGCCGCCCATTTCGGAAAATGGCTATACACAAAATTAATTAATCTGCGTGCTTTTGCCAACAGCAGGGATGAGATTTTTTTCGGATTTACAAAATTATTGTGGAATTTGTTAACTAATATAAATGTTGAATGTCACTTACATTCATCCAGACCCTTGTAAAGCCTTAACACAGTACATGTGCTGTATTTTGACTACACCAAGGTGCTTTCCCCATCTACATTTAAGCACAGAATACTCCCATTGATATGGGTTAGGGCGTGGTTGCTTTTCAGTACGGGGCCCAGGTACCATGTTTTTTAAATTACATGTATCTACATTTTATTTAGAGGGGAGGCACCTGGAAATTTGTGGGGGGCACGTGCCCGGCTCCCCCCCCCCCCCCCCCCCCCCTTGGCTATGCCACTGCACAGTCACTGTGTCTTGATGTTACTGACCAATCACATCCTTTGTGTCCTGACGTTATTAATAATTTAAAAATCATTTATACATGTACCACACCAAATCTATTTAGAAAACAAATGCTCCAAGGCATTTGGCACAAAATGGCAATTATTGACCAATGACGGTCCTTGTTTCATAATGTTAGTTACCAATCACCCTCCTTGTATCTTAATAAAACTGAACATTGTGGCTTGGTTAAACATCTGACCAATCACAGTCCTTGAGTCGTAGGAATTAACCTATCACCAATTT
This sequence comes from Marthasterias glacialis, assembly GCA_911728455.2. Lineage (NCBI taxonomy): Eukaryota > Metazoa > Echinodermata > Asteroidea > Forcipulatida > Asteriidae > Marthasterias > Marthasterias glacialis. The sequence goes on from OU452240.1 coordinate 4,514,987, forward strand.
GAAATGTTTGAAATATTGATCGATTACAATCCAGCTGTTGGAAGTGCTTCATTGATCTCAACGACTACTTTCCCTTGGCTCTTCCTAGAGTAGAGGAACTGGGGGAAAACAGAATACAAAAAGGTGGATTATTGACCGGTCATTCAAAGGGGGTACATCAATGGTTTGGGAAGAGTAATTTCATTTCCACCTTCTAGTTTTCAAGAGCACCACCCCACATACAACCTGTGAATATTTCAGCAAGTAGTTAAGTAAGATTTGAAAGTTTACATGGTGGGAATACAATCTAGTAAGTTTTGTGGAGACACCATGTAACAGTTGCTGTATTTTAATAAAAACGATGAAAAACACTTTGCTAGTGATTTTGTCCCCAATCAAAGACATGCTTTAATTTGATTGCGGCAATTGAAATAAGCAACAGTGATTTGTGGAGTCTTCAAATGCTATTTACTGTATTTTGACAGTTTTTCAGATGGAAATATTTCTCTGGAGGATTGGTACTGGTATGAACTTTAGAATCAGTGAGCTTTCAGATGGAAATGTTTTTCTGGAGGATTGGTACTGGTATGAACTTTAGAATCAGTGAGCTTTCAGATGGAAATATTTCTCTGGAGTATTGGTATGAACAGGGAAGTATTTCTCTTGAGAATTGGTACTGGTATGAACTTTAGAATCAGTGAGCTTTCAGATTAAAAAATTTTTTGTTTTCTATTGTTTCATCTTGTTCATAAATACCAATCATGTATTTGGTCTTTCCATGATTGAATAATAATAATAGTGATAATAATAGTGAGTATTTATATAGCGCCGGTATCCGCCAATATGGCGCTCATGGCGCGCTTTTTAGGCTTTTTACTACAGGTTTTTGAAGGTTTTTTTGAATTGTGAGACCCATTTATGTAGCACCTTATAAGGGTTTACAAGGTGTTGCGGCGCATTCAGCAGCCACTGCCAGAAACACCGGGGCAGACCCCTTCTCTTAGCGATAAGTGTCACTGGGTTCTTTTACGTGCATTACACAACACACGGGACCTACGGCTTAACGTCCCATCCGAAGGACGAAGCAATAATGGTTAAGTGTCTTGCTTAAGGACACAAGTGTCACGACCAGGATTCGAACCCACACTCTGCTGATCAGAAACACCAGAGCTTGAGTCCGGTGTTCTTATCCGCTCGGCCACGACACGCCATGAATGAATGAGTTGAAGTGCCATTCAGGTGAAGAAGTAGAACTTTAAAAAAATCTTTGTTGAAGTGAGGCTTTTTACCAAAGCTTTTATGTGCATGCAATCTTCTCCAAGATGGTGGTGTATTAGCTCTAAGCACTCATCATGGTGGGCGAGGCTTAACTCTTTCACTACGGTATATACTGTGCAGCTGTGATGGTTATATTTTGTTTTTCAAGCCGCTGGCAGCCGCTTTCTGGTGCGTGAAGTTAATTTACAGAACTGCTGTGAGCGGTGCGCCGTAATGAAAGAGTTAAAGGATTGTCCGATTGCACAATAAAGTCTTACATCAATTGCATCTGCGATTCCCTCGATGCCTTTAAACGGCCCTTTCTCGGAGTTCTTGCCATAATCGAGGGTGACCTTCAATGACCCCTTGGCAAAAAGTTCTGCCTGTCTGGCAAATGACTCGCTCCACTGAGTGTAATAGTCGGCCAAATAAAATCCAGCCAAATTGAGCGAACTTGCAAAAATCTGCCAAATAGAAGCACAAAATAATTTCTGTTAGTACATAATACCCCCTTATACTCAAAAAGAAATCCCTAAATGTGTTAAAAGCACAAAGTTGCAACTTCCTTGGAATAGATTTTGTCATTTCATACTAGGGTTGGTGTGGTAGAATAACTGCACACTTTCAGAACTATCTGCGTACTGTTGGGTTTCGGTTGTATTTACCCCTTACAAATATTCTACCTTATGATGGGTTTAGAGTGCGTCACATGATTTGTCTTATTTTTATTAGAAAGCTGCTCGAGTGCGACATAATGCACTATACCCATAGCAACCAATGTATTGTCCCATAGCAACCAATGTACTATACCCATGGCAATAGCAGTACCTAGTCATCTATAGGCACAGTATATGTATGGGGTCAGGGCTCGAATTTGGGGTAAAATTCCACAGACCGCAGGGCTTGTATTTCAACATTTTTACCGGACCAGAATTTTTTTACAAGACCAGCATCTGAATGAGAAAGAACTTTCTACAAAGTTTAAAATGGAAACTGTTTTTATTTGAACAAGCACTAAGAGAAGATTTGTCTCATTTGTCTTGTGGGTAGGGCCTAAGTATATTTTGACACTCAGAATTGAACGATGTTGATCAGATTCAAAGTCAACATTTTGAACATAATCTCTTGCGTTTCTTTTTGTTAAAGATATTACAGAGTGAGGTTTTATTATTCAATTGAAAAACACAAGACCGCCGGAATTGTCCAATCAAGAGTTTACTGGCCCGACACTAAAATCACTGGCCTCGGGCCTGTGGTCCAGTGTAAAATTCGAGCACTGGGGGGTGTTATAAAACAAATATTGACTGCTTTTACTTGTGCTGTGTTTAAAACTATGACTCCCTCGGTGATCCCTGGTTCGTTCTATTTTCCCTCCGCTTTGCCTCTGGAAAATAGAACACGCCGGGGATCATTTTTAACCATAGCACTCAAAGCAGTCAAAGTTTTTATATTATAACACACCTCTCCCTGGTTCTTTATCCTGATTGGCTGAAACACGGTCGCGTGGGGTGAACTAATATAGCCTAGTGCATGAAATCTGCACCACACTCACCGCATGCGCTTCATTTGGGGAAATAGTTCGCAAAGCGGGAAATAGTTTCAAAAACCCCAAAACTATTGACTGGTAAACAGTGCCCCCAAGAGAACGAAAATGGCGGCGTCTGCGGATCGAGAAGAATCTCCGGCCCCAAAACCACGATTTACTCTTCTAACCGACATTTTGGACTGAGGTGTGTTATAAAACTCATATGGACTGGCATTATTCGGGCAATAGTGCATATCTATGCACCCCTCAGGCCTGTGAGTGACCAGGAGAGGGAGTATTTCCCTCGGTTTTCGGCCTCGGGAAATAGGACCCTCTCCTGGTCACTCACGGGCCCTCGGGTTGCATAGACGTGTACTATTTCCCTCATTGCCAGTCCATATGTGTATACAATTGTACTAAGAAAAGAAACAAATATTAGAAGTGCGGAGAGATTATTTTCATGAAAAGATGGTTTAAAAGGGATGTTACATTATTGGTTTTTGAAAGAGTCTAAGTGTTTGAATCTCCTAGTTTTTTATGAACACACCATCGAAAGGAGCGTCTCAAAAGTCAGGCACATTCGAGGCGCAAATGAACGTTCCCATAGGCAATTCACTTCAGTCTAACCTTGGTAACCTCAAAGATAGAGACCATTGTGGAGGGCTTGGATTACACCCAATGGCCGCCACTTGCCTCATCTATTAAAGGGGCTATACTGTTTTTTTCATTTTTTTAGACGTTTTTACATCGAGGTCCTTTGCCCCATGTTTGCAAAGCACATATCCACCTACAAGCGCTTAAGGCGCAACAACCCAAAACAAATAAATCAATTTATATCCGTACTGCCTTTGCAAGGAAATTGCATAAGGTACGTTTTGAGGGAAGGTACGACGAGGTTGAGGAATGAACTAGCGCAAATGTTGATGGGTACAACCGTCGTGTTTATGACATTTTGGGGGAAATCGAGGTATGGACAGTTTTAAGGTTATTTTGTGTATCCAAATTCCGGACGGTTTTAGAGTTACAGACCCCCCATCGGCGAATCAGCGCAAAAGTATCATTTTGGTTTTGTCATACTGATGAATCCGTTCAGTGAGTTGGTAACCCTTATCGCTGTGTACATGATTGATATTACGCCTTGTGTATACATAGTACCAGTTTCTCACTGGGGCAGAGGGGAGTGATTGTTTTTACCACAATTTTACAAAACCTCAAATTTTAAATGTTTTGCTTTCTCAAACTTCTCATTCTTGAATTTGGAATAAGGCCATCTCTAAGAATTTCATTGGCTCATAAAAAGGTATGTAAAGTCGAGAAGTTCTTATGTTTCGATCACGTACATGTAGGTTTGTGTACAAACACATGGAGAATACGCGCGATTGTAATTTAAATCTTTTTACTTCGTGACGAATAAACTTCGAACCGGCATACCTTTGTACACAAATCAGCGTGGGAGCATACGGATTTGTTTTTTACATAGTGACAAATCAGTTCAAGACATCGTTTAGAATATTTAAACAGTATATTTCTCCAAGATGTATATGGGTACGTGACAAGACAATTTCCCTTAACACACAGATACAAAAATCTGATGAACTTGTTATTAAATGAACTGTGAAAAGTATTAGTGAGAAGTTGACCAGCTTTTACTTGATTTACTCGATTTTACAATCAATTTTACTCGAAACGTTTGGAAACGTGTTATTAGCCGATTCGTCACGATAACAAAAACACAACGGTATATTTACCACACATGTACTTACCCGCATCATTTGCCATTTTTCAAACATCGCAAGACCGACCTTACTGCCATCTCCATATGCCGAGACAAATCCAATAATAATAATACGTCCCCGATTGGCAAGCCTATAACCCACAAAAAAGTAGACAATGGGACTAATTAATAATAATAATAAGAATAATAATAATGAGGTAGATCTGCCAGGATTGCAAGATGGTCAGGATGACGGAGGCATAGACGAAGAGGAGGGTTTAGAGCTTACGGAGGAGGAGGTTCAGATTAAGACCAGGGTTCAAGAGGTGATGAGAGCGGCTAAAGGGTCAAACGGGTGGAGTATCCCGGCTTTGCGCCGGGTTCCAAGGAAAAGGCTGACAGATATGTCAGCCGTGGTAAGTAAAGTACTTGGGTCGGTGAGTACTAACAATCTTTTGGAAACTAACCGTCTTATGTTTGCAGGGGCAGTTGTAGTAGGAGAAAAGTTAGGTGTGAAGGCTTCAAGTCCAGAACATGAAAACAGTACACCATGGAGGAAACGTAGGCTAGAGGGTCAAATAAAAGATTTACGAAGGGATCTCAGTAGACTAGAACAAATTAGTAAGGGTTTAATAAAAGGTTCAGACTGTGGAGGAATACAATCATGACAAAATACAATGTGAAAGGTAAGGGGGTAAATGTAGTGATAGAGGAGATCAAACAAAGGGTTAAGGCTAAGGCTGCAAAGGTGAAGAGGTATGATGACAGGGTGAGGCAGTTTCACCAGAACAGGCTGTTCAACACCAATCAGCGCCAGCTGTTTAAGGAGTTGGACGGAAAGATTGACAACATGCAAGCGGGTCCGAGGCCAGCAGAGGCAAGAACTTTCTGGGGTGGTATTTGGGACCGACCAGTCCAGCACAACCGGCAAGCTGATTGTCTAACGGATGTGAAAGATGAATTGAGAGGCGTACAACAGCAAGAAGGATTCCAGATAGATGTGGACAAGGTAAAAAGACAGGTAAGGAAAGTGCCAAACTGGAAAGCCCCCGGTCCGGATCATGTGCATAGGTACTGGTTGAAGAACTTCCGTAGTTTACATGAGCGAATGGCCCTACAACTGCAAGACTGTCTAGTACAGGGTAAGGTCCCCACCTGGATGACTGAAGCAAGAACGGTTTTGATAATGAAGGATGTCAAGAAAGGTAACATTGCAAGTAATTATAGACCAATCACATGCTTGCCCGTGATGTATAAACTCTTGACCAGTATGATTGCAGAGGATCTCTATCGCCATATGGATGACCATCAGTTGTTTCCAGAGGAGCAGAAAGGCTGTAAGAAGCGGTCCAGAGGTACGAAAGATCAACTTATCATCGATAAGGCTGTGCTGAAGGACTGCAGGAGCAGAAAGACTAACTTGGCAATGGCATGGATCGATTACAAGAAGGCGTACGACATGGTGTCACACACATGGATAATGGAATGTCTGGATATGGTTGGAGTGGCAGATGCAGTAAAACGTCTTCTGAGTGAGAGCATGAAGACGTGGCGAACGAATCTGACAGCCAACAACGATAGTCTGGGCAAGGTATGCATAAGAAGAGGTATTTTCCAGGGTGACTCTCTGTCTCCGCTGCTTTTTGTTCTGGCATTGATGCCCCTGTCGATGATTCTGAGGAAGGTGAGTGCTGGCTATGTAATGAAGCGGGACGGATGTAAGATCAACCATCTCCTTTTTATGGACGATTTGAAGTTATTTGCAAAGAATGAGGCGGAGATCGATTCTTTGGTGCAGACCGTCAGGATTTTCAGTGATGACATCGGGATGCAGTTTGGTCTGGAGAAATGTGCTTCAATGACCATGAAGAGGGGAAAGAGGGTACATTCCGATGGCATCGCTCTGCCAGATGGTGCACAGATGAGGGCTTTGGGTGAGGAGGAAAGTTATCGGTATCTTGGTGTACTAGAATCGGACCACGTCCTTCACGAGGAATCAAAGGTAAGGCTGAGGGCAGAATACATCAGGCGGGTGAAGAAATGTTTAAAGTCCAAACTGAACGGGGGAAACATGATTAAGGCGATTAACACATGGGCCGTGTCTTTGATGAGGTACAGTGGGGGTATTATTGAGTGGACTAAAGAAGATCTAGATGTCACTGACAGAAAGACAAGAAAGCTGATGACCATGCATGGTATGCTACATCCGCAGGCAAATGTCAGCAGACTCTATCTTCCGAGGTCAGAGGGCGGAAGGGGATTACTGAGCGTGGCAGACAGCGTCAATATCGAGCGAAGGAGCCTGCATCGTCATGTCAGGAGCACCGAGGAGAACTTGCTGAAAATTGCACGAATGTACACGACGGCAGACGAAGCTGGGCAGAAGGAGTACAAGAGGGAAAGGAAAGAGGAAAGACACCAAGATTGGAGGAACAAGCCACTCCATGGCCGGTTCCTGAGATGTACAGAAGAAGTGGCGAGTTGCAAATCCTGGAATTGGTTAAAGAGCGGAGAACTGAAGAAGGAAACCGAGGGCTTGATTACTGCGGCGCAAGACCAGTCTCTAAGGACAAATGTAATGAAGGCCAGGATAGAGAAAACGAACGTCTCTCCTATGTGTAGAATGTGCAACAAAGCAGAAGAGACTGTATTTCATATTGTCAGCGAATGTAGTAAGATGGCCCAGACGGAGTACAAAGGCAGACATGACAAGTTGGCTAAGGTGATTCACTGGGATCTGTGTAAGAAGTATGGTGTCCAGGTGCATGCCAAGTGGTACGACCATGTTCCAGAGAAAGTTGTAGAGACCAACGAGGTCAAGATCCTCTGGGACTTTAACATTCAGACTGATCATGTTATAGAACATAGACGTCCGGATGTTGTAGTCTTAGATAAGACAAAGAAGATGTGTCATATCATCGACATAGCTGTGCCGGGTGATATAAGGGTGGCTTCTAAGGAGATGGAAAAGATCGAGAAGTACCAGGACTTGGCAAGGGAACTTCGTAAGGTTTGGCAGGTGAAAGTGAAAGTAGTCCCTGTGGTGGTTGGAGCACTTGGCACTATTCCGAAGGCACTGGAGAAGCATCTGGATCAAATAGGCACAACTGTGAGGGTAGATTTGCTGCAGAAGGCGGCACTTTTGGGAACAGCTAGGATCCTGCGAAAGACCCTCGAGATCTAAGGCTATGGGACGTAGCCCGACTCGAGGAGTTACCGGCACAGAGGAAAATGAGATCTTTCTTTTGCATGCTGTGATATCGTGAAATAATAATAATAATAATATGGTGACGAGACAAGGAGCACTGCTTCAGATCGGCTCTCGATTCTTTTGAAGATAAAAATTGTTTCCTGCCATTTATTTTATACCAAAAGTAAACTCCTTGGGGTAAGATTGAAGACAACTAGTTAAGATCTTATTGCTATTTTTGGTGGAAAAGTGTTGGAATTTTCTGTGTTTGGAAAACTTTGTTCAAAGTAGACCGTACAGTGTACATTGTATCAGTGAATGGACGCGCGCATCATCTGCGTCCTTTAGAACATCTCTATTACAACCAGTGTTGAGCGGTCTCCGTAGGGTTGACTACTCTGCAGCGTTGCTGTAATTTCCCCTAAAACTACAAACTTTCTCACAATTTTGTGATGATAATGACTAGTGCTATGGAGCATCAAGTCAACGGTGAAATAGTGACAAAATCCCAGAGAGGAAGTCCTTCACGCGATCTGGTTGGTATGTCTGAGCAGGTACCACCAGATCATATCCAAACTGCTCACAACAGGATTCGTGTTGCAACCAGGGAAAAATGGAGTAAGAACGATAACAAAATATCAGTGAGCAGCGTCTTGCAGACCAGATAAGTACAATCAAACAGAACCGGTGGTTGACAAACATGGAAATTGAGAAGATGAGGAGGATAGTACAAGCTGAAAGTAATAGAACGGAGATTGTTAACCACCACGTACCGGAGGATGTGGCTGCTGCTAGCTTGCAGACTGAAGATGGGGTTGATATGCCAGGATTGCAAGATGGTCAGGATGACGGTGGCACAGACGAAAAGGAGGGTTTAGAGCTTACGGAGGAGGTACAGATTAAGACCAGGGTTCAAGAGGTGATGGAAGCGACTAAAAGGTCAAACGGGTCGAGTATCCCGGCTTTGCGCCCGGTCCCAAGGAAAAGGCTGACAGATATGTCAGCCATGGTAAGTAAAGTCCTTGGGTCGGTAAGTACTAATAATCTGTCGGAAACTAATCGTCTTATGTTTGCAGGGGCTGTTGCAGTAGGAGAAAAGTTAGGTGTGAAGGCTTCGAGTCCAGAACATGAAAACAGTACAACATGATGGAAACGTAGGCGAGAGGGTCAAATTAAAGATTTACGAAAGGATCTCAGTAGAATAGAACAAATGAATAAGGGTTTAATAAGAGGTTCAAATACAACCATGACAAAATACAATGTAAAAGATAAGGTGGTAAGTGTTGTCATGGCATGCTACATCCGCGGGCAAATGTCAGCAGACTTCCGAGGTCAGAGGGCGGAAGTGGGTTACTGAGCGTGGCAGACAGCGTCAACATCGAGCGAAGGAGCCTGCATCGTCATGTCAGAAGCATCGAGGAGAACTTGCTGAAAATTGCACAAAAGTACACGAAGGCAGACGAAGGAGTACAAGAGGGAAAGTAAAGAGGAAAGACACCAAGATTGGAGGAACAAGCCACTCCATGGCCGGTTCTTGGGATGTGCAAAAGAAGTGGCGAATTGCAAATCCTGGAAATGGTTAAAGAGTGGAGAGCTGAAGAAGGAAACCGAGGGCTTGATTACTGCGGCACAAGACCAGTCTCTAAGGACAAATGTAATGAAGGCGAGGATAGAGAAAGCAAACGTCGCTCCTATGTGTAGAATGTGCAACAAGGCAGAAGAGACTGTATTTCATATTGTCAGTTGGCTAAGGTGATTCACTGAGATCTGTGTAAGAAGTATGGTGTCCAGGTGCATGCCAAGTGGTACAATGTTCCAGAGAAAGTTGTCGAGACCGACCAGGTCAAGATCCTCTGGGACTTCAACATTCAGACTGATCATGTTATATAACATAGACGTCCGGATGTTGTAGTCTTAGATAAAATGAAGAAGATGTGTCATCTCATCGACATAGCTGTGCCCGGTGATTTAAGGGTAGCTTCTAAGGAGATGGAAAAGATCCAGAAGTATCAGGACTTGGCCAGGGAACTTCGTAAGATTTGGCAGGTGAAAGTAAAAGTAGTCCCTGTGGTGGTTGGAGCACTTGGCACCATTCCAAAGGCACTGGAGAAGCATCTAGATCAAATAGGCACATTTGTGAGGGTAGATTTGCTGCAGAAGGCAGCCCATTTGGGAACAGCTAGGCTCCTTCGAAAGACCCTTGAGATCTAAGGCTATGGGACATAGCCCGACTCGAGGAGTTCCTGGCACAGAGGAAAATGAGATCTTTCTTTTGCATGCTATGATATTGTGAAATAATAATAATAATAATAATAATTGCAAACTTATATAGTGCTGGTATCTGAAAAAAAAGGTGATTATGGCGCTCTTAGTATCCACAACAAAGAAATATAAACCAGAGTACATTAAACACAAGTAAATACATAATGTAAGATGGGGGTCCGATCAGATGCAAAAGGCAAATAGGGAAGCAGCATGTCCACCCTCAAGCCTCAGTCGAAAGCTTCCTTGAACAAGTATGTCTTCAACTGAGTCTTGAAAACAGACATGCTATTTGATGCCCTTCTATTAATGGGTAAAGAGTTCCACAGTTTGGGTGCTGAATTCATGAATGTTCCGTCTCCCCATTGAGTGTTCGTTGAGAAGGCCTTTGTGTCTCAATCCACTGCGAGTGGGGTGATAATGTTCTAGAAGAATGGGGTCTTGTCAAAATTATTCCAGGACAGATAATCGGAAATCATTCCTCCGAATTTTTGTTGGATCTCCGTCAGATTCCTTTTTCTATGGTAGACATTGTTTTACTCGCTGAATGGAACACAGTTTTCTGGAACCATGGAGGCTTCATGTTGGAACTTAGATGGGCCCTTTGTTGATGCACCCCAGATCCAGGCATATCTTACCACTCAAAGCATTCTTGAAATGTCTCCCCGCCAACACATTCATAGACAACATCTAATTTTTTCTGAAAAACAAGTAGGAAAAGTCGACATTAAAGCTCTGGTGCCAAGTTTCATGATAAGTCCCCAAAGTCCCGGTCTTGGTGCTTGTGTTCTTAAGCAAGACACTTAACCATTATTGCTTCTTCCTTAGGATGGGATGATAAGCCGTAGGTCCCGTGTGTTGTGTAATGCATGTAAAAGAACCCAGTTACACTTATCGCTAAGAGAACTGATTTGCCGCGGTTTTTCTGGCAATGGCTGCTGATTGCACCGCAGCAACTCGTGAACCCTTATTAGGTGCTACATAAAAGGGTCTCATAATTCAAAAACTTCAAAAACCTGTCTTAAAAATAATATGAGAGCCTTGAGTACCTAATTGTTGGCAGATAAGTGCGCTATACAAGACTTCGGTATTATTATTATACATGTAATATTGTTACTTATAGGGAAATCTCTGGTAATATTTATTGGTTGAGTCTCGAGCTTAAAGCCTCAACTCGATCCCGAAGGTCAATTAAGTCCTCCGAAATGGCAAACCAAATCTCAGGTTTGTACAGGCAGGTGTTATGGCCATTTAATTCAAGTGTTAGTAAATTTCCTATCCCCAAAATATTGACATTTAATAAGGGAATAAAAGAGTGGTGGTACTTACCGGGTATTCCTTCCTCAGAACATCATGCAAGTTTTCAGTCGTATATCTAATCACCCTATCACAGCCAATACTCTGGGCAGTGAGAAAATACACCGACAAAAATGGTGAAACAAAATAAATAAATAAAAAGTAATAATAGTAACAGCAAACGTCACTTATACTGCACGCCAGCATCCGACATAAAAATGTCATGGAGCCAATTCCTGGGGAATCTTAACCTCACTGCCACCCAAAGTTTGTTTCACACTTGTTGTAATTTTCCTGGGAAGTATGCTTGCCCCAAAATTGCGAATCCCCGGAAGTTTGCCAGGGTTTAGCGATTCAAGTGTGAAAAGGTCAACCAAACTTTTGCAAGAAAGGGAAGGATTAAAAGGAGGCAGATTCAATATTTCAAAATCATCACCCCCCCCCCGACCCCTGATCCCATTGGATCGCTCTGTAAAGAAATTAAAGTCTTGAATCAAGACTAGATAGAAAAGGAAATTTACCTTAAGAAATTCTGCTTTTGACTCTGTAGAGCATGTTCCGATCACATGACAGCCTGCGAGTTTGGCATATTGAACCTGTGAAAAGGTAGAATATTGTAGTAAATACACAGCAAAATGGACAAGTTACTCCAAACAGAGGGTAATTGGGTTGAGGTCAAAAGAATTTTCCCACAATAATGCAAGAAAGGTGGCCGTGTGGAGGACAAGAGGCAGGGGGTGCTTTTTTATTTTGGCAGGTAGTCTTTTTTTGCTAAGCATAATTTTGTTGTGCTTAGCTATTTTTGTGTTTAGCCAATTAATATCGGATGACGTGTATACACGCCAATATTTTCCCTGGCAGAAATTGGATGGCGAGATTTTTGTATTTTATTTGTGTGAATTTGGAAGCCTAGAATGAAGGTCGCCTGCACATTCTGTTCCTGAGCATACACAGCGCATGCACTCACCGTGCAATGCTTCGTTTCACCCACACAAAAAGGACAGGTGGAAATGGAAATAATGCTGAAGTTCTCCCTTTATGTGGGGGTTATTTTTTTATAATCCACGATTCCAGACCTTTGTCTATTGTTATAAAGAGAGGATTCAAGACATCGAGAGGCTTCCACCATTGTATTTCAGCTAAATGGAGGTAAGTCCAAGTGAAGCAAGATCTAATTCCAGCCTTGGCTCTGGCCATGAGACCAATTATTGGCCAAGTCTCCCGGCCAAGGTTTTGCGATTCATGCTGAATGAATTAGACTATTTTTTCAAAAGAGAAACAAAAAATCCTGGTGCTTCATTGAGAAATCTTTGGACTCTTGGCTTTGTTTAGGCAGGGTTTCTTTGTGCCAGCGGTATTCTCAAAGAAAAAAGATTCCGGCCATTCCGAGAAATTGATCCAGTCAGGTGGCACTAAAAAAAATTAAAAACCCCGACACTAAATTGTTAAGGAGCTTTATGAAATTGGTGGCAGGAAAAAGTTTACACATGACGTGCAGCACGCAGACCACTTTTGTACAGATTTCACAAACGAACAGTTTTGTTAATTGAAAATTATGCCTACTCATAAATTGAACACATTATGAACAAAATTTGTAAAATTTCAAAAAGTCTACGAACCAATGACTTCAAAATTATTTTCACTTCAAAAACATCTTCTCAAAACATTTAGGTTTGACTGCAGGGAACTTTTTGGCACTTCGTGATGTTGCTGACGATATATATACAGTGGCCTTTATTCAAGATAACAATAATGTGCGCAGACTTGCAGGCAGATTTCAATAGAGGGCGGTTTAGATGTGAAGTTCATTTGGTCTATATGAATTTGGAATCTCCTATTAATTAAAGAAAACTTTTCATCATAATCATATACTCACGGCAAGATGGCCTGTCCCACCAGCAGCAGCTGAAACAATAATTGAAAAAGAAAACTTATTTATCACAAAACTACTTAATTTGTTCCATTTTCCCATGTAAACTATTATGAAATTGTTGCGAACATGGAAACTCACAGATTCCCTTCTCTTCTATAATAATGATTTTTCTTAACCTAATAACAACAATAATAGTATGCAGGTTTTATAAATAGCGCTTTTTCAAACCGGATGGGCGTCTCAAGGCGCTCAGTATTTTTTCCTGCAAGGTATGTGGAGTTACATTTTGAAGTATAAAACCTGTTCCTTTACATAGCACCATGTAACGGTTTACAAGGTGCTGTGGCGCAATCTGCAGCCGATCAAACCAGGAACACCAGGTCAAACCCCTTCTCTTTTTGATATTAGTGCACTGGGTTCTTTTTACGAGCATTAGACAACACAGAGGACCTACAGATTTACGTCCCATCCGAGGACGCAGCAATAATGGTTAAGTGTCTTGCTTAAGGACACAAGTGTCATGAACGGGACTCGAACCCACACTCTGCTGATCAGAAACATCAGAGCTTGAGTCCAGTGTTCTTATCCGCTCGGCCACGACACACCACCTAAACAATACAGGCAAACAAAAAAAACCACTAGCACCTCCATGATGCACGGGCAGTTTGGGACCTTTATACAGCTGATATGAGGCTGTAAAACATTCACCAGCCTCACAAAAATACCATCATGCCGTAAACACAGAAAAATAACAATCTTGTTGCTTTGCAAACCACGAATGAACTTAAAACAAGGGTCGTGCAGCTGGCGCAGCATAAGGCCCATAAATGTGTCAAGCTTTTTCCCATGATACACTGCAAAATTGGCTTCTCCTGGGAAAGCTGTAGAGGCAGGGCGCTTATATATAAACAAATAATAAACTATTTTCTCTTCCAGTACGCTCTAATCCTCCAATCAGATTGCTCAATGGCAGTGTAATAATAAACCATATCATACTCCCAGTAGTCTATATTGCACTCTGCGTATTGAGAATATCATGCATCATTCTCCGTACACGGACAGTGCAAAATATTGTTGTAAACTTTGCATGTTGATGAAGGTGCTACTTCTTATGAAATAACGCTCAAAATTGTATTATCTTCCAGTTGGCTTGAAGATAGATTTGTTTTTACACGTGCTCGTGGATTATGGAAAAATATAGCACGTCTGCGTTCCATATCCCACTCAGCCTTCTGCCTCGTGGGATATGGGACGCAAAAGCTCGATATTTTTCCGTGTTCCACGAGTGTGCATAAGATAACTAGTAGTATCTCACCTGTAATTAGCACAGTTTCTCCTTTCTTCAACCTGCCACTCTATCAAAACAAATAAATAAACAAACTATAATGTATCTTTTACTCTTAACATTTGCACAGTCTCTTAAAGTGTTGGTTCAACTAGGTGCACGCACAATATTCAATTTACATATTTCATGGGAAAGGTCTATTCCACTGCAGGTCATGCCCACTTGCACGTCACACAAACTGGCTCCACTGATTACCAGAAGCCCAGAGTTGCATTGAACCTTCCTGGTTTGGTTTCTATTTTATTACATTTCTCTTCAATATGGAAATAAATTTCACATTGAATAGGCCTTACTTTTGACTGCAAGTTTTGAAGCTGAAATCCTCCAAAGAAATTGCTTTCCAAAACTGTGTGATTCCTTTGCCTATTTGAAATTCTGCAAGGCTAGGTATTAATGCTCACTTTTCCAATGTTGTTTATCCTTTTTTACAGTGATTTGGGCCAACATTACAAACAAAATAACAGACGGGTGGCTACATAATAGTCGTCCGACGCCGGTAGTGCATGGCTTAAAAAACCAGAAGGCTCAGAAGAATTCTGTTAAATTATGAAACAGTGATGTGATTTAAATTAATGCCACACCATACTACTTTGAATAAAGGGGCTGATTAACTAATTCATTGCTTAACGAAAGTATAATCGACTGTTTTCGAACTCACTCTGTGTCACGGCCTATCTCCTTACACATATTTTTTCACCAGCTGTATGTCATACCCGATAGGGGGTCACGTGACAGCATGTAAACATTGTCGCGCAATTAGTCTATTGAATTGAATTATTGTGTCCATGCACCAGAGCGATATATATTGACTAGAGCGCTAACTCTACATTGTATATGCACAACCGTTTTGAAATCGCGCTGCACGCAGACATGTCTAGTCATTGTGCGTCATTGAAGAAAGATTTTAATTTTCAAAGAGCATTTGCCCGGGAGTATTCTGCATATCTTGCGTGCGCGCGTGTACGGCTGCATGACGCAACTCAAGTACGCATCACACTGCAACTTGAAAACAGGATGCGACAATCGACAGCTCCATGGCCGGCACTGACTAGAAAAAACAATTCTGACTGTATAAAGAAGTTAAGGAAAGAATACAATTAAATGTAGGCTATATCGTGAATCTTAGCCAGTTTAGGCTAATGTCTCTTTTATAAAAAGGGCCTACCTTACGTCAATCTTTGAGTAAATGGTGCAAAATTCTTCCCTTCACTGCAGAAAATGAAGTGATGCAAGAAATATAAAAAAAATTGTCACGGCACGTATGTTCAAAAGCGCACGAGATGTACAACACGAGTGCATGCAGTACTAGATACGCGTGCGCTGAGGTTAAATCACGCAAATTAACTGAATGCGCGTTTTATTTCTGGTATGATTGATTCCATAACACAGAAAAGGAATAAAGCAGTGGTATGCAAATAGCCGTAACCCAGCCGTACAAGATTTCAAGTTTTTCATAGGTTTGTACACAAACATGGATGCGCCCAGGCGGCTTCAACGTACGAACAATGCTAGCGCTCTAGTCAATATACATGTATATACATAGCTCTATGCCATGCACTCACCTCCTTCAGGGCTAAATCGGCAGTCAGACCGCTGACCAACAGGCCTACGTACTCCGGCTTCACACTCGGAATCGGAATAGCACTTAGTTTATTTAACAACTGTCAAAAGGAAACAAAGTTTTCATAGTTATTACTCATTCTGAGAATCATTTTGGGTATTTATGCCACAACGCGAGAATTCAAATTACCAGAACAAAAGTCGCCCGGACATTCCACTGCTGAGCATGCATGTAAACACGCGCACGCCGTCTAACGTTTTGTTTCACTGGCAAACAGAAAACATGGTCTTGAATATTTTGCTTATTGTAGGCTATTGGATGTGCAGTGGATTTTGTGTAATTTGATTCCAGACCTTTGTCCTTTTGTTCAAAGAAGAGGATTAGGATTTAGGAGACATCGTTATATCATTCATGGGTGTCTTAAACATTTTTTTATGTAGGATTATGGTTTTTGGGGTTTGAGAAATGAGGAAAGTTTCTTGCAACTTACGACATATTCACCATAGGCTCCAAGACTCATGTACATGATGTAGCATACACTCTGGCCAATCTTTACATTTGTGACGTCTTTGCCAACGTCAACGACCTCTCCAACACCCTGAAGAAGAAAACATGGAACACAAGATCCAATGCAAAGATTTCGACTTGGACGAACATACAAGTCAAAACAAAACAAAGAAAAAGAAGGAGTACAGTGCCCCAGTACGGGTCGACAGTGTATCATAGCCAGTTTACAATAATAATAGCAGGCATTTATCCCAAGCTTTTACAGACAAATTCATACCAATCCTTCAGGTACTGTCACACACAGTCCAGAAAATACTATATGATGACCTCGAGAATGTGTGCACCCACACCCATGGGAACAAGGTTGAATAAACCTACCTCGAACCCTACATCAAATGGGGGCTGATCTTTCTGCGCCAGATTATACAGCCCTGCAGTCTTGTTGATGTCCGCTGCATTTACCCCAACGAACCTGACAGATGAATAGTAATAATAATAATAATGATTTGTGGAAAGCTAATAATCCCTACTGGCTGCTGAGAAGCAGAATTGCAAAGGACGCCGCTGCACAGTGCTGGTTGAAACGCACTGTTGGTTGAAACGCGCTGGTTGAAACCCTCTGTGTAGGCATTGTGGTGGTGGTGGTGGGGGTCTTTTTTGACACTCCACAGCTTGTATCCTGCGTTGACGACTGCGCAAAACAATATGCAAGTCAATCCCACCTGAAAAGCCTGTGGATTTTTTTCCACACGATTCGGGAAGCACTGAATATAGAGTGCTTATCACACATTGCTTCGAGTCTTTTACTAAAATGAGTTGTGTTGAGTCTGAGCCACGAATACTGAGTGGCACCAAAGATACTAGAAACACAAGATAGGACACTTGTTTTCCGTTTTGCACGAAAGCAGATGTAACGCCGAACACCAAATTTTCGATCTGCCTTAACCTTTTTTAGTTGGTGGGATCGTTTAATGGGCCCAAGCTTTTCCATTTAGTAGGCCCTACTTATCTTGCAAACGACAGCGGGCGCACCCATTTTGCGATTCATGTTTCTGAATAGAGTGTCGATCCTATCTTGTGTTTCTAGTATCTTTGGTGGACTCGAGCTGGCCAGGGTCTTAGACTTGAGTCCTTTAAAACCATGTGGTTTAATACCTGTTGCGTACAAGTACTTCATGGGGCCCAGGTTTCAACATCGGGACGGTCTTTACAACAACAGCCTCGCGGAATTTCTTTGTCAGCTTGGTGACAACGAGCTTCTGGAATGTACTTGGAAGTGCCATGTCACTGGCAATGTTGTTGGTGTTGCTGCTATAAAAAATAAAGAGCAAAACAGTTTGTTATATGACATGCCAAATAAAATAAAACATAGAACTAATAACTAGAGCTTAATAAATATGTCTGTCACCTAACAAACAAGATGTTCGGGATTGTGCTAATGATGACATCATCAAAAACAAGACGTTACATGTAGGCCTACGTTCAATGATTTGGAATAATAATTCACGTTAAACTCGCATCAGTCATATTATAAAGTCACATGTGTGAAAATACATTTTCATGGCTTTTGGCAGTTGGCAGTAAACCCTAAAATGAAGACTCCGGAATACTTTATCTTTAATCCAGCAGATTACTAATAATTTGTTCTCATACTCGTTGGTTTCTATTCAACGCGTGTTGACTTTTCATGTACAGATTGCATTGTATTTACGGCTGTTTGGTGTCACCCACTAGCATGAGATTTTATATTTTTAGATCTGAGGGCTGTTGGTGTCGAAAGGTTTACAGTGCGCTTTGAAGACTAAAGGAACAATATTCCAGCATTTTCCCTTTGAGCATAAAACCAAATTTTCAACATCCCTACGTATTTACATGTATGTATAATTGTGAACTTCCCCCCCCCCAAAAAAAAGAAGTGCTGTGAACACAGTTTACAATGCTGCCTCATGGAACATTCTGACGGGTTATTTTATGGCTTTTTTGAAGTTAAAAATTGTCATTGTCATATTGTTTTAGGCCTGAATTTACAGCAGTTACACTGAACAAGCTTGTAAATTTCCAACATTGTACAATGTTAAAATTTGCTGTTTCCCCTGATTTTTCAAAACATTCACATGAACTTTATGGAAGGTCCGGCTTTCACAAAGTCTAAATTTGCACTCAGCTCAGCAGGTGATAAAACGGCCATTTTGACAAACCCTGTGTAATAAACTCAATGGGCTTGTTAGAGGCAAGTTGGCGCATTGCTTACAGGTACTTGCACCGCATAGCACACACAGATAATGAGTGCAATGATCATCCATGTACATCAGTATTCGCTACATAGAACTTGACCTATCTTCCCCTTAACCGCTTGCCTACCGCGTGTGCACTACTAGTCTACTAGTACTCCTCCTACTACTACTGTACTAAGTACCCGTAGGGATACCCGTTTCCGGTCTACAATTTTTTTTCCCAGCACTGTAAAGGCCAAGATTTGCATACCTCGCTCCCACTGGCTGGGGTCCGCATGCATTCATAAGCTTTATTACAGTATCAAGTAGCAGCAGCTGCACAGAATCGCTCATCACATACTACTTTTCGCAAGGCCAGTTTGCTGCAACCAGAAAAGAAAATAGTCTAGCAGCAGAATGTCAACATTTGAGTCGACTCAATTCAAGTTAATTTATTTGTCGGTTGGTTATGCCATGGGTGTAGTGGGTCTGTGGTTATGCATCGCACAAGTCTCTGCTGCTGTAAATTTATAGAAGTTGAATCAAACCAAAACAATTTGAAGATGATACAAAATATCACCATACAATAACGTAACAAAATAAATGATGGGTTTTTCTGTATTTTAACGTTAATGTTTGAAGAGAATGATGTGGAAAAAATTCAAGGCTTTAAAAAGAAAGCTTGAGCATAGAGCAACGGTTTGATAAATGTTCCCCTAAACTTCGTTTGTCTAAGTCTCAGATTTATGCTCATTTAAAAACTGTTGACAAGTAACAACATGCTCATCATTGGTTGAAAGCTGGTCTTGCTCTGGTAACAGTATTCAGGAATTTTGTTTAAAAAAAAGATGTTTGAAGCTTTGCATAGTCTAAAGGATAGGAAACTATAACTAGTAAACTAGTAAATTTTACGGGTACAACCATGTAAAAATTCTTTTGTGAGTGGTGGCTCTGAAAAGGGACGGTGTGGTCTCAACGTTTCGAACAGTATACTCTGCTCGTCTTCAGGAGAATGCTTGACTGGTGCTGATGATGAAGCTTAAGTAGGGCTTGATGGATGCACATTTGGGCGGGAAGAATCCAAGTTGTTGTTGACCGGTGATGCGTGGGAGTTGACTGCTGGCTGGATGTGTGTGCAGTGAGGTGTGTCAGTGTTGTAGTGAGTTGCAGGTGGAAGGATGGACTTGAGTGGTGGTGACCAGATGTCGTTGATGAAGAACCCTATGTCTTGTGGAACAGTGTTGTGCATCTTGATCATGAAGGGTTCTCTGATTCTGCTCTGGTGCCAGAACTTGACAGGGGCGATGAGTTGTGCTTTCTTCCAGTTGATGTGAGGTCTTGGTCATGAGAATGACGGCAGATTTGTCAAGGTGTCCTAGTCTGCCATGAGCTTGATGTTCCTTGATTGTTGTTGAAAGGTTGCATCCTGTCTCACCGATGTATACTTTACCTGTGTGTCTTGTTTGTCCTTGTGTGTGTGTGTGTGTGTAGTGATGCTTGAATCTTGTTGGATGCTGTAAGGCAGGTCTCGACTTGAACTTGGCTGGATGCGCTGAAGTTGGTGTGATGCATGGTCGATGTAGGGAAGATTTTGTCTTAGCTGAGGGACCATCATGACCATACCTTACTTCAGAGTAGTCTTAGTTTAAAGATGCATTGCCCGATTTTGGGTCAAAGGATGAAAAAATCAATTTCATTGAGCGAACTAATTAAACAAGTTTATATGTTTGTGTAACGAAAAATATAAAAAACTAAGAATTCTGATATCAAGAACTCGAGATAGAACACGAGATAGAACACTTTTAAGTTTCCGCGGGCAATTTGATTGGTTTCCCAACGGCCAATCAGAAGAATCCGCAAGTAATGAATATTCATGATTCCCGGCGGCCGATGCTCTCAATGGCCCACACGGCTCGCTGTGCGTGCACGTACATACAATGTACTTTTATTCATTTACGTTTTTAATTAACTGCCACTAATCCTTGCCAGATTTTTTTCGTTCAAAGTATCAAATGAAAGTTCATAACTTTTTCTACTCCGTAAAATTAGCAATTAGAAAGATAAATCTATTTTTGACCCCCAAATCGGACTGAAATCGGGCAGTGCATCTTTAAGACTCTCCTGTTACTGATATTTCCCACGATCCATTGCCACAAGAGGGCTTGCTCTCACCCTAGGGGTGCACTACACTAAAAAGAGAGAAATCCATGCACCGATCCTCATTAATAAAATGTAAAAATCGACAACTTTTTCTGTAAATCAAAGATTTGAAGGTCCTTGCTTTTATTTATTGTTGAAAAATGGTCCTACATACATTGTGCCCCTGGGGTTGCTGACTTTCAACTTACAGCATTTTGGGTAGACTGGCCCTCTAAAAATGGCCCTATTTTGCTAAACAGTGTAGGGTCATTTTTCCAAGATGAAGTCTGGCCAGTTTACTTGTTCAGGGGCATTTTTATTTTGGATCAGCCTACCAAAAATTCTCAACGGCTAGACCCAGTAACTGGGGCACTGAACTCCTTTTTTGAGATTTTGACATAATATCGGCGACCGATAATTAAATGTCAAAATCTCAAAAAAAAAAAAAAAAAAAAAAAAAAAAAAGGAGTTCAGCTCCCTAGAGTTATTACTGAACTGGGTCTACCTGTCAACTCAATCAATGGCTAATCTGCTTAAAAGTAAAAAGAAAAATGAAGTTCAGTTGACAGAAAATAGGCCTTTATTTAATTTGTTTTCTAGAGGCTGAGAGACTTTTAAGTATTTTTTGAGTATTTTTTAATGTTTAGCATTTAGCAGTGGTTGCTATGGGAGCCTATTAATAGTGTGGTGCACCCCTAGATGTGAGAGGACTCCGGGTGATCGGTCTAGGGTGAGAGCGCGCCCTCTTGTGGCAATGGATCGTGGGAAATACCAGTAACTGCAGGTAGACTGGTTCCCGGTCCATACATCGTTCTCTTCTGTCTGTATATTTATCATAGGGACCGGTACTGGGTAGCTAATGTACTACAGATATGGCGCTTTTGCCAGGCCCTCGATTGCTCAGGCGCAGTAATAATTTTCTAGTTTTAGAGATGACGTTGGCTATGCTTGTTATGTGTGCTTGTTGTTTGACACTAGTACACGTGTGCATCGTAACCCTTCACCTGGACATATTATAGTGAACCAACCTTCAACATCAAAATTCAAGCTAATCTTATTTAGCGTAATTTCTACCTCCGTAATGGTCTGCACGATGGGAGATTCTGTGTCCATCACGTTTTGTGTAAGGCCGCATTGCATTATGGGATTACGTAGACATATATGCTAATTCTAATTCTAATTAGCATATAATACCTGGCAAAAATCTGCCAGATAAATGCTCATTTTTATGGAATTCTATCTCTGCCATTTCATTGTCGCATGTATGGTGGTGATTGTAGTGCCCCTCGAGCCACTTGCGCCGTCAACGGCGCGTTGTCGCGTGCCGTAGCATCTCGTCATGCCGTCACTTAGTCGCGTCATGCCGTCGCATAGTCGTGTTGTGCCGTCGCGGAATCGCATCGTGCCGTCGCATTGTCGCGTTGTGCTGTCGCATCATACCATCGCAATTTTGTACACGTTGCATCTTGCCGTTGCATTGTCACATTGTCACCCGGAAGCTGCAGTTTTACTGTATTATTAAGTGCTTGACAAAAGAGGGCGCACTTCAAATGCTGATAATACAGTAAAACTGCTTCCGGGCGACAATGCGACGGCACAACGCAACAATGCGACGGCACGACGCAAATTGTGACGGCACTATACAACATGTACAAAACTATGTGACGATACGACGCGACGGCACGACACAACAATGCGACGGCATAACGTGACTATGCGACGGCACGACGCGACTAGGCGACGGCACGATGTGATTGTTATGATGCGATGGCACGACGCGACAATGCGCCGTTGACGGTGCAAGCGGCCGGCTAGGGACACTACAATCACCGCCATACATAGTACATGCGACGTTGAAATCCATACATTTTCATTACCCACTGCCGGTGTCGCATGCAATTATGTCCTCTATGGGATACTATCCGGCGGACATTATTGCATATGCAATACCGTCCGCCGGACGATTTTGCATATGCAATTATGTCCGCCCGGACGCTGCTGCATAATGCAATTGTGTCCGCCCAGACACATTTGCATATGCAATCGTGTCCGCCACCGTGCAAAACGGTCCTCGAAGCCTATGTTCAAATATTTGGTGAAAACAAGCCCCAGGCACGGCGGGCCCGTGGAAATTTTGCTTGTCCATGACACCCCGGGTTATGTTTATAAATATGTCAAAAGATTTAAAACAGAAGAAAAACTAAAGCGCTGAAACCGTTGCAGTAAGCTGCAATCATAATACATGAATATTCATGCCGCACATGTGCATACATACATTCAGTGCATGCATGCTCGCTGACGCACAATGTACATGTACGTCGGACGGTTTTGCATAGCCCCGGACACGATTGCATATGCAAAAGTGTCCGGAGCGGACAGTATTGCATGGCGGACACAATTGCATCTGACACCGATCTATTCAGTCAGAACGAAAACGATGTAGGGACCGGGAACCAGTCTATAAGTGCAGGGAGGCAGTGACCGTACGGTTAATAATAATCTAATATAATAAGAGCGAAATCCTCAAATGTTTGTCGCACATAGCGTCCGGAACGGCTGGGTCGCGAGGCTTGAGAGGGGTTCACACGTATCGGGAAAAATCCAGAGGGTGTCGTCGTTGCCCTTCCGGCTCTGCCGAAGATGTCGTTTTTGCGTCACGGGCAAATCGCTGCTTTTCCTGCATTATTCAGTGCTTTTTGTCATGCAGCGGCCGTCGTTCAGGACCATTCAGTTTTTAGCACACATTCCCTCTGGTTTTCCCTTAGGTGCTGCGTTATTCTTGACCCGTGTGCTTAATTACCGCAACGGCCACACTATCTGGCGTGTGTATGAGGTCCGACCGAGTGAACACTCATGTGTTCGTTGGTACCTGTATAATGCCTTACAAATTCCAATTTCAAAAACAGGGAGTAACAAAAAACTGCGCCAAAACCCATTCAAGCTGACCTCAACAATATACTTTAAAATCACCTGAACTACGATGGAGAAGTTGCCGGTTATGATGGTACGATTATATCAGATTAGACTAGCCACTTTATACCCCAACTATCTATCTATACCCTTCATCAGCGCCGTAACTAGGGTAACATTTTAGGGGGCACAAGGGGGTGCACCATTTTCCATTGGGGGCACTTTTGGCCAATTAAAACTGTAGTTTCCGTTTATATTTTTCCTAAACAAGCCCCTTTTCAGTGTTTTCTGACGTGTTGACGTAAAAACAAAACACAGTGTAAATAATTTAGAATAGTTCGAAAAACATTAAAATTACTACGTAAATACTCATAAAAATGCAACATTTCTTTCTGGTAATTTTTAATCTCAAAAGTCCAGGGATAAAATGCCGTATCCGGCTGCCCCTTTATATCCATGGAATTTAACACTTTGACTGCTGCATTGTTTTACACTGTCGCTGCCCACGGTGCTGACGCGTTTTTTTAACTACACACAAAAAATGCATTTTTTATACTGTCACTCTCCATACAACTGCAATTTCTTTTAGAGAAGTGCATTTTAGGAAATATCAATAAAATATTCAAATAAAAGACATTACTCACCCTGTGTTTGTTATTTATTCCTTCCAATACATCTTCTTGGAGTGGTATACATCATAGCAAGGAGTACGGTGAAGTGGAATTTTGCACTGTTTGCAGAAGTATCGGGTCTCGCTTCTGGTTTTCTTTTTCGCGCACACACGACAGCATCTGGTGGGATTATCTTTGGCCTCAGTGGGTGGAATTAGTGTCAAACGGTGCTTAGAAATACCACCCAACAGTCTAGTGGGTGGATCTTTCCTTGGAGGTCTGGCCAAAGTTTCATCAGAAGATGAGGAAGAGTCCGAATCAGCAGATCGACCCAGCTCGACCATCGCGTTGATAAGATTCAGCAAATAGTCCAAGAGTCTGTTGGAGGTGGGATTTTTCTTCTTGTACAAAACGAAGGAATTGACCATAGCTAGATGAATCAAGTGAAGCACTAACTTCTTACTCCATTTAGTTGTCTTACGGGTGCATGGATAGTACTTTGCCATCTGGTCAATGTGATCTACTCCTGACATATACTGGTTGTACTGAAGTACGCACTTGGGCTTCATGATGGGCTGATCATTTTTCTTCTTGCCTGAATCACCCATGGTAGCGTCATGTAGAGTTGACACCATCTTGACAAGTCTCTTGTCTAGCCACATGAGGAGAAGAATGTTATCCTTGTGACGGAAAGCTGTTTCTCCACGTTGAAGATGGGACGCATCGGACTTCAAACTTTTGGGGATGCCGCGGTTTATTCTCATGGTCCCACAAGTGTGAGTCGTATTTCCAAGGAGGTGTTTGCTAACCTTTATGCTATTGTAGAAGTTATCCATATAAACCTTATAGTTCTTGCCATACAGTGGGGTTAGCAAGTCATCACATATTTGAGGTACGGATCGTCGAAGTCCACGATACAGGCTGTAGCCATAAATATATCCACTTTCGGACTCGCATGCAATGTACGCCTTCATCCCATATTTGTCTGGTTTGTTGGGGTTATAAACCCTGAAGACAAGCCTCCCTCTCCATTTTAGCATGCCTTCATCTAAGGCCAAATGTTCACCAGGTGTGTACACATCCCTAAACTTTTCCACTATCAAGTCATATACAGGACGCACTTTATACAATCGGTCGTCACATGGGTCTGGGCGTGCATCATTATTGTTACAATGAAAAAATTTAGAAATGATCAGGAACCGGTCTCTGGACATGACACTTCCGAAGAATGGTGTTGCAAGCATCGGATCAGTTGTCCAATACATATTGATACAAGGCTTTTTTATCACACCAGTAAGGAATAACAATGCCAGAAATTTCCACATCTCCTCAGTAGTAACATCACGCCACCTTTTTACACGTGATTTGTCTCTAACCCTCTGGCCACGTATAAATTGAGAGGCATACAAATTAGTCTCAACTACTAAAATGTCAATCAGTTCATCAGTTATGAAAAGTCTGAGATAGTCAATAGGTTCTGCAGCATCATCCATTTGAATATTCATACCTGGCTGTCCTGTGAATGCACCAACATTCGGTTGTCTATCCACTCTACTCCATCCATCATCTGCATTACCGCCCCCTTGTCCTCTGCCACCCCCATGGTCTCCACGACCACGACCACGACCACGACGACCACGACCACGGTCTCCACGACCACGACCACAGTCTCCATGACCATGGCCTCCACGACCTCTGCCTCTGCCACGACCACGATCCAATCCACTGCTACTGCTACCATTAGATTCACTACCACTACCACCAGAACTAGCACTATCGTCGATATCGATATGCACATCACTGTCAACATCATCATCGTCATCATCCGAGTTGTCCGATCGATCAAATTCATTTTCACTGTCACTGGCATTACTATCCAATTCCATAGAATCTAAAGTATCATCTCCGTTAAAATCACTAGCTTCGGAGTCACTATCAGCGAAAATTTCATCGACAACTTCCTCTGAAGTCACTCGCCTCTTCGCACGTTTCATGGGAGACGCCATTTTTAAAACCCAAAACACATAAACATAACGTAACGCCTCAATCCCTGGTCCCCGACCCCAACCCAAGGGCTGAAACCAGCGAAAAAAAAACTGCTACGTGTTCCCTAATGCTCGCCAATATGTTTTATACAGGAAAAGGCTGTCAATTCTTGTTCAACAGAGGGCAGCACAACGTGTTAATGCTATCCCGAGTATACTCGGGCATAGCACCAGGCGGGGTGTAAAGCTATCCCGAGTATACTCGGGCGTAGCAGTCAAAGTGTTAAGTAAACTTTGATCCTTACCTATCTAGAACCTATCTAGAAGGGTTTAAGAATGTATCCAGCTAGGAACAGGAAGTCTGAACAATTCTAAAGGGTTAAAAACGTTTTCATGGTCGCAGAGCAATGACCACCAATCATCCTGTGTAAACAATCTTCGTTTCAAATGTGACAGCAGCCGGCGAGGCTGCCGCGGTAATTTTCAACAAGAGTAAAAAAAAAACATACGACCGCCCTCCCCCGGCGCCCGCTCTCTAGTCTTACTCTCCTTTTCGTTCGCAAGTGACCCCTTCCTAGACCGATTGCGTGACCTACGTCACGTGACCCCTGTTGGGTTAAAAATGTAAACACACACGTAATCCTCCATAGGAAAGGGTGGTACGGTACACGATGATTAATGCATTTAGTTAATTCGATCTGGGTTTTTTTTGCTCAAAATCTGTGAAACATATTCCAGAGTTTGTACCAAAGACCTTCAAGTGGCTGAATAAAGCCAGTAAGGACAGTTCCAGCAAGTCTTCAAAATTGTAAAAGTACTTATAAATGTGCACGATGAGTACAGCGCGCGACGGAACGTTAGGCCAGACCATGGAGGACGACCGCGATCACCACACACTTTTCAACACAACAATTTCAAAGATTTGAAGCTGAAATCCTCCAAAGAAATTGATTTCCAAAACTGTGTGATTCCTTTGCCTATTTGAAATTCTGCAAGGCTAGGTATTAATGCTCACTTTTCCAACGTTGTTTATCCTTTTTTACAGTGATTTAGGCCAACATTACAAACAGAATAACAGACGGCTGGTCGTCCGACGCCGGTAGTGCATGGCTTTAAAAAACCTCTTTTCCGAAGAATTATGTTAAATTATGAAACAGAGATGTGATTTAAATTAATGCCACACCATACTACTTTAAATAAAGGGGCTGATTAACTAATTCATCGCTTAACGAAAGTATAATCGACTGTTTTCGAACTCACTCTGAGTCTATTTACACGTATTTTTTTCACCAGCTGTATGACGTCATACCCGATAGGGGGTCACGTGACCGCATGCAAACATTGTCGCGCAGTCGGTCTATTAAAACTATAGTTTTCGTTTGTATTTTTCCTAAACAAGCCCCTTTCAGAGCTGTTATGTTATGCCGTTTATTATGTTTCATAAAATAATAACATAATAATGACGTAAAAATAATAACAATAATAATTAAATAATAAAACAAAAATAGTTTTGAAAACATTTAAAAATTACTACATAAAAGCTTGTAAAATGTTATTTTATTTTGGTAATTTTCAATCTCAAAAGTCCAGATTTCAAATGGTGGGAGGGCACCCGGGGGCACGGACATCAGTTTAGGGGGCACGTGTCCCTTAATTACGCCACTGCCCCAGCAAAGGAATTCGTGAAATTCCCATCGAGCACAATAAAAACACAATAGGGAATGGAAGGGGGAACACTGTCCCACATTATCGAGCGCCAAATGATAATAAACAGGAATATTGAAATTGAAAATTGTATATGAAAACAGTGCTCTCTCTCTCTCTCTCTCTCTCTCTCTCTCTCTCTCTCTCTCTCTCTCTCTCTCTTAAGTTTTGTCAAATTTTCCTTCCTGGGGCACGTGCTCCCTGCCCCGGATCTGCTTCTGGAAACTGTTGCAAATTCAACAAATATATTTTTAAAATTTAGCACTTAACCGCCGGTACTTAAATTTCAATGTTCAGATAAGACATTAGCATGATGTCATCGGTTTTCAAATAACGCTTAATCAAAAATCCGTTTTCAATTACCGCTAAATCAAAGTGTATTATTTCAAAACTAGAATCCTTAGAACCTTGGCTGTTATGATATGAATCTTATGATTTGAATTATATGTTAAAGTATGATGTATGAAGTTCTGACCTGATTTGACCTAGCTTCCAGTCCAAGTCGGAAGTTCAAATATACTGTAAAGCTCTAATGGGTTTTATGTTCATATGTAAAAATATTGTATTTGATTTAACTTTTATACATCAAAGTGATGTCATAAAAACTTACGTCTAGTTTTTTTTATATTATTTTTTAAGAACCAAGTTGGCCTATAGGCACATAAAAAACATGTTGACGCGCTATCTAAGACTGAACACTTTGGTCTTGGGTTGAGATAAACGTTACACTGGACGATTAATTAATTAAAGAGAAACTGACTGGGTAAAATTTGTAAATCAATTTTGGGGTGAACAAAGAAAAAAAAGAATGGAGCGGGATCTGAACATGCGACCTCCGGCTTAACATACAAAGATATTGACAAACAAAGACACTGACAAAATAGGGAGACCGCGAACATAAGGGCCGGATAGCTCAATTGGTAGAGCGTCGGCACGAAGCCGGTCGCAGGTTCACATCCCGCTCCATTCAATTTTTCTTAAGGTCTTCACCCCAAATTGATTTAAAAATAAAACAGCAATATACCTTTTATAATAAAATGGAATCATGATGTAAAATTTACCTCACAGACATACTGGCGTGTGGTCTCGGCGTCACTTCTGTTAGAAATGAGGAAAGAGATGGATAGTGAACACTAAGAAACCTGTCACGGACGGTGTTTACCCCGCCCTACGAGATCGCTTGAGGGCGCCCTTCACTGTGGCGAGGACGGAGCAACTTTTCCGGACACATGGTTTCGCCAGCCATCTTACTCAAACATTTCTAGAAGTTTTTATCGATATTTACCTTTTTAGACTTTCTTGTATTTTATGTAGCCTGCCATACTTTTTAACCTGACATTCCGGAACCACAGTCATGTAAATAGAGATTATTTTCTAGGATTTATTTCTTCATATTTTGGGCCAGAAAGTAGTGGTATAGACGTTTTGGAGATTCATATTTGTCTCATGTGCACAGCTGAGTCTCATGTTTAGTTATGTCCAGAAATTGTTTGACTCAGCTTCTCAGCCTCATAGAGTTCGATATTTTTCTAGATACATTATTGTCGCAAGCTTGTTCTAAATCTGGTGGATTTATGCATTCTGGTGAGCATTATTCGAGTGTAGGAGCTATCCCTGTTTTTAAGCCTGTATTAGCCCTTTTTACCAATCGAATGACCTTCCTGTCGGAGCGATCCCTGCATTTTAGGATTTAACCGTTTTTAGCCTAAACTTTTCTAATTGAAGGATTTTTCGAGTTTGTGGTTTACTTAAAAACATTTTCTGCCACTTTTTATATGTTTTGGGGTTTCTTTAAAAGTAAACGAAGGTTTTATGTATTTTCTTACAGTTCACCGTATGGAATAAAGATATACTGGAAACCGAAGCTCTGACCTTTGGCCATACTTTTTTATCTAGTGCGGTTGCACTATCTGGTTTAACTGAAGTACGGTAACACTTCTGCAGATGCCAGAACAAGACCTATTAGTTCAAACTGACTGACCGACCTGCTAAAAACTGCTGGTATTATAGTCAACACAGTCATTTCAAGGGACCACAGATCCCGACACGATTATGCTGCCAGCAATTTTAGTTTGCAACAGCCTTCAAAAGGACGTTGCCAGTGGTGTAACAGGGCTGGTGGCCATGTACAGGTACCCCCATTTTAAAAATGGATTTTTGATATTAAGTTATAGGTTAATGAGCCTAGCAGTTCCCACACACCTCACACAGAGTTCCCATTGTTTCCAGACCCTGCTGGTCAGATGTACATAGCTATACATTGGAAACAATGAACATGGCTCAACTTATCAACCATAAACTACACTGAATTTTCCTTCTCCAAATGTATAAAATGAGAAAGTGATAAAATACAAATAATAACATAAAGATGATCTACAATGTCTTGGCTTCCAGAGACATAAGTTATTTCCTCATAACTCCCCAGGATCCCAAGATATACTTCAACTAAAATCATCACCTCGAAGATTAAAAATACTTTTTGGTCTCTTCTAAATGCATATAAAAGTACCAAGGATGACCAAATTCTAAAAGCATGAAAAGTAATCTTTCTTCTCTCAGAATAAAGTGAAACTTCAAAAATGATCTAGGCAATCTATACTAGTATATGATACATATGACAACCAAACAAATAAATTCTACATACCTGAAAAATAATACAAATGGAAACTTTAGTTGGCTGTCTCTGGGTCATGTATTGCTCTCTCCAAGTCACTTGTAAGAATGACTTGAAGATAACAAGTACTGCCAACCCCAGCTCCCCGTGCATGGTCTCCAGGTACACAACTGCTGTTTTATGCTGGTTCAGTGTTAGTAATTTATAGTGTTAGTGCGAGCCTGGCATAAAACAGTTGAGGCTTAACAGAACTCAAAATTTTATAGGGGGTAGCAAAGATTCTGAACTATTTACACTAGGGGCTAATGCAGATCCCTACAATTATCTTTTACTGTACAAATATTAAGCAATACTGTGTTAAACAACAGTGAGCATCTCTGATTTATAAAGAACTATATTTCTAATAGAAAACAAGTCAGTGATGTTTGAAGCTTTGCATGGTGTAGGAGACTAAGAATATACTATTGCTAGTAATGTGTTTTTAATCTCTTTTGTGAGTGTTGGCTCTGAAAAGAGCCGGAGTGGTCTCTTTTCAGAGCAACCACTCCTCACAAAAGTCAAGTGGTGGTGAATATTTTATTTGTCTACTATTATAACAACATAAGAAGATCAGCAAAGACTGTTTTGTGTCCTGCAGGGCCAGCAAATACAACAAACTAAACAAAGGCAAAAACCATCAGGACAAGCAAAATAGTACAAAATACAATATCGAGAATACAAAATGTCACAAAATTCAAAATGTCACGGAATGTTGGTTCGAATGTTGTTTTTTATACATGTATTTAGTAATAATATAGGTTTTCCTGGCCTATATCTGCAAAAGATCATTCGATTTCATTATTGCGCTTTCAAATTCACGCGAGTTCTCTAATTCAGTCAAACCAGGGTTTCTCTTTGGGTACTATTGCATTGACAATTTCGTTTTCGTTTTCGTTGTTTCTTTTATTAACGATATACCGGTATTACCTATAGAACGTAAATTTTAGTACCTGCAATATTATTCGCCGTTAATGTTGTTGTTTAAACGACAGGAAATGATCACAATGGTACCAACAAATTAATAATAATCTGAATAATCTCAATATGCTGACAAACCGATGAACTGAATGTTCAACTTGAACAGGTAATTTGTGTTATTCTCGTTTTTACCTAGGAATCTCGCCTGGGATCTACCTGTTAGGAATCTCTGCAATATTCTATACACCAACATTTTTTGGTAAATTCATGTACTATAGTCAAGTGGCGGTGAATATTAAATTTGTCTACCTAACAACATATTAATAGGATAAAAAGATCAGCAAAGGCTGTTTTGTGTCCTGCAAGGCCAGCAAATATAGGTTTTCCTGGCCATTTTCTGCAAAAGATCATTCGATTTCATTATTGCGCTTTCAAAGTCACGCGATTTCTCTAAATCAGTCAAACTAGGGTTTCTCTTTGGGTACTATTGCATTGACAATTTCGTTTTCGTTTTCGTTGTTTCTTTTATTAACGATATACCGGTATTACCTATAGAACGTAAATTTTAGTACCTGCAATATTATTCGCCGTTAATGTTGTTGTTTAAACGACAGGAAATGATCACAATGGTACCAACAAATTAATATTAATCTGAATAATCTCGTTATGCTGACAAACCGATGAACTGAATGTTCAACTTGAACAGGTAATTTGTGTTATTCTCGTTTTTACCTAGGAATCTCGCCTGGGATCTACATGTTAGGAATCTCTGCAATATTCTATACACCAACATTTTTTAGTAAATTCATGTACTATAGTCAAGTGGCGGTGAATATTAAATTTGTCTACCTAACAACATATTAATAGGATAAAAAGATCAGCAAAGGCTGTTTTGTGTCCTGCAAGGCCAGCAAATATAGGTTTTCCTGGCCAGTTTCTGCAAAAGATCATTCGATTTCATTATTGCGCTTTCAAAGTCACGCGATTTCTCTAAATCAGTCAAACTAGGGTTTCTCTTTGGGTACTATTGCATTGACAATTTCGTTTTCGTTTTCGTTGTTTCTTTTATTAACGATATACCGGTATTACCTATAGAACGTAAATTTTAGTACCTGCAATATTATTCGCCGTTAATGTTGTTGTTTAAACGACAGGAAATGATCACAATGGTACCAACTAATTAATATTAATCTTAATAATCTCGTTATGCTGACAAACCGATGAACTGAATGTTCAACTTGAACAGGTAATTTGTGTTATTCTCGTTTTTACCTAGGAATCTCGCCTGGGATCTACCTGTTAGGAATCTCTGCAATATTCTATACACCAACATTTTTTAGTAAATTCATGTACTATAGTCAAGTGGCGGTGAATATTAAATTTGTCTACCTAACAACATATTAATAGGATAAAAAGATCAGCAAAGGCTGTTTTGTGTCCTGCAAGGCCAGCAAATATAGGTTTTCCTGGCCATTTTCTGCAAAAGATCATTCGATTTCATTATTGCGCTTTCAAAGTCACGCGATTTCTCTAAATCAGTCAAACTAGGGTTTCTCTTTGGGTACTATTGCATTGACAATTTCGTTTTCGTTTTCGTTGTTTCTTTTATTAACGATATACCGGTATTACCTATAGAACGTAAATTTTAGTACCTGCAATATTATTCGCCGTTAACCCTCCGAGCAGCCACAAAAAAAATCTCACGCGGTTCATCCATAAGTCTTTTTTTTTATCCACCCAGTTTTTTTTACGTAAAACCCCCAACAGCAAGCCCAAACCTATTTTAATCTATATAATTAGTGAATTGGAGTGCCAGTCAAGACTTAGACTTGTGTTTTATGTTATTTACGACCAGTATGCGGAGCAAGCTGTTTTCACAAAGTGCATACCACCCTGTCCCAAGGGAATACTTGACACAAGGTCAATCAATTACTACACTGAGACACACCCGTACTCGTCCACCTCTACGTGCGAACAGTGAGTAGATGGTCATTTACACGAATGTAATTAGCTGTTCCGACTTACCGTCGGAACAGATTTTGTTTTCGTCGAGATTTTTATTATTTATATTATTATTATTGTTTGTTTCCACCTAAATTCCCATAGCATTTGTACACGTTTTTTGTATAGACTTAATATCCTTATGTTTAAATAGGAAGATGTTGGGTTTTCTATCAAATTGAAGCATGGTACATAAACTTAACACTAATTGTGATAATTGTTAAATTTTTTAATTAATTAGCCACTTTACAGTGAGGTGAATATTTAATTAGCCAACTTTGTTAGCACCATATTTCAAAAAGTATACCGCCGATCGTCAAACTTTTTTTAGTTGTAGACTTCTGAGATACTCTAGATGTGCATTCTGGCCTAACATTCTCCTTCACGTCATCATGACGTCATTTGTTCGCGCATTTTGGTGTTGTGTACAAAACACATGGCGCTAAAAGTGTAAATGTTTTGACAGTCAAAAACACGATATTTTCAATTAAAATTACTAGTTGGCTTCCTAAATTACATAAACTGTTTTGAAAAGTTATTGCTTTTAATGAGAAATGTTCCTGGTCATTGAAACTAATCAAAGAATAATCTTTTCCACGATAGTTAACGATAACGTGACAAATCGCGCACCATGGCTAGCCATTTTGATTGCGCAATCACGGCAATGCATTGGAGATTTCCTTGATATTTGAATCGTAACCGAGAGAGGACCTATAGTTAGTGTATAGCCCATTCTGTATGAGTACGAACGATACATGCAACGTGCGTTTTGATTCGGTTTTCTTTAAAAGGCATTGGATGGTCATAAGTTACATACCATCTGGTAGCTTATAAAATTTGTTAGTAAGAAAAACACATTTTTTTCGTCGTGACGTCATCAGGGATGACCGTTATCGTCGCGTGAATATTTAATTAGTCAAGTTTGTGTCCATCATATCTCAAAAAGTATACGTCTGATCCTCAAACTTTTTCAGTTATAGACTTGTCCTATATTGTAGATGTGATTTCTGGTCTAACATTTACCATCACGTCATTATGACATCATTTTAACGGGGCTTTTAATCTATGTACAAAAGGCATAGGTTTTAAAAGTGTCCGGATTTGGACATTTTTGAACACATTTTTCAAAATAAATGCAATTTTAGGTTCCCTATTTAGCTCAAATCAATTTGAAAACAGAGAGAACAATACAAGTCATTTCAGACTGACATTAATCTTGGTGCAGTGTGTTTCTTCAGTAATTAACTGTTAATTGGTAAATCAGTCAATACCATAGCTATTAGTGCGTATGTACTGCACTAGATCGAAATTTCCCGCGACTGGAATGTAACCATGTACGCTTATAATACTTCATGGGCGTAATGGTGGCAATGATCAATTTAGCTTTGCTGGTGCATCATTTGGCCTCACTAGCTTAAGAAACTATTTACTCACGTGACTGTTGCGTGAATATTTAATAAGCAACTCTTCATATCGCTATATCTGAAGAAGGGCACAACCGATTTTCAAACTTGTTTCGGTCATATAGTCATTGGGCATTAAAGATGAGCTTTGAGTTGACGTGACCTCGGGTTGATCTTAACATCCGGGTAAACCGGAAGTTGAACCATGACTGAAGAAGTACACAGCCAATTTTAAAAATCTTTTTCAATTATATAGCCCTTGAAAATTCAACATTACCATCGGGATACCGTGACCGCATGTTGGTCTTAAATTTAGGATCAACCGGAAGCTTGACGATATCTCAAGAACTACAAATCAAGTACCTTAAGAAACAATAATCGGAACAGCTTTGATCTTGGCCTAGAGACAAAATCTTAATTTCTAGTTGTAATTGTAATCGTAATTGTAATGTAATTTTAAAGAATGTCTTATTTAACAAAAATAAAGAAAAACTAGACATGTTGCATTCAGCATGTCTAGTTTTCAAGCTTTTTCGCCGATAACAATATCAAATGACTCATCTGAATATGACAGTCTGACATTGTGTGCACAATCAAGTTAATAGTGCAAGAATTAATGCCTTGTAAGATCAAATTCATTCTGTATATATCTTGTTAAACTGTACCTTTAAGGTAATATAACCTGACAAATGATGACGTCATGATGACGTCAATTGTTTTCAGAGCATTTATGACCTATCAAGTGTTTAAAAAAGAATTTTTATCATAGCATGTTCCGTTAGCAATTAATGACTTACAGGGTCAAAAAAAGAAGAAAAAAATTATTTCACATTTAACATTTCGTCATTTCACAGTTAACAAGAACTTGCCATTATCTAACAACATGCCAAGTTTCAGAGATCAGACCTATTATTTTGGAGATACGACTTCAAAAAGTTCACCTTTAATGTGACGTCACGTGACCCCTGATGACGTCATCGATCTAAATTTTCACACATGTTGGCTGCCTGACAGTCATCATGTGAATCAATTTTGAAGCGATTACAAAAAATTTCGCCACACATAACATCTTCTCAAAGTGCATTTCAACCATAATATGACGTCATCGGTATTCTGTTTTTCTGGCCGGACACTAACATCGTTAAAACCAACTTCATAATTTTTACCACTTTTTAATTACAAGGACACTTGTAGAGGTCGCGTGAGGTCACGCACACTGAATAAAATGTAGACATAATTTATCCCTAATTGCAAAACAGCACTTATAACGCAATGTGCGTTATTTGAATGACCTCCTGTACACTAAATGAGACCAAAAAACCCCAAAACAAAAAAATAAATGAAAAGAAGAGCTGTTTCGCTGCGCTTCGCTGCGAAACAGCTAGAAAAAAAAAACGAAGACATAGAACAAAAATAATAATAATAGCCCTCATGCGTAAAATTTTAAGAGTGTACAGAAACTTCCTCGGGCAGTAAAATTAGGTTGTGTACAAACAAGTTTTGTATTTCCCGTGACACACATTTAACCTCCTGATTGGGAGTTTAGATGGTAAGAGTAAGGGAAAATCCGGATCCGGTCCCAAAACCCATTTTAGGATTCTTGTGCTGTTGTTTTAAGATCGAAACTTGTCAACGGTGGATACAAAATTAGGGAATCAATGCAAATTAATATTAAAATAATGGTTGTGGGTTGCGTGTATGTAAAGACGATCTTCCAAGGCTTGCACGCGCACGTCCCCCACACTTTTCGGTAGCGATTTGGCTTATGACTAGTCGCATTCCTGCTCTAGTCTTTATTTCAGCAGTTTTCTTGCGACGTTTACCTCGAAGTGATAACGTCAATGCAGTAAACGTTCTTGGATGTGCTGACTGATTGTGACCATGCTTGTACAGCCGTTTTTCTACTGTTATAATATAAACACCTTGTTTAACCCTAACTCCCAGAGTGATTTACTAGGATCCTTCCCCACTCTAACAAATTCTAACACATGGGTAACTCAACACCAAACTGTGGTACTCTGATCATGGTGGTATGCCTATGTCAGACTCCGAAATAAACTAGAAATTTAGAGTTTGTGAACAAACTCACGGTGTTCGGCTTAATTACGTAATTGAACACTTTAAGGTCAATATTGTGTGCAAGTTTTTTGTCTATTTGTGCTATGCTGACGGGCGAAATATTTATTTGTACCTTTTTATCTTTATGCATGAAGGTTTATCATATGAAACTTCAACTTCCGGTTTGACAGGAACTAAAGGTCAAATGGGGTCACACCTTGTGCATGGTATCTAGAATTGGCAGAGAGCTTTAAATTGATGTAACGATTATTAATGTACCATGTTTCTTTACTAAATACATATTTTTGTTGTACAAACTTTTACTTTCGGTTTCGACCGGAAGTGAAGGTCAAATGAGGTCACACTTTGTAAATATTTGTAGAATCGTCGAGGGGCTTTAAAATTAAGTTATTAAATTAATACACAAATTTACGTAATTCAGAAACAATTTTTCATAACAAAACTACTACTTCCGGTTTCGACCGGAAGTGAAGGTCAAATGGGGTCACACTCTGTGTAAGATTTGTTTAGTACTTCAAGCCCTTTCATATGGTGTAAAGATCATGTATTTAGCATGTATTATTCTTAAGATATGATTATTTTAGTATAAAACTTCAATTTAATGCAATGACGTCATCGATGACGTCATCATTCCAACATTTTTGCTTTGTCATGTACACACTGTGGTCTAGGTATATAGAAAGTTTCAAGTCCATACATGCTTTATTTTTTGAGATAGCAAAATAATTTTTTTTTCGACCTCGTGTATCAATTTCGTTGTGACGTAGCTATGACGTCATATATCACATTTCTAGAATGCGCGTGAGCTAATAAAAATATTATGCATTGAAAGTTTGTTCATATCTTCCTTCACTTAGGCTCTAGAGCCCGAAATAACATGAATTTTAACTTTAACTTCCGGTTTTGACCGGAAGTAAAGGTCGAATGGGGTCACGGTGTGCATACAATTTGTCCCACATTACAAGACCTTTCATATGCACTAACGATTTTGAATGTAGCATTTGCCGTTCTTTAGTTATTAAATTTTTGAATTATTTCACGTTTATTTAACCTAATGACGTCATCAATGACGTCATCATTCCAAAAAAGTTTCGGTGTCATCCACTCACTAATACCTTTGTACATGGTAAGTTTCAAGTTCATACAAGCTTTACTTTTTGAGAAAATTTGCGGACAAGGTTCAGAAGGAAGAATGCGCAGAGAAACTAGAAATGAGTTTTTGTGGCATCACAAAAACTAGGTGTTCGGAGTGTGATGTATAAAAAATATTTTATGTGTTAAAAGTTAAATGAAATTAAAAGTTTATCCAACTTTTATTTAAGAAAATATGAAGAAAAACATACGTTAAATTGAGGTTTATAATACAATATTTAATTTGAACATCCGGTTTGGACAGGAATTTCTAACCACTTTTAAATGAGGAAGTACTTCCGGTTTGACCGGAAGTAGAGTTCAGAGAGGTCACGCAATGTGTGACAAAGAAGGACCTTCCCTAACCTTGGTATTTGGTGAAAGAATCATGTTCCTAGCTCTTACCATGCATAAATGAGGAGCTACTTCCGGTTTGATCTTAAGTAGAGGTCACAGAGGTCACCCAATGTGCAACAGAGAAGGACCTTCCCTAACCTTGGTATGTGGTGAAAGAATCATGTTCCTAGCTCTCACCATTTTTAAATAAAGAGCTACTTCCGGTTTGACCGGAAGTAGATGTCACAAAGGTCACTTAACGTTTCACAAATGAAGACCTTCCCTAACCTTGATATTTATCGAAATAATCATGATCCTAACTCTAACCACTTTTACATGAGGAGCTACTTCCGGTTTGACCGGAAGTAGAGGTCATAGAGGTCACCCAATGTGCAACAGAGAATGACCTTTCCTAACCTTGGTATTTGGTGAAAGAATCATGTTCCTAGCTCTTAGCAATTTTATATAAAAAGCTACTTCCGGTTTGACCGGAAGTAGATGTCACAGAGGTCACTTATTGTGTCATAAAGAAAGACCCTCCCTTACCTTGACATTTGTCGAAAGAGTTATGTTCATACCTCAAACGGTTGATTTTTTTGTTGATTTTTAAATGTTTAAATAAGCCCTGTATTAAAGACTAACAAAGCGTGGAGTATGCACCTTGAGAAGAGACTAAGAACAACGTGTGGTTAATGTGCATAGCAATGGGGCATCGATGTCACACAGCCAGGCACACACACACGTGTACATGTATAATGGCATTGGATTTTGTACAGCAATGTTGGACACGCTTGAACGCACACGGACAATCGATTTGCGTTAAACGTCCGGTTTGAACCGGAAGTAAAGGTCAAAATGGTGTCACTCCAATGCAAAAGTTTGAGAAGACTCAATTCTCTACAATCTGATGTAAAATTTGTGATCATGTGATAAGTACTTCTTAAAATATGATTTTTTGAAATTTTCAAAAATTTTCAACTTCCGGTTTGAACCGGAAGACAAGGTCAAATTGGGGTCATGTCTGTGGAGCGTTTACGCAGTTTTGAATGACCTTTCCGATGATGTATAGATTGTAAAAATCCATTGTGTACTTCAGGAGTTATGATTTTTTGAAATAATAAACTTTGATTTAATGTAATTCGACACCCGATGACGTCATCATGGCGTCACTCAAACGGTTTCCTGTCCTAGTGAAGTTCTAACTATGTGTGAAGTTTGAAGTTTGTGTGACTTTAAGAATTGTGCATTTGTTAGCGGACAACGTTCGGTGAGAAGAAGAAGAAGAAGTATTAAAAAAAAAAAAAAAAAACCGAACAAAATCAATAGGTGTTCCGGGCTGAGTGCCCGAACACCTAAAAAAAACTTAACAGTAACAATAGTTGTTCGGCTGTTGGCCGAACACCTAAAAACTGGGTGTTCGGATAGAGTTGTTATTTGATGTAAATAAAGTTAACACAACTAAAATAATTTGAAACTAGACATAGGTTTTTGTGACATCACAAAAACAAGGTGTTCGGATTATAGTACTTAAAGTTGTTATTTGATGTAGCAACTAAAGTATCTAAATATATGAACATGAAATTGTTCTTTAAAAGATAATATTTAATTTGTAACAGAGAAGGACCTTCCCTCACCTTGGTATTTGGTGAAAGAATCCTGTTCCAAGCTCTTACCATTGTTAATTGACGAGCTACTTCAGGTTTGACCGGAAGTAGACATCACAGGCCACGCAATATGCAACAGAGGACCATCCCAAACCTTGTTATTTTGTGAAAGAATCATGTTCCTAGCTCTTACTAATTTTAAATGAGGAGCTACTTCCAGTTTGACCGGAAGTAGAGGTTACAAAGGTCACTTTATGTTTCACAAAGAAAGACCTTACCTAACCTTGATATTTCTCGAAACAATCATGTTCCTAACTCTAACCACTCTTACACGAGGAGCTACTTCCGGTTTGACCGGAAGTAGAGGTCACCCAATGTGCAACAGAGAATGAACTTTCCAAACCTTGGTATTTGGTGAAAGAATCATGTTCCTAGCTCTTAGCATTTTTAAATAAAGATCTACTTCCGGTTTGACCGGAAGTAGGTGTCACAGAGGTCACTTAATGTGTCGAAAAGAAAGAGCTTCCCTTACCTGAACATTTGTCGAAAGAATTAAGTTCATATCTCAAACGGTTGATTTTTTGTTGCTTTATAAAGTTTTAAAAAAGCCCTGTATTAAAGACTTACAAAGCGTGGAGTGTGTACCTTGAAAAAAGAACAACGCGTGGTTAATGTGCATAGCAATGGGGCATCGATGTTACACAGCCACGCACACACAAGGACGTGTACATGGCATTGGATTTTCTACAGCAATGTGGGACACGCTTGAACGCACATGGACATTTGCGTTAAACGTCCGGTTTGAACCGGAAGTAAAGGTCAAAATGGTGTCACCCCAATGCACAAGTTTGAGAAGGCTCAATTCTCTACAATGTGATGTAAAATTTGTGATCATGTGATAAGTACTTCTTAAAATATAAATTTTTGAAAATTTCCATCATTTTCAACTTCTGGTTTGAACCGGAAGACAAGGTCAAATTGGGGTCATGTCTGTAGGGCGATTACGCAGTTTTGGATGACCTTTCCGATGATGTAAAGATTGTAAATCCATTGTGTACTTCAGGAGTTATGTTTCGTCTCCTTGCCATATGCTACCTATGTATGAAGTTTCAAGGTTATAATGACCTTCGGAAGTGTGCATTTGAAGGTGGACAATCGCCAAGGAGAAGAAGTATTTAAAAAAAAACGAACAAAACCAAGAGGTTATCGGACCAGAGTCCGAACACCTAAAAAACCGAACAAAATCAAGAAGTGTTCCGGGCTGAGAGCCCGAACACCTAAAAAGCCGTTACAATTAGTGTTGTAGCACCATTGTTTTCAAACTTGTTACCAGAGGACGCTGTTTAATGTAATGACGTCATCAGTTTTAAACTTGAAAACGCAGAGTCCTTTACCTACTCACACACTGAAACCACTGTCCAAAGCTCGTTTTATACTGACCAAAGAACTAAAAAATAATGGCTTTATAACAATTGTTTCCTTCAACTTCCGGTTTGAACCGCAATACAAGGTCAAATTGGGGTCATTTCTTTGAGATATTTAATTAGTTTCCAAAAGACCTTTGCGATGATGTGTAGATTGTAAAAATCCATTGTGCACTTCAGGAGTTCTGATTTAATTAATAAACTTTGATTTATTGTAACTCAACATCTGATGACGTCATCATGACGTCATCGTTTTTTTCGCGTCTTCATATTGAGGTTCAAATATATGCACAGTTTCAAGGATCAGTTTAATTTCAATTTTGAGTTATTTATTTGGA
Organism: Marthasterias glacialis; assembly: GCA_911728455.2. NCBI lineage: Eukaryota > Metazoa > Echinodermata > Asteroidea > Forcipulatida > Asteriidae > Marthasterias > Marthasterias glacialis. Next base: position 4,556,945 of record OU452240.1, read on the forward strand.
GAAAATTTTGGAGGAATGAAACATTTAAAGCAACATAATGGTCTCTATGACACCGTATAACGCATGGTTTTGATTTTGTTTGATATATTGAAAGTGAAATCAAATAAAACCTTTAAATATGAATATGAAAATAATTAAAAAAAGCTTTATCATATGTATTTCATGGGGACTTCCGGTTTGGACAGGAAGCGAGGTCAACTCAGGTCAAGAAATACACGGACATTTTGAAAAGCGAAGACTTTACTTTTAAACTTTACTTTTAAACAGTTTTACTCAGCGAATCCCGACAACAACTCTCGCGGGGGTAAAGTGCCTCTGGCCCCGCTGGTGCACACTTGTGACTCTCGTACGTAAGCACGTACGTGATCGGTATATATTATAGAACGAAAGACGATCATTTTGTCAATTGCATTTTCTCCACCATTATACATCAAACAACTCACGTGAGCATGTGATCATCTCAGTAAAGTCTCCTCTTCCTCTCCCTGTCACAATTAAGCCACCAGAATGACATAAAGGGAAACATTTCCACACTGAACTTGGCATGACGTAACAGTTTTTCTTTGCGTTGGCATTATTACACACACACAGAACTTAACACACCGCAAAGTTCGATGAACTGTGACAAGACCAGGGCCCAATTTCAAAAAGCTGCTTAACAGCCAATTTTGTGCTTAACGGGCGTGTTAAACAGATTTTCTATTTCATAGCCTCTATTAAGCACGATTTTTTGCTTAACGCGGTAAGCAACCAACAAGCAGCCTTAAACACTCGTTTTTGTGCTTAAGCAAGTCATGTTGTGTCAAAATGGCCGCTATAATTTGGAGGAGAGTCACAATATTGTCATGATAATCAATGTAATTATCCTGTTAATAGACTAGTTTTATCGAAAGGCATGGCTGGAAAATTGCCCTGAATTACAGTAAAGACATGAATTTAACATTAAACAGTCATATTTCATACGGTGTGAACGTTTTGCCAAAGCAAATCAAACTTGGGAAAATAACGGCGTTAACTTTGCAGTACTGTAGAATAGAATTTAGAAAGGGAACGGACATCATGACTGACACATTTTTTGTTATGACTCACCTTGATCTTTAAGATAAATAAGAAATATGACGAAAGAAATGTCCTTTGTGATCCATTCAGTATCACGGAGTCGTTAATGTAAGTTAACTTTGTACTAGTCCAGTCCCAGCAGTACTCTTAAAAATGTGCACAGCAACGGTTGTGAAACATCATCGGCAGCTAGTTATTTTGTGTGTGAGGTACGCGTATACTGCAGGTAAAAATGTGTACAAACACATTGTATTGTGAAAACTTATAGTTTTACCAAACATCGATCAAACATTGTAACAATGTAATACAAAGTTTCATTTTGGCTGTATATCTCTTTATTATTCGAACCAAAGGGGGCGCTTTCTGACGTGACCCAATTCCATCAGAAAATTTTATTATTTCCATCGATAATTTCCTTTTTTGTTAATTTTTTAGCCACCGCTACTCCGTTGACTTCGTCCGCCATTTTGTAAATTTTTCGATCGGAAGTATTTTTGCTTAAGCAGACGGTACTTTTTTGTTGCGTGCGCAGTTTGTTTACGTGCTTAAGTTAGCAAACGCTGGTGAAATACGTTTACGCTTAGTAAGCAGAAAAATTTGCTTGCCGTTAAGCAGCTCTATGAAATTGGGCCCTGACTTGTTGCGTGTATGTATATACACAGCGTGCAGTAAAAGCCTAGAGTGCACACGCACGGGGTGCAATACAGTAAGGTAACTGTACAGACTCTATCGGCGATCGCGCTAAAAACGGCACTTTTCACCTTAATATAACTTCGTTATTCAACGGCCAATTTTGTTCAAATTTCACAATTAGGCTTTTATAGTCGTTATTTATTACTAAAAAATTCAACATGAAGTTTGCTCAAAAAAAACTTGAAATAATAAAAAAAATATTTTTAAACTCGTCGTCGTAACAAACTGTAACATTTGATGACGTCATCAATGTAATATTTTCAAAGGCCATAAACTACATTTTATTTCGTACACTGAAACCATGTCCAAATTCTGTTTCATATTGACTCCACAGCTTAAATTGTGACTTTTTAAACATTTTTTGCTTCAACTTCCGGTTTGAACCGGAAGACAAGGTCAAATTGGGGTCATCTCTGTGAGACATTTAATTATTTTCTAAAGACCTTTCCGATGATGTATAGATTGTAAAATTCCATTGCGTACTTCAGGAGTTATGATTTTTTTAAATAATAAACTTTGATTTAACGTAATTCGACACCCGATGACGTCATCATGACGTCACTCAAACGGTTTCGTCTCCTTGCCATAAACTACCTATGTATGAATTTTCAAGGTTATATGACCTTCGGAAGTGTGCATTTGAAAGTGGACAATCGCCAGTGAGAAGAAGAAGAAGAAGAAGTATTAAAAAAAAAAAACCGAACAAAAACAAGAGGTCTTCGGACCAGAGTCCGAACACCTAAATAGAAACATGAAATATTGCTTTATGAAATATTATCCGATTAGGACTTCAAGAACATCAGTCATGTTCCTACATTTATTTACCTTTAAATGAGGAGAACAATGAAGGACCTCCCCTAACGTTAGTTTTGGGTGAGAGAATCTTGTTCCTACATCTAACCATTTTTAAATGAGGAGCTACTTCCGGTTTGACCGGAATTAGAGGTCAAAGAGGTCAAGCAATGTACAACAGAGAAGGGCCTTCCTTAACCTTGGTAATTGGTGAAAGAATCATGTTCCTAGCTCTTAGCATTTTTTAATGAAGAACTACTTCCGGTTTGACCGGAATAGAGGTCACAAAGGTCATTTAATGTTTCACAAAGAAAGGCCTTCCCTTAGTTTGATATTTCTAGGATTAATCATGTTCCTACTTCTATTTACTTTTAAATGAGGGGCTACTTCCGGTTCGACCGGAAGTAGAGGTCAAAGGGGTCAAACAATGTGCAAGGGAATATGTCTTATATATCCTTGGTAATGGTGAAAAAATCATGTTCCAAGCACTTAGCATTATTCTAATAAAGAGATATTTCCGGTTTGACCGGAAGTAGATGACACAGAGGTCACTCAATGGGTCACAAAGAAAGACCCTCCCTAACCTTTACATTTGTCGAAGAATTAAGTTCATATCTCAAACGGTTGATTTTTTGTTGATTTGTAAAGGTTTAAATAAGCTATGTGTAAAAGACTAACAAAGCGTGGAGTGCGTGCCTTGAGAAGAGACTATGAACAACGTGCGGTTTATTGTATCATACAGTAGCACATGTACATGTACAGTTTCAACGTAACTTAGCCACACACGCACACACCCACCCGGACGTGTACATGTATAATGGCATTGGATTGTTGTATAGCATTGCAAAGACAGTTAAATATTTTTAACAATTATATATATTGACTTCAAAAAGCTATACTCTCATTAATATAATCTTGGGTATGATTTTAATAAATCCATTTGAGGAGTTACCAAATTTTTAAATTTAGTCACTTTATCAAAGATAATACATATTCAAATTTCAAATCTAATTCAATAAAATATAAAATTTTCAGAATAAAACCAATTTAACAAATGATGAAACCATACAACCCCAAAGCCGGGAAGATGTGCTAAAAAGAACAATCGGCCATTGCAGCTTATTACAGTTAACATCCATTTGCCATGCTTATGCTGTATTTGGAATGGGAGACTTTTTAGGGCATTGGATGGCAGAAGCCATAACAGGTACATCTATTGTTCTTGGAAATGTTCGCATGCTCATAACTCCGTAAACAATGACAGTTTACCTGATAAGTCTGCTGCCACCTACCGTTCCAAAGTCTCCCACTGAGCTTCATATTGCATGACTTGATGGGTTTAGAATAATTTTGTGCAGAATAATCAATAAAAATTTCTACCTTTCACCCAAATTACAAAATCTAAGTCTAAAAAAACCCTGATTCAGGCATTTATATATTGCACTTATTGGAACAATGAGCAAATGAAACTAGTCAAGTTAGGCTGTTTCTGAAAACATAGCTGTGGCAGGATCACCACGTTATAAATGAGTATAAGCTTTCCTAAGCAACAGCCGCCCATTTCGGAAAATGGCTATACACAAAATTAATTAATCTGCGTGCTTCTGCCAACACCAGGGATGAGATTTTTCTGGATTGACAAAATTATTGTGGAATTTGTTAACTAATATAAATGTTGAATGTCACTTACATTCATCCAGACCCTTGTAAAGCCTTAACACAGTACATGTACTTGTGCTGTATTTTTACTACACCAAGGTGCTTTCCCCATCTACATTTAAGCACAGAATACTCCCATTGATATGGGTTAGGGCGTGGTTGATTTATTCAGCCCCACCAACACACAGTCCAGGTAAGAGCTGACCATTCAACATTGCTGTCTGAAAAGGATGGCCAATCACAGTCAAAGTGGCATAGCCAGGATCTTTTCATTAGGGGGGGGGGGGGGCGGGTATTGCTTTTCAGTAAGGGGCCCAGGTACCATGTTTTTTAAATTACATGTATCTACATTTTATTTAGAGGGGAGGCACCTGGAAATTTGTGGGGGGCACGTGCCCGGCTCCCCCACCCCCCCCCTTGGCTATGCCACTGCACAGTCACTGTGTCTTGATGTTACTGACCAATCACATCCTTTGTGTCCTGACGTTATTAATAATTTAAAAATCATTTATACATGTACCACACCAAATCTATTTAGAAAACAAATGCTCCAAGGCATTTGGCACAAAATGGCAATTATTGACCAATGACAGTCCTTGTTTCATAATGTTAGTTACCAATCACCCTCCTTGTATCTTAATAAAACTGAACAATGTGGCTTGGTTAAACATCTGACCAATCACAGTCCTTGAGTCGTAGGAATTAACCTATCACCAATTTGAAATGTTTGAAATATTGATCGATTACAATCCAGCTGTTGGAAGTGCTTCATTGATCTCAACGACTACTTTCCCTTGGCTCTTCCTAGAGTAGAGGAACTGGGGGAAAACAGAATACAAAAAGGTGGATTATTGACCGGTCATTCAAAGGGGGTACATCAATGGTTTGGGAAGAGTAATTTCATTTCCACCTTCTAGTTTTCAAGAGCACCACCCCACATACAACCTGTGAAAATTTCAGCAAGTAGTTAAGTAAGATTTGAAAGTTTACATGGTGGGAATACAATCTAGTAAGTTTTGTGGAGACACCATGTAACAGTTGCTGTATTTTAATAAAAACGATGAAAAACACTTTGCTAGTGATTTTGTCCCCAATCAAAGACATGCTTTAATTTGATTGCGGCAATTGAAATAAGCAACAGTGATTTGTGGAGTCTTCAAATGCTATTTACTGTATTTTGACAGTTTTTCAGATGGAAATATTTCTCTGGAGGATTGGTACTGGTATGAACTTTAGAATCAGTGAGCTTTCAGATGGAAATGTTTTTCTGGAGGATTGGTACTGGTATGAACTTTAGAATCAGTGAGCTTTCAGATGGAAATATTTCTCTGGAGTATTGGTATGAACAGGGAAGTATTTCTCTTGAGAATTGGTACTGGTATGAACTTTAGAATCAGTGAGCTTTCAGATTAAAAAATTTTTTGTTTTCTATTGTTTCATCTTGTTCATAAATACCAATCATGTATTTGGTCTTTCCATGATTGAATAATAATAATAGTGATAATAATAGTGAGTATTTATATAGCGCCGGTATCCGCCAATATGGCGCTCATGGCGCGCTTTTTAGGCTTTTTACTACAGGTTTTTGAAGGTTTTTTTGAATTGTGAGACCCATTTATGTAGCACCTTATAAGGGTTTACAAGGTGTTGCGGCGCATTCAGCAGCCACTGCCAGAAACACCGGGGCAGACCCCTTCTCTTAGCGATAAGTGTCACTGGGTTCTTTTACGTGCATTACACAACACACGGGACCTACGGCTTAACGTCCCATCCGAAGGACGAAGCAATAATGGTTAAGTGTCTTGCTTAAGGACACAAGTGTCACGACCAGGATTCGAACCCACACTCTGCTGATCAGAAACACCAGAGCTTGAGTCCGGTGTTCTTATCCGCTCGGCCACGACACGCCATGAATGAATGAGTTGAAGTGCCATTCAGGTGAAGAAGTAGAACTTTAAAAAAATCTTTGTTGAAGTGAGGCTTTTTACCAAAGCTTTTATGTGCATGCAATCTTCTCCAAGATGGTGGTGTATTAGCTCTAAGCACTCATCATGGTGGGCGAGGCTTAACTCTTTCACTACGGTATATACTGTGCAGCTGTGATGGTTATATTTTGTTTTTCAAGCCGCTGGCAGCCGCTTTCTGGTGCGTGAAGTTAATTTACAGAACTGCTGTGAGCGGTGCGCTGTAATGAAAGAGTTAAAGGATTGTCCGATTGCACAATAAAGTCTTACATCAATTGCATCTGCGATTCCCTCGATGCCTTTAAACGGCCCTTTCTCGGAGTTCTTGCCATAATCGAGGGTGACCTTCAATGACCCCTTGGCAAAAAGTTCTGCCTGTCTGGCAAATGACTCGCTCCACTGAGTGTAATAGTCGGCCAAATAAAATCCAGCCAAATTGAGCGAACTTGCAAAAATCTGCCAAATAGAAGCACAAAATAATTTCTGTTAGTACATAATACCCCCTTATACTCAAAAAGAAATCCCTAAATGTGTTAAAAGCACAAAGTTGCAACTTCCTTGGAATAGATTTTGTCATTTCATACTAGGGTTGGTGTGGTAGAATAACTGCACACTTTCAGAACTATCTGCGTACTGTTGGGTTTCGGTTGTATTTACCCCTTACAAATATTCTACCTTATGATGGGTTTAGAGTGCGTCACATGATTTGTCTTATTTTTATTAGAAAGCTGCTCGAGTGCGACATAATGCACTATACCCATAGCAACCAATGTATTGTCCCATAGCAACCAATGTACTATACCCATGGCAATAGCAGTACCTAGTCATCTATAGGCACAGTATATGTATGGGGTCAGGGCTCGAATTTGGGGTAAAATTCCACAGACCGCAGGGCTTGTATTTCAACATTTTTACCGGACCAGAATTTTTTTACAAGACCAGCATCTGAATGAGAAAGAACTTTCTACAAAGTTTAAAATGGAAACTGTTTTTATTTGAACAAGCACTAAGAGAAGATTTGTCTCATTTGTCTTGTGGGTAGGGCCTAAGTATATTTTGACACTCAGAATTGAACGATGTTGATCAGATTCAAAGTCAACATTTTGAACATAATCTCTTGCGTTTCTTTTTGTTAAAGATATTACAGAGTGAGGTTTTATTATTCAATTGAAAAACACAAGACCGCCGGAATTGTCCAATCAAGAGTTTACTGGCCCGACACTAAAATCACTGGCCTCGGGCCTGTGGTCCAGTGTAAAATTCGAGCACTGGGGGGTGTTATAAAACAAATATTGACTGCTTTTACTTGTGCTGTGTTTAAAACTATGACTCCCTCGGTGATCCCTGGTTCGTTCTATTTTCCCTCCGCTTTGCCTCTGGAAAATAGAACACGCCGGGGATCATTTTTAACCATAGCACTCAAAGCAGTCAAAGTTTTTATATTATAACACACCTCTCCCTGGTTCTTTATCCTGATTGGCTGAAACACGGTCGCGTGGGGTGAACTAATATAGCCTAGTGCATGAAATCTGCACCACACTCACCGCATGCGCTTCATTTGGGGGAAATAGTTCGCAAAGCGGGAAATAGTTTCAAAAACCCCAAAACTATTGACTGGTAAACAGTGCCCCCAAGAGAACGAAAATGGCGGCGTCTGCGGATCGAGAAGAATCTCCGGCCCCAAAACCACGATTTACTCTTCTAACCGACATTTTGGACTGAGGTGTGTTATAAAACTCATATGGACTGGCATTATTCGGGCAATAGTGCATATCTATGCACCCCTCAGGCCTGTGAGTGACCAGGAGAGGGAGTATTTCCCTCGGTTTTCGGCCTCGGGAAATAGGACCCTCTCCTGGTCACTCACGGGCCCTCGGGTTGCATAGACGTGTACTATTTCCCTCATTGCCAGTCCATATGTGTATACAATTGTACTAAGAAAAGAAACAAATATTAGAAGTGCGGAGAGATTATTTTCATGAAAAGATGGTTTAAAAGGGATGTTACATTATTGGTTTTTGAAAGAGTCTAAGTGTTTGAATCTCCTAGTTTTTTATGAACACACCATCGAAAGGAGCGTCTCAAAAGTCAGGCACATTCGAGGCGCAAATGAACGTTCCCATAGGCAATTCACTTCAGTCTAACCTTGGTAACCTCAAAGATAGAGACCATTGTGGAGGGCTTGGATTACACCCAATGGCCGCCACTTGCCTCATCTATTAAAGGGGCTATACTGTTTTTTTCATTTTTTTAGACGTTTTTACATCGAGGTCCTTTGCCCCATGTTTGCAAAGCACATATCCACCTACAAGCGCTTAAGGCGCAACAACCCAAAACAAATAAATCAATTTATATCCGTACTGCCTTTGCAAGGAAATTGCATAAGGTACGTTTTGAGGGAAGGTACGACGAGGTTGAGGAATGAACTAGCGCAAATGTTGATGGGTACAACCGTCGTGTTTATGACATTTTGGGGGAAATCGAGGTATGGACAGTTTTAAGGTTATTTTGTGTATCCAAATTCCGGACGGTTTTAGAGTTACAGACCCCCCATCGGCGAATCAGCGCAAAAGTATCATTTTGGTTTTGTCATACTGATGAATCCGTTCAGTGAGTTGGTAACCCTTATCGCTGTGTACATGATTGATATTACGCCTTGTGTATACATAGTACCAGTTTCTCACTGGGGCAGAGGGGAGTGATTGTTTTTACCACAATTTTACAAAACCTCAAATTTTAAATGTTTTGCTTTCTCAAACTTCTCATTCTTGAATTTGGAATAAGGCCATCTCTAAGAATTTCATTGGCTCATAAAAAGGTATGTAAAGTCGAGAAGTTCTTATGTTTCGATCACGTACATGTAGGTTTGTGTACAAACACATGGAGAATACGCGCGATTGTAATTTAAATCTTTTTACTTCGTGACGAATAAACTTCGAACCGGCATACCTTTGTACACAAATCAGCGTGGGAGCATACGGATTTGTTTTTTACATAGTGACAAATCAGTTCAAGACATCGTTTAGAATATTTAAACAGTATATTTCTCCAAGATGTATATGGGTACGTGACAAGACAATTTCCCTTAACACACAGATACAAAAATCTGATGAACTTGTTATTAAATGAACTGTGAAAAGTATTAGTGAGAAGTTGACCAGCTTTTACTTGATTTACTCGATTTTACAATCAATTTTACTCGAAACGTTTGGAAACGTGTTATTAGCCGATTCGTCACGATAACAAAAACACAACGGTATATTTACCACACATGTACTTACCCGCATCATTTGCCATTTTTCAAACATCGCAAGACCGACCTTACTGCCATCTCCATATGCCGAGACAAATCCAATAATAATAATACGTCCCCGATTGGCAAGCCTATAACCCACAAAAAAGTAGACAATGGGACTAATTAATAATAATAATAAGAATAATAATAATGAGGTAGATCTGCCAGGATTGCAAGATGGTCAGGATGACGGAGGCATAGACGAAGAGGAGGGTTTAGAGCTTACGGAGGAGGAGGTTCAGATTAAGACCAGGGTTCAAGAGGTGATGAGAGCGGCTAAAGGGTCAAACAGGTGGAGTATCCCGGCTTTGCGCCGGGTTCCAAGGAAAAGGCTGACAGATATGTCAGCCGTGGTAAGTAAAGTACTTGGGTCGGTGAGTACTAACAATCTTTTGGAAACTAACCGTCTTATGTTTGCAGGGGCAGTTGTAGTAGGAGAAAAGTTAGGTGTGAAGGCTTCAAGTCCAGAACATGAAAACAGTACACCATGGAGGAAACGTAGGCTAGAGGGTCAAATAAAAGATTTACGAAGGGATCTCAGTAGACTAGAACAAATTAGTAAGGGTTTAATAAAAGGTTCAGACTGTGGAGGAATACAATCATGACAAAATACAATGTGAAAGGTAAGGGGGTAAATGTAGTGATAGAGGAGATCAAACAAAGGGTTAAGGCTAAGGCTGCAAAGGTGAAGAGGTATGATGACAGGGTGAGGCAGTTTCACCAGAACAGGCTGTTCAACACCAATCAGCGCCAGCTGTTTAAGGAGTTGGACGGAAAGATTGACAACATGCAAGCGGGTCCGAGGCCAGCAGAGGCAAGAACTTTCTGGGGTGGTATTTGGGACCGACCAGTCCAGCACAACCGGCAAGCTGATTGTCTAACGGATGTGAAAGATGAATTGAGAGGCGTACAACAGCAAGAAGGATTCCAGATAGATGTGGACAAGGTAAAAAGACAGGTAAGGAAAGTGCCAAACTGGAAAGCCCCCGGTCCGGATCATGTGCATAGGTACTGGTTGAAGAACTTCCGTAGTTTACATGAGCGAATGGCCCTACAACTGCAAGACTGTCTAGTACAGGGTAAGGTCCCCACCTGGATGACTGAAGCAAGAACGGTTTTGATAATGAAGGATGTCAAGAAAGGTAACATTGCAAGTAATTATAGACCAATCACATGCTTGCCCGTGATGTATAAACTCTTGACCAGTATGATTGCAGAGGATCTCTATCGCCATATGGATGACCATCAGTTGTTTCCAGAGGAGCAGAAAGGCTGTAAGAAGCGGTCCAGAGGTACGAAAGATCAACTTATCATCGATAAGGCTGTGCTGAAGGACTGCAGGAGCAGAAAGACTAACTTGGCAATGGCATGGATCGATTACAAGAAGGCGTACGACATGGTGTCACACACATGGATAATGGAATGTCTGGATATGGTTGGAGTGGCCGATGCAGTAAAACGTCTTCTGAGTGAGAGCATGAAGACGTGGCGAACGAATCTGACAGCCAACAACGATAGTCTGGGCAAGGTATGCATAAGAAGAGGTATTTTCCAGGGTGACTCTCTGTCTCCGCTGCTTTTTGTTCTGGCATTGATGCCCCTGTCGATGATTCTGAGGAAGGTGAGTGCTGGCTATGTAATGAAGCGGGACGGATGTAAGATCAACCATCTCCTTTTTATGGACGATTTGAAGTTATTTGCAAAGAATGAGGCGGAGATCGATTCTTTGGTGCAGACCGTCAGGATTTTCAGTGATGACATCGGGATGCAGTTTGGTCTGGAAAAATGTGCTTCAATGACCATGAAGAGGGGAAAGAGGGTACATTCCGATGGCATCGCTCTGCCAGATGGTGCACAGATGAGGGCTTTGGGTGAGGAGGAAAGTTATCGGTATCTTGGTGTACTAGAATCGGACCACGTCCTTCACGAGGAATCAAAGGTAAGGCTGAGGGCAGAATACATCAGGCGGGTGAAGAAATGTTTAAAGTCCAAACTGAACGGGGGAAACATGATTAAGGCGATTAACACATGGGCCGTGTCTTTGATGAGGTACAGTGGGGGTATTATTGAGTGGACTAAAGAAGATCTAGATGTCACTGACAGAAAGACAAGAAAGCTGATGACCATGCATGGTATGCTACATCCGCAGGCAAATGTCAGCAGACTCTATCTTCCGAGGTCAGAGGGCGGAAGGGGATTACTGAGCGTGGCAGACAGCGTCAATATCGAGCGAAGGAGCCTGCATCGTCATGTCAGGAGCACCGAGGAGAACTTGCTGAAAATTGCACGAATGTACACGACGGCAGACGAAGCTGGGCCGAAGGAGTACAAGAGGGAAAGGAAAGAGGAAAGACACCAAGATTGGAGGAACAAGCCACTCCATGGCCGGTTCCTGAGATGTACAGAAGAAGTGGCGAGTTGCAAATCCTGGAATTGGTTAAAGAGCGGAGAACTGAAGAAGGAAACCGAGGGCTTGATTACTGCGGCGCAAGACCAGTCTCTAAGGACAAATGTAATGAAGGCCAGGATAGAGAAAACGAACGTCTCTCCTATGTGTAGAATGTGCAACAAAGCAGAAGAGACTGTATTTCATATTGTCAGCGAATGTAGTAAGATGGCCCAGACGGAGTACAAAGGCAGACATGACAAGTTGGCTAAGGTGATTCACTGGGATCTGTGTAAGAAGTATGGTGTCCAGGTGCATGCCAAGTGGTACGACCATGTTCCAGAGAAAGTTGTAGAGACCAACGAGGTCAAGATCCTCTGGGACTTTAACATTCAGACTGATCATGTTATAGAACATAGACGTCCGGATGTTGTAGTCTTAGATAAGACAAAGAAGATGTGTCATATCATCGACATAGCTGTGCCGGGTGATATAAGGGTGGCTTCTAAGGAGATGGAAAAGATCGAGAAGTACCAGGACTTGGCAAGGGAACTTCGTAAGGTTTGGCAGGTGAAAGTGAAAGTAGTCCCTGTGGTGGTTGGAGCACTTGGCACTATTCCGAAGGCACTGGAGAAGCATCTGGATCAAATAGGCACAACTGTGAGGGTAGATTTGCTGCAGAAGGCGGCACTTTTGGGAACAGCTAGGATCCTGCGAAAGACCCTCGAGATCTAAGGCTATGGGACGTAGCCCGACTCGAGGAGTTACCGGCACAGAGGAAAATGAGATCTTTCTTTTGCATGCTGTGATATCGTGAAATAATAATAATAATAATATGGTGACGAGACAAGGAGCACTGCTTCAGATCGGCTCTCGATTCTTTTGAAGATAAAAATTGTTTCCTGCCATTTATTTTATACCAAAAGTAAACTCCTTGGGGTAAGATTGAAGACAACTAGTTAAAATCTTATTGCTATTTTTGGTGGAAAAGTGTTGGAATTTTCTGTGTTTGGAAAACTTTGTTCAAAGTAGACCGTACAGTGTACATTGTATCAGTGAATGGACGCGCGCATCATCTGCGTCCTTTAGAACATCTCTATTACAACCAGTGTTGAGCGGTCTCCGTAGGGTTGACTACTCTGCAGCGTTGCTGTAATTTCCCCTAAAACTACAAACTTTCTCACAATTTTGTGATGATAATGACTAGTGCTATGGAGCATCAAGTCAACGGTGAAATAGTGACAAAATCCCAGAGAGGAAGTCCTTCACGCGATCTGGTTGGTATGTCTGAGCAGGTACCACCAGATCATATCCAAACTGCTCACAACAGGATTCGTGTTGCAACCAAGGAAAAATGGAGTAAGAACGATAACAAAATATCAGTGAGCAGCGTCTTGCAGACCAGATAAGTACAATCAAACAGAACCGGTGGTTGACAAACATGGAAATTGAGAAGATGAGGAGGATAGTACAAGCTGAAAGTAATAGAACGGAGATTGTTAACCACCACGTACCGGAGGATGTGGCTGCTGCTAGCTTGCAGACTGAAGATGGGGTTGATATGCCAGGATTGCAAGATGGTCAGGATGACGGTGGCACAGACGAAAAGGAGGGTTTAGAGCTTACGGAGGAGGTACAGATTAAGACCAGGGTTCAAGAGGTGATGGAAGCGACTAAAAGGTCAAACGGGTCGAGTATCCCGGCTTTGCGCCCGGTCCCAAGGAAAAGGCTGACAGATATGTCAGCCATGGTAAGTAAAGTCCTTGGGTCGGTAAGTACTAATAATCTGTCGGAAACTAATCGTCTTATGTTTGCAGGGGCTGTTGCAGTAGGAGAAAAGTTAGGTGTGAAGGCTTCGAGTCCAGAACATGAAAACAGTACAACATGATGGAAACGTAGGCGAGAGGGTCAAATTAAAGATTTACGAAAGGATCTCAGTAGAATAGAACAAATGAATAAGGGTTTAATAAGAGGTTCAAATACAACCATGACAAAATACAATGTAAAAGATAAGGTGGTAAGTGTTGTCATGGCATGCTACATCCGCGGGCAAATGTCAGCAGACTTCCGAGGTCAGAGGGCGGAAGTGGGTTACTGAGCGTGGCAGACAGCGTCAACATCGAGCGAAGGAGCCTGCATCGTCATGTCAGAAGCATCGAGGAGAACTTGCTGAAAATTGCACAAAAGTACACGAAGGCAGACGAAGGAGTACAAGAGGGGGAAAGTAAAGAGGAAAGACACCAAGATTGGAGGAACAAGCCACTCCATGGCCGGTTCTTGGGATGTGCAAAAGAAGTGGCGAATTGCAAATCCTGGAAATGGTTAAAGAGTGGAGAGCTGAAGAAGGAAACCGAGGGCTTGATTACTGCGGCACAAGACCAGTCTCTAAGGACAAATGTAATGAAGGCGAGGATAGAGAAAGCAAACGTCGCTCCTATGTGTAGAATGTGCAACAAGGCAGAAGAGACTGTATTTCATATTGTCAGTTGGCTAAGGTGATTCACTGAGATCTGTGTAAGAAGTATGGTGTCCAGGTGCATGCCAAGTGGTACAATGTTCCAGAGAAAGTTGTCGAGACCGACCAGGTCAAGATCCTCTGGGACTTCAACATTCAGACTGATCATGTTATATAACATAGACGTCCGGATGTTGTAGTCTTAGATAAAATGAAGAAGATGTGTCATCTCATCGACATAGCTGTGCCCGGTGATTTAAGGGTAGCTTCTAAGGAGATGGAAAAGATCCAGAAGTATCAGGACTTGGCCAGGGAACTTCGTAAGATTTGGCAGGTGAAAGTAAAAGTAGTCCCTGTGGTGGTTGGAGCACTTGGCACCATTCCAAAGGCACTGGAGAAGCATCTAGATCAAATAGGCACATTTGTGAGGGTAGATTTGCTGCAGAAGGCAGCCCATTTGGGAACAGCTAGGCTCCTTCGAAAGACCCTTGAGATCTAAGGCTATGGGACATAGCCCGACTCGAGGAGTTCCTGGCACAGAGGAAAATGAGATCTTTCTTTTGCATGCTATGATATTGTGAAATAATAATAATAATAATAATAATTGCAAACTTATATAGTGCTGGTATCTGAAAAAAAAGGTGATTATGGCGCTCTTAGTATCCACAACAAAGAAATATAAACCAGAGTACATTAAACACAAGTAAATACATAATGTAAGATGGGGGTCCGATCAGATGCAAAAGGCAAATAGGGAAGCAGCATGTCCACCCTCAAGCCTCAGTCGAAAGCTTCCTTGAACAAGTATGTCTTCAACTGAGTCTTGAAAACAGACATGCTATTTGATGCCCTTCTATTAATGGGTAAAGAGTTCCACAGTTTGGGTGCTGAATTCATGAATGTTCCGTCTCCCCATTGAGTGTTCGTTGAGAAGGCCTTTGTGTCTCAATCCACTGCGAGTGGGGTGATAATGTTCTAGAAGAATGGGGTCTTGTCAAAATTATTCCAGGACAGATAATCGGAAATCATTCCTCCGAATTTTTGTTGGATCTCCGTCAGATTCCTTTTTCTATGGTAGACATTGTTTTACTCGCTGAATGGAACACAGTTTTCTGGAACCATGGAGGCTTCATGTTGGAACTTAGATGGGCCCTTTGTTGATGCACCCCAGATCCAGGCATATCTTACCACTCAAAGCATTCTTGAAATGTCTCCCCGCCAACACATTCATAGACAACATCTAATTTTTTCTGAAAAACAAGTAGGAAAAGTCGACATTAAAGCTCTGGTGCCAAGTTTCATGATAAGTCCCCAAAGTCCCGGTCTTGGTGCTTGTGTTCTTAAGCAAGACACTTAACCATTATTGCTTCTTCCTTAGGATGGGATGATAAGCCGTAGGTCCCGTGTGTTGTGTAATGCATGTAAAAGAACCCAGTTACACTTATCGCTAAGAGAACTGATTTGCCGCGGTTTTTCTGGCAATGGCTGCTGATTGCACCGCAGCAACTCGTGAACCCTTATTAGGTGCTACATAAAAGGGTCTCATAATTCAAAAACTTCAAAAACCTGTCTTAAAAATAATATGAGAGCCTTGAGTACCTAATTGTTGGCAGATAAGTGCGCTATACAAGACTTCGGTATTATTATTATACATGTAATATTGTTACTTATAGGGAAATCTCTGGTAATATTTATTGGTTGAGTCTCGAGCTTAAAGCCTCAACTCGATCCCGAAGGTCAATTAAGTCCTCCGAAATGGCAAACCAAATCTCAGGTTTGTACAGGCAGGTGTTATGGCCATTTAATTCAAGTGTTAGTAAATTTCCTATCCCCAAAATATTGACATTTAATAAGGGAATAAAAGAGTGGTGGTACTTACCGGGTATTCCTTCCTCAGAACATCATGCAAGTTTTCAGTCGTATATCTAATCACCCTATCACAGCCAATACTCTGGGCAGTGAGAAAATACACCGACAAAAATGGTGAAACAAAATAAATAAATAAAAAGTAATAATAGTAACAGCAAACGTCACTTATACTGCACGCCAGCATCCGACATAAAAATGTCATGGAGCCAATTCCTGGGGAATCTTAACCTCACTGCCACCCAAAGTTTGTTTCACACTTGTTGTAATTTTCCTGGGAAGTATGCTTGCCCCAAAATTGCGAATCCCCGGAAGTTTGCCAGGGTTTAGCGATTCAAGTGTGAAAAGGTCAACCAAACTTTTGCAAGAAAGGGAAGGATTAAAAGGAGGCAGATTCAATATTTCAAAATCATCACCCCCCCCCCCCGACCCCTGATCCCATTGGATCGCTCTGTAAAGAAATTAAAGTCTTGAATCAAGACTAGATAGAAAAGGAAATTTACCTTAAGAAATTCTGCTTTTGACTCTGTAGAGCATGTTCCGATCACATGACAGCCTGCGAGTTTGGCATATTGAACCTGTGAAAAGGTAGAATATTGTAGTAAATACACAGCAAAATGGACAAGTTACTCCAAACAGAGGGTAATTGGGTTGAGGTCAAAAGAATTTTCCCACAATAATGCAAGAAAGGTGGCCGTGTGGAGGACAAGAGGCAGGGGGTGCTTTTTTATTTTGGCAGGTAGTCTTTTTTTGCTAAGCATAATTTTGTTGTGCTTAGCTATTTTTGTGTTTAGCCAATTAATATCGGATGACGTGTATACACGCCAATATTTTCCCTGGCAGAAATTGGATGGCGAGATTTTTGTATTTTATTTGTGTGAATTTGGAAGCCTAGAATGAAGGTCGCCTGCACATTCTGTTCCTGAGCATACACAGCGCATGCACTCACCGTGCAATGCTTCGTTTCACCCACACAAAAAGGACAGGTGGAAATGGAAATAATGCTGAAGTTCTCCCTTTATGTGGGGGTTATTTTTTTATAATCCACGATTCCAGACCTTTGTCTATTGTTATAAAGAGAGGATTCAAGACATCGAGAGGCTTCCACCATTGTATTTCAGCTAAATGGAGGTAAGTCCAAGTGAAGCAAGATCTAATTCCAGCCTTGGCTCTGGCCATGAGACCAATTATTGGCCAAGTCTCCCGGCCAAGGTTTTGCGATTCATGCTGAATGAATTAGACTATTTTTTCAAAAGAGAAACAAAAAATCCTGGTGCTTCATTGAGAAATCTTTGGACTCTTGGCTTTGTTTAGGCAGGGTTTCTTTGTGCCAGCGGTATTCTCAAAGAAAAAAGATTCCGGCCATTCCGAGAAATTGATCCAGTCAGGTGGCACTAAAAAAAATTAAAAACCCCGGCACTAAATTGTTAAGGAGCTTTATGAAATTGGTGGCAGGACAAAGTTTACACATGACGCGCAGCACGCAGACCACTTTTGTACAGATTTCACAAACGAACAGTTTTGTTAATTGAAAATTATGCCTACTCATAAATTGAACACATTATGAACAAAATTTGTAAAATTTCAAAAAGTCTACGAACCAATGACTTCAAAATTATTTTCACTTCAAAAACATCTTCTCAAAACATTTAGGTTTGACTGCAGGGAACTTTTTGGCACTTCGTGATGTTGCTGACGATATATATACAGTGGCCTTTATTCAAGATAACAATAATGTGCGCAGACTTGCAGGCAGATTTCAATAGAGGGCGGTTTAGATGTGAAGTTCATTTGGTCTATATGAATTTGGAATCTCCTATTAATTAAAGAAAACTTTTCATCATAATCATATACTCACGGCAAGATGGCCTGTCCCACCAGCAGCAGCTGAAACAATAATTGAAAAAGAAAACTTATTTATCACAAAACTACTTAATTTGTTCCATTTTCCCATGTAAACTATTATGAAATTGTTGCGAACATGGAAACTCACAGATTCCCTTCTCTTCTATAATAATGATTTTTCTTAACCTAATAACAACAATAATAGTATGCAGGTTTTATAAATAGCGCTTTTTCAAACCGGATGGGCGTCTCAAGGCGCTCAGTATTTTTTCCTGCAAGGTATGTGGAGTTACATTTTGAAGTATAAAACCTGTTCCTTTACATAGCACCATGTAACGGTTTACAAGGTGCTGTGGCGCAATCTGCAGCCGATCAAACCAGGAACACCAGGTCAAACCCCTTCTCTTTTTGATATTAGTGCACTGGGTTCTTTTTACGAGCATTAGACAACACAGAGGACCTACAGATTTACGTCCCATCCGAGGACGCAGCAATAATGGTTAAGTGTCTTGCTTAAGGACACAAGTGTCATGAACGGGACTCGAACCCACACTCTGCTGATCAGAAACATCAGAGCTTGAGTCCAGTGTTCTTATCCGCTCGGCCACGACACACCACCTAAACAATACAGGCAAACAAAAAAAACCACTAGCACCTCCATGATGCACGGGCAGTTTGGGACCTTTATACAGCTGATATGAGGCTGTAAAACATTCACCAGCCTCACAAAAATACCATCATGCCGTAAACACAGAAAAATAACAATCTTGTTGCTTTGCAAACCACGAATGAACTTAAAACAAGGGTCGTGCAGCTGGTGCAGCATAAGGCCCATAAATGTGTCAAGCTTTTTCCCATGATACACTGCAAAATTGGCTTCTCCTGGGAAAGCTGTAGAGGCAGGGCGCTTATATATAAACAAATAATAAACTATTTTCTCTTCCAGTACGCTCTAATCCTCCAATCAGATTGCTCAATGGCAGTGTAATAATAAACCATATCATACTCCCAGTAGTCTATATTGCACTCTGCGTATTGAGAATATCATGCATCATTCTCCGTATACGGACAGTGCAAAATATTGTTGTAAACTTTGCATGTTGATGAAGGTGCTACTTCTTATGAAATAACGCTCAAAATTGTATTATCTTCCAGTTGGCTTGAAGATAGATTTGTTTTTACACGTGCTCGTGGATTATGGAAAAATATAGCACGTCTGCGTTCCATATCCCACTCAGCCTTCTGCCTCGTGGGATATGGGACGCAAAAGCTCGATATTTTTCCGTGTTCCACGAGTGTGCATAAGATAACTAGTAGTATCTCACCTGTAATTAGCACAGTTTCTCCTTTCTTCAACCTGCCACTCTATCAAAACAAATAAATAAACAAACTATAATGTATCTTTTACTCTTAACATTTGCACAGTCTCTTCAAGTGTTGGTTCAACTAGGTGCACGCACAATATTCAATTTACATATTTCATGGGAAAGGTCTATTCCACTGCAGGTCATGCCCACTTGCACGTCACACAAACTGGCTCCACTGATTACCAGAAGCCCAGAGTTGCATTGAACCTTCCTGGTTTGGTTTCTATTTTATTACATTTCTCTTCAATATGGAAATAAATTTCACATTGAATAGGCCTTACTTTTGACTGCAAGTTTTGAAGCTGAAATCCTCCAAAGAAATTGCTTTCCAAAACTGTGTGATTCCTTTGCCTATTTGAAATTCTGCAAGGCTAGGTATTAATGCTCACTTTTCCAATGTTGTTTATCCTTTTTTACAGTGATTTGGGCCAACATTACAAACAAAATAACAGACGGGTGGCTACATAATAGTCGTCCGACGCCGGTAGTGCATGGCTTAAAAAACCAGAAGGCTCAGAAGAATTCTGTTAAATTATGAAACAGTGATGTGATTTAAATTAATGCCACACCATACTACTTTGAATAAAGGGGCTGATTAACTAATTCATTGCTTACGAAAGTATAATCGACTGTTTTCTAACTCACTCTGTGTCACGGCCTATCTCCTTACACGTATTTTTTCACCAGCTGTATGTCATACCCGATAGGGGGTCACGTGACAGCATGTAAACATTGTCGCGCAATTAGTCTATTGAATTGAATTATTGTGTCCATGCACCAGAGCGATATATATTGACTAGAGCGCTAACTCTACATTGTATATGCACAACCGTTTTGAAATCGCGCTGCACGCAGACATGTCTAGTCATTGTGCGTCATTGAAGAAAGATTTTAATTTTCAAAGAGCATTTGCCCGGGAGTATTCTGCATATCTTGCGTGCGCGCGTGTACGGCTGCATGACGCAACTCAAGTACGCATCACACTGCAACTTGAAAACAGGATGCGACAATCGACAGCTCCATGGCCGGCACTGACTAGAAAAAACAATTCTGACTGTATAAAGAAGTTAAGGAAAGAATACAATTAAATGTAGGCTATATCGTGAATCTTAGCCAGTTTAGGCTAATGTCTCTTTTATAAAAAGGGCCTACCTTACGTCAATCTTTGAGTAAATGGTGCAAAATTCTTCCCTTCACTGCAGAAAATGAAGTGATGCAAGACATATAAAAAAAATTGTCACGGCACGTATGTTCAAAAGCGCACGAGATGTACAACACGAGTGCATGCAGTACTAGATACGCGTGCGCTGAGGTTAAATCACGCAAATTAACTGAATGCGCGTTTTATTTCTGGTATGATTGATTCCATAACACAGAAAAGGAATAAAGCAGTGGTATGCAAATAGCCGTAACCCAGCCGTACAAGATTTCAAGTTTTTCATAGGTTTGTACACAAACATGGATGCGCCCAGGCGGCTTCAACGTACGAACAATGCTAGCGCTCTAGTCAATATACATGTATATACATAGCTCTATGCCATGCACTCACCTCCTTCAGGGCTAAATCGGCAGTCAGACCGCTGACCAACAGGGATACGTACTCCGGCTTCACACTCGGAATCGGAATAGCACTTAGTTTATTTAACAACTGTCAAAAGGAAACAAAGTTTTCATAGTTATTACTCATTCTGAGAATCATTTTGGGTATTTATGCCACAACGCGAGAATTCAAATTACCAGAACAAAAGTCGCCCGGACATTCCACTGCTGAGCATGCATGTAAACACGCGCACGCCGTCTAACGTTTTGTTTCACTGGCAAACAGAAAACATGGTCTTGAATATTTTGCTTATTGTAGGCTATTGGATGTGCAGTGGATTTTGTGTAATTTGATTCCAGACCTTTGTCCTTTTGTTCAAAGAAGAGGATTAGGAGACATCGTTATATCATTCATGGGTGTCTTAAACATTTTTTTATGTAGGATTATGGTTTTTGGGGTTTGAGAAATGAGGAAAGTTTCTTGCAACTTACGACATATTCACCATAGGCTCCAAGACTCATGTACATGATGTAGCATACACTCTGGCCAATCTTTACATTTGTGACGTCTTTGCCAACGTCAACGACCTCTCCAACACCCTGAAGAAGAAAACATGGAACACAAGATCCAATGCAAAGATTTCGACTTGGACGAACATACAAGTCAAAACAAAAAAAAGAAAAAGAAGGAGTACAGTGCCCCAGTACGGGTCGACAGTGTATCATAGCCAGTTTACAATAATAATAGCAGGCATTTATCCCAAGCTTTTACAGACAAATTCATACCAATCCTTCAGGTACTGTCACACACAGTCCAGAATGATGACCTCGAGAATGTGTGCACCCACACCCATGGGAACAAGGTTGAATAAACCTACCTCGAACCCTACATCAAATGGGGGCTGATCTTTCTGCGCCAGATTATACAGCCCTGCAGTCTTGTTGATGTCCGCTGCATTTACCCCAACGAACCTGACAGATGAATAGTAATAATAATAATAATGATTTGTGGAAAGCTAATAATCCCTACTGGCAGCTGAGAAGCAGAATTGCAAAGGACGCCGCTGCACAGTGCTGGTTGAAACGCACTGTTGGTTGAAACGCGCTGGTTGAAACCCTCTGTGTAGGCATTGTGGTGGTGGTGGTGGGGGTCTTTTTTGACACTCCACAGCTTGTATCCTGCGTTGACGACTGCGCAAAACAATATGCAAGTCAATCCCACCTGAAAAGCCTGTGGATTTTTTTCCACACGATTCGGGAAGCACTGAATATAGAGTGCTTATCACACATTGCTTCGAGTCTTTTACTAAAATGAGTTGTGTTGAGTCTGAGCCACGAATACTGAGTGGCACCAAAGATACTAGAAACACAAGATAGGACACTTGTTTTCCGTTTTGCACGAAAGCAGATGTAACGCCGAACACCAAATTTTCGATCTGCCTTAACCTTTTTTAGTTGGTGGGATCGTTTAATGGGCCCAAGCTTTTCCATTTAGTAGGCCCTACTTATCTTGCAAACGACAGCGGGCGCACCCATTTTGCGATTCATGTTTCTGAATAGAGTGTCGATCCTATCTTGTGTTTCTAGTATCTTTGGTGGACTCGAGCTGGCCAGGGTCTTAGACTTGAGTCCTTTAAAACCATGTGGTTTAATACCTGTTGCGTACAAGTACTTCATGGGGCCCAGGTTTCAACATCGGGACGGTCTTTACAACAACAGCCTCGCGGAATTTCTTTGTCAGCTTGGTGACAACGAGCTTCTGGAATGTACTTGGAAGTGCCATGTCACTGGCAATGTTGTTGGTGTTGCTGCTATAAAAAATAAAGAGCAAAACAGTTTGTTATATTACATGCCAAATAAAATAAAACATAGAACTAATAACTAGAGCTTAATAAATATGTCTGTCACCTAACAAACAAGATGTTCGGGATTGTGCTAATGATGACATCATCAAAAACAAGACGTTACATGTAGGCCTACGTTCAATGATTTGGAATAATAATTCACGTTAAACTCGCATCAGTCATATTATAAAGTCACATGTGTGAAAATACATTTTCATGGCTTTTGGCAGTTGGCAGTAAACCCTAAAATGAAGACTCCGGAATACTTTATCTTTAATCCAGCAGATTACTAATAATTTGTTCTCATACTCGTTGGTTTCTATTCAACGCGTGTTGACTTTTCATGTACAGATTGCATTGTATTTACGGCTGTTTGGTGTCACCCACTAGCATGAGATTTTATATTTTTAGATCTGAGGGCTGTTGGTGTCGAAAGGTTTACAGTGCGCTTTGAAGACTAAAGGAACAATATTCCAGCATTTTCCCTTTGAGCATAAAACCAAATTTTCAACATCCCTACGTATTTACATGTATGTATAATTGTGAACTTCCCCCCCCAAAAAAAAAAAAAAGAAGTGCTGTGAACACAGTTTACAATGCTGCCTCATGGAACATTCTGACGGGTTATTTTATGGCTTTTTTGAAGTTAAAAATTGTCATTGTCATATTGTTTTAGGCCTGAATTTACAGCAGTTACACTGAACAAGCTTGTAAAGTTTCCAACATTGTACAATGTTAAAATTTGCTGTTTCCCCTGATTTTTCAAAACATTCACATGAACTTTATGGAAGGTCCGGCTTTCACAAAGTCTAAATTTGCACTCAGCTCAGCAGGTGATAAAACGGCCATTTTGACAAACCCTGTGTAATAAACTCAATGGGCTTGTTAGAGGCAAGTTGGCGCATTGCTTACAGGTACTTGCACCGCATAGCACACACAGATAATGAGTGCAATGATCATCCATGTACATCAGTATTCGCTACATAGAACTTGACCTATCTTCCCCTTAACCGCTTGCCTACCGCGTGTGTACTACTAGTCTACTAGTACTCCTACTACTACTACTGTACTAAGTACCCGTAGGGATACCCGTTTCCGGTCTACAATTTTTTTTCCCAGCACTGTAAAGGCCAAGATTTGCATACCTCGCTCCCACTGGCTGGGGTCCGCATGCATTCATAAGCTTTATTACAGTATCAAGTAGCAGCAGCTGCACAGAATCGCTCATCACATACTACTTTTCGCAAGGCCAGTTTGCTGCAACCAGAAAAGAAAATAGTCTAGCAGCAGAATGTCAACATTTGAGTCGACTCAATTCAAGTTAATTTATTTGTCGGTTGGTTATGCCATGGGTGTAGTGGGTCTGTGGTTATGCATCGCACAAGTCTCTGCTGCTGTAAATTTATAGAAGTTGAATCAAACCAAAACAATTTGAAGATGATACAAAATATCACCATACAATAACGTAACAAAATAAATGATGGGTTTTTCTGTATTTTAACGTTAATGTTTGAAGAGAATGATGTGGAAAAAATTCAAGGCTTTAAAAAGAAAGCTTGAGCATAGAGCAACGGTTTGATAAATGTTCCCCTAAACTTCGTTTGTCTAAGTCTCAGATTTATGCTCATTTAAAAACTGTTGACAAGTAACAACATGCTCATCATTGGTTGAAAGCTGGTCTTGCTCTGGTAACAGTATTCAGGAATTTTGTTTAAAAAAAGATGTTTGAAGCTTTGCATAGTCTAAAGGATAGGAAACTATAACTAGTAAACTAGTAAATTTTACGGGTACAACCATGTAAAAATTCTTTTGTGAGTGGTGGCTCTGAAAAGGGACGGTGTGGTCTCAACGTTTCGAACAGTATACTCTGCTCGTCTTCAGGAGAATGCTTGACTGGTGCTGATGATGAAGCTTAAGTAGGGCTTGATGGATGCACATTTGGGCGGGAAGAATCCAAGTTGTTGTTGACCGGTGATGCGTGGGAGTTGACTGCTGGCTGGATGTGTGTGCAGTGAGGTGTGTCAGTGTTGTAGTGAGTTGCAGGTGGAAGGATGGACTTGAGTGGTGGTGACCAGATGTCGTTGATGAAGAACCCTATGTCTTGTGGAACAGTGTTGTGCATCTTGATCATGAAGGGTTCTCTGATTCTGCTCTGGTGCCAGAACTTGACAGGGGCGATGAGTTGTGCTTTCTTCCAGTTGATGTGAGGTCTTGGTCATGAGAATGACGGCAGATTTGTCAAGGTGTCCTAGTCTGCCATGAGCTTGATGTTCCTTGATTGTTGTTGAAAGGTAGCATCCTGTCTCACCGATGTATACTTTACCTGTGTGTCTTGTTTGTCCTTGTGTGTGTGTGTGTGTAGTGATGCTTGAATCTTGTTGGATGCTGTAAGGCAGGTCTCGACTTGAACTTGGCTGGATGCGCTGAAGTTGGTGTGATGCATGGTCGATGTAGGGAAGATTTTGTCTTAGCTGAGGGACCATCATGACCATACCTTACTTCAGAGTAGTCTTAGTTTAAAGATGCATTGCCCGATTTTGGGTCAAAGGATGAAAAAATCAATTTCATTGAGCGAACTAATTAAACAAGTTTATATGTTTGTGTAACGAAAAATATAAAAAACTAAGAATTCTGATATCAAGAACTCGAGATAGAACACGAGATAGAACACTTTTAAGTTTCCGCGGGCAATTTGATTGGTTTCCCAACGGCCAATCAGAAGAATCCGCAAGTAATGAATATTCATGATTCCCGGCGGCCGATGCTCTCAATGGCCCACACGGCTCGCTGTGCGTGCACGTACATACAATGTACTTTTATTCATTTACGTTTTTAATTAACTGCCACTAATCCTTGCCAGATTTTTTTCGTTCAAAGTATCAAATGAAAGTTCATAACTTTTTCTACTCCGTAAAATTAGCAATTAGAAAGATAAATCTATTTTTGACCCCCAAATCGGACTGAAATCGGGCAATGCATCTTTAAGACTCTCCTGTTACTGATATTTCCCACGATCCATTGCCACAAGAGGGCTTGCTCTCACCCTAGGGGTGCACTACACTAAAAAGAGAGAAATCCATGCACCGATCCTCATTAATAAAATGTAAAAATCGACAACTTTTTCTGTAAATCAAAGATTTGAAGGTCCTTGCTTTTATTTATTGTTGAAAAATGGTCCTACATACATTGTGCCCCTGGGGTTGCTGACTTTCAACTTACAGCATTTTGGGTAGACTGGCCCTCTAAAAATGGCCCTATTTTGCTAAACAGTGTAGGGTCATTTTTCCAAGATGAAGTCTGGCCAGTTTACTTGTTCAGGGGCATTTTTATTTTGGATCAGCCTACCAAAAATTCTCAACGGCTAGACCCAGTAACTGGGGCACTGAACTCCTTTTTTGAGATTTTGACATAATATCGGCGACCGATAATTAAATGTCAAAATCTCAAAAAAAAAAAAAAAAAAAAAAAAAAAAAAAGGAGTTCAGCTCCCTAGAGTTATTACTGAACTGGGTCTACCTGTCAACTCAATCAATGGCTAATCTGCTTAAAAGTAAAAAGAAAAATGAAGTTCAGTTGACAGAAAATAGGCCTTTATTTAATTTGTTTTCTAGAGGCTGAGAGACTTTTAAGTATTTTTTGAGTATTTTTTAATGTTTAGCATTTAGCAGTGGTTGCTATGGGAGCCTATTAATAGTGTGGTGCACCCCTAGATGTGAGCGGACTCCGGGTGATCGGTCTAGGGTGAGAGCGCGCCCTCTTGTGGCAATGGATCGTGGGAAATACCAGTAACTGCAGGTAGACTGGTTCCCGGTCCATACATCGTTCTCTTCTGTCTGTATATTTATCATAGGGACCGGTACTGGGTAGCTAATGTACTACAGATATGGCGCTTTTGCCAGGCCCTCGATTGCTCAGGCGCAGTAATAATTTTCTAGTTTTAGAGATGACGTTGGCTATGCTTGTTATGTGTGCTTGTTGTTTGACACTAGTACACGTGTGCATCGTAACCCTTCACCTGGACATATTATAGTGAACCAACCTTCAACATCAAAATTCAAGCTAATCTTATTTAGCGTAATTTCTACCTCCGTAATGGTCTGCACGATGGGAGATTCTGTGTCCATCACGTTTTGTGTAAGGCCGCATTGCATTATGGGATTACGTAGACATATATGCTAATTCTAATTCTAATTAGCATATAATACCTGGCAAAAATCTGCCAGATAAATGCTCATTTTTATGGAATTCTATCTCTGCCATTTCATTGTCGCATGTATGGTGGTGATTGTAGTGCCCCTCGAGCCACTTGCGCCGTCAACGGCGCGTTGTCGCGTGCCGTAGCATAGTCTCGTCATGCCGTCACTTAGTCGCGTCATGCCGTCGCATAGTCGTGTTGTGCCGTCGCGGAATCGCATCGTGCCGTCGCATTGTCGCGTTGTGCTGTCGCATCATACCATCGCAATTTTGTACACGTTGCATCTTGCCGTTGCATTGTCACATTGTCACCCGGAAGCTGCAGTTTTACTGTATTATTAAGTGCTTGACAAAAGAGGGCGCACTTCAAATGCTGATAATACAGTAAAACTGCTTCCGGGCGACAATGCGACGGCACAACGCAACAATGCGACGGCACGACGCAAATTGTGACGGCACTATACAACATGTACAAAACTATGTGACGATACGACGCGACGGCACGACACAACAATGCGACGGCATAACGTGACTATGCGACGGCACGACGCGACTAGGCGACGGCACGATGTGATTGTTATGATGCGATGGCACGACGCGACAATGCGCCGTTGACGGTGCAAGCGGCCGGCTAGGGACACTACAATCACCGCCATACATAGTACATGCGACGTTGAAATCCATACATTTTCATTACCCACTGCCGGTGTCGCATGCAATTATGTCCTCTATGGGATACTATCCGGCGGACATTATTGCATATGCAATACCGTCCGCCGGACGATTTTGCATATGCAATTATGTCCGCCCGGACGCTGCTGCATAATGCAATTGTGTCCGCCCAGACACATTTGCATTTGCAATCGTGTCCGCCACCGTGCAAAACGGTCCTCGAAGCCTATGTTCAAATATTTGGCGAAAACAAGCCCCAGGCACGGCGGGCCCGTGGAAATTTTGCTTGTCCATGACACCCCGGGTTATGTTTATAAATATGTCAAAAGATTTAAAACAGAAGAAAAACTAAAGCGCTGAAACCGTTGCAGTAAGCTGCAATCATAATACATGAATATTCATGCCGCACATGTGCATACATACATTCAGTGCATGCATGCTCGCTGACGCACAATGTACATGTACGTCGGACGGTTTTGCATAGCCCCGGACACGATTGCATATGCAAAAGTGTCCGGAGCGGACAGTATTGCATGGCGGACACAATTGCATCTGACACCGATCTATTCAGTCAGAACGAAAACGATGTAGGGACCGGGAACCAGTCTATAAGTGCAGGGAGGCAGTGACCGTACGGTTAATAATAATCTAATATAATAAGAGCGAAATCCTCAAATGTTTGTCGCACATAGCGTCCGGAACGGCTGGGTCGCGAGGCTTGAGAGGGGTTCACACGTATCGGGAAAAATCCAGAGGGTGTCGTCGTTGCCCTTCCGGCTCTGCCGAAGATGTCGTTTTTGCGTCACGGGCAAATCGCTGCTTTTCCTGCATTATTCAGTGCTTTTTGTCATGCAGCGGCCGTCGTTCAGGACCATTCAGTTTTTAGCACACATTCCCTCTGGTTTTCCCTTAGGTGCTGCGTTATTCTTGACCCGTGTGCTTAATTACCGCAACGGCCACACTATCTGGCGTGTGTATGAGGTCCGACCGAGTGAACACTCATGTGTTCGTTGGTACCTGTATAATGCCTTACAAATTCCAATTTCAAAAACAGGGAGTAACAAAAAACTGCGCCAAAACCCATTCAAGCTGACCTCAACAATATACTTTAAAATCACCTGAACTACGATGGAGAAGTTGCCGGTTATGATGGTACGATTATATCAGATTAGACTAGCCACTTTATACCCCAACTATCTATCTATACCCTTCATCAGCGCCGTAACTAGGGTAACATTTTAGGGGGCACAAGGGGGTGCACCATTTTCCATTGGGGGCACTTTTGGCCAATTAAAACTGTAGTTTCCGTTTATATTTTTCCTAAACAAGCCCCTTTTCAGTGTTTTCTGACGTGTTGACGTAAAAACAAAACACAGTGTAAATAATTTAGAATAGTTCGAAAAACATTAAAATTACTACGTAAATACTCATAAAAATGCAACATTTCTTTCTGGTAATTTTTAATCTCAAAAGTCCAGGGATAAAATGCCGTATCCGGCTGCCCCTTTATATCCATGGAATTTAAGTAAACTTTGATCCTTACCTATCTAGAACCTATCTAGAAGGGTTTAAGAATGTATCCAGCTAGGAACAGGAAGTCTGAACAATTCTAAAGGGTTAAAAACGTTTTCATGGTCGCAGAGCAATGACCACCAATCATCCTGTGTAAACAATCTTCGTTTCAAATGTGACAGCAGCCGGCGAGGCTGCCGCGGTAATTTTCAACAAGAGTAAAAAAAAAACATACGACCGCCCTCCCCCGGCGCCCGCTCTCTAGTCTTACTCTCCTTTTCGTTCGCAAGTGACCCCTTCCTAGACCGATTGCGTGACCTACGTCACGTGACCCCTGTTGGGTTAAAAATGTAAACACACACGTAATCCTCCATAGGAAAGGGTGGTACGGTACACGATGATTAATGCATTTAGTTAATTCGATCTGGGTTTTTTTTGCTCAAAATCTGTGAAACATATTCCAGAGTTTGTACCAAAGACCTTCAAGTGGCTGAATAAAGCCAGTAAGGACAGTTCCAGCAAGTCTTCAAAATTGTAAAAGTACTTATAAATGTGCACGATGAGTACAGCGCGCGACGGAACGTTAGGCCAGACCATGGAGGACGACCGCGATCACCACACACTTTTCAACACAACAATTTCAAAGATTTGAAGCTGAAATCCTCCAAAGAAATTGATTTCCAAAACTGTGTGATTCCTTTGCCTATTTGAAATTCTGCAAGGCTAGGTATTAATGCTCACTTTTCCAACGTTGTTTATCCTTTTTTACAGTGATTTAGGCCAACATTACAAACAGAATAACAGACGGCTGGTCGTCCGACGCCGGTAGTGCATGGCTTTAAAAAACCTCTTTTCCGAAGAATTATGTTAAATTATGAAACAGAGATGTGATTTAAATTAATGCCACACCATACTACTTTAAATAAAGGGGCTGATTAACTAATTCATCGCTTAACGAAAGTATAATCGACTGTTTTCGAACTCACTCTGAGTCTATTTACACGTATTTTTTTCACCAGCTGTATGACGTCATACCCGATAGGGGGTCACGTGACCGCATGCAAACATTGTCGCGCAATCGGTCTATTAAAACTATAGTTTTCGTTTGTATTTTTCCTAAACAAGCCCCTTTCAGAGCTGTTATGTTATGCCGTTTATTATGTTTCATAAAATAATAACATAATAATGACGTAAAAATAATAACAATAATAATTAAATAATAAAACAAAAATAGTTTTGAAAACATTTAAAAATTACTACATAAAAGCTTGTAAAATGTTATATTTTATTTTGGTAATTTTCAATCTCAAAAGTCCAGATTTCAAATGGTGGGAGGGCACCCGGGGGCACGGACATCAGTTTAGGGGGCACGTGTCCCTTAATTACGCCACTGCCCCAGCAAAGGAATTCGTGAAATTCCCATCGAGCACAATAAAAACACAATAGGGAATGGAAGGGGGAACACTGTCCCACATTATCGAGCGCCAAATGATAATAAACAGGAATATTGAAATTGAAAATTGTATATGAAAACAGTGCTCTCTCTCTCTCTCTCTCTCTCTCTCTCTCTCTCTCTCTCTCTCTCTCTCTCTCTCTCTCTCTAAGTTTTGTCAAATTTTCCTTCCTGGGGCACGTGCTCCCTGCCCCGGATCTGCTTCTGGAAACTGTTGCAAATTCAACAAATATATTTTTAAAATTTAGCACTTAACCGCCGGTACTTAAATTTCAATGTTCAGATAAGACATTAGCATGATGTCATCGGTTTTCAAATAACGCTTAATCAAAAATCCGTTTTCAATTACCGCTAAATCAAAGTGTATTATTTCAAAACTAGAATCCTTAGAACCTTGGCTGTTATGATATGAATCTTATGATTTGAATTATATGTTAAAGTATGATGTATGAAGTTCTGACCTGATTTGACCTAGCTTCCAGTCCAAGTCGGAAGTTCAAATATACTGTAAAGCTCTAATGGGTTTTATGTTCATATGTAAATATTGTATTTGATTTAACTTTTATACATCAAAGTGATGTCATAAAAACTTACGTCTAGTTTTGTTTATATTATTTTTTAAGAACCAAGTTGGCCTATAGGCACATAAAAAACATGTTGACGCGCTATCTAAGACTGAACACTTTGGTCTTGGGTTGAGATAAACGTTACACTGGACGATTAATTAATTAAAGAGAAACTGACTGGGTAAAATTTGTAAATCAATTTTGGGGTGAACAAAGAAAAAAAAGAATGGAGCGGGATCTGAACATGCGACCTCCGGCTTAACATACAAAGATATTGACAAACAAAGACACTGACAAAATAGGGAGACCGCGAACATAAGGGCCGGATAGCTCAATTGGTAGAGCGTCGGCACGAAGCCGGTCGCAGGTTCACATCCCGCTCCATTCAATTTTTCTTAAGGTCTTCACCCCAAATTGATTTAAAAATAAAACAGCAATATACCTTTTATAATAAAATGGAATCATGATGTAAAATTTACCTCACAGACATACTGGCGTGTGGTCTCGGCGTCACTTCTGTTAGAAATGAGGAAAGAGATGGATAGTGAACACTAAGAAACCTGTCACGGACGGTGTTTACCCCGCCCTACGAGATCGCTTGAGGGCGCCCTTCACTGTGGCGAGGACGGAGCAACTTTTCCGGACACATGGTTTCGCCAGCCATCTTACTCAAACATTTCTAGAAGTTTTTATCGATATTTACCTTTTTAGACTTTCTTGTATTTTATGTAGCCTGCCATACTTTTTAACCTGACATTCCGGAACCACAGTCATGTAAATAGAGATTATTTTCTAGGATTTATTTCTTCATATTTTGGGCCAGAAAGTAGTGGTATAGACGTTTTGGAGATTCATATTTGTCTCATGTGCACAGCTGAGTCTCATGTTTAGTTATGTCCAGAAATTGTTTGACTCAGCTTCTCAGCCTCATAGAGTTCGATATTTTTCTAGATACATTATTGTCGCAAGCTTGTTCTAAATCTGGTGGATTTATGCATTCTGGTGAGCATTATTCGAGTGTAGGAGCTATCCCTGTTTTTAAGCCTGTATTAGCCCTTTTTACCAATCGAATGACCTTCCTGTCGGAGCGATCCCTGCATTTTAGGATTTAACCGTTTTTAGCCTAAACTTTTCTAATTGAAGGATTTTTCGAGTTTGTGGTTTACTTAAAAACATTTTCTGCCACTTTTTATATGTTTTGGGGTTTCTTTAAAAGTAAACGAAGGTTTTATGTATTTTCTTACAGTTCACCGTATGGAATAAAGATATACTGGAAACCGAAGCTCTGACCTTTGGCCATACTTTTTTATCTAGTGCGGTTGCACTATCTGGTTTAACTGAAGTACGGTAACACTTCTGCAGATGCCAGAACAAGACCTATTAGTTCAAACTGACTGACCGACCTGCTAAAAACTGCTGGTATTATAGTCAACACAGTCATTTCAAGGGACCACAGATCCCGACACGATTATGCTGCCAGCAATTTTAGTTTGCAACAGCCTTCAAAAGGACGTTGCCAGTGGTGTAACAGGGCTGGTGGCCATGTACAGGTACCCCCATTTTAAAAATGGATTTTTGATATTAAGTTATAGGTTAATGAGCCTAGCAGTTCCCACACACCTCACACAGAGTTCCCATTGTTTCCAGACCCTGCTGGTCAGATGTACATAGCTATACATTGGAAACAATGAACATGGCTCAACTTATCAACCATAAACTACACTGAATTTTCCTTCTCCAAATGTATAAAATGAGAAAGTGATAAAATACAAATAATAACATAAAGATGATCTACAATGTCTTGGCTTCCAGAGACATAAGTTATTTCCTCATAACTCCCCAGGATCCCAAGATATACTTCAACTAAAATCATCACCTCGAAGATTAAAAATACTTTTTGGTCTCTTCTAAATGCATATAAAAGTACCAAGGATGACCAAATTCTAAAAGCATGAAAAGTAATCTTTCTTCTCTCAGAATAAAGTGAAACTTCAAAAATGATCTAGGCAATCTATACTAGTATATGATACATATGACAACCAAACAAATAAATTCTACATACCTGAAAAATAATACAAATGGAAACTTTAGTTGGCTGTCTCTGGGTCATGTATTGCTCTCTCCAAGTCACTTGTAAGAATGACTTGAAGATAACAAGTACTGCCAACCCCAGCTCCCCGTGCATGGTCTCCAGGTACACAACTGCTGTTTTATGCTGGTTCAGTGTTAGTAATTTATAGTGTTAGTGCGAGCCTGGCATAAAACAGTTGAGGCTTAACAGAACTCAAAATTTTATAGGGGGTAGCAAAGATTCTGAACTATTTACACTAGGGGCTAATGCAGATCCCTACAATTATCTTTTACTGTACAAATATTAAGCAATACTGTGTTAAACAACAGTGAGCATCTCTGATTTATAAAGAACTATATTTCTAATAGAAAACAAGTCAGTGATGTTTGAAGCTTTGCATGGTGTAGGAGACTAAGAATATACTATTGCTAGTAATGTGTTTTTAATCTCTTTTGTGAGTGTTGGCTCTGAAAAGAGCCGGAGTGGTCTCTTTTCAGAGCAACCACTCCTCACAAAAGTCAAGTGGTGGTGAATATTTTATTTGTCTACTATTATAACAACATAAGAAGATCAGCAAAGACTGTTTTGTGTCCTGCAGGGCCAGCAAATACAACAAACTAAACAAAGGCAAAAACCATCAGGACAAGCAAAATAGTACAAAATACAATATCGAGAATACAAAATGTCACAAAATTCAAAATGTCACGGAATGTTGGTTCGAATGTTGTTTTTTATACATGTATTTAGTAATAATATAGGTTTTCCTGGCCTATATCTGCAAAAGATCATTCGATTTCATTATTGCGCTTTCAAATTCACGCGAGTTCTCTAATTCAGTCAAACCAGGGTTTCTCTTTGGGTACTATTGCATTGACAATTTCGTTTTCGTTTTCGTTGTTTCTTTTATTAACGATATACCGGTATTACCTATAGAACGTAAATTTTAGTACCTGCAATATTATTCGCCGTTAATGTTGTTGTTTAAACGACAGGAAATGATCACAATGGTACCAACAAATTAATAATAATCTGAATAATCTCAATATGCTGACAAACCGATGAACTGAATGTTCAACTTGAACAGGTAATTTGTGTTATTCTCGTTTTTACCTAGGAATCTCGCCTGGGATCTACCTGTTAGGAATCTCTGCAATATTCTATACACCAACATTTTTTGGTAAATTCATGTACTATAGTCAAGTGGCGGTGAATATTAAATTTGTCTACCTAACAACATATTAATAGGATAAAAAGATCAGCAAAGGCTGTTTTGTGTCCTGCAAGGCCAGCAAATATAGGTTTTCCTGGCCATTTTCTGCAAAAGATCATTCGATTTCATTATTGCGCTTTCAAAGTCACGCGATTTCTCTAAATCAGTCAAACTAGGGTTTCTCTTTGGGTACTATTGCATTGACAATTTCGTTTTCGTTTTCGTTGTTTCTTTTATTAACGATATACCGGTATTACCTATAGAACGTAAATTTTAGTACCTGCAATATTATTCGCCGTTAATGTTGTTGTTTAAACGACAGGAAATGATCACAATGGTACCAACAAATTAATATTAATCTGAATAATCTCGTTATGCTGACAAACCGATGAACTGAATGTTCAACTTGAACAGGTAATTTGTGTTATTCTCGTTTTTACCTAGGAATCTCGCCTGGGATCTACATGTTAGGAATCTCTGCAATATTCTATACACCAACATTTTTTAGTAAATTCATGTACTATAGTCAAGTGGCGGTGAATATTAAATTTGTCTACCTAACAACATATTAATAGGATAAAAAGATCAGCAAAGGCTGTTTTGTGTCCTGCAAGGCCAGCAAATATAGGTTTTCCTGGCCAGTTTCTGCAAAAGATCATTCGATTTCATTATTGCGCTTTCAAAGTCACGCGATTTCTCTAAATCAGTCAAACTAGGGTTTCTCTTTGGGTACTATTGCATTGACAATTTCGTTTTCGTTTTCGTTGTTTCTTTTATTAACGATATACCGGTATTACCTATAGAACGTAAATTTTAGTACCTGCAATATTATTCGCCGTTAATGTTGTTGTTTAAACGACAGGAAATGATCACAATGGTACCAACTAATTAATATTAATCTTAATAATCTCGTTATGCTGACAAACCGATGAACTGAATGTTCAACTTGAACAGGTAATTTGTGTTATTCTCGTTTTTACCTAGGAATCTCGCCTGGGATCTACCTGTTAGGAATCTCTGCAATATTCTATACACCAACATTTTTTAGTAAATTCATGTACTATAGTCAAGTGGCGGTGAATATTAAATTTGTCTACCTAACAACATATTAATAGGATAAAAAGATCAGCAAAGGCTGTTTTGTGTCCTGCAAGGCCAGCAAATATAGGTTTTCCTGGCCATTTTCTGCAAAAGATCATTCGATTTCATTATTGCGCTTTCAAAGTCACGCGATTTCTCTAAATCAGTCAAACTAGGGTTTCTCTTTGGGTACTATTGCATTGACAATTTCGTTTTCGTTTTCGTTGTTTCTTTTATTAACGATATACCGGTATTACCTATAGAACGTAAATTTTAGTACCTGCAATATTATTCGCCGTTAACCCTCCGAGCAGCCACAAAAAAAATCTCACGCGGTTCATCCATAAGTCTTTTTTTTTATCCACCCAGTTTTTTTTACGTAAAACCCCCAACAGCAAGCCCAAACCTATTTTAATCTATATAATTAGTGAATTGGAGTGCCAGTCAAGACTTAGACTTGTGTTATTTATGTTATTTACGACCAGTATGCGGAGCAAGCTGTTTTCACAAAGTGCATACCACCCTGTCCCAAGGGAATACTTGACACAAGGTCAATCAATTACTACACTGAGACACACCCGTACTCGTCCACCTTTACGTGCGAACAGTGAGTAGATGGTCATTTACACGAATGTAATTAGCTGTTCCGACTTACCGTCGGAACAGATTTTGTTTTCGTCGAGATTTTTATTAGCTGTTCCGACTTACCGTCGGAACAGATTTTGTTTTCGTCGAGATTTTTATTATTTATATTATTATTATTGTTTGTTTCCACCTAAATTCCCATAGCATTTGTACACGTTTTTTGTATAGACTTAATATCCTTATGTTTAAATAGGAAGATGTTGGGTTTTCTATCAAATTGAAGCATGGTACATAAACTTAACACTAATTGTGATAATTGTTAAATTTTTTAATTAATTAGCCACTTTACAGCGAGGTGAATATTTAATTAGCCAACTTTGTTAGCACCATATTTCAAAAAGTATACCGCCGATCGTCAAACTTTTTTTAGTTGTAGACTTCTGAGATACTCTAGATGTGCATTCTGGCCTAACATTCTCCTTCACGTCATCATGACGTCATTTGTTCGCGCATTTTGGTGTTGTGTACAAAACACATGGCGCTAAAAGTGTAAATGTTTTGACAGTCAAAAACACGATATTTTCAATTAAAATTACTAGTTGGCTTCCTAAATTACATAAACTGTTTTGAAAAGTTATTGCTTTTAATGAGAAATGTTCCTGGTCATTGAAACTAATCAAAGAATAATCTTTTCCACGATAGTTAACGATAACGTGACAAATCGCGCACCATGGCTAGCCATTTTGATTGCGCAATCACGGCAATGCATTGGAGATTTCCTTGATATTTGAATCGTAACCGAGAGAGGACCTATAGTTAGTGTATAGCCCATTCTGTATGAGTACGAACGATACATGCAACGTGCGTTTTGATTCGGTTTTCTTTAAAAGGCATTGGATGGTCATAAGTTACATACCATCTGGTAGCTTATAAAATTTGTTAGTAAGAAAAACACATTTTTTTCGTCGTGACGTCATCAGGGATGACCGTTATCGTCGCGTGAATATTTAATTAGTCAAGTTTGTGTCCATCATATCTCAAAAAGTATACGTCTGATCCTCAAACTTTTTCAGTTATAGACTTGTCCTATATTGTAGATGTGATTTCTGGTCTAACATTTACCATCACGTCATTATGACATCATTTTAACGGGGCTTTTAATCTATGTACAAAAGGCATAGGTTTTAAAAGTGTCCGGATTTGGACATTTTTGAACACATTTTTCAAAATAAATGCAATTTTAGGTTCCCTATTTAGCTCAAATCAATTTGAAAACAGAGAGAACAATACAAGTCATTTCAGACTGACATTAATCTTGGTGCAGTGTGTTTCTTCAGTAATTAACTGTTAATTGGTAAATCAGTCAATACCATAGCTATTAGTGCGTATGTACTGCACTAGATCGAAATTTCCCGCGACTGGAATGTAACCATGTACGCTTATAATACTTCATAGGCGTAATGGTGGCAATGATCAATTTAGCTTTGCTGGTGCATCATTTGGCCTCACTAGCTTAAGAAACTATTTACTCACGTGACTGTTGCGTGAATATTTAATAAGCAACTCTTCATATCGCTATATCTGAAGAAGGGCACAACCGATTTTCAAACTTGTTTCGGTCATATAGTCATTGGGCATTAAAGATGAGCTTTGACTTCACGTGACCTCGGGTTGACCTTAACATCCGGGTAAACCGGAAGTTGAACCATGACTGAAGAAGTACACAGCCAATTTTAAAAATCTTTTTCAATTATATAGCCCTTGAAAATTCAACATTACCATCGGGATACCGTGACCGCATGTTGGTCTTAAATTTAGGATCAACCGGAAGCTTGACGATATCTCAAGAACTACAAATCAAGTACCTTAAGAAACAATAATCGGAACAGCTTTGATCTTGGCCTAGAGACAAAATCTTAATTTCTAGTTGTAATTGTAATCGTAATTGTAATGTAATTTTAAAGAATGTCTTATTTAACAAAAATAAAGAAAAACTAGACATGTTGCATTCAGCATGTCTAGTTTTCAAGCTTTTTCGCCGATAACAATATCAAATGACTCATCTGAATATGACAGTCTGACATTGTGTGCACAATCAAGTTAATAGTGCAAGAATTAATGCCTTGTAAGATCAAATTCATTCTGTATATATCTTGTTAAACTGTACCTTTAAGGTAATATAACCTGACAAATGATGACGTCATGATGACGTCAATTGTTTTCAGAGCATTTATGACCTATCAAGTGTTTAAAAAAGAATTTTTATCATAGCATGTTCCGTTAGCAATTAATGACTTACAGGGTCAAAAAATGAAGAAAAAAATTATTTCACATTTAACATTTCGTCATTTCACAGTTAACAAGAACTTGCCATTATCTAACAACATGCCAAGTTTCAGAGATCAGACCTATTATTTTGGAGATACGACTTCAAAAAGTTCACCTTTAATGTGACGTCACGTGACCCCTGATGACGTCATCGATCTAAATTTTCACACATGTTGGCTGCCTGACAGTCATCATGTGAATCAATTTTGAAGCGATTACAAAAAATTTCGCCACACATAACATCTTCTCAAAGTGCATTTCAACCATAATATGACGTCATCGGTATTCTGTTTTTCTGGCCGGACACTAACATCGTTAAAACCAACTTCATAATTTTTACCACTTTTTAATTACAAGGACACTTGTAGAGGTCGCGTGAGGTCACGCACACTGAATAAAATGTAGACATAATTTATCCCTAATTGCAAAACAGCACTTATAACGCAATGTGCGTTATTTGAATGACCTCCTGTACACTAAATGAGACCAAAAAAACCCAAAACAAAAAAATAAATGAAAAGAAGAGCTGTTTCGCTGCGCTTCGCTGCGAAACAGCTAGAAAAAAAAAACGAAGACATAGAACAAAAATAATAATAATAGCCCTCATGCGTAAAATTTTAAGAGTGTACAGAAACTTCCTCGGGCAGTAAAATTAGGTTGTGTACAAACAAGTTTTGTATTTCCCGTGACACACATTTAACCTCCTGATTGGGAG
This sequence comes from Marthasterias glacialis, assembly GCA_911728455.2. NCBI lineage: Eukaryota > Metazoa > Echinodermata > Asteroidea > Forcipulatida > Asteriidae > Marthasterias > Marthasterias glacialis. Next base: position 4,596,095 of record OU452240.1, read on the forward strand.
TTTAGATGGTAAGAGTAAGGGAAAATCCGGATCCGGTCCCAAAACCCATTTTAGGATTCTTGTGCTGTTGTTTTAAGATCGAAACTTGTCAACGGTGGATACAAAATTAGGGAATCAATGCAAATTAATATTAAAATAATGGTTGTGGGTTGCGTGTATGTAAAGACGATCTTCAAAGGCTTGCACGCGCACGTCCCCCACACTTTTCGGTAGCGATTTGGCTTATGACTAGTCGTATTCCTGCTCTAGTCTTTATTTCAGCAGTTTTCTTGCGACGTTTACCTCGAAGTGATAACGTCAATGCAGTAAACGTTCTTGGATGTGCTGACTGATTGTGACCATGCTTGTACAGCCGTTTTTCTACTGTTATAATATAAACACCTTGTTTAACCCTAACTCCCAGAGTGATTTACTAGGATCCTTCCCCACTCTAACAAATTCTAACACATGGGTAACTCAACACCAAACTGTGGTACTCTGATCATGGTGGTATGCCTATGTCAGACTCCGAAATAAACTAGAAATTTAGAGTTTGTGAACAAACTCACGGTGTTCGGCTTAATTACGTAATTGAACACTTTAAGGTCAATATTGTGTGCAAGTTTTTTGTCTATTTGTGCTATGCTGACGGGCGAAATATTTATTTGTACCTTTTTATCTTTATGCATGAAGGTTTATCATATGAAACTTCAACTTCCGGTTTGACAGGAACTAAAGGTCAAATGGGGTCACACCTTGTGCATGGTATCTAGAATTGGCAGAGAGCTTTAAATTGATGTAACGATTATTAATGTACCATGTTTCTTTACTAAATACATATTTTTGTTGTACAAACTTTTACTTTCGGTTTCGACCGGAAGTGAAGGTCAAATGAGGTCACACTTTGTAAATATTTGTAGAATCGTCGAGGGGCTTTAAAATTAAGTTATTAAATTAATACACAAATTTACGTAATTCAGAAACAATTTTTCATAACAAAACTACTACTTCCGGTTTCGACCGGAAGTGAAGGTCAAATGGGGTCACACTCTGTGTAAGATTTGTTTAGTACTTCAAGCCCTTTCATATGGTGTAAAGATCATGTATTTAGCATGTATTATTCTTAAGATATGATTATTTTAGTATAAAACTTCAATTTAATGTAATGACGTCATCCATGACGTCATCATTCCAACATTTTTGCTTTGTCATGTACACACTGTGGTCTAGGGATGTAGTAAGTTTAAAGTCCGTACATGCTTTAGTTTTTGAGATAGCAAAATAATTTTTTTTTCGACCTCGTGTATCAATTTCGTTGTGACGTAGCTATGACGTCATATATCACATTTCTAGATTGCTCTTGAGCTAAAGAAAATATTATCTATTAAAAGTTAGTTGATATTTTTAATCACTTAGGCTCTAGAGCCCCAAATAACATGATTTGTTACTATAACTTCCGGTTTCTACCGGAAGTAAAGGTCAAATGAGATCACGGTGTGCATACAATTTGTCCAACATTACAAGACCTTTCATATGCACCAAAGATTTTGAATGTAGCATTTGCCGTTCTTGAGTTATGAATTTTTGAATTATTTAACGTTTATTTAACGTCATGACGTCATCAATGACGTCATCATTCCGAAAAAGTTTCATCAAATTATACGTTCCGGAGTTTGTACCAGAGACCTTCGAGTGGCTGAATAAACAAGAGAAATAACAAAATGGCCTAGTAACTTTGATAGTAGTAGCAAAAGCCGACTTTTGGTATGACTCTGTCAGTCATGGTATGTACTTTTTGCACATAGTTCGCCATCAGCTCAGATGACGTACATGTAGTACCCACAATAGGTCACGTGATGACATGTAAACACTGGTTGCGCAATCGATCTATTGGAAGCTGAATCGAAGTGAATTTTTTCCCGCTCTGGTTGATATGTAAATGTACCGACCGACGCTTTCGTCTCACACACCCCTACCTGATTGGTTTATAGTGTGTGCCCTACTTATAGTCAGGATTTATAATCTTTCTCACTGATAAGAAAAAAAAGATGAAGTGCACCCAAATAATCTCATTTTACAGATTACCAGACAAAGTCATTTGAAAAAACCTACATGAAATACACAGCATTATACACATGCAAAAACTTGTAAGAAGCAACCAGTCACGTTTCAATCCTAGCAGAGTCTTTTTCAGGGTCTTTTTCTTTCAGCCATTGACAAAGACTCTGCTAGGGTCGAAACGTGAGGTCATGAACAATTTGATTGCATTTATACAAGAGGTCCTTGTGTTTGGGAAGCAGTTTGCAACAGCTAATTTTATTATGTCAGCGACAGGCCTATGTATATATTTTTTATAATTTTTGCCTTTTAATTTGTGAAGAGACGTAAATCAATGTCTGGCTAATTTTATACCATCAGTGTATAGGTAGGCCTATTTGTTTGATAAAAGGGAAACACAACATTGGAAATCTGAATTCATGCTAGCTCTTTTTTTTCAATGAACAATATTATCCCATAAAACTTTCATCATATTATACGTTCTTTTATTTTAGCCTCTAGACGTTTACTCCTGGGCATATAACACTGGAAAAAGACAATAAACAGGAATCTGTGTTGTTATGGTTTGTCTGTACCATCACATTTGCACAAGTTTGAATCATCCACTTCTTTAGTTCAATGAGCGGAGGAATGTAATGGGTATTTGCCCAAACAAGGGAATTAAATTAGCTTTATTTTGTATATGACACATAGAAACAACCGTACACTTTGAATTGACTTTTTGGTACCAGCTTTTAAAAATGTTGTGTTTATTCAAACCACATTGGTTTATTACCAATTGGGGGGAAAAATCAGGAACTATTTCACTTCAATAGATTTTATGCAAAAGTAATCCCAAAAAGACATACACACATACCGGGCCCAGATTACTTGTACTTGGTAACCTGCCATAAACATAACTTGGCAACCTGCCATAAACAAAGGAGGGGCACCACACTTGCCTGCCCAACTTTTGTGTTAGCACAATAGACTTATTGCGCGACCCGCGTCACGTGACCTATTTATTGTGTGTGTTAAATGTAAGCAAACACGTCGTCCTTTATAGGAAAGTGCGGTACGATACATGGTGTTTATTCAATCGAGGCTTTTCTTTCTCAACATCGGAGAAAAACATTCCAGAGTTTGTACCAGAAACTTTCGAGTGGCTGAATAAAGCCAGTAAGGACAGTTCCAACAAGTCTTGCAAATTCTACAAGTAACGTATAAATATGCATGATATGTACTAGTGCACGACGAAACGTTTAGGCCAGACGACCGCGACCACACACTTTATTCAACACAAGAAGTTAAAAGTTTTGAAGCTGAATCATCCAAAGAAATGAATAAAGCCAGTAAGGACAGTTCCAACAAGTTTTGCAAATTCTACAAGTTCTGTATAAATATGCATGATATGTACTAGTGCACGACGGAAAGTTTAGGCCAGACGACCGCGACCACACACTTTATTCAACACAAGTAGTTAAAAGTTTTGAAGCTGAATCATCCAAAGAAATTGGTTTCCAAAACTGTGTAATTCCTTTCCTTTTTGAAATTTCGCAAGGCTAAGTATAAATGCTCACTTTTCCAACGTTGTTTACCTTTTTTTCTTTCTTTCTTTTTTTACAATGATTTAGGCCTGCATTACAAACAGATTACTTGTACTTGGTAACGTGCCATAAACATTACTTACAGATGACGTACATGTAGTACCCACAATAGACCGATTGCGCGATCTACGTCACGTGACCCATGTTGGGTTAAAAATGTAACGAACTCGTAGTCCTCCATCGGAAAGGGTGGTACGGTACACCATGGAGGTAGAATACTACCTCCATGGGTACATGAAGATTAATGCATTTAGTTGATTTGATCAAGGTTTTTTTTGCTCGAAATCTGTGAAACATATTTCAGAGTTTGTACCAAAGACCTTCAAGTGGCTGAATAAAGCCAGTAAGGACAGTTCCAGCAAGTCTTGAAAATTGTAAAAGTACCCTATAAATGTGCACGATGTGTACAGCGCACGACGGAATGTTAGGCCAGACGACCGCGATCACCACACACTTTTTAACACGAGAATTTCAAAGTTTTGAAGCTGAAATTCTCCAAAGAAATTGCTTTCCAAAACTGTGTGATTCCTTTGCCTTTTTGAAATTCTGCAAGGCTAGGTATTAATGCTCACTATTCTAACGTTGTTTATCCTTTTTTTTTTTTACAGTGATTTAGGCTACCATTACAAACAAAATAACAGACGGGTGGCTACATAATAGTCGTCCAACGCCAGTAGTGCATGGCTTAAAAAACCTCTTTTCAGAAGAATTCTGTTAAATTTTGAAACAGAGATGTGATTTAAATTAATGCCACACCATACTACTTTAAATAAAGGGGCCGATTAACTAATTCATCGCTTAACGAAAGTACAATCGACTGTTTTCGAACTCACTCTGTGTCACGGCCTATCTCTTTACACGTATTTTTTCGCCAGCTGTATGACGTCATACCCGATAGGGGGTCACGTGACAGCATGTAAACATTGTCGCGCAATCGGTCTATAGGTACATTGGTCTCGCAATCGGTCTATTGGAAGCTTAATCGAAGCGATTTTCTTTCCCTCTCTGATTGATATGTAAATTGACCGACGCTTTTGTCTCCCACAATCCCCACCTGACTGGTTGAAAGTACACCGTATGTGCCCTACTTATAGTCAGGATTTGTAAACTTTCTCTGTGAAAAGAAAAATGATGAAGCGCACCCAAATAATCTCCTTTTACATATTACTAGACAAAGTCATTTGACAAAAATATCCACATAAAAAACACTGCTCATTATATACATGTATATTTCTCTGGAGGGTTGGTAGTGGTATGAACTGTCTAATCATAGAGCCGTCAAATTGAAATCAATTTTGAAATTTGTAATGACTTAGGACCCATTAATGCTGTATTTAGTCATTCAAACTGAAATGAGTGTACTCTTCCCAAAACTAAAGTTGTACTAGTCCTTTGATGATATTTGTTCTTGTCATCCTACAGATAAAACCCCAGGTTGAGAATGCAGTTGGAATGTCTCTTGATATTTACCAAGCCAAGACGTACAGAAATGAAGTTGTCGCAAAATTGAATTGAAAATTTTAAGGTTAATATTGTGTGCAAGTTTTTTGTCTTTTGTGCTATTTATTTGTACCTTTTGTTGATCTTTATGCATGAAGGCTTGTCATATGAAACTTCAACTTCCGGTTTGACAGGAACTAAAGGTCAAATGGGGTCACACCTTGTGCATGGTATCTAGAATTGTCAGAGAGCTTTAAATTGATGTAACGATTATTAATGTACCATGTGTCATTAATAAGATACATATTTTTGTTGTACAAACTTATACTTCCGGTTTCGACCGGAAGTGAAGATCAAATGAGTTCACACTTTGTAAACATTGGTAGAATCGTCGAAGGGCTTTAAAAATAAGTTATTATATTAATACACAAATTTACGTAATTCAGAAACGATTTTTCATAACAAAACTACTACTTCCGGTTTCGACCGGAAGTGAAGGTCAAATGGGGTCACACTCTGTGTAAGATTTGTTTAGTACTTCAAGCCCTTTCATATGGTGTAAAGATCATGTATTTAGCACGTATTATTCTTAAGATATGATTATTTTAGTATAAAACTTCAATTTAATGCAATGACGTCATCGATGACGTCATCATTCCAACATTTTTGCTTTGTCATGTACACACTGTGGTCTAGGTATATAGAAAGTTTCAAGTCCATACATGCTTTATTTTTTGAGATAGCAAAATAATTTTTTTTTCGACCTCGTGTATCAATTTCGTTGTGACGTAGCTATGACGTCATATATCACATTTCTAGAATGCGCGTGAGCTAATAAAAATATTATGCATTGAAAGTTTGTTCATATCTTCCTTCACTTAGGCTCTAGAGCCCGAAATAAAATGAATTTTAACTTTAACTTCCGGTTTTGACCGGAAGTAAAGGTCGAATGGGGTCACGGTGTGCATACAATTTGTCCCACATTACAAGACCTTTCATATGCACTAACGATTTTGAATGTAGCATTTGCCGTTCTTTAGTTATTAAATTTTTGAATTATTTCACGTTTATTTAACCTAATGACGTCATCAATGACGTCATCATTCCAAAAAAGTTTCGGTGTCATCCACTCACTAATACCTTTGTACATGGTAAGTTTCAAGTTCATACAAGCTTTACTTTTTGAGAAAATTTGCGGACAAGGTTCAGAAGGAAGAATGCGCAGAGAAAAAAAAACTTAACAGTAACAATAGTTGTTCGGCTGTTGGCCGAACACCTAAAAACTGGGTGTTCGGATAGAGTTGTTATTTGATGTAAATAAAGTTAACACAACTAAAATAATTTGAAACTAGACATAGGTTTTTGTGACATCACAAAAACAAGGTGTTCGGATTATAGTACTTAAAGTTGTTATTTGATGTAGCAACTAAAGTATCTAAATATATGAACATGAAATTGTTCTTTAAAAGATAATATTTAATTTGTAACAGAGAAGGACCTTCCCTCACCTTGGTATTTGGTGAAAGAATCCTGTTCCAAGCTCTTACCATTGTTAATTGACGAGCTACTTCAGGTTTGACCGGAAGTAGACATCACAGGCCACGCAATATGCAACAGAGGACCATCCCAAACCTTGTTATTTTGTGAAAGAATCATGTTCCTAGCTCTTACTAATTTTAAATGAGGAGCTACTTCCAGTTTGACCGGAAGTAGAGGTTACAAAGGTCACTTTATGTTTCACAAAGAAAGACCTTACCTAACCTTGATATTTCTCGAAACAATCATGTTCCTAACTCTAACCACTCTTACACGAGGAGCTACTTCCGGTTTGACCGGAAGTAGAGGTCACCCAATGTGCAACAGAGAATGAACTTTCCAAACCTTGGTATTTGGTGAAAGAATCATGTTCCTAGCTCTTAGCATTTTTAAATAAAGATCTACTTCCGGTTTGACCGGAAGTAGGTGTCACAGAGGTCACTTAATGTGTCGAAAAGAAAGAGCTTCCCTTACCTGAACATTTGTCGAAAGAATTAAGTTCATATCTCAAACGGTTGATTTTTTGTTGCTTTATAAAGTTTTAAAAAAGCCCTGTATTAAAGACTTACAAAGCGTGGAGTGTGTACCTTGAAAAAAGAACAACGCGTGGTTAATGTGCATAGCAATGGGGCATCGATGTTACACAGCCACGCACACACAAGGACGTGTACATGGCATTGGATTTTCTACAGCAATGTGGGACACGCTTGAACGCACATGGACATTTGCGTTAAACGTCCGGTTTGAACCGGAAGTAAAGGTCAAAATGGTGTCACCCCAATGCACAAGTTTGAGAAGGCTCAATTCTCTACAATGTGATGTAAAATTTGTGATCATGTGATAAGTACTTCTTAAAATATAAATTTTTGAAAATTTCCATCATTTTCAACTTCTGGTTTGAACCGGAAGGCAAGGTCAAATTGGGGTCATGTCTGTAGGGCGATTACGCAGTTTTGGATGACCTTTCCGATGATGTAAAGATTGTAAATCCATTGTGTACTTCAGGAGTTATGTTTCGTCTCCTTGCCATATGCTACCTATGTATGAAGTTTCAAGGTTATAATGACCTTCGGAAGTGTGCATTTGAAGGTGGACAATCGCCAAGGAGAAGAAGTATTTAAAAAAAAACGAACAAAACCAAGAGGTTATCGGACCAGAGTCCGAACACCTAAAAAACCGAACAAAATCAAGAAGTGTTCCGGGCTGAGAGCCCGAACACCTAAAAAGCCGTTACAATTAGTGTTGTAGCACCATTGTTTTCAAACTTGTTACCAGAGGACGCTGTTTAATGTAATGACGTCATCAGTTTTAAACTTGAAAACGCAGAGTCCTTTACCTACTCACACACTGAAACCACTGTCCAAAGCTCGTTTTATACTGACCAAAGAACTAAAAAATAATGGCTTTATAACAATTGTTTCCTTCAACTTCCGGTTTGAACCGCAATACAAGGTCAAATTGGGGTCATTTCTTTGAGATATTTAATTAGTTTCCAAAAGACCTTTGCGATGATGTGTAGATTGTAAAAATCCATTGTGCACTTCAGGAGTTCTGATTTAATTAATAAACTTTGATTTATTGTAACTCAACATCTGATGACGTCATCATGACGTCATCGTTTTTTTCGCGTCTTCATATTGAGGTTCAAATATATGCACAGTTTCAAGGATCAGTTTAATTTCAATTTTGAGTTATTTATTTGGAGAAAATTTTGGAGGAATGAAACATTTAAAGCAACATAATGGTCTCTATGACACCGTATAACGCATGGTTTTGATTTTGTTTGATATATTAAAAGTGAAATCAAATAAAACCTTTAAATATGAATATGAAAATAATTAAAAAAAGCTTTATCATATGTATTTCATGGGGACTTCCGGTTTGGACAGGAAGCGAGGTCAACTCAGGTCAAGAAATACACGGACATTTTGAAAAGCGAAGACTTTACTTTTAAACTTTACTTTTAAACAGTTTTACTCAGCGAATCCCGACAACAACTCTCGCGGGGGTAAAGTGCCTCTGGCCCCGCTGGTGCACACTTGTGACTCTCGTACGTAAGCACGTACGTGATCGGTATATATTATAGAACGAAAGACGATCATTTTGTCAATTGCATTTTCTCCACCATTATACATCAAACAACTCACGTGAGCATGTGATCATCTCAGTAAAGTCTCCTCTTCCTCTCCCTGTCACAATTAAGCCACCAGAATGACATAAAGGGAAACATTTCCACACTGAACTTGGCATGACGTAACAGTTTTTCTTTGCGTTGGCATTATTACACACACACAGAACTTAACACACCGCAAAGTTCGATGAACTGTGACAAGACCAGGGCCCAATTTCAAAAAGCTGCTTAACAGCCAATTTTGTGCTTAACGGGCGTGTTAAACAGATTTTCTATTTCATAGCCTCTATTAAGCACGATTTTTTGCTTAACGCGGTAAGCAACCAACAAGCAGCCTTAAACACTCGTTTTTGTGCTTAAGCAAGTCATGTTGTGTCAAAATGGCCGCTATAATTTGGAGGAGAGTCACAATATTGTCATGATAATCAATGTAATTATCCTGTTAATAGACTAGTTTTATCGAAAGGCATGGCTGGAAAATTGCCCTGAATTACAGTAAAGACATGAATTTAACATTAAACAGTCATATTTCATACGGTGTGAACGTTTTGCCAAAGCAAATCAAACTTGGGAAAATAACGGCGTTAACTTTGCAGTACTGTAGAATAGAATTTAGAAAGGGAACGGACATCATGACTGACACATTTTTTGTTATGACTCACCTTGATCTTTAAGATAAATAAGAAATATGACGAAAGAAATGTCCTTTGTGATCCATTCAGTATCACGGAGTCGTTAATGTAAGTTAACTTTGTACTAGTCCAGTCCCAGCAGTACTCTTAAAAATGTGCACAGCAACGGTTGTGAAACATCATCGGCAGCTAGTTATTTTGTGTGTGAGGTACGCGTATACTGCAGGTAAAAATGTGTACAAACACATTGTATTGTGAAAACTTATAGTTTTACCAAACATCGATCAAACATTGTAACAATGTAATACAAAGTTTCATTTTGGCTGTATATCTCTTTATTATTCGAACCAAAGGGGGCGCTTTCTGACGTGACCCAATTCCATCAGAAAATTTTATTATTTCCATCGATAATTTCCTTTTTTGTTAATTTTTTAGCCACCGCTACTCCGTTGACTTCGTCCGCCATTTTGTAAATTTTTCGATCGGAAGTATTTTTGCTTAAGCAGACGGTACTTTTTTGTTGCGTGCGCAGTTTGTTTACGTGCTTAAGTTAGCAAACGCTGGTGAAATACGTTTACGCTTAGTAAGCAGAAAAATTTGCTTGCCGTTAAGCAGCTCTATGAAATTGGGCCCTGACTTGTTGCGTGTATGTATATACACAGCGTGCAGTAAAAGCCTAGAGTGCACACGCACGGGGTGCAATACAGTAAGGTAACTGTACAGACTCTATCGGCGATCGCGCTAAAAACGGCACTTTTCACCTTAATATAACTTCGTTATTCAACGGCCAATTTTGTTCAAATTTCACAATTAGGCTTTTATAGTCGTTATTTATTACTAAAAAATTCAACATGAAGTTTGCTCAAAAAAACTTGAAATAATAAAAAAAATATTTTTAAACTCGTCGTCGTAACAAACTGTAACATTTGATGACGTCATCAATGTAATATTTTCAAAGGCCATAAACTACATTTTATTTCGTACACTGAAACCATGTCCAAATTCTGTTTCATATTGACTCCACAGCTTAAATTGTGACTTTTTAAACATTTTTTGCTTCAACTTCCGGTTTGAACCGGAAGACAAGGTCAAATTGGGGTCATCTCTGTGAGACATTTAATTATTTTCTAAAGACCTTTCCGATGATGTATAGATTGTAAAATTCCATTGCGTACTTCAGGAGTTATGATTTTTTTAAATAATAAACTTTGATTTAACGTAATTCGACACCCGATGACGTCATCATGACGTCACTCAAACGGTTTCGTCTCCTTGCCATAAACTACCTATGTATGAATTTTCAAGGTTATATGACCTTCGGAAGTGTGCATTTGAAAGTGGACAATCGCCAGTGAGAAGAAGAAGAAGAAGAAGTATTAAAAAAAAAAAACCGAACAAAAACAAGAGGTCTTCGGACCAGAGTCCGAACACCTAAATAGAAACATGAAATATTGCTTTATGAAATATTATCCGATTAGGACTTCAAGAACATCAGTCATGTTCCTACATTTATTTACCTTTAAATGAGGAGAACAATGAAGGACCTCCCCTAACGTTAGTTTTGGGTGAGAGAATCTTGTTCCTACATCTAACCATTTTTAAATGAGGAGCTACTTCCGGTTTGACCGGAATTAGAGGTCAAAGAGGTCAAGCAATGTACAACAGAGAAGGGCCTTCCTTAACCTTGGTAATTGGTGAAAGAATCATGTTCCTAGCTCTTAGCATTTTTTAATGAAGAACTACTTCCGGTTTGACCGGAATAGAGGTCACAAAGGTCATTTAATGTTTCACAAAGAAAGGCCTTCCCTTAGTTTGATATTTCTAGGATTAATCATGTTCCTACTTCTATTTACTTTTAAATGAGGGGCTACTTCCGGTTCGACCGGAAGTAGAGGTCAAAGGGGTCAAACAATGTGCAAGGGAATATGTCTTATATATCCTTGGTAATGGTGAAAAAATCATGTTCCAAGCACTTAGCATTATTCTAATAAAGAGATATTTCCGGTTTGACCGGAAGTAGATGACACAGAGGTCACTCAATGGGTCACAAAGAAAGACCCTCCCTAACCTTTACATTTGTCGAAGAATTAAGTTCATATCTCAAACGGTTGATTTTTTGTTGATTTGTAAAGGTTTAAATAAGCTATGTGTAAAAGACTAACAAAGCGTGGAGTGCGTGCCTTGAGAAGAGACTATGAACAACGTGCGGTTTATTGTATCATACAGTAGCACATGTACATGTACAGTTTCAACGTAACTTAGCCACACACGCACACACCCACCCGGACGTGTACATGTATAATGACATTGGATTGTTGTATAGCATTGCAAAGACAGTTAAATATTTTTAACAATTATATATATTGACTTCAAAAAGCTATACTCTCATTAATATAATCTTGGGTATGATTTTAATAAATCCATTTGAGGAGTTACCAAATTTTTAAATTTAGTCACTTTATCAAAGATAATACATATTCAAATTTCAAATCTAATTCAATAAAATATAAAATTTTCAGAATAAAACCAATTTAACAAATGATGAAACCATACAACCCCAAAGCCGGGAAGATGTGCTAAAAAGAACAATCGGCCATTGCAGCTTATTACAGTTAACATCCATTTGCCATGCTTATGCTGTATTTGGAATGGGAGACTTTTTAGGGCATTGGATGGCAGAAGCCATAACAGGTACATCTATTGTTCTTGGAAATGTTCGCATGCTCATAACTCCGTAAACAATGACAGTTTACCTGATAAGTCTGCTGCCACCTACCGTTCCAAAGTCTCCCACTGAGCTTCATATTGCATGACTTGATGGGTTTAGAATAATTTTGTGCAGAATAATCAATAAAAATTTCTACCTTTCACCCAAATTACAAAATCTAAGTCTAAAAAAACCCTGATTCAGGCATTTATATATTGCACTTATTGGAACAATGAGCAAATGAAACTAGTCAAGTTAGGCTGTTTCTGAAAACATAGCTGTGGCAGGATCACCACGTTATAAATGAGTATAAGCTTTCCTAAGCAACAGCCGCCCATTTCGGAAAATGGCTATACACAAAATTAATTAATCTGCGTGCTTCTGCCAACACCAGGGATGAGATTTTTCTGGATTGACAAAATTATTGTGGAATTTGTTAACTAATATAAATGTTGAATGTCACTTACATTCATCCAGACCCTTGTAAAGCCTTAACACAGTACATGTACTTGTGCTGTATTTTTACTACACCAAGGTGCTTTCCCCATCTACATTTAAGCACAGAATACTCCCATTGATATGGGTTAGGGCGTGGTTGATTTATTCAGCCCCACCAACACACAGTCCAGGTAAGAGCTGACCATTCAACATTGCTGTCTGAAAAGGATGGCCAATCACAGTCAAAGTGGCATAGCCAGGATCTTTTCATTAGGGGGGGGGGGCGGGTATTGCTTTTCAGTAAGGGGCCCAGGTACCATGTTTTTTAAATTACATGTATCTACATTTTATTTAGAGGGGAGGCACCTGGAAATTTGTGGGGGGCACGTGCCCGGCTCCCCCCCCCCCCCCCCCCCTTGGCTATGCCACTGCACAGTCACTGTGTCTTGATGTTACTGACCAATCACATCCTTTGTGTCCTGACGTTATTAATAATTTAAAAATCATTTATACATGTACCACACCAAATCTATTTAGAAAACAAATGCTCCAAGGCATTTGGCACAAAATGGCAATTATTGACCAATGACGGTCCTTGTTTCATAATGTTAGTTACCAATCACCCTCCTTGTATCTTAATAAAACTGAACAATGTGGCTTGGTTAAACATCTGACCAATCACAGTCCTTGAGTCGTAGGAAATAACCTATCACCAATTTGAAATGTTTGAAATATTGATCGATTACAATCCAGCTGTTGGAAGTGCTTCATTGATCTCAACGACTACTTTCCCTTGGCTCTTCCTAGAGTAGAGGAACTGGGGGAAAACAGAATACAAAAAGGTGGATTATTGACCGGTCATTCAAAGGGGGTACATCAATGGTTTGGGAAGAGTAATTTCATTTCCACCTTCTAGTTTTCAAGAGCACCACCCCACATACAACCTGTGAATATTTCAGCAAGTAGTTAAGTAAGATTTGAAAGTTTACATGGTGGGAATACAATCTAGTAAGTTTTGTGGAGACACCATGTAACAGTTGCTGTATTTTAATAAAAACGATGAAAAACACTTTGCTAGTGATTTTGTCCCCAATCAAAGACATGCTTTAATTTGATGGCGGCAATTGAAATAAGCAACAGTGATTTGTGGAGTCTTCAAATGCTATTTACTGTATTTTGACAGTTTTTCAGATGGAAATATTTCTCTGGAGGATTGGTACTGGTATGAACTTTAGAATCAGTGAGCTTTCAGATGGAAATGTTTTTCTGGAGGATTGGTACTGGTATGAACTTTAGAATCAGTGAGCTTTCAGATGGAAATATTTCTCTGGAGTATTGGTATGAACAGGGAAGTATTTCTCTTGAGAATTGGTACTGGTATGAACTTAGAATCAGTGAGCTTTCAGATTAAAACAATTTTTGTTTTCTATTGTTTCATCTTGTTCATAAATACCAATCATGTATTTGGTCTTTCCATGATTGAATAATAATAATAGTGATAATAATAGTGAGTATTTATATAGCGCCGGTATCCGCCAATATGGCGCTCATGGCGCGCTTTTTAGGCTTTTTTTACTACAGGTTTTTGAAGGTTTTTTTGAATTGTGAGACCCATTTATGTAGCACCTTATAAGGGTTTACAAGGTGTTGCGGCGCATTCAGCAGCCACTGCCAGAAACACCGGGGCAGACCCCTTCTCTTAGCGATAAGTGTCACTGGGTTCTTTTACGTGCATTACACAACACACGGGACCTACGGCTCAACGTCCCATCCGAAGGACGAAGCAATAATGGTTAAGTGTCTTGCTTAAGGACACAAGTGTCACGACCAGGATTCGAACCCACACTCTGCTGATCAGAAACACCAGAGCTTGAGTCCGGTGTTCTTATCCGCTCGGCCACGACACGCCATGAATGAATGAGTTGAAGTGCCATTCAGGCGAAGAAGTGGAACTTTAAAAAAATCTTTGTTGAAGTGAAGCTTTTTACCAAAGTTTATATGTGCATGCAATCTTCTCCAAGATGGTGGTGTATTAGCTCTAAGCACTCATCATGGTGGGCGAGGCTTAACTCTTTCACTACGGTATATACTGTGCAGCTGTGATGGTTATATTTTGTTTTTCAAGCCGCTGGCAGCCGCTTTCTGGTGCGTGAAGTAATTTACAGAACTGCTGTGAGCGGTGCGCCGTAATGAAAGAGTTAAAGGATTGTCCGATTGCACAATAAAGTCTTACATCAATTGCATCTGCGATTCCCTCGATGCCTTTAAACGGCCCTTTCTCGGAGTTCTTGCCATAATCGAGGGTGACCTTCACTGACCCCTTGGCAAAAAGTTCTGCCTGTCTGGCAAATGACTCGTTCCACTGAGTGTAATAGTCGGCCAAAAAAAATCCAGCCAAATTGAGCGAACTTGTAAGAATCTGCCAAATAGAAGCACAAAATAATTTCTGTTAGTACATAATACCCCCTTATACTCAAAAAGAAATCCCTAAATGTGTTAAAAGCACAAAGTTGCAACTTCCTTGGAATAGATTTTGTCATTTCATACTAGGGTTGGTGTGGTAGAATAACTGCACACTTTCAGAACTATCTGCGTACTGTAGGGTTTCGGTTGTATTTACCCCTTACAAATATTCTACCTTATGATGGGTTTAGAGTGCGTCACATGATTTGTCTTATTTTTATTAGAAAGCTGCGCGAGCGCGACGTAATGCACTTTACCCATAGCAACCAATGTATTGTCCCATAGCAACCAATGTACTATACCCATGGCAATAGCAGTACCTAGTCATCTATAGGCACAGTATGTATGGGGTCAGGGCTCGAATTTGGGGTAAAATTCCACAATTAGACCGAAGGGCTTGTATTTCAACATTTTTACCGGACCAGAATTTTTTTACAAGACCAGCATCTGAATGAGAAAGAACTTTCTACAAAGTTTAAAATGGAAACTGTTTTTATTTGAACAAGCACTAAGAGATTTGTCTCATTTGTCTTGTGGGTAGGGCCTAAGTATATTTTGATACTCAGAATTGAACGATGTTGATCAGATTCAAAGTCAACATTTTGAACATAATCTCTTGCGTTTCTTTTTGTTAAAGATATTACAGAGTGAGGTTTTATTATTCAATTGAAAAACACAAGACCGCCGGACTTGTCCAATCAAGAGTTTACTGGCCCGACACTAATATCACTGGCCTCGGGCCTGTGGTCCTGTGTAAAATTCGAGCCCTGGGGGTGTTATAAAACAAATATTGACTGCTTTTACTTGTGCTGTGTTTAAAACTATGACTCCCTCGGTGATCCCTGGTTCATTCTATTTTCCCTCGGCTTTGCCTCTGGAAAATAGAACACACCGGGGATCTTTTTTTACCATAGCACTCAAAGCAGTCAATGTTTTTATATTTTAACACACCTCTCCCTGGTTCTTTATCCTGATTGGCTGAAACACGGTCTCATGGGGTGAACTAATATAGCCTAGTGCATGAAATCTGCACCACACTCACCGCACGCGCTTCATTTGGGGGAAATAGTTCGCAAAGCGGGAAATAGTTTTAAAAAACCCAAAACTATTGACTGGTAAACAGTGCCCTCAAGAAAACGACAATGGCGGCATCTGCGGATCGAGAAGAATCTCCGGCCCAAAAACCGCGATTTACTCTTCTAATCAACATTTTGGACTGAGGTGTGTTATAAAACACATAAGGACTGGCATTATTCGGGCAATAGTGCACGTCTATGCACCCCTCGGGCCTGTGAGTGACCAGGGAGGGAGTATTTCCCTCGGCATTCGGCCTCGGGAAATAGGACCCTCTCCTGGTCACTCACGTGCCCTCGGGTTGCATAGACGTGTACTATTTCCCTCATTGCCAGTCCATATGTGTATACAATTGTACTAAGATTAAGAAACAAATATTAGAAGTGCGGAGAGATTATTTTCATGAAAAGATGGTTTAAAAGGGATGTTACATTATTGGTTTTTGAAAGAGTCTAAGTGTTTGAATCTCCTAGTTTTTTATGAACACACCATCGAAAGGAGCGTCTCAAAAGTCAGGCACGTTCGAGGCGCAAATGAACGTTCCCATAGGCATACGCCCGCAATCCGGTGCACCGCCAGAACATTCTGCTGGACCACGGCACCTATGGAAACATTCCTACACAAGTGAATATGGGCGTTAGCATTTTCAATATTCCGGGTGTTTTGTCTGCCTGAGGCAATTCACTTCAGTCTAACCTTGGTAACCTCAAAGATAGAGACCATTGTGGAGGGCTTGGATTACACCCAATGGCCGCCACTTGCCTCATCTATTAAAGGGGCTATGCTGTTTTTTGCATTTTTTTTAGACGTTTTTACATCGAGGTCCTTTGCCCCATGTTTGCAAAGCACATATCCACCTACAAGCGCTTAAGGCGCGACAACCCAAAACAAATAAATCAATTTATATCCGTACTGCCTTTGCAAGGAAATTGCATAAGGTACGTTTTGAGGGAAGGTACGACGAGGTTGAGGAATGAACTAGCGCAAATGTTGATGGGTACAACCGTCGTGTTTATGACATTTTGGGGGAAATCGAGGTATGGACAGTTTTAAGGTTATTTTGTGTATCCAAATTCCGGACGGTTTTAGAGTTACAGACACCCCCATCGGCGAATCAGCTCAAAAGTATCATTTTGGTTTTGTCATACTGATGAATCCGTTCAGTGAGTTGGTAACCCTTATCGCTGTGTACATGATTGATATTACGCCTTGTGTATACATAGTACCAGTTTCTCACTGGGGCAGAGGGGAGCGATTGTTTTTACCACATTTTTACAAAACCTCAAATTTTAAATGTTTTGCTTTCTCAAACTTCTCATTCTTGAATTTGGAATAAGGCCATCTCTAAGAATTTCATTGGCTCATAAAAAGGTATGTAAAGTCGAGAAGTTCTTATGTTTTGATCACGTACATGTAGGTTTGTGTACAAACACATGGAGAATACGCACGATTGTAATTTAAATCTTTTTACTTCGTGACGAATAAACTTCGAACCGGCATACCTTTGTACACAAATCAGCGTGGGAGCGCACGGATTTGTTTGTAACATAGTGACAAATCAGTTCAAGACATCGTTTGGAATATTTAAACAGTATATTTCTCTAAGATGTATATGGGTGCGTGATAAGACAATTTCCCTTAACACACAGATACAAAAATCTGATGAACTTGTTATTAAATGAACTGTGAAAAGTATTAGTGAGAAGTTGACCAACTTTTACTTGATTTACTCGATTTTACAATCAATTTACTTGAAACGTTTCAAAACGTGTTATTAGCCGATTCGTCACGATAACAAAAACACAACGGTATATTTACCACACATGTACTTACCCGCATCATTTGCCATTGTTCAAACATCGCAAGACCGACCTTACTGCCATCTCCATATGCTGAGACAAATCCAATAATAATAATACGTCCCCGATGGCCAAGCCTATAACCCACAAAAAAGTAGACAATGGGACTAATTAATAATAATAAGAAGAAGACTAATAATAATAATAATAATAATAATAATAATAATATGGTGACGAGACAAAGAGCACTGCTTCAGATCGGCTCTCGATTCTTTTGAAGATAAAAATTGTTTCCTGCCATTTATTTTATACCAAAAGTAAACTCCTTGTTGGTACTGATTGGTAGACACCGCAGGGTAAGATTGAAGACAACTAGTTAAGATCTTATTGCTATTTTTGGTGGAAAAGTGTTGGATTTTCTGTGTTTTGAAAACTTTGATCAACGTAGACCGCACAGTGTACATTGTATCAGTGAACGGACGCGCGCATCATCTGCGTCCTTTGGGATATCTCTATTACAACCAGCGTTGAGCGGTCTCCGTAGGGTTGAATATTCTACAGCGTTGCTGTATGTTATTTCCCCTAAAACTACAAACTTTCTCACAATTTTGTGATGATAATAACTAGTGCTATGGAGCATCAAGTAAACGGTGAAATAGTGACAAAATCCCAGAGAGGAAGTCCTTCACACGATCTGGTTGGTATGTCTGAGCAGGTACCACCAGATCATATCCAAACTGCTCACAACAGAATTCGTGTTGCAACCAGGAAAAAAAGGAGTAAGAAGGATAACAAAATAGCGATGGAATGTTACATTCAGAGTGAGCCGGACAAGAGAGGATACAGAAGGAGAATGGTTAGCCTATGGCAAGATAAAGGAATGTTCGAGATCAGTGAGCAGCGTCTTGCAGACCAGATAAGTACAATCAAACAGAACCGGTGGTTGACAAACATGGAAATTGAGGAGATGAGGAGGATAGTACAAGCTGAAGTATAATAGAACAGAGATTGTTAACCACCACGTACCGGAGGATGTGGCTGCTGCTAGCTTGCAGACTGAAGATGGGGTTGATCTGCCAGGATTGCAAGATGGTCAGCATGACGGTGGCATAGACGAAGAGGAGGGTTTAGAGCTTACGGAGGAGGAGGTACAGATTAAGACCAGGGTTCAAGAGGTGATGGAAGCGACTAAAAGATCAAGCGCGTGGAGTATCCCGGCTTTGCGCCCGGTCCCAAGGAAAAGGCTGGCAGATACGTCAGCCATGGTAAGTAAAGTCCTTGGGTCGGTAAGTACTAATAATCTGTCGGAAACTAATCGTCTTATGTTTGCAGGTTCTGTTGTAGTAGGAGAAAAGTTAGGTGTGAAGGCTTCAAGTCCAGAACATGAAAACAGTACATGATGGAAACGTAGGCTAGATGGTCAAATTAAAGATTTACGAAAGGATCTCAGTAGAATAGAACAAATGAATAAGGGTTTAATAAGAGGTTCAAATACAACCATGACAAAATACAATGTAAAAGATAAGGTGGTAAGTGTTGTCATGGCATGCTACATCCGCGGGCAAATGTCAACAGACTTCCGAGGTCAGAGGGCGAAAGTGGGTTACTGAGCATGGCAGACAGCGTCAACATTGAGCGAAGGAGCCTGCATCGTCATGTCAGAAGCATCGAGGAGAACTTGCTGAAAATTGCACAAAAGTACACGAAGGCAGACGAAGGAGTACAAGAAGGAAAGGAAAGAGGAAAGACACCAAGATTGGAGGAACAAGCCACTCCATGGCCGGTTCTTGGGATGTGCAAAAGAAGTGGCGAATTGCAAATCCTGGAAATGGTTAAAGAGTGGAGAGCTGAAGAAGGAAACCGAGGGCTTGATTACTGCGGTACAAGACCAGTCTCTAAGGACAAATGTAATGAAGGCGAGGATAGAGAAAGCAAACATTGCTCCTATGTGTAGAATATGCAACAAGGCAGAAGAGACTGTATTTCATATTGTCAGTTGGCTAAGGTGATTCACTGAGATCTGTGTAAGAAGTATGGTGTCCAGGTGCATGCCAAGTGGTACAATGTTCCAGAGAAAGTTGTCGAGACCGACCAGGTCAAGATCCTCTGGCGACTTCAACATTCCGACTGATCATGTTATATAACATAGACGTCCGGATGTTGTAGTCTTAGATAAAATGAAGAAGATGTGTCAACTCATCGACATAGCTGTGCCCGGTGATTTAAGGGTAGCTTCTAAGGAGATGAAAAAGATCCAGAAGTATCAGGACTTGGCCAGGGAACTTCGTAAGATTTGGCAGGTGAAAGTGAAAGTAGTCCCTGTGGTGGTTGGAGCACTTGGCACCATTCCAAAGGCACTGGAGAAGCATCTAGATCAAATAGGCACATTTGTGAGGGTAGATTTGCTGCAGAAGGCGGCCCATTTGGGAACAGCTAGGCTCCTTCGAAAGACCCTTGAGATCTAAGGCTATGGGACATAGCCCGACTCGAGGAGTTCCCGGCACAGAGGAAAATGAGATCATTCTTTTGCATGCTATGATATTGTGAAATAATAATAACAATAATAATAATTGCAACTTATATAGTGCCAGTATCTAAAAAAAAAAGGTGATCATGGCGCTCTTAGTATCTACAACAAAGAAATATAAACCAGAGTAAATACATAATGTAAGATGGGGGTCCGATCAGATGCAAAAGGCAAATAGGGAAGCAGCATGTCCACCCTCAAGACTCAGTCGAAAGCTTCCTTGAACAAGTATATCTTCAACTGAGTCTTGAAAACAGACATGCTATTTGATGCCCTTATATTAATGGGTAAAGAGTTCCACAGTTTGGGCGCTGAATTCATGAATGTTCCGTCTTCCCATTGAGTGGTTGGCAATCTGTTCGTTGAGAAGGCCTTTGTGTCTCAATCCACTGCGAGTGGGGTGATAATGTTCTAGAAGAATGGGGTCTTGTCAAAATTATTCCAGGACAGATAATCGGAAATCATTCCTCCAAATTTTTGTTGGATCTCCGTCAGATTCCTTTTTCTATGGTAGACATTGTTTTACTCGCTGAATGGAACACAGTTTTCTGGAACCATGGTGGCTTCATGTTGGAACTTAGACGGGCCCTTTGTTGATGCACCCCAGATCTAGGCATATCTTACCAGTCAAAGCATTCTTGAAATGTCTCCCCGCCAACACATTCATAGACAACATCTAATTTTTTCTGAAAAACAAGTAGGAAAAGTCGCCATTAAAGCTCTGGTGCCAAGTGTCATGATAAGTCCCCAAAGTAAAGTGTCAAGTTCAGTTTTGACGCACTCAGGCAAGTCTCAAAAAGTCTCAAGTCCCAAAGCAAGTCTCAAGTATGTCCCCAAGGTCAAGTCTAACGTTTATTCTGACTGTAAAGTCTCAAGTTTCTTGGTCAAGTCTCAAGTTTAGTCAAGAAAAAGTCCCAAGTCCCTAAGGCAAGGCATGTCTCAAGTTTAAAGTTAAATATCAAGTCTGTGGCGTGTTGTGGCCGAGCGGTCAAGCATACTGGATTCAAGCTCTGGTGTTTCTGATCAGCAGAGTGTGGGTTCGAGTCCCGGTCTTGGTGCATGTGTTCTTAAGCAAGACACTTAACCATTATTGCTTCTTCCTTAGGATGGGATGATAAGCCGTAGGTCCCGTGTGTTGTGTAATGCATGTAAAAGAACCCAGTTACACTTATCGCTAAGAGAACTGATTTGCCGCGGTTTTTCTGGCAGTGGTTGCTGATTGCACCGCAGCAACTCGTGAACCCTTATTAGGTGCTACATAAAAGGGTCTCATAATTCAAAAACTTCAAAAACCTGTCTTAAAAATAATATAAGCGCCTTGAGTACCTAATCGTTGGCAGATAAGTGCGTTATATAAGACTTCGGTATTATTATTATTATACATGTAATATTGTTACTTATAGGGAAATCTCTGGTAATATTTATTGGTTGAGTATCAAGCTTAAAGCCTCAACTCGATCCTGAAGGTCAATTAAGTCCTCCGAAATGGCAAACCAAATCTCAGGTTTGTACAGGCAGGAGGTGTTATGGCCGTTTAATTCAAGTGTTAGTAAATTTCCTATCCCCAAAATATTGACATTTAATAAGGGAATAAAAGAGTGGTGACCGAGGTCTTAAACAACCGTTTAAAACCGACAGGGACGTGGCCATGTGATAAAGGACCGAGCTGAAGGCGAGGTCCTTTATCACACGGCCACGACCCTGCAGCTTTTAAACGGTAGTTTAAGACCGAGTCAATAGACCGATCCATTAAGCCCCGCCTACCTTAGCAGTTGCGTAGCAACAGCACATGGTGTAACTTTCTTGCCACAATCGCAGCGGTGGTTCGTTTGCGGCGCCACACATGTATACAAACTCACACGTATCGGATACACACACAGACATGGTTTTCGTGAACGGTATTGATTTAGTTTCGTGGCCTTTGGAGCAGTGCAGAGTCCAAACAACAATGAAGACAACAACGCTGTTAACCACTTTTACAAGACTGTACAGGGACCACTACTGTTGGACTTGCACCACCAGAAATGCAAAAAATTAAAACAAATCTAAACAAAAGTTAGTACAGTAGTGTGTGCAGTTGTGTCAGAACAACGGCAGCAGCTTGTTTTCTAATAGAATTTTTAACGTGTCGGACCTTTGTCGCACTTTCAGTGGCGTTGTCGAGGCTGTGATTGGTCAATACGTTAGTAGGCGGGGCTTAATGGATCGGTTTATATACTCTTCTATTCCCATTCATAAATGCCCTTTTTTCTAAAAAACGTTATATGTAGGAAAATCCCTGAAACTTTTCTGTTTTTTTTAATTCCTGTGACATCCTTAGGCTCCATTTCGCGAAGGGTCAAATTGCATGTGCGCGTACTAATAGACTTTACATTGATTGCGCTACGCAAAAATTAGCACCCGCATAAACTAGTGAGCCAACACGTGTGTGTGGCTACAATGAGCGCAGAACACGCCTTCACAGCTCCAGCTATGTCTATATCAGCTGTTTAAAACTTGTCTTTAACAGTCATGTGACCACCTTTCAACCAACATGCCTACCCAAATTGTTCCAAACTGACTGGGGTATTTATGAATGAAAGTTTATCCCAGATACTTACCGGGTATTCCTTCCTCAGAACATCACGCAAGTTTTCAGTCGTATATCTAATCACCCTATCACAGCCAATACTCTGGGCAGTGAGAAAATACACCGACAAAAATGGTGAAACAAAATAAATAAATAAAAAGTAATAATAGTAACAGCAAACGGCACTTATACTGCACGCCAGCATCCGACATAAAATGCCATGGAGCCAATTCCTGGGGAATCTTAACCTCACTGCCACCCAAAGTTTGTTTCACACTTGTTGTAATTTTCCTGGGAAGTATGCTTACCTCAAAATTGCTAATCCCCGGAAGTTTGCCAGGGTTTAGCGATTCAAGTGTGAAAAGGTCAACCAAACTTTTGCAAGAAAGGGAAGGATTAAAAGGAGGCAGATTCAATATTTCAAAATCATCACCCCCCCGACCCCTGATCCCATTGGATCGCTCTGTAAAGAAATTGAAGTCTTGAATCAAGACTAGATAGAAAAGGAAATTTACCTTAAGAAATTCTGCTTTTGACTCTGTAGAGCATGTTCCGATCACATGACAGCCTGCGAGTTTGGCATATTGAACCTGTGAAAAGGTAGAATATTGTAGTAAATACACAGCAAAATGGACAAGTTACTCCAAACAGAGGGTAATTGGGTTGAGGTCAAAAGAATTTTCCCACAATAATGCAAGAAAGGTGGCCGTATGGAGGACAAGAGGCAGGGGGGGTTGCTTTTTTATTTTGGCAGGTAGTCTTTTTTTGCTAAGCATAATTTTGTTGTGCTTAGCTATTTTTGTGTTTAGCCAATTAATATCGGATGACGTGTATACACGCCAATATTTTCCCTGGCAGAAATTGGATGGCGAGATTTTTGTATTTTATTTGTGTGAATTTGGAAGCCTGGAATGAAGGTCGCCTGCACATTCTGTTCCTGAGCATACACAGCCCATGCACTCACCGTGCAATGCTTCGTTTCACCCACACAAAAAGGACAGGTGGAACTGGAAATAATGCTGAAGTTCTCCCTTTATGTGGTGGTTATTTTATAATCCACGATTCCAGACCTTTGTCTATTGTTATAAAGAGAGGATTCAAGACATCGAGAGGCTTCCACCATTGTATTTCAGCTAAATGGAGGTAAGTCCAAGTGAAGCAAGATCTAATTCCAGCCTTGGCTCTGGCCATGAGACCAATTATTGGCCAAGTCTCCCGGCCAAGGTTTTGCGATTCATGCTGAATGAATTAGACTATTTTTTCAAAAGAGAAACAAAAAATCCTGGTGCTTCATTGAGAAATCTTTGGACTCTTGGCTTTGTTTAGGCAGGGTTTCTTTGTGCCAGCGGTATTCTCAAAGAAAAAAGATTCCGGCCGTTCCGAGAAATTAATCCAGTCAGGTGGCACTAAAAAAAATTTAAAACCCCGGCACTAAATTGTTAAGGAGCTTTATGAAATTGGTGGCAGGACAAAGTTTACACATGACGCGCAGCACGCACACCACTTTTGTACAGATTTCATAAACGAACAGTTTTGTTAATTAAAAATTATGCCTACTCATAAATTGAACACATTATGAACAAAACTTGTAAAATTTCAAAAAGTCTACGAACCAATGACTTCAAAAATATTTTCACTTCAAAAACATTTTCTCAAAACATTTAGGTTTGACTGCAGGGAACTTTTTGGCACTTCGTGATGTTGCTGACGATATATATGTGGCCTTTATTCAAGATAACAATACGTGCGCAGACTTGCAGGCAGATTTCAATAGAGGGTGGTTTAGATGTGAAGTTCATTTGGTCTATATGAATTTGGAATCTCCTATTAATTAAAGAAAATTTTTCATCATAATCATATACTCACGGCAAGATGGCCTGTCCCACCAGCAGCAGCTGAAACAATAATTGAAAAAGAAAACTTATTTATCACAAAACTACTTAATTTGTTCCATTTTCCCATGTAAACTATTATGAAATTGTTGCGAACATGGAAACTCACAGATTCCCTTCTCAACATTTCTTCTATAATAATGATTTTTCTTAACCTAATAACAACAATAATAGTATGCAGGTTTTATAAATAGCGCTTTTTCAAACCGGATGGGCGTCTCAAGGCGCTCAGTATTTTTTCCTGCAAGGTATGTGGAGTTACATTTTGAAGTATAAAACCTGTTCCTTTACATAGCACCATGTAACGGTTTACAAGGTGCTGTGGCGCAATCTGCAGCCGATCAAACCAGGAACACCAGGTCAAACCCCTTCTCTTTTTGATATTAGTGCACTGGGTTCTTTATACGAGCATTAGACAACACAGAGGACCTACAGATTTACGTCCCATCCGAGGACGCAGCAATAATGGTTAAGTGTCTTGCTTAAGGACACAAGTGTCATGAATGGGACTCGAACCCACACTCTGCTGATCAGAAACATCAGAGCTTGAGTCCAGTGATCTTATCCGCTCGGCCATGACACACCACCTAAACAATACAGGCAAACAAACAAAAACACTCGCACCTCCATGATGCACGGGCAGTTTGGGACCTTTATACAGCTGATATGAGGCTGTAAAACATTCACCAGCCTCACAAAAATACCATCATGCCGTAAACACAGAAAAATAACAATCTTGTTGCTTTGCAAACCACGAATGAACTTAAAACAAGGGTCGTGCAGCTGGCGCAGCATAAGGCCCATAAATGTGTCAAGCTTTTTCCCATGATACACTGCAAAATTGGCTTCTCCTGGGAAAGCTGTAGAGGCAGGGCGCTTATATAGAAACAAATAATAAACTATTTTCTCTTCCAGTACGCTCTAATCCTCCAATCAGATTGCTCAATGGCAGTGTAATAATATACAAATATTGACTGCTTCGAGTGGCGTAGTAAAACTAGTCACTCGAGGTGATCCCCGGAGCAGCCTATCTTCCCGAGGCGGAGCCGAGGGAAGATAGGCGGCTCCGGGGATCACCGAGAGTGACTAGTTTTACTACGCCACGAGATAAAGCAGTCAATATTTGTTTTATAACACCTCAATTTCATCCAATTTGTTGTAATATTCGTTAAACAACCGTGCGTATACCAGTCTTCAAACAACTGTGTAAAATCTGACAGAAAAACTTGACAAAAAGAAAGAGGGGGTACCACACTGCCTTCGTTCTCATATCGTATTTCGAATGCACGTATTATTTGATCATTTCACCGGGTTCGAGGTTGTCGTTGGATAGTACCATTTAATAGTTCTTTTGGTCGGTGTGCAGTGTGATAGTAAAAATACACAACACCACGTGACGCACGTTCGGCCAATCAACAGATAGAATCAAAGGAAGAGGTGTTATAATAAACCATATCATACTCCCAGTAGTCTATAATTGCACTCTGCGTATTGAGAATATCATGCATCATTCTCCGTATACGGACAGTGCAAAATATTGTTGTAAACTTTGCATGTTGATGAAGGTGCTACTTCTTATGAAATAACGCTCAAAATTGTATTATCTTCCAGTTGGCTTGAAGATAGATTTGTTTTTACACGTGCTCGTGGATTATGGAAAAATATAGCACGTCTGCGTTCCATATCCCACTCAGCCTTCTGCCTCGTGGGATATGGGACGCAAAAGCTCGATATTTTTCCGTGTTCCACGAGTGTGCATAAGATAACTAGTAGTATCTCACCTGTAATTAGCACAGTTTCTCCTTTCTTCAACCTGCCACTCTATCAAAACAAATAAATAAACAAACTATAATGTATCTTTTACTCATAACATTTGCACAGTCTCTTAAAGTGTTGGTTCAACTAGGTGCACGCACAATATTCAATTTACATATTTCATGGGAAAGGTCTATTCCACTGCAGGTCATGCCCACTTGCACGTCACACAAACTGGCTCCACTGATTACCAGAAGCCCAGAGTTGCATTGAACCTTCCTGGTTTGGTTTCTATTTTATTACATTTTTTTCAATATGGAAATAAATTTCACATTGAATAGGCCTTACTTTTGACTGCAAGTTTTGAAGCTGAAATCCTCCAAAGAAATTGCTTTCCAAAACTGTGTGATTCCTTTGCCTATTTGAAATTCTGCAAGGCTAGGTATTAATGCTCACTTTTCCAATGTTGTTTATCCTTTTTTACAGTGATTTAGGCCAACATTACAAACAAAATAACAGACGGGTGGCTACATAATAGTCGTCCGACGCCGGTAGTGCATGGCTTAAAAAACCAGAAGGCTCAGAAGAATTCTGTTAAACTATGAAACAGTGATGTGATTTAAATTAATGCCGTACCATACTACTTTGAATAAAGGGGCTGATTAACTAATTCATTGCTTACGAAAGTATAATCGACTGTTTTCGAACTCACTCTGTGTCACGGCCTATCTCCTTACACGTATTTTTTCACCAGCTGTATGTCATACCCGATAGGGGGTCACGTGACAGCATGTAAACATTGTCGCGCAATTGGTCTATTGAATTGAATTATTGTGTCCATGCACCAGAGCGATATATATTGACTAGAGCGCTAACTCTACATTGTATATGCACAACCGTTTTGAAATCGCGCTGCACGCAGACATGTCTAGTCATTGTGCGTCATTGAAGAAAGATTTTAATTTTCAAAGAGCATTTGCCCGGGAGTATTCTGCATATCTTGCGTGCGCGCAACTCAAGTACGCATCACACTGCAACTTGAAAACAGGATGCGACAATCGACAGCTCCATGGCCGGCACTGACTAGAAAAAACAATTCTGACTGTATAAAAAAGTTAAGGAAAGAATACAATTAAATGTAGGCTATATCGTGAATCTTAGCCAGTTTAGGCTAATGTCTCTTTTATAAAAAGGGCCTACCTTACGTCAATCTTTGAGTAAATGGTGCAAAATTCTTCCCTTCACTGCAGAAAATGAAGCGATGCAAGAAATATAAAAAAAATTGTCACGGCACGTATGTTCAAAAGCGCACGAGATGTACAACACGAGTGCATGCAGTACTAGATACGCGTGCGCTGAGGTTAAATCACGCAAATTAACTGAATGCGCGTTTTATTTCTGGTATGAGTGATTCCATAACACACAGAAAAGGAATAAAGCAGTGGTATGCAAATAGCCGTAACCCAGCCGTACAAGATTTCAAGTTTTCCATAGGTTTGTACACAAACATGGATGCGCCCAGGCGGCTTCAACGTACGAACAATGCTAGCGCTCTAGTCAATATACATGTATATACATAGCTCTATGCCATGCACTCACCTCCTTCAGGGCTAAATCGGCAGTCAGACCGCTGACCAACAGGCCTACGTACTCCGGCTTCACACTCGGAATCGGAATAGCACTTAGTTTATTTAACAACTGTCAAAAGGAAACAAAGTTTTCATAGTTATTACTCATTCTGAGAATCATTTTGGGTATTTATGCCACAACGCGAGAATTCAAATTACCAGAACAAAAGTCGCCCGGACATTCCACTGCTGAGCATGCATGTAAACACGCGCACGCCGTCTAACGTTTTGTTTCACTGGCAAACAGAAAACATGGTCTTGAATATTTTGCTTATTGTAGGCTATTGGATGTGCAGTGGATTTTGTGTAATTTGATTCCAGACCTTTGTCCTTTTGTTCAAAGAAGAGGATTAGGAGACATCGTTATATCATTCATGGGTGTCTTAAACCTTTTTTTATGTAGGATTATGGTTTTGGGGGTTTGAGAAATGAGGAAAGTTTCTTGCAACTTACGACATATTCACCATAGGCTCCAAGACTCATGTAGCATACACTCTGGCCAATCTTTACATTTGTGACGTCTTTGCCAACGTCAACGACCTCTCCAACACCCTGAAGAAGAACATGGAACACAAGATCCAATGCAAAGATTTCGACTTGGACGAACATACAAGTCAAAACAAAAAAAAGAAAAAGAAGGAGTACAGTGCCCCAGTACGGGTCGACAGTGTATCATAGCCAGTTTACAATAATAATAGCAGGCATTTATCACAAGCTTTTACAGACAAATTCATACCAATCCTTCAGGTACTGTCACACACAGTCCAGAAAATACTATGATGACCTCGAGAATGTGTGCACCCACACCCATGGGAACAAGGTTGAACTAGACATTATGTGTTTGTGGACAAACACGTAGCTGTTCCGAAGTTGTTTGTCCTTTGATTAAATACTCAAGACCTTAATAATGGTCCTACACGGTACAACGATAATGACTTTGACAATTGGCGCAGGACATATGTTTTTTTTTTAATTGAGAGCTTCTTTTTTCGACCGGAAGTAAAGGTCAAAGTGGGGTCATGCGTGATATAAAAATGACACCTTCGATGTGAGCTACAAATGTACAAAGATTATAACTCTACGACATTTGGCACATGATATATGTTCTTTTAATTTAGAGCTTCCTGTCTGGACTGGAAGTAAAGGTCAAAGTGAGGTCTTGCCTAGTAACCAAATGTCACATGTGATGTAAGGTACAAATGGTACAAAGATAATGACTAGTACATTTGCCACAGGAGATATGCT
Source organism: Marthasterias glacialis (assembly GCA_911728455.2). Classification (NCBI taxonomy): domain Eukaryota; kingdom Metazoa; phylum Echinodermata; class Asteroidea; order Forcipulatida; family Asteriidae; genus Marthasterias; species Marthasterias glacialis. Next base: position 4,625,554 of record OU452240.1, read on the forward strand.
TTTTGAAATTTAGAGCTTCCTGTTTGGACTGGAAGTAAAGGTCAAAGTGGGGTCATTCTAATAACCAAATGTCACACATGATGTAAGCTACAAATGGAACAAAAATTATGACTCTAGGACATTTGGCACATGAGATATGCTGTTATGAAATTTATAGCTTCCTGTTTGGACCGGAAGTAAAGGTCAAAGTGGGGTTACGCCTCTAAACAAAATGTCAGATATGATGTAAGCTACAAAACAACATAAAGATTACAAATTTATGAAATTTAGTTCAGGAGATGAGATTCTTTAAAGTTTTGAACTTCCTGTTTGGACCGGAAGGAAAGGTCAAATCGGGGTCATATGTTTAAATAAAATGCCACATGTGCTCTAAGCTAATTTGGAGTAAGCGACATGATTCAGGGTAACCGAGATGATTTTGAGTAAGTTTTGAGTATGCAACATATGATTTCGAATAGGCGAAATGATTCTGAGTGAGCGAAATGATCATAAGTAAAGAAAAATGACTTAGCGTAAGCAAAATAATTTAGAGAAAGCGACATGATTGTGAGTAACCGTGATGATTCTGAGTAAGTTTTGAGTATGCAACATATGATTTCGAATAGGCGAAATGATTCTGAGTGAGCGAAATGATCATAAGTAAAGAAAAATGACTTAGCGTAAGCAAAATAATTTAGAGAAAGCGACATGATTGTGAGTAACCGTGATGATTCTGAGTAAGTTTTGAGTATGCAACATATGATTTCGAATAGGCGAAATGATTCTGAGTGAGCGAAATGATCATAAGAAAAGAAAAATGACTTAGCGTAAGCAAAATAATTTAGAGAAAGCGACATGATTGTGAGTAACCGTGATGATTCTGAGTAAGTTTTGAGTATGCAACATATGATTTCGAATAGGCGAAATGATTCTGAGTGAGTGAAATGATCATAAGTAAAGAAAAATTACTTAGCGTAAGCAAAATAATTTGGAGTAAGCGACATGATTCTGAGAAAGCGAAATGATTTCGAGTAACTGGAATGATTCTGAGTTGAATGACCACGCAAAAAAATAAAAATAAAATCAAATGAATAAGCGTACAAGTGAAATGATTTCTATAGTGAGCAAATTGAAGTGGATAAGCATAATGATTATATTTGAACGAGTGTTTATTCAATACCCAACACGATTCCTAGTAAACAAATTGATTCTGAGCAACCGGAAAAAATTCCATAGGCGAAATGATTCTTAGTAGATTTCAAGTAATCTAAAAAATAAATCAAGGGAAATGATTTTCAGTAAACTGGATATGCCTTCGCTGAATATTTCTTGGGAGCAGCTTTTTTTACCATGCATCAACTTTGAAAGTGAAATACGTTGTGCTTTGATGAATTTTTATGGTCTGGGACAAGTGAAGTCATTATATTAGTTATAAGCCAAACTAACATCTGATAACACAAATCAAATTTAAAACGCTAAAAAAATTAGCGCTACCCCGCCGCATTCATGTTTGCGGTTTTCCCACCAAAAACCTGTACAGGTTCGCAACACTGAGGAACATCATTGGATTAACGTGTGAAAAACAGGCGAGTGCGTACTTGTGTACAACTTTGCTATCAACTATGAGCGGCGAAAAGCGGCGCAATCCACACAGCGTTGTACTAATGGTGCTCAGATTGAACAATTAACGGTTAATTAAAATGAAATACGTTGTGCTTTGATGAATTTTTATGGTCTGGGACAACTCTTGGTAAAAGCAATCATGTTTTCTAAACGATCTTTGTAATATAGCAATCCAAAATTCAATATATTTTGAAAAATTGTGGTTTTTGACCTACCAAATAGTTACACTTTTTGGGCCGTGCCTTTTGTACACAGACACAAAACGTGCCATAAATGACGTCATGATGACGTGACAGACACAAACAATCCAAATTGCACATCTACAATATTCAACAAGTCTATAACTGAAAAGAAAATTAAGATCGGTTGTAGGCTTCCTGAGATAAGCTGGAGACAAGAATGCTTATTTAATTATTCACACTGCTGTCTTATGGTTAATTAATTAATAATTATAATTTTATGATATCGTTTAGCTAAGTCAAGACACAAGCTTTAACATGATATAGAATTTAACTTATAATGATAATTCAAAGAACGGCATTTTGTGCGCAGAAAAGTCATGTGTTAAGTCAATAGGGTTTTGGGGAAATAAAGAATAATAATAATAATAATGATAATAATAATAATAAAAAAAATAAAAATCTCGACAGAAACAATAGCTGTTCCGACTGATAGTCGGAACAGCTAATAAACCTACCTCGAACCCAACATCAAATGGGGGCTGATCTTTCTGCGCCAGATTACTCAGCCCTGCAGTCTTGTTGATGTCCGTTGCATTTACCCCAGCGAACCTGACAGATGAATAGTAATAATAATAATAACTAGACATTATGTGTTTGTGGACAAACACGTAGCTGTTTCGAAGTTGTTTGTCGTTTGATTAAATACTCAAGACCTTGATAATGGTCCTACACGGTACAACGATAATGACTTTGACAATTGGCGCAGAACATATGATTTTTTTTTAATTGAGAGCTTCTTTTTTCGACCGGAAGTAAAGGTCAAAGTGGGGTCATGCGTGATATAAAAATGTCACCTTCGATGTGAGCTACAAATGTACAAAGATTATAACTCTACGACATTTGGCACATGATATATGTTCTTTTAATTTAGAGCTTCCTGTCTGGACTGGAAGTAAAGGTCAAAGTGAGGTCTTGCCTAGTAACCAAATGTCAAATGTGATGTAAGCTACAAATGGTACAAAGATAATGACTAGTACATTTGACACAGGAGATATGCTTTTTGAAATTTAGAGCTTCCTGTTTGGACCGGAAGTAAAGGTCAAAGTGGGGTCATTCTAATAACCAAATGTCACACATGATGTAAGCTACAAATGGAACAAAGATTATGACTCTAGGACATTTGGCACATGAGATATGCTGTTATGAAATTTATAGCTTCCTGTTTGGACCGGAAGTAAAGGTCAAAGTGGGGTCACGCCTCTAAACAAAATGTCCGATATGATGTAAGCTACAAAACAACATAAAGATTACAAATTTATGAAATTTAGTTCAGGAGATGAGACTCTTTAAAGTTTTGAACTTCCTGTTTGGACCGGAAGGAAAGATCAAATCGGGGTCATATGTTTAAATAAAATGTCACATGTGCTCTAAGCTTTAAAATGGCACAAAGATTGTGACTCTACGATGTGTGCTTCGGGAGATATGATTTTTTCATTATTAAACGTTGAATTAATGTAACTTGATACCTGATGACGTCACGATGACAAAACAAGTTTGCCTTACTATGATTTTTTGTCATTTACAAGGTGGTATAACTTTTATTCCTATGCGATGCCTTTGAACGAAAACCCTAAAAATGCGAAGATTCTGCAAGTTTTATGTAGAAAAACATCTACCAATAGAGGGCGATATAGCATATGTGAAGTCATTATATTAGTTATTAAAAGCCAAACTAACATCTGATAACACAAATCAAGTTTAAAACGCTAAAAAAATTAGCGCTACCCCGCCGCATTCATGTTTGCGGTTTTCCCACCAAAAACCTGTACAGGTTCGCAACACTGAGGAACATCATTGGATTAACGTGTGAAAAACAGGCGAGTGCGTACTTGTGTACAACTTTGCTATCAACTCTGAGCGGCAAAAAGCGGTGCAATCCACACAGCGTTGTACTAATGTTGCTCAGATTGAACAATTAACGGTTAATTAAAGTGAAATACGTTGTGCTTTGATGAATTTTTATGGTCTGGGACAAGTGAAGTCATTATATTAGTTATTAAAAGCCAAACTAACATCTGATAACACAAATCAAGTTTAAAACGCTAAAAAAATTAGCGCTACCCCGCCGCATTCATGTTTGCGGTTTTCCCACCAAAAACCTGTACAGGTTCGCAACACTGAGGAACATCATTGGATTAACGTGTGAAAAACGGGCGAGTGCGTACTTGTGTACAACTTTGCTATCAACTTTGAGCGGCGAGAAGCGGCGCAATCCACACAGCTTTGTACTAATGGTGCTCAGATTGAACAATTAACGGTTAATTAAAGTGAAATACGTTGTGCTTTGATGAGTTTTTATGGTCTGGGACAACTCTTGGTAAAAGCAATCATGTTTCCTAAACGATCTTTGTAATATAGCAATCTAAAATTCAATATTTTTTGAAAAATTGTGGTTTTTGACCTACCAAATAGTTACACTTTTTGGGCCGTGCCTTTTGTACACAGACACAAAACGTGCCATAAATGACGTCATGATGACGTGACAGACACAAACAATCCAAATTGCACATCTACAATATTGAACAAGTCTATAACTGAAAAGAAAATTAAGATCGGTTGTAGGCTTTCTGAGATAAGCTGGAGACAAGAATGCTTAATTAATTATTCACACTGCTGTCTTATAGTTAATTAATTAATAATTATAATTTTATGATATCGTTTAGCTAAGTCAAGACACAAGCTTTAACATGATATAGAATTTAACTTATAATGATAATTCAAAGAACGGCATTTTGTGCGCAGAAAAGTCATGTGTTAAGTCAATAGGGTTTTTTGGGAAAAAAAGAATAATAATAATAATAAACTAGACATTATGTGTTTGTGGACAAACACGTAGCTGTTCCGAAGTTGTTTGTCCTTTGATTAAATACTCAAGACCTTGATAATGGTCCTACACGGTACAACGATAATGACTTTGAAAATTGGCGCAGGACATATGGTTTTTTTTAATTGAGAGCTTCTTTTTTCGACCGGAAGTTAAGGTCAAAGTGGGGTCATGCGTGATATCAAAATGTCACCTTCGATGTGAGCTACAAATGTACAAAGATTATAACTCTACGACATTTGGCACATGTTTTTTTAATTTAGAGCTTCCTGTCTGGACCGGAAGTAAAGGTCGAAGTGAGGTCTTGCCTAGTAACCAAATGTCACATGTGATGTAAGGTACAAATGGTACAAAGATAATGACTAGTACATTTGCCACAGGAGATATGCTTTTTGAAATTTAGAGCTTCCTGTTTGGACCGGAAGTAAAGGTCAAAGTGGGGTTACGCCTCTAAACAAAATGTCCGATATGATGTAAGTTACAAAACAACATAAAGATTACAAATTTATGAAATTTAGTTCAGGAGATGAGATTCTTTAAAGTTTTGAACTTCCTGTTTGGACTGGAAGGAAAGGTCAAATCGGGGTCATATGTTTATATAAAATGCCACATGTGCTCTAAGCTAATTTGGAGTAAGCGACATGATTCAGGGTAACCGAGATGATTTTGAGTAAGTTTTGAGTATGCAACATATGATTTCGAATAGGCGAAATGATTCTGAGTGAGCGAAATGATCATAAGTAAAGAAAAATGACTTAGCGTAAGCAAAATAATTTAGAGAAAGCGACATGATTGTGAGTAACCGTGATGATTCTGAGTAAGTTTTGAGTATGCAACATATGATTTCGAAAAGGTGAAATGATTCTGAGTGAGCGAAATGATCATAAGTAAAGAAAAATGACTTAGCGTAAGCAAAATAATTTAGAGAAAGCGACATGATTGTGAGTAACCGTGATGATTCTGAGTAAGTTTTGAGTATGCAACATATGATTTCGAATAGGCGAAATGATTCTGAGTGAGCGAAATGATCATAAGTAAAGAAAAATGACTTAGCGTAAGCAAAATAATTTAGAGAAAGCGACATGATTGTGAGTAACCGTGATGATTCTGAGTAAGTTTTGAGTATGCAACATATGATTTCGAATAGGCGAAATGATTCTGAGTGAGCGAAATGATCATAAGTAAAGAAAAATGACTTAGCGTAAGCAAAATAATTTAGAGAAAGCGACATGATTGTGAGTAACCGTGATGATTCTGAGTAAGTTTTGAGTATGCAACATATGATTTCGAATAGGCGAAATGATTCTGAGTGAGCGAAATGATCATAAGTAAAGAAAAATGACTTAGCGTAAGCAAAATAATTTAGAGAAAGCGACATGATTGTGAGTAACCGTGATGATTCTGAGTAAGTTTTGAGTATGCAACATATGATTTCGAATAGGCGAAATGATCATAAGTAAAGACAAATGACTTAGCGTAAGCAAAATAATTTGGAGTAAGCGACATGATTCTGAGAAAGCGAAATTATTTCGAGTAACTGGAATGATTCTGAGTTGAATGACCACGCAAAAAAAAATAAAAATAAAATCAAATGAATAAGCGTACAAGTGAAATGATTTCTATAGTGAGCAAATTGAAGTGGATAAGCATAATGATTATATTTGAACGAGTGTTTATTCAATAACCAACACGATTCCTAGTAAACAAATTGATTCTGAGCAACCGGAAAAATTCCATAGGCGAAATGATTCTTAGTAGATTTCAAGTAATCTAAAAAATAAATCAAGGGAAATGATTTTCAGTAAACTGGATATGCCTTCGCTGAATATTTCTTGGGAGCAGCTTTTTTTACCATGCATCAACTTTGAAAGTGAAATACGTTGTGCTTTGATGAATTTTTATGGTCTGGGACAAGTGAAGTTATTATATTAGTTATTAAAAGCCAAACTAACATCTGATAACACAAATCAAATTTAAAACGCTAAAAAAATTAGCGCTACCCCGCCGCATTCATGTTTGCGGTTTTCCCACCAAAAACCTGTACAGGTTCGCAACACTGAGGAACATCATTGGATTAACGTGTGAAAAACAGGCGATCAGAGTGCGTACTTGTGTACAACTTTGCTATCAACTTTGAGCGGCGAAAAGCGGCGCAATCCACACAGCGTTGTACTAATGGTGCTCAGTTTGAACAATTAACGGTTAATTAAAGTGAAATACGTTGTGCTTTGATGAATTTTTATGGTCTGGGACAACTCTTGGTTAAAGCAATCATGTTTTCTAAACGATCTTTGTAATATAGCAATCCAAAATTCAATATATTTTGAAAAATTGTGGTTTTTGACCTACCAAATAGTTACACTTTTTGGGCCGTGCCTTTTGTACACAGACACAAAACGTGCCATAAATGACGTCATGATGACGTGACAGACACAAACAATCCAAATTGCACATCTACAATATTCAACAAGTCTATAACTGAAAAGAAAACTAAGATCGGTTGTAGGCTTCCTGAGATAAGCTGGAGACAAGAATGCTTAATTAATTATTCACACTGCTGTCTTATGGTTAATTAATTAATAATTATAATTTTATGATATCGTTTAGCTAAGTCAAGACACAAGCTTTAACATGATATAGAATTTAACTTATAATGATAATTCAAAGAACGGCATTTTGTGCGCAGAAAAGTCATGTGTTAAGTCAATAGGGTTTTGGGGGAAATAAAGAATAATAATAATAATAACTAGAGATTATGTGTTTGTGGACAAACACGTAGCTGTTCCGAAGTTGTTTCTCCTTTGATTAAATACTCAAGACCTTGATAATGGTCCTACACGGTACAACGATAATGACTTTGACAATTGGCGCAGGACATATGGTTTTTTTTAATTGAGAGCTTCTTTTTTCGACCGGAAGTTAAGGTCAAAGTGGGGTCATGCGTGATATCAAAATGTCACCTTCGATGTGAGCTACAAATGTACAACGATTATAACTCTACGACATTTGGCACATGATATAGTTTTTTTAATTTAGAGCTTCCTGTCTGGACCGGAAGTAAAGGTCAAAGTGAGGTCTTGCCCAGTAACCAAATGTCACATGTGGTGTAAGCTACAAATGGAACAAAGATTATGACTCTAGGACATTTGGCACATGAGATATGCTGTTATGAAATTTATAGCTTCCTGTTTGGACCGGAAGTAAAGGTCAAAGTGGGGTCACGCCTCTAAACAAAATGTCCGATATGATGTAAGCTACAAAACAACATAAAGATTACAAATTATGAAATTTAGTTCAGGAGATGAGACTCTTTAAAGTTTTGAACTTCCTGTTTGGACCGGAAGGAAAGGTCAAATCGGGGTCATATGTTTAAATAAAATGCCACATGTGCTCTAAGCTTTAAAATGGCACAAAGATTGTGACTCTACGATGTGTGCTTCGGGAGATATGATTTTTTCATTATTAAACGTTGAATTAATGTAACTTGATACCTGATGACGTCACGATGACAAAAACAAGTTTGCCTTACTATGATTTTTTGTCATTTACAAGGTGATATAACTTTTATTCCTATGCGATGCCTTTGAACGAAAACCCTAAAAATGCAAAGATTCTGCAAGTTTTATGTAGAAAAACATCTACCAATAGAGGGCGCTATAGCATATGTGAAGTCATTATATTAGTTATTAAAAGCCAAACTAACATCTGATAACACAAATCAAGTTTAAAACGCTAAAAAAATAAGCGCTACCCCGCCGCATTCATGTTTGCGGTTTTCCCACCAAAAACCTGTACAGGTTCGCAACACTCAGGAACATCATTGGATTAACGTGTGAAAAACAGGCGAGTGCGTACTTGTGTACAACTTTGCTATCAACTCTGAGCGGCGAAAAGCGGCGCAATCCACACAGCGTTGTACTAATGGTGCTCAGATTGAACAATTAACGGTTAATTAAAGTGAAATACGTTGTGCTTTGATGAATTTTTAAGGTCTGGGACAAGTGAAGTCATTATATTAGTTATTAAAAGCCAAACTAACATCTGATAACACAAATCAAGTTTAAAACGCTAAAAAAATTAGCGCTACCCCGCCGCATTCATGTTTGCGGTTTGCCCACCAAAAACCTGTACAGGTTTGCAACACTCAGGAACATCATTGGATTGACGTGTGAAAAACAGGCGAGTGCGTACTTGTGTACAACTTTGCTATCAATTTTGAGCGGCGAAAAGCGGCGCAATCCACACAGCGTTGTACTAATGGTGCTCAGATTGAACAATTAACGGTTAATTAAAGTGAAATACGTTGTGCTTTGATGAATTTTTATGGTCTGGGACAACTCTTGGTAAAAGAAATCATGTTTTCTAAACGATCTTTGTAATATAGCAATCTAAAATTCAATATATTTTGAAAAATTGTGGTTTTTGACCTACCAAATAGTTACACTTTTTGGGCCGTGCCTTTTGTACACAGACACAAAACGTGCCATAAATGACGTCATGATGACGTGACAGACACAAACAATCCAAATTGCACATCTACAATATTCAACAAGTCTATAACTGAAAAGAAAATTAAGATCGGTTGTAGGCTTCCTGAGATAAGCTGGAGACAAGATTGCTTAATTAATTATTCACACTGCTGTCTTATGTTTAATTAATTAATAATTATAATTTTATGATATCGTTTAGCTAAGTCAAGACACAAGCTTTAACATGATATAGAATTTAACTTATAATGATAATTCAAAGAACGGCATTTTGTGCGCAGAAAAGTCATGTGTTAAGTCAATAGGGTTTTGGGGGAAATAAAGAATAATAATAATAATAATAATAATATAAAAAAATAAAAATCTCGACAGAAACAATAGCTGTTCCGACTGATAGTCGGAACAGCTAATAAAAACTAGACATTATGTGTTTGTGGACAAACACGTAGCTGTTCCGAAGTTGTTTGTCCTTTGATTAAATACTCAAGACCTTGATAATGGTCCTACACGGTACAACGATAATGACTTTGACAATTGGCGCAGGACATATGATTTTTTTTTTAATTGAGAGCTTCTTTTTTCGACCGGAAGTAAAGGTCAAAGTGGGGTCATACGTGATATCAAAATGTCACCTTCGATGTGAGCTACAAATGTACAAAGATTATAACTCTACGACATTTGGCACATGATATATGTTTTTTAATTTAGAGCTTCCTGTCTGGACCGGAAGTAAAGGTCAAAGTGAGGTCTTGCCTAGTAACCAAATGTCACATGTGATGTAAGCTACAAATGGAACAAAGATAATGACTAGTACATTTGCCACAGGAGATATGCTTTTTGAAATTTAGAGCTTCCTGTTTGGACCGGAAGTAAAGGTCAAAGTGGGGTCATGCTAATAACCAAATGTCACACATGATGTAAGCTACAAATGGAACAAAGATTATGACTCTAGGACATTTGGCACATGAGATATGCTGTTATGAAATTTATAGCTTCCTGTTTGGACCGGAAGTAAAGGTCAAAGTGGGGTCACGCCTCTAAACAAAATGTCCGATATGATGTAAGCTACAAAACAACATAAAGATTACAAATTTAGGAAATTTAGTTCAGGAGATGAGACTCTTTAAAGTTTTGAACTTCCTGTTTGGACCGGAAGGAAGGGTCAAATCGGGGTCATATGTTTAAATAAAATGTCACATGTGCTCTAAGCTTTAAAATGGCACAAAGATTGTGACTCTACGATGTGTGCTTCGGGAGATATGATTTTTTCATTATTAAACGTTGAATTAATGTAACTTGATACCTGATGACGTCACGATGACAAAAACAAGTTTGCCTTACTATGATTTTTTGTCATTTACAAGGTGGTATAACTTTTATTCCTATGCGATGCCTTTGAACGAAAACCCTAAAAATGCTAAGATTCTGCAAGTTTTATGTAGAAAAACATCTACCAATAGAGGGCGCTATAGCATATGTGAAGTCATTATATTAGTTATTAAAAGCCAAACTAACATCTGATAACACAAATCAAGTTTAAAACGCTAAAAAAATTAGCGCTACCCCGCCGCATTCATGTTTGCGGTTTTCCCACCAAAAACCTGTACAGGTTCGCAACACTCAGGAACATCATTGGATTAACGTGTGAAAAACAGGCGAGTGCGTACTTGTGTACAACTTTGCTATCAACTCTGAGCGGCGAAAAGCGGCGCAATCCACACAGCGTTGTACTAATGCTGATCAGATTGAACAATTAACGGTTAATTAAAGTGAAATACGTTGTGCTTTGATGAATTTTTATGGTCTGGGACAAGTGAAGTCATTATATTAGTTATTAAAAGCCAAACTAACATCTGATAACACAAATCAAGTTTAAAACGCTAACAAAATTAGCGCTACCCCGCCGCATTCATGTTTGCGGTTTTCCCACCAAAAACCTGTACAGGTTCGCAACACTAAGGAACATCATTGGATTAACGTGTGAAAAACAGGCGAGTGCGTACTTGTGTACAACTTTGCTATCAACTTTGAGCGGCGAAAAGCGGCGCAATCCACACAGCGTTGTACTAATGGTGCTCAGATTGAACAATTAACGGTTAATTAAAGTGAAATACGTTGTGCTTTGATAAATTTTTATGGTCTGGGACAACTCTTGGTAAAAGAAATCATGTTTTCTAAACGATCTTTGTAATATAGCAATCTAAAATTCAATATATTTTGAAAAATTGTGGTTTTTGACCTACCAAATAGTTACACTTTTTGGGCCGTGCCTTTTGTACACAGACACAAAACGTGCCATAAATGACGTCATGATGACGTGACAGACTCAAACAATCCAAATTGCACATCTACAATATTCAACAAGTCTATAACTGAAAAGAAAATTAAGATCGGTTGTAGGCTTCCTGAGATAAGCTGGAGACAAGAATGCTTAATTAATTATTCACACTGCTGTCTTATGGTTAATTAATTAATAATTATAATTTTATGATATCGTTTAGCTAAGTCAAGACACAAGCTTTAACATGATATAGAATTTAACTTATAATGATAATTCAAAGAACGGCATTTTGTGCGCAGAAAAGTCATGTGTTAAGTCAATAGGGTTTTGGGGGAAATAAAGAATAATAATAATAATAATAATAATAATAATAAAAAAAAATAAAAATCTCGACAGAAACAATAGCTGTTCCGACTGATAGTCGGAACAGCTAAAAATAAAAATCTCGACAGAAACAATAGCTGTTCCGACTGATAGTCGGAACAGCTAATAATAAAAAAAAATAAAAATCTCGACAGAAACAATAGCTGTTCCGACTGATAGTCGGAACAGCTAATAAAAAAAAATAAAAATCTCGACAGAAACAATAGCTGTTCCGACTGATAGTCGGAACAGCTAATGATTTGTGGAAAGCTAATAATCCTTACTGCTGGCAGCTGAGAAGCAGAATTGCAAAGGACGCCGCTGCACAGTGCTGGTTGAAACGCACTGTTGTTGAAACGCGCTGGTTGAAACCCTCTGTGTAGGCATTGTGGTGGTGGTGGGGGTCTTTTTTGACACTCCACAGCTTGTATCCTGCGTTGACGACTGCGCAAAACAATATGCAAGTCAATCCCACCTGAAAAGCCTGTGGATTTTTTTCCACACGATTCGGGAAGCACTGAATATAGAGTGCTTATCACACATTGCTCCCAGTCTTTTAGTAAATGAGTTGTGTTGAGTCTGAGCCACCAATACTGAGTGGCACCAAAGATACTAGAAACACAAGATAGGACACTTGTTTTCCGTTTTGCACGAAAGCAGATGTAACGCCGAACACCAAATTTTCGATCTGCCTTAACCTTTTTTAGTTGGTGGGATCGTTTAATTGGCCCAAGCTTTTCCATTTAGTAGGCCCTACTTATCTTGCAAACGACAGCGGGCGCACCCATTTTGCGATTCATGTTTCTGAATAGAGTGTCCTATCTTGTGTTTCTAGTATCTTTGGTGGACTCGAGCTGGCCAGGGTCTTAGACTTGAGTCCTTTAAAACCATGTGGTTTAATACCTGTTGCGTACAAGTACTTCATGGGGCCCAGGTTTCAACATCGGGACGGTCTTTACAACAACAGCCTCGCGGAATTTCTTTGTTAGCTTGGTGACAACGAGCTTCTGGAATGTACTTGGAAGTGCCATGTCACTGGCAATGTTGTTGGTGTTGCTGCTATAAAAAATAAAGAGCAAAACATTTTGTTATATTACATGCCAAATAAAATAAAACATAGAACTAATAACTAGAGCTTAATAAATATGTCTGTCACCTAACAAACAGAAGATGTTCGGGATTGTGCTAATGATGACATCATCAAAAACAAGACGTTACATGTAGGCCTACGTTCAATGATTTGGAATCATAATTCATGTTAAACTCGCATCAGTTATATTATAAAGTCACATGTGTGAAAATACATTTTCATGGCTTTTGGCAGTTGGCAGTAAACCCTAAAATGAAGACTCCGGAATACTTTATCTTTAATCCAGCAGATTACTAATAATTTGTTCTCATACTCGTTGGTTTCTATTCAACGCGTGTTGACTTTTCATGTACAGGTTGCATTGTATTTACGGCTGTTTGGTGTCACTCACTAGCATGAGATTTTATATTTTTAGATCTGAGGGCTGTTGGTGTCGAAAGGTTTACAGTGCGCTTTGAAGACTAAAGGAACAATATTCCAGCATTTTCCCTTTGAGCATAAAACCAAATTTTCAACATCCCTACGTATTTACATGTATGTATAATTGTGAACTCCCCCCCCCAAAAAAAAGAAGTGCTGTGAACACAGTTTACAATGCTGCCTCATGGAACATTCCGACGGGTTATTTTATGGCTTTTTTGAAGTTAAAAATTGTCATTGTCATATTGTTTTAGGCCTGAATTTACAGCAGTTACACTGAACAAGCTTGTAAAGTTTCCAACATTGTACAATGTTAAAATTGGCTGTTTCCCCTGATTTTTCAAAACATTCACATGAACTTTATGGAAGGTCCGGCTTTCACAAAGTCTAAATTTGCACTCAGCTCAGCAGGTGATAAAACGGCCATTTTGACAAACCCTGTGTAATAAACTCAATGGACTTGTTAGAGGCAAGTTGGCGCATTGCTTACAGGTACTTGCACCGCATAGCACACACAGATAATGAGTGCAATGATCATCCATGTACATCAGTATTCGCTACATAGAACTTGACCTATCTTCCCCTTAACCGCTTGCCTACCGCGTGTGTACTACTAGTCTACTAGTACTCCTACTACTACTACTGTACTAAGTACCCGTAGGGATACCCGTTTCCGGTCTACAATTTTTTTTCCCAGCACTGTAAAGGCCAAGATTTGCATACCTCGCTCCCACTGGCTGGGGTCCGCATGCATTCATAAGCTTTATTACAGTATCAAGTAGCAGCAGCTGCACAGAATCGCTCATCACATACTACTTTTCGCAAGGCCAGTTTGCTGCAACCAGAAAAGAAAATAGTCTAGCAGCAGAATGTCAACATTTGAGTCGACTCAATTCAAGTTAATTTATTTGTCGGTTGGTTATGCCATGGGTGTAGTGGGTCTGTGGTTATGCATCGCACAAGTCTCTGCTGCTGTAAATTTATAGAAGTTGAATCAAACCAAAACAATTTGAAGATGATACAAAATATCACCATACAATAACGTAACAAAATAAATGATGGGTTTTTCTGTATTTTAACGTTAACGTTTGAAGAGAATGATGTGGAAAAAATTCAAGGCTTTAAAAAGAAAGCTTGAGCATAGAGCAACGGTTTGATAAATGTTCCCCTAAACTTCGTTTGTCTAAGTCTCAGATTTATGCTCATTTAAAAACTGTTGACAAGTAGAAACATGCTCATCATTGGTTGAAAGCTGGTCTTGCTCTGGTAATAGTATTCAGGAATTTTGTTTAAAAAAAATGATGTTTGAAGCTTTGCATAGTCTAAAGGATAGGAAACTATAACTAGTAAACTAGTAAATTTTACGGGTACAACCATGTAAAAATTCTTTTGTGAGTGGTGGCTCTGAAAAGAGACGGTGTGGTCTCAACGTTTCGAACAGTATACTCTGCTCGTCTTCAGGAGAATGCTTGACTGGTGCTGATGATGAAGCTTAAATAGGGCTTGATGGATGCACATTTGGGCGGGAAGAATCCAAGTTGTTGTTGACCGGTGATGCGTGGGAGTTGACTGCTGGCTGGATGTGTGTGCAGTGAGGTGTGTCAGTGTTGTAGTGAGTTGCAGGTGGAAGGATGGACTTGAGTGGTGGTGACCAGATGTCGTTGATGAAGAACCCTATGTCTTGTGGAACAGTGTTGTGCATCTTGATCATGAAGGGTTCTCTGAGTCTGCTCTGGTGCCAGAACTTGACAGGGGCGATGAGTTGTGCTTTCTTCCAGTTGATGTGAGGTCTTGATCATGAGAATGACGGCAGATTTGTCAAGGTGTCCTAGTCTGCCATGAGCTTGATGTTCCTTGATTGTTGTTGAAAGGTTGCATCCTGTCTCACCGATGTATACTTTACCTGTGTGTCTTGTTTGTCCTTGTGTGTGTGTGTGTGTAGTGATGCTTGAATCTTGTTGGATGCTGTAAGGCAGGTCTCGACTTGAACTTGGCTGGATGCGCTGAAGTTGGTGTGATGCATGGTCGATGTAGGGAAGATTTTGTTTTAGCTGAGGGACCATCATGACCATACCTTACTTCAGAGTAGTCTTGGTTTAAAGATGCATTGCCCGATTTTGGGTCAAAGGATGAAAAAATCAATTTCATTGAGCGAACTAATTAAACAAGTTTATATGTTTGTGTAACGAAAAATATAAAAAACTAAGAATTCTGATATCAAGAACTCGAGATAGAACACGAGATAGAACACTTTTAAGTTTCCGCGGGCAATTTGATTGGTTTCCCAACGGCCAATCAGAAGAATCCGCAAGTAATGAATATTCATGATTCCCAACGGCCGATGCTCTCAATGGCCCACACGGCTCGCTGTGCGTGCACGTACATACAATGTACTTTTATTCATTTACGTTTTTAATTAACTGCCACTAATCCTTGCCAGATTTTTTTCGTTCAAAGTATCAAATGAAAGTTCATAACTTTTTCTACTACGTAAAATTAGCAATTAGAAAGATAAATATATTTTTGACCCCCAAATCGGACTGAAATCGGGCAATGCATCTTTAAGACTCTCCTGTTACTGATATTTCCCACGATCCATTGCCACAAGAGGGCTTGCTCTCACCCTAGGGGTGCACTACACTAAATAGAGAGAAATCCATGCACCGAGCCTCATTAAGAAAAATGTAAAAATCGACAACTTTTTCTGTAAATCAAAGATTTGAAGGTCCTTGCTTTTATTTATTGTTGAAAAATGGTCCTACATACATTGTGCCCCTGGGGTTGCTGACTTTCAACTTACAGCATTTTGGGTAGACTGGCCCTCTAAAAATGGCCCTATTTTGCTAAACAGTGTAGGGTCATTTTTCCAAGATGAAGTCTGGCCAGTTTACTTGTTCAGGGGCATTTTTATTTTGGATCAGCCTACCAAAAATTCTCAACGGCTAGACCCAGTAACTGGGGCACTGAACTCCTTTTTTGAGATTTTGACATAATATCGGCGACCGATAATTAAATGTCAAAATCTCAAAAAAAAAAAAAAAAAAAGGAGTTCAGCTCCCTAGAGTTATTACTGGACTGGGTCTACCTGTCAAATCAATCAATGGCTAATCTGCTTAAAAGTAAAAAGAAAAATGAAGTTCAGTTGTCAGAAAATAGGCCTTTATTTAATTTGTTTTCTAGAGGCTGAGAGACTTTTAAGTATTTTTTTAGTATTTTTTAATGTTTAGCATTTAGCAGTGGTTGCTATGGGAGCCTATTAATAGTGTGGTGCACCCCTAGATGTGAGCGGACTCCGGGTGATCGGTCTAGGGTGAGAGCGCGCCCTCTTGTGGCAATGGATCGTGGGAAATACCAGTAACTGCAGGTAGACTGGTTCCCGGTCCATACATCGTTCTCTTCTGTCTGTATAATTATCATAGGGACCGGTACTGGGTAGCTAATGTACTACAGATATGGCACTTTTGACAGGCCCTCGATTGCTCAGGCGCAGTAATAATTTTCTAGTTTTAGAGATGACGTTGGCTATGCTTGTTATGTGTGCTTGTTGTTTGACACTAGTACACGTGTGCATCGTAACCCTTCACCTGGACATATTATAGTGAACCAACCTTCAACATCAAAATTCAAGCTAATCTTATTTAGCGTAATTTCTACCTCCGTAATGGTCTGCACGATGGGAGATTCTGTGTCCATCACGTTTTGTGTAAGGCCGCATTGCATTATGGGATTACGTATATATGCTAATTCTAATTCTAATTAGCATATAATACCTGGCAAAAATCTGCCAGGTAAATGATCATTGTTATGGAATTCTATCTCTGCCATTTCATTGTCGCATGTATGGTGGTGATTGTAGTGCCCCTCGAGCCACTTGCGCCGTCAACGGCGCGTTGTCGCGTGCCGTAGCATAGTCGCGTCATGCCGTCACTTAGTCGCGTCATGCCGTCGCATAGTCGTGTTGTGCCGTCGCGGAATCGCATCGTGCCGTCGCATTGTCGCGTTGTGCTGTCGCATCATACCATCGCAATTTTGTACACGTTGCATCTTGCCGTTGCATTGTCACATTGTCACCCGGAAGCTGCAGTTTTACTGTATTATTAAGTGCTTGACAAAAGAGGGCGCACTTCAAATGCTGATAATACAGTAAAACTGCTTCCGGGCGACAATGTGACGGCACAACGCAACAATGCGACGGCACGACGCAAATTGTGACGGCACTATACAACATGTACAAAACTATGTGACGATACGACGCGACGGCACGACACAACAATGCGACGGCATAACGTGACTATGCGACGGCACGACGCGACTAGGCGACGGCACGATGTGATTGTTATGATGCGATGGCACGACGCGACAATGCGCCGTTGACGGTGCAAGCGGCCGGCTAGGGACACTACAATCACCGCCATACATAGTACATGCGATGTTGAAATCCATACATTTTCATTACCCACTGCCGGTGTCGCATGCAATTATGTCCTCTATGGGATACTATCCGGCGGACATTATTGCATATGCAATACCGTCCGCCGGACGATTTTGCATATGCAATTGTGTCTGCCCGGACGCTGCTGCATAATGCAATTGTGTCCGCCCAGACACATTTGCATATGCAATCGTGTCCGCCACCGTGCAAAACGGTCCTCGAAGCCTATGTTCAAATATTTGGCGAAAACAAGCCCCAGGCACGGCGGGCCCGTGGAAATTTTGCTTGTCCATGACACCCCCGGGTTATGTTTATAAATATGTCAAAAGATTTAAAACAGAAGAAAAACTAAAGCGCTGAAACCGTTGCAGTAAGCTGCAATCATAATACATGAATATTCATGCCGCACATGTGCATACATACGTTCAGTGCATGCACGCTCGCTGACGCACAATGTACATGTACGTCGGACGGTTTTGCATAGCCCCGGACACGATTGCATATGCAAAAGTGTCCGGAGCGGACAGTATTGCATGGCGGACACAATTGCATCTGACACCGGTCTATTCAGTCAGAACGAAAACGATGTAGGGACCGGGAACCAGTCTATAAGTGCAGGGAGGCAGTGACCGTACGGTTAATAATAATCTAATATAATAAGAGCGAAATCCTCAAATGTTTGTCGCACATAGCGTCCGGAACGGCTTGGTCGCGAGGCTTGAGAGGGGTTCACACGTATCGGGAAAAATCCAGAGGGTGTCGTCGTTGCCCTTCCGGCTCTGCCAAAGATGTCGTTTTTGCGTCACGGGCAAATCGCCGCTTTTCCTGCATTATTCAGTGCTTTTTGTCATGCAGCGGCCGTCGTTCGGGACCATTCAGTTTTTAGCACACATTCCCTCTGGTTTTCCCTTAGGTGCTGCGTTATTCTTGACCCGTGTGCTTAATTACCGCAACGGCCACACTTTCGTGGTGTTTCTCAAATCTTGTACATGCAGCAGCCGTTTAGTTTGTTTGCGAACCCCACAGAGTATGGTGGCCCTGAAGGGACATCGCACATCGCATACGTGTGCGCACACGTATGCAATGTCGTGAAACAATTCGCGAATGTGTGCGCCCACGTATGCAATGTCGTGAACCAAATCGCGAATATATGCGCACACGTATGCAATGTCGCGAAACAAATCGCGAATGTGTGCGCACACGTATGCAATGTCGTGAACCAAATCGCGAATATATGCGCACACGTGTGCAATGTCGGGAACCAAATCGCGAATATGTGCGCACACGTATGCAAAGTCGTGAACCAAATCGCGAATATGTGCGCACACGTATGCAATGTCGTGAATCATATCGCGAATATGTGCGCACTCGTCTGCGAATATATTCGCGATGTCGTGAATGTTATTGCATACCATTGTCGCATACCTTTGGGGTGATGTCATAGTTGCGGACAATGTGTTAGTGAACTAGGGAGTATGCAAGTGGCCCTGGTCCCATTTGTATACCAAAGACATTCAATGCAGGGGCTTGGGTACCAGGCAGGTACATTGTGTGGCCACTCTATGTGCAACCCCCCAGATCAATAGACATTTTATTCAAAGGTATGCGACAATGGTATGCAATAAAATTCACGACATCGCGAATATATTCGCAGACGAGTGCGCACATATTCACGATTTGGTTCACGACATTGCATACCGTGTGCGCACACATTCAGGATTTGTTTCACGACATTGCATACGTGTGCGCACATATTCGCGATTTGGTTCACGACATTGCATACGTGTGCGCATATATTCGCGATTTGATTCACGACATTGCATACGTGTGCGCATATATTCGCGAATTGTTTCACGACATTGCATACGTGTGCGCACACGTATGCGATGTGCGATGTCCCTTCAGGGCCACCATAACAGAGTCGTTTATCCGGACAGAGTCGTCTGCGCAGAGTCTACTGTGCACATGATCCCCATTGTTCTATATCCACGACGATCAACGTTGGCCTATACACCACAGCCCATCACAGTCGCCGAGCTACACTGGACCCAACAACGCTTTTATTAACACTGGACATTATCTGGCGTGTGTATGAGGTCCGACCGAGTGAACACTCATGTGTTCGTTGGTACCTGTATAATGCCTTACAAATTCCAATTTCAAAAACAGGGAGTAACAAAAAACTGCTCCAAAACCCATTCAAGCTGACCTCAACAATATACTTTAAAATCACCTGAACTACGATGGAGAAGTTGCCGGTTATGATGGTACGATTATATCAGATTAGACTAGCCACTTTATACCCCAACTATCTATCTATACCCTTCATCAGCGCCGTAACTAGGGTAACATTTTAGGGGGCACAAGGGGGTGCACCATTTTCCATTGGGAGCACTTTTGGCCAATTAAAACTTGTAGTTTCCGTTTATATTTTTCCTAAACAAGCCCCTTTTCAGTGTTGACGTGTTGACGTAAAAACAAAACACAGTGTAAATAATTTAGAATAGTTCGAAAAACATTAAAATTACTACGTAAATACTCATAAAAATGCAACATTTCTTTCTGGTAATTTTTAATCTCAAAAGTCCAGGGATAAAATGCCGTATCCGGCTGCCCCTTTATATCCATGGAATTTAAGTAAACTTTGATCCTTACCTATCTAGAAGGGTTTAAGAATGTATCGAGCTAGGAACAGGAAGTCTGAACAATTCTAAAGGGTTAAAAACGTTTCCATGGTCGCAGAGCAATGACCACCAATCATCCTGTGTAAACAATCTTCGTTTCAAATGTGACAGCAGCCGGCCAGGCTGCCGCGGTAATTTTCAACAAGAGTTAAAAAAAAAACATACGCCCGCTCTCTAGTCTTACTCTCCTTTTCGTTCGCAAGTGACCCCTTCCTAGACCGATTGCGTGACCTACGTCACGTGACCCCTGTTGGGTTAAAAATGTAAACACACACGTAATCCTCCATAGGAAAGGGTGGTACGGTACACGATGATTAATGCATTTAGTTAATTCGATCTGGGGTTTTTTTGCTCAAAATCTGTGAAACATATTCCAGAGTTTGTACCAAAGACCTTCAAGTGGCTGAATAAAGCCAGTAAGGACAGTTCCAGCAAGTCTTGAAAATTGTAAAAGTACTTATAAATGTGCACGATGAGTACAGCGCGCGACGGAACGTTAGGCCAGACCATGGAGGACGACCGCGATCACCACACACTTTTCAACACAACAATTTCAAAGTTTTGAAGCTGAAATCCTCCAAAGAAATTGATTTCCAAAACTGTGTGATTCCTTTGCCTATTTGAAATTCTGCAAGGCTAGGTATTAATGCTCACTTTTCCAATGTTGTTTATCCTTTTTTACAGTGATTTAGGCCAACATTACAAACAAAATAACGGACGGCTGGTCGTCCGACGCCGGTAGTGCATGGCTTTAAAAAACCTCTTTTCCGAAGACATATGTTAAATTATGAAACAGAGATGTGATTTAAATTAATGCCACACCATACTACTTTAAATAAAGGGGCTGATTAACTAATTCATCGCTTAACGAAAGTATAATCGACTGTTTTCGAACTCACTCTGAGTCTCTTTACACGTATTTGTTTCACCAGCTGTATGACGTCATACCCGATAGGGGGTCACGTGACCGCATGCAAACATTGTCGCGCAATCGGTCTATTAAAACTATAGTTTTCGTTTGTATTTTTCCTAAACAAGCCCCTTTCAGAGCTCTTATGTTATGCCGTTTATTATGTTATATAAAATAACAACATAATAATGACGTAAAAATAATAACAATAATAATTAAATAATAAAACAAAAATAGTTTTGAAAACATTTGAAAATTACTACATAAAAGCTTGTAAAATGTTATATTTTATTTTGATAATTTTCAATCTCAAAAGTCCAGATTTCAAATGGTGGGAGGGCACCCGGGGGCACGGACATCAGTTTAGGGGGCACGTGTCCCTTAATTACGCCACTGCCCCAGCAAAGGAATTCGTGAAATTCCCATCGAGCACAATAAAAACACAATAGGGAATGGAAGGGGGAACACTGTCCCACATTATCGAGCGCCAAATGATAATAAACAGGAATATTGAAATTGAAAATTGTATATGAAAACAGTGCTCTCTCTAACAGTGCTCTCTCTCTCTCTCTCTCTCTCTCTCTCTCTCTCTCTCTCTCTCTCTCTCTCTCTCTCTCTCTCTCTCTCTCTCTCTCTCTCTCTCTCTCTCTCTCTCTCTCTCTCTCTCTCTCTCTCTCTCTCTCTCTCTCTCTCTCTCTCTCTCATATGAATCTTATGATTCGAATTATATGTTAAAGTATGATGTATGAAGTTCTGACCTGATTTGACCTAGCTTCCAGTTCAAGACGGAAGTTCAAATATACTGTAAAGCTCTAATGGGTTTTATGTTCATATGTAAATATTGTATTTGATTTAACTTTTATACATCAAAGTGATGTCATAAAAACTTACGTCTAGTTTTTTTTATATTATTTTTTAAGAACCAAGTTGGCCTATAGGCACATAAAAAACATGTTGACGCGCTATCTAAGACTGAACACTTTGGTCTTGGGTTGAGATAAACGTTACACTGGAAGATTAATTAATTAAAGAGAAACTGACTGGGTAAAATTTGTAAATCAATTTTGGGGTGAACAAAGAAAAAAAAGAATGGAGCGGGATCTGAACATGCGACCTCCGGCTTAACATACAAAGATATTGACAAACAAAGACACTGACAAAATAGGGAGACCGCGAACATAAGGGCCGGATAGCTCAATTGGTAGAGCGTCGGCACGAAGCCGGTCGCAGGTTCACATCCCGCTCCATTCAATTTTTCTTAAGGTCTTCACCCCAAATTGATTTAAAAATAAAACAGCAATATACCTTTTATAATAAAATGGAATCATGATGTAAAATTTACCTCACAGACATACTGGCGTGTGGTCTCGGCGTCACTTCTGTTAGAAATGAGGAAAGAGATGGATAGTGAACACTAAGAGACCTGTCACGGACGGTGTTTACCCCGCCCTACGAGATCGCTTGAGGGCGCCCTTCACTGTGGCGAGGACGGAGCAACTTTTCCGGACACATGGTTTCGCCAGCCATCTTACTCAAACATTTCTAGAAGTTTTTATCGATATTTACCTTTTTAGACTTTCTTGTATTTTATGTAGCCTGCCATACTTTTTAACCTGACATTCCGGAACCACAGTCATGTAAATAGAGATTATTTTCTAGGATTTATTTCTTCATATTTTGGGCCAGAAAGTAGTGGTATAGACGTTTTGGAGATTCATATTTGTCTCATGTGCACAGCTGAGTCTCATGTTTAGTATATGTCCAGAAATTGTTTGACTCAGCTTCTGAGCCTCATAGAGTTCGATATTTTTCTAGATACATTATTGTCGCAAGCTTGTTCTAAATCTGGTGGATTTATGCATTCTGGTGAGCATATTCGAGTGTAGGAGCTATCCCTGTTTTTAAGCCTGTATTAGCCCTTTTTACCAATCGAATGACCTTCCTGTCGGAGCGATCCCTGCATTTTAGGATTTAACCGTTTTTAGCCTAAACTTTTCTAATTGAAGGATTTTTCGAGTTTGTGGTTTACTTAAAAACATTTTCTGCCACTTTTTATATGTTTTGGGGTTTCTTTAAAAGTAAACGAAGGTTTTATGTATTTTCTTACAGTTCACCGTATGGAATAAAGATATACTGGAAACCGAAGCTCTGACCTTTGGCCATTACTTTTTTATCTAGTGCGGTTGCACTATCTGGTTTAACTGAAGTACGGTAACACTTCTGCAGATGCCAGAACAAGACCTATTAGTTCAAACTGACTGACCGACCTGCTAAAAACTGCTGGTATTATAGTCAACACAGTCATTTCAAAGGAACAAAGATCCCGACACGATTATGCTGCCAGCAATTTTAGTTTGCAACAGCCTTCAAAAGGACGTTGCCAGTGGTGTAACAGGGCTGGTGGCCATGTACAGGTACCCCCATTTTATAACTGGATTTTTGATATTAAGTTATAGGTTAATGAGCCTAGCAGTTCCCACACACCTCACACAGAGTTCCCATTGTTTCCAGACCCTGCTGGTCAGATGTACATAGCTATACATTGGAAACAATGAACATGGCTCAACTTATCAACCATAAACTACACTGAATTTTCCTTCTCCAAATATATAAAATGAGAAAGTGATAAAATACAAATAATAACATAAAGATGATCTACAATGTCTTGGCTTCCAGAGACATAAGTTATTTCCTCATAACTCCCCAGGATCCCAAGATATACTTCAACTAAAATCATCACCTCGAAGATTAAAAATACTTTTTGGTCTCTTCTAAATGCATATAAAAGTACCAAGGATGACCAAATTCTAAAAGCATGAAAAGTAATCTTTCTTCTCTCAGAATAAAGTGAAACTTCAAAAATGATCTGGGCAATCTATACTAGTATATGATACATATGACAACCAAACAAATAAATTCTACATACCTGAAAAATAATACAAAGGGAAACTTTAGTTGGCTGTCTCTGGGTCATGTATTGCTCTCTCCAAGTCACTTGTAAGAATGACTTGAAGATAACAAGTACTGCCAACCCCAGCTCCCCGTGCATGGTCTCCAGGTACACAACTGCTGTTTTATGCTGGTTCAGTGTTAGTAATTTATAGTGTTAGTGCGAGCCTGGCATAAAACAGCTGAGGCTAAACAGAACTCAAAATTTTATAGGGGGTAGCAACGATTCTGAACTATTTACACTAGGGGCTAATGCAGATCCCTACAATTATCTTTTACTGTACAAATATTAAGCAATACTGTGTTAAACAACAGTGAGCATCTCTGATTTATAAAGAACTATATTTCTAATAGAAAACAAGTCAGTGATGTTTGAAGCTTTGCATGGTGTAGGAGACTAAGAATATACTATTGCTAGTAATGTGTTTTTAATCTCTTTTGTGAGTGTTGGCTCTGAAAAGAGCCGGAGTGGTCTCTTTTCAGAGCAACCACTCCTCACAAAAGTCAAGTGGTGGTGAATATTTTATTTGTCTACTATTATAACAACATAAGAAGATCAGCAAAGACTGTTTTGTGTCCTGCAGGGCCAGCAAATACAACAAACTAAACAAAGGCAAAAACCATCAGGACAAGCAAAATAGTACAAAATACAATATCGAGAATACAAAATGTCACAAAATTCAAAATGTCACGGAATGTTGGTTCGAATGTTGTTTTTTATACATGTATTTAGTAATAATATAAGTTTTCCTGGCCTATATCTGCAAAAGATCATTCGATTTCATTATTGCGCTTTCAAATTCACGCGAGTTCTCTAATTCAGTCAAACCAGGGTTTCTCTTTGGGTACTATTGCATTGACAATTTCGTTTTCGTTTTCGTTGTTTCTTTCATTAACGATATACCGGTATTACCTATAGAGCGTAAATGTTAGTACCTGCAATATTATTCGCCGTTAATGTTGTTGTTTAAACGACAGGAAATGATCACAATGGTACCAACAAATTAATATTAATCTGAATAATCTCGTTATGCTGACAAACCGATGAACTGAATGTTCAACTTGAACAGGTAATTTGTGTTATTCTCGTTTTTACCTAGGAATCTCGCCTGGGATCTACATGTTAGGAATCTCTGCAATATTCTATACACCAACATTTTTTTAGTAAATTCATGTACTATATATTCGCAATATTATTCGCCGTTAATGTTGTTGTTTAAACGACAGGAAATGATCACAATGATACCAACAAATTAATAATAATCTGAATAATCTCGTCATGCCGTTTTTCATATTTTAGTTAATTCATGTACTATAGTCAAGTGGCGGTGAATATTTTATTTGTCTACCTAACAACATATTAATAGGATAAGAAGATGTGTCTAAGAACAGATAAATAAAGTTTTATGGCACACAAGATAACATAAACAAGAAACAATATTGTTTATTGCATTTGCTTGCATTGTAACTGTTTGCTTTGATCTGCTTTGGTCCTAAATACATTTTTTTTGTCATCTTCTTTATTTGTTATAAAACCTTGCAAAATAAACATATGTGATTTTCTTTTACAATTAAAAAATAAATTTAAAAGGGGATTTAAAAGTCAATCAGCCTTCCTCTATCTATCTACATTGCTCACTCTTCTGTACAGTAATGACCACGGGCAGCCATTTTTGCTTCAAAATGGTGTAGGCTATTAAGTGAGAAGTATACTCGGCATGCAGTGTAAAAATGAATTCCCCTGATATCCTACCTTTATATAGGCAAAATACGAACCCGAAAGCGCATACCAAAGAAACGAGTTTGAACGCAATCATTTCCAAAATGTTTGCCAGTTGACGAACATGAATGGTCGACCAGCCCATTGCTGCTGGCTTTGGCGAAAAAAAAAAATTACTTCTACGAATCCCTATCAAGACAAAACACTGTACACACGTGACGTCTGTACACACCCGTACTCGCCCACCTTTACGTGCGAACAGTGAGTAGATGGTCATTTACACGAATGTAATTAGCTGTTCCGACTTACCGTCGGAACAGATTTTGTTTTCGTCGAGATTTTTATTATTTTTATTATTATTATTGTTTGTTTCCACCTAAATTCCCATAGCATTTGTACACGTTTTTTGTATAGACCTAAAATCCTTATGTTTAAATAGGAAGATGTTGGGTTTTCTATCAAATTGAAGCATGGTACATAAACTTAACACTAATTGTGATAATTGTTAAATTTTTAAATTAATTAGCCACTTTACAGCGAGGTGAATATTTAATTAGCCAACTTTGTTAGCACCATATCTCAAAAAGTATACCGCCGATCGTCAAACTTTTTTTAGTTGTAGACTTCTGAGATACTCTAGATGTGCATTCTGGCCTAACATTCTCCTTCACGTCATCATGACGTCATTTGTTCGCGCATTTTGGTGTTGTGTACAAAACACATGGCGGTAAAAGTGTAAATGTTTTGACAGTCAAAAACACGATATTTTCAATTAAAATTACTAGTTGGCTTCCTAAATTACATAAACTGTTTTGAAAAGTTATTGCTTTTAATGAGAAATGTTCCTGGTCATTGAAACTAATCAAAGAATAATCTTTTCCACGATAATTAACGATAACGTGACAAATCGCGCACCATGGCTAGCCATTTTGATTGCGCAATCACGGCAATGCATTGGAGATTTCCTTGATATTTGAATCGTAACCGAGAGAGGACCTATAGTTAGTGTATAGCCCATTCTGTATGTGTACGAACGATACATGCAACGTGCGTTTTGATAGGGTTTTCTTTAAAAGGCATTGGATGGTCATAAGTTACATACCATCTGGTAGCTTATAAAATTTGTTAGTATGAAAAACACATTTTTTTCGTCGTGATGTCATCAGGGATGACCGTTATCGTCGCGTGAATATTTAATTAGTCAAGTTTGTGTCCATCATATCTCAAAAAGTATACGTCTGATCCTCAAACTTTTTCAGTTATAGACTTGTCCTATATTGTAGATGTGATGTCTGGTCTAACATTTACCGTCACGTCATTATGACATCATTTTAACGGGGCTTTTAATCTATGTACAAAAGGCATAGGTTTTAAAAGTGTCCAGATTTGGACATTTTTGAACACATTTTTCAAAATAAATGCAATTTTAGGTTCCCTATTTAGCTCAAATCAATTTGAAAACAGAGAGAACAATACAAGTCATTTCAGACTGACATTAATCTTGGTGCAGTGTGTTTCTTCAGTAATTAACTGTTAATTGGTAAATCAGTCAATACCATAGCTATTAGTGCGTATGTACTGCACTAGATCGAAATTTCCCGCGACTGGAATGAAATCATGTACGCTTATAATACTTCATAGGCGTAATGGTGGCAATGATCAATTTAGCTTTGCTGGTGCATCATTTGGCCTCACTAGCTTAAGAAACTATTTACTCACGTGACTGTTGCGTGAATATTTAATAAGCAACTCTTCATATCGCTATATCTGAAGAAGGGCACAACCGATTTTCAAACTTGTTTCGGTCATATAGTCATTGGGCATTAAAGATGAGCTTTGAGTTGACGTGACCTCGGGTTGACCTTAACAACCGGGTAAACCGGAAGTTGAACCATGACTGAAGAAGTACACAGCCAATTTTAAAAATCTTTTTCAATTATATAGTCCTTGAAAATTCAACATTACCCTCGGGATACCGTGACCGCATGTTGGTCTTAAATTTAGGGTCAACCGGAAGCTTGACGATATCTCAAGAACTACAAATCAAGTACCTTAAGAAACAATAATCGGAACAGCTTTGATTTTGGCCTAGAGACAAAATCTTAATTTCTAGTTGTAATTGTAATCGTAATTGTAATGTAATTTTAAAGAATGTCTTATTTAACAAAAATAAAGAAAAACTAGACATGTTGCATTCAGCATGTCTAGTTTTCAAGCTTTTTCGCCGATAACAATATCAAATGACTCATCTGAATATGACAGTCTGACATTGTGTGCACAATCAAGTTAATAGTGCAAGAATTAATGCCTTGTAAGATCAAATTCATTCTGTATATATCTTGTTAAACTGTACCTTTAAGGTAATATAACCTGACATATGATGACGTCATGATGACGTCAATTTTTTTCAGAGCATTTATGACCTATCAAGTGTTTAAAAAAGAATTTTTATCATAGCATGTTCCGTTAGCAATTAATGACTTACAGGGTCAAAAAATGAAGAAAAAAAATCATTTCACATTTAACATTTCGTCATTTCACAGTTAACAAGAACTTGCCATTATCTAACAACATGCCAAGTTTCAGAGATCAGACCTATTATTTTGGAGATACGACTTAAAAAAGTTCACCTTTAATGTGACGTCACGTGACCCCTGATGACGTCATCGATCTAAATTTTAACACATGTTGGCTGCCTGACAGTCATCATGTGAATCAATTTTGAAGCGATTACAAAAAATTTCGCCACACATAACATCTTCTCAAAGTGCATTTCAACCATAATATGACGTCATCGGTATTCTGTTTTTCTGGCCGGACACTAACATCGTTAAAACCAACTTCATAATTTTTACCACTTTTTAATTACAAGGACACTTGTAGAGGTCGCGTGAGGTCACGCACACTGAATAAAATGTAGACATAATTTATCCCTAATTGCAAAACAGCACTTAGAACGCAATGTGCGTTATTTGAATGACCTCCTGTACACTAAATGAGACCAAAAAAAACCCAAAACAAAAAAAATAAATGAAAAGAAGAGCCGTTTCGCTGCGCTTCGCTGCGAAACAACTAGAAAAAAAAACGAAGACGAAGAACAAAAATAATAATAATAGCCCTCATGCGTAAAATGTTAAGAGTGTACAGAAACTTCCTCGGGCATTAAAATTAGGTTGTGTACAAACAAATTTTGTATTTCCCGTGACACACATTTAACCTCCTGATTGGGAGTTTAGATGGTAAGAGTAAGGGAAAATCCGGATCCGGTCCCAAAACCCATTTTAGGATTCTTGTGCTGTTGTTTTAAGATCGAAACTTGTCAACGGTGGATACAAAATTAGGGAATCAATGCAAATTAATATTAAAATAATGGTTGTGGGTTGCGTGTATGTAAAGACGATCTTCCAAGGCTTGCACGCGCACGTCCCCCACACTTTTCGGTAGCGATTTGGCTTATGACTAGTCGTATTCCTGCTCTAGTCTTTATTTCAGCAGTTTTCTTGCGACGTTTACCTCGAAGTGATAACGTCAATGCAGTAAACGTTCTTGGATGTGCTGACTGATTGTGACCATGCTTGTACAGCCGTTTTTCTACTGTTATAATATAAACACCTTGTTTAACCCTAACTCCCAGAGTGATTTACTAGGATCCTTCCCCACTCTAACAAATTCTAACACATGGGTAACTCAACACCAAACTGTGGTACTCTGATTATGGTGGTATGCCTATGTCAGACTCCGAAATAAACTAGAAATTTAGAGTTTGTGAACAAACTCACGGTGTTCGGCTTAATTACGTAATTGAACACTTTAAGGTCAATATTGTGTGCAAGTTTTTTGTCTATTTGTGCTATGCTGACGGGCGAAATATTTATTTGTACCTTTTTATCTTTATGCATGAAGGTTTATCATATGAAACTTCAACTTCCGGTTTGACAGGAACTAAAGGTCAAATGGGGTCACACCTTGTGCATGGTATCTAGAATTGGCAGAGAGCTTTAAATTGATGTAACGATTATTAATGTACCATGTTTCTTTACTAAATACATATTTTTGTTGTACAAACTTTTACTTTCGGTTTCGACCGGAAGTGAAGGTCAAATGAGGTCACACTTTGTAAATATTTGTAGAATCGTCGAGGGGCTTTAAAGTTAAGTTATTAAATTAATACACAAATTTACGTAATTCAGAAACGATTTTTCATAACAAAACTACTACCTCCGGTTTCGACCGGAAGTGAAGGTCAAATGGGGTCACACTCAGTGTAAGATTTGTTTAGTACTTCAAGCCCTTTCATATGGTGTAAAGATCATGTATTTAGCATGTATTATTCTTAAGATATGATTATTTTAGTATAAAACTTCAATTTAATGTAATGACGTCATCGATGACGTCATTATTCCAACATTTTTGCTTTGTCATGTACACACTGTGGTCTAGGGATGTAGTAAGTTTTATGTCCGTACATGCTTTAGTTTTTGAGATAGCAAAATAATTTTTTTTCGACCTCGTGTATCAATTTCGTTGTGACGTAGCTATGACGTCATATATCACATTTCTAAATTGCTCTTGAGCTAAAAAAAATATTATCTATTAAAAGTTAGTTGATATTTTTAATCACTTAGGCTCTAGAGCCCCAAATAACATGATTTGTTACTATAACTTCCGGTTTCTACCGGAAGTAAAGATCAAATGAGGTCACGGTGTGCATACAATTTGTCCAACATTACAAGACCTTTCATATGCACCAAAGATTTTGAATGTAGCATTTGCCGTTCTTGAGTTATGAATTTTTGAATTATTTAACGTTTATTTAACGTCATGACGTCATCAATGACGTCATCATTCCGAAAAAGTTTCATCAAATTATACGTTCCGGAGTTTGTACCAGAGACCTTCGAGTGGCTGAATAAACAAGAGAAATAACAAAATGGCCTAGTAACTTTGATAGTAGTAGCAAAAGCCGACTTTTGGTATGACTCTGTCAGTCATGGTATGTACTTTTTGCACATAGTTCGCCATCAGCTCAGATGACGTACATGTAGTAC
Organism: Marthasterias glacialis; assembly: GCA_911728455.2. Taxonomy (NCBI): domain Eukaryota; kingdom Metazoa; phylum Echinodermata; class Asteroidea; order Forcipulatida; family Asteriidae; genus Marthasterias; species Marthasterias glacialis. The sequence continues at coordinate 4,656,606 of OU452240.1, forward strand.
CCACAATAGGTCACGTGATGACATGTAAACACTGGTTGCGCAATCGATCTATTGGAAGCTGAATCGAAGTGAATTTTTTCCCGCTCTGGTTGATATGTAAATGTACCGACCGACGCTTTTGTCTCACACACCCCTACCTGATTGGTTTATAGTGTGTGCCCTACTTATAGTCAGGATTTATAATCTTTCTCACTGATAAGAAAAAAAAAGATGAAGTGCACCCAAATAATCTCATTTTACAGATTACCAGACAAAGTCATTTGAAAAAACCTACATGAAATACACAGCATTATACACATGCAAAAACTTGTAAGAAGCAACCAGTCACGTTTCAATCCTAGCAGAGTCTTTTTCAGGGTCTTTTTCTTTCAGCCATTGACAAAGACTCTGCTAGGGTCGAAACGTGAGGTCATGAACAATTTGATTGCATTTATACAACAGGTCCTTGTGTTTGGAAAGCAGTTTGCAACAGCTAATTTTATTATGTCAGCGACAGGCCTATGTATATATTTTTAATAATTTTTGCCTTTTAATTTGTGAAGAGACGTAAATCAATGTCTGGCTAATTTTATACCATCAGTGTATAGGTAGGCCTATTTGTTTGATAAAAGGGAAACACAACATTGGAAATCTGAATTTATGCTCGCTCTTTTTTTCAATGAACAATATTATCCCATAAAACTTTCATCAAATTATACGTTCTTTTATTTTAGCCTCTAGACGTTTACTCCTGGGCATATAACACTGGAAAAAGACAATAAACAGGAATCTGTATTGTTATGGTTTGTCTGTACCATCACATTTGCACAAGTTTGAATCATCCACTTCTTTAGTTCAATGAGCGGAGGAATGTAATGGGTATTTGCCCAAACAAGGGAATGCAATTAGCTTTATTTTGTATATGACACATAGAAACAACCGTACACTTTGAATTGACTTTTTGGTACCAGCTTTTAAAAATGTTGTGTTTATTCAAACCACATTGGTTTATTACCAATTGGGGGGGGGGGGGGGGGGAAATCAGGAACTATTTCACTTCAATAGATTTTATGCGAAAGTAATCCCAAAAAGACATACACACATATCGGGCCCAGATTACTTGTACTTGGTAACCTGCCATAAACATAACTTGGCAACCTGCCATAAACAAAGGAGGGGCGCCACACTTGCCTGCCCAACTTTTGTGTTAGCACAATAGACTTATTGCGCGACCTGCGTCATGTGACCTATTTATTGTGTGTGTTAAATGTAAGCAAACACGTCGTCCTTTATAGGAAAGTGCGGTACGATACATGGTGTTTATTCAATCGAGGCTTTTCTTTCTTAACATCGGAGAAAAACATTCCAGAGTTTGTACCAGAAACTTTCGAGTGGCTGAATAAAGCCAGTAAGGACAGTTCTAACAAGTCTTGCAAATTCTACAAGTAACGTATAAATATGCATGATATGTACTAGTGCACGACGAAACGTTTAGGCCAGACGACCGCCACCACACACTTTATTCAACACAAGAAGTTAAAAGTTTTGAAGCTGAATCATCCAAAGAAATGAATAAAGCCAGTAAGGACAGTTCCAACAAGTTTTGCAAATTCTACAAGTTCTGTATAAATATGCATGATATGTACTAGTGCACGACGGAAAGTTTAGGCCAGACGACCGCGACCACACACTTTATTCAACACAAGTAGTTAAAAGTTTTGAAGCTGAATCATCCAAAGAAATTGGTTTCCAAAACTGTGTAATTCCTTTCCTTTTTGAAATTTTGCAAGGCTAAGTATAAATGCTCACTTTTCCAACATTCTTTACCTTTTTTTCTTTCTTTCTTTTTTTTACAATGATTTAGGCCTGCATTACAAACAGATTACTTGTACTTGGTAACGTGCCATAAACATTACTTACAGATGACGTACATGTAGTACCCATAATAGACCGATTGCGCGATCTACGTCACGTGACCCCTGTTGGGTTAAAAATGTAACGAACTCGTAGTCCTCCATCGGAAAGGGTGGTACGGTACACGAAGATTAATGCATTTAGTTGATTTGATCAAGGCTTTTTTTGCTCGAAATCTGTGAAACATATTTCAGAGTTTGTACCAAAGACCTTCAAGTGGCTGAATAAAGCCAGTAAGGACAGTTCCAGCAAGTCTTGAAAATTGTAAAAGTACCCTATAAATGTGCACGATGTGTACAGCGCACGACGGAATGTTAGGCCAGACGACCGCGATCACCACACACTTTTCAACACAAAAATTTCAAAGTTTTGAAGCTGAAATTCTCCAAAGAAATTGCTTTCCAAAACTGTGTGATTCCTTTGCCTTTTTGAAATTCTGCAAGGCTAGGTATTAATGCTCACTATTCTAACGTTGTTTATCCCTTTTTTTTTTTTACAGTGATTTAGGCTACCATTACAAACAAAATAACAGACGGGTGGCTACATAATAGTCGTCCAACGCCAGTAGTGCATGGCTTAAAAAACCTCTTTTCAGAAGAATTCTGTTAATTTATGAAACAGAGATGTGATTTAAATTAATGCCACACCATACTACTTTAAATAAAGGGACCGATTAACTAATTCATCGCTTAACGAAAGTACAATCGACTGTTTTCGAACTCACTCTGTGTCACGGCGTATCTCTTTACACGTATTTTTTCGCCAGCTGTATGACGTCATACCCGATAGGGGGTCACGTGACAGCATGTAAACATTGTCGCGCAATCGGTCTATAGGTACATTGGTCTCGCAATCGGTCTATTGGAAGCTTAATCGAAGTGATTTTCTTTCCCTCTCTGATTGATATGTAAATTGACCGACGCTTTTGTCTCCCACAATCCCCACCTGACTGGTTGAAAGTACACCGTATGTGCCCTACTTATAGTCAGGATTTGTAAACTTTCCCCGTGAAAAGAAAAATGATGAAGCGCACCCAAATAATCTCCTTTTACATATTACTAGACAAAGTCATTTGACAAAAATATCCACATAAAAAACACTGCTCATTATATACATGTATATTTCTCTGGAGGGTTGGTAGTGGTATGAACTGTCTAATCATAGAGCCGTCAAATTGAAATCAATTTTGAAATTTGTAATGACTTAGGACCCATTAATGCTGTATTTAGTCATTCAAACTGAAATGAGTGTACTCTTCCCAAAACTAAAGTTGTACTAGTCCTTTGATGATATTTGTTCTTGTCATCCTACAGATAAAACCCAAGGTTGAGATGCAGTTGGAATGTCTCTTGATATTTACCAAGCCAAGACGTACAGAAATGAAGTTGTCGCAAAATTGAATTGAAAATTTTGAGGTTAATATTGTGTGCAAGTTTTTTGTCTTTTGTGCTATTTATTTGTACCTTTTGTTGATCTTTATGCATGAAGGCTTGTCATATGAAACTTTAACTTCCGGTTTGACAGGAACTAAAGGTCAAATGGGGTCACACCTTGTGCATGGTATCTAGAATTGTCAGAGAGCTTTAAATTTATGTAACGATTATTAATGTACCATGTGTCATTAATAAGATACATATTTTTGTTGTACAAACTTATACTTCCGGTTTCGACCGGAAGTGAAGATCAAATGAGTTCACACTTTGTAAACATTGGTAGAATCGTCGAAGGGCTTTAAAAATAAGTTATTATATTAATACACAAATTTACGTAATTCAGAAACGATTTTTCATAACAAAACTACTACCTCCGGTTTCGACCGGAAGTGAAGGTCAAATGGGGTCACACCCTGTGTAAGATTTGTTTAGTACTTCATGACCTTTCATATGGTGTAAAGATCATGTATGTAGCATGTATTATTCTTAAGAAATGATTATTTTAGTATAAAACTTCAATTTAATGCAATGACGTCATCGATGACGTCATCATTCCAAAAATTTGGCTTTGTCATATACACACTGTGGTCTAGGTATATAGAAAGTTTCAAGTCCATACATGCTTTATTTTTTGAGATAGCAAAATAATTTTTTTTTTCGACCTCGTGTATCAATTTCGTTGTGACGTAGCTATGACGTCATATATCACATTTCTAGAATGCGCGTGAGCTAATAAAAATATTATGCATTGAAAGTTTGTTCATATCTTCCTTCACTTAGGCTCTAGAGCCCGAAATAACATGAATTATAACTTTAACTTCCGGTTTTGACCGGAAGTAAAGGTCGAATGGGGTCACGGTGTGCATACAATTTGTCCCACGTTACAAGACCTTTTATATGCACTAACGATTTTGAATGTAGCATTTGCCGTTCTTTAGTTATTAAATTTTTGAATTATTTCACGTTTATTTAACCTAATGACGTCATCAATGACGTCATCATTCCAAAAAAGTTTCGGTGTCATCCACTCACTAATACCTTTGTACATGGTAAGTTTCAAGTTCATACAAGCTTTACTTTTTGAGAAAATTTGCGGACAAGGTTCAGAAGGAAGAATGCGCAGAAAAAAAACTTAACAGTAACAATAGTTGTTCGGCTGTTGGCCGAACACCTAAAAACTGGGTGTTCGGATAGAGTTGTTATTTGATGTAAATAAAGTTAACACAACTAAAATAATTTCAAAATAGAAACATGAAATATTGCTTGATGAAATAATATCTGATAAGGACTTCAAGAACATCAGTCATGTTCCTACATTTATTTACCTTTAAATGAGGAGAACAATGAAGGACCTCCCAACGTTAGTTTTGGGTGAGAGAATCTTGTTCCTACATCTAACCATATTTAATTGAGGAGCTACTTCCGGTTTGACCGGAATTAGAGGTCAAAGAGGTCAAGCAATGTACAACAGAGAAGGGCCTTCCTTAACCTTGGTAATTGGTGAAAGAATCATGTTCCTAGTTCTTAGCATTTTTTAATGAAGAACTACTTCCGGTTTGACCGGAATAGAGGTCACAAAGGTCATTTAATGTTTCACAAAGAAAGGCCTTCCCTTAGTTTGATATTTCTAGGAACAATCATGTTCCTACTTCTATTTACTTTTAAATGAGGGGCTACTTCCGGTTCGACCGGAAATAGAGGTCAAAGGGGTCAAACAATGTGCAAGGGAATATGTCTTCCATATCCTTGGTAATGGTGAAAAAATCATGTTCCAAGCACTTAGCATTATTCTAATAAAGAGATATTTCCGGTTTGACCGGAAGCAGATGACACAGAGGTCACTCAATGGGTCACAAAGAAAGACCCTCCCTAACCTTTACATTTGTCGAAGAATTAAGTTCATATCTCAAACGGTTGATTTTTTGTTGATTTTTAAAGGTTTAAATAAGCTGTGTGTAAAAGACTAACAAAGCGTGGAGTGCGTGCCTTGAGAAAAGACTATGAACAACGTGCGGTTTATTGTATCATACAGTAGCACATGTACATGTACAGTTTCAACGTAACTTCGCCACACACGCACACACCCACCCGGACGTGTACATGTATAATGGCATTGGATTGTTGTATAGCATTGCTGATCACGCTTGAACGCACATGCACAAAAGAATGCGTTAAATGTCCGTTTTGAACCGCAAGTAAAGGTCAAAATGGTGTGACCTCAGTGCAAAAGTTGGAGAAGACTAAATTCTCTACAATCTGATGTAAGATTTGTGATCATGTGATATATACTTCAAAAAATACGAATTTTTGAAGTTTTCAACTTCCGGTTTGACCCGGAAGACAAGGTCAAATTTGGGTCATGTCTGTGGAGTGATTACGTAGTTTTGGATGACCTTTCCGATGATGTATAGATTGTAAAAATCCATTGTGTACTTTAGGAGTTATGATTTTTTGAAATAATAAACGTTTATTTAGCGTAATTCGACACCTGATGACGTCATAATGACGTCACTCAAGCCCTGTCATGTCCTAGTCAAGTTCTAACTATGTGTGAAGTTTGAAGTTTATATGAGCTTGGGAAGGGTGCATTTGTTAGCGGACAATCGACAGGCAGAAGAAGAAGAAGAAGAAGAAGAAGAAGAAGAAGAAGAAGAAGAAGAAGTACCAAAAAAAAAAAACACGAACAAAATCAAGAGGTGTTCCGGGCTAGTGCCCAAACACCTAATAAAACATAACTTAATTTTTATCTGACGCGCATGGGACTCCAACGTCAGTCAGTGCGAGACAAAATGAAGCAAGCATTATTAATGCCATTTTAATGCTTGTTTATCCCACCTACAGCCGGCCCATAAATAATTCAAGATCAAACTAGACATAGGTTTTTGTGACATCACAAAAACAAGGTGTTCGGATTATAGTACTTAAAGTTGTTATTTGATGTAACAACTAAAGTATCTAAATATATGAACATGAAATTGTTCTTTAAAAGATAAAATTTAATTTGTAACAGAGAAGGACCTTCCCTCACCTTGGTATTTGGTGAAAGAATCCTGTTCCAAGCTCTTACCAATCTTAATTGACGAGCTACTTCAGGTTTGACCGGAAGTAGACATCACAGGCCACGCAATATGCAACAGAGGACCATCCCAAACTTTGTTATTTTGTGAAAGAATCATGTTCCTAGGTCTTACTAATTTTAAATGAGGAGCTACTTCCAGTTTGACCGGAAGTAGAGGTTACAAAGGTCACTTTATGTTTCACAAAGAAAGACCTTACCTAACCTTGATATTTCTCAAAACAATCATGTTCCTAACTCTAACCACTCTTACACGAGGAGCTACTTCCGGTTTGACCGGAAGTAGAGGTCACCCAATGTGCAACAGAGAATGAACTTTCCGAACCTTGGTATTTGGTGAAAGAATCATGTTCCTAGCTCTTAGCATTTTTAAATAAAGGCTACTTCCGGTTTGACCGGAAGTAGGTGTCACAGAGGTCACTTAATGTGTCGAAAAGAAAGAGCCTCCCTTACCTGGACATTTGTCGAAAGAATTAAGTTCATATCTCAAACGGTTGATTTTTTGTTGATTTATAAAGTTTTAAAAAAGCCCTGTATTAAAGTCTTACAAAGCGTGGAGTGTGTACCTTGAAAAAAGAACAACGCGTGGTTAATGTGCATAGCAATGGGGCATCGATGTTACACAGCCACGCACACACAAGTACGTGTACATGTATAATGGCATTGGATTTTCTACAGCAATGTGGGACACGCTTGAACGCACATGGACATTTGCGTTAAACGTCCGGTTTGAACCGGAAGTAAAGGTCAAAATGGTGTCACCGCAATGCACAAGTTTGAGAAGGCTCAATTGTCTACAATCTGATGTAAAATTTGTGATCATGTGATAAGTACTTCTTAAAATATGAATTTTTGCAAATTTCCAACATTTTCAACTTCCGGTTTGAACCGGAAGACAAGGTCAAATTGGGGTCATGTCTGTAGGGCGATTACGCAGTTTTGGATGACCTTTCCGATGATGTAAAGATTGTAAAAATCCATTGTGTACTTCAGGAGTTATGTTTCGTCTCCTTGCCATATGCTACCTATGTATGAAGTTTCAAGGTTATATGACCTTCGGAAGTGTGCATTTGAAAGTGGACAATCGCCAGTGAGAAGAAGAAGAAGAAGAAGTATTAAAAAAAAAAACCGAACAAAAACAAGAGGTCTTCGGACCAGAGTCCGAACACCTAACAAAAACTTGCTAAGAAACAGAAGCAGAGCCGTCCCATTCCACAAAGGGTTCGCATGAGGACTGGCAACAAAATCAGGTACGACTCACGGCCCAACGGGAGACTTTTGAAACGTTAGCGGGCGCCCTAGTAAGCGGTCCTTTTCTGTTATGAGAACAATAGAAAAGGACCACTTTAATACTCAGGCACCCGCTGTTGTCTCAAAAGTCTCTCATTCTAGCACCTCTAATTCTTAAACCATGACCCGAAATTGGAAAAATGCTCACCATAGCTTGTCCTAGTCACTTTTGGCACATACAGGAGTCTGCATACTAAATACCCACTAAGCCTGGGTGACATGTGCGACTAGTCTAGTAGTCATGGCTGTTGATTGAATTGACTAGTCGTGACCGCTGCGTTGTCACATACATCCAATGGTAGAATGACAGACCTTTTTTTTCTTAACCTCTAGTTTTCCATTTTATGATGATGAGAGTGTCTTAATCCTCTAAAGTTTAACATCCTGCCCAGGCCTGGAATTTCATCTTTGAGAGGTCAAGGCCACCATCATTTTGTCAAGGGCACTTTCATTGGAAAGTCTTACAGTCTTACAGTGTGGGAAACTTTTGAAGGGACACCAAGGCCAAGACCATGGCAACGGAGGCGATGGCCTCCGTGTAATTCCTGCGGCGTGACCCATTTTCAGATTTTTAATTTTCCACAATCAGTTGGTTTTATTATGGCAAAGTTTCATGTATTTGTACGTGGATTCTATTACTTGCAGATACAATGCTAAAAGACGTCACTGGAGACAACAAAACTGAACTTCTAGGCCCTCTGCTGAAATATGAACAGGACGTTCCTTTCCGTAGGTCACCGTGGGCGACAGAAACACCGAGTCTAAATCATGGATACCAAATACCTGGGACATGACATCACAGACTTTGTAAACGTCAATGTAAAAACTGTCTACTCATATGAAGATACGATGATACTGGTTACGATTAAACACCAATTTGGATGCAAGACTACCAGTGCATGTGGACAAGCACGAGCTAATGTAAAAAATGTGAATCACATGAAGACAGTAACTTCAATAGCTGTCAATACTGCCAGTGAAAATGTTCACAAGTTTTGTGTTTTTTTTAATTAATAAAATCCAACGGAAGGAAACAAATATTTGCTTCAAATACGTTGCTTTTTGGTTTGTTCTTATACTTCAGATGTATCAGGTCGGAAATGGCATGAAGGCCATGCCCTCTGTCGTCCCTGGTTTTGGCCTTGGTTCCCCTTTGAAATATTCCCATAGTAAGATTTTTCAATGGAAGAGCACTGTTCAAAGTGATGTTGACCTTGTCCTCTCAACACTGAAATTCCAGGTCTGTATACTTGCTCACTGCAAGTCTTCAAACACACTTTCTTTGATAACAAATCCATATGAGAGTTTGATTTTCTTCTGAATTGAAATTGCCAAAGTTGCCTTTCTCATCAAAATTTTATTTTAAAGATGGTCTCTAAGGTCAAATTAAGTTTTGTGTGTGTGATGCACTCATTTCCCAATAGAGTCCATATGAATGTGGGGGAAAATTACAAGACTCTTGTAAACCTTGTGTTAAAAATGGTGTAAAATGTAATTTTATTTGTTACTCTTTCAGAAATGTGAAACATGACGTCATTGGATATCAACAAAAAGTGGGTATTCCAAAGAAGAATTTTTGCGTCGGTCAAAAGTAAAATTCAATGCCTATTTGAATATCATCGAAATTCAGGAATGAACAGACAAAATGTACAGACCCATATAAACGAAACGTGACATAGGAAGGGTATGAAATACAAAGACATTTTGCATTTTTTTTAATGTGAGGTTAGACTTGTTTTGTCCACTTTCACAAAGAATAAATCAATTGGGAAAAATGAGTGCATCACAAATCTGAATTTGACCTTTGAGCCGTCATGCGTCCATTGAACAGACACTAATGACTGCTCCTTGAAAATCAGCTCCTTGAAAATCAGCTAAAATTACCTTAATATCTCCTCCATTTCCACCAATAACCTTCAAACGTGAGTATAAACAACTTGTCATCACTTTCACAAACCATCGAAGTTAAAGTCAAGCAGTATGCCCCCCAAAAAAGACAAAACTAAGTCGGCATCCACTTCGATATCATCAGAGTCAACTTACGCGCCACACTCATCAGGTGATCACCCCTGCTCGCCCATTGCGTCATCAGACAATGACATAATCACCTTGCGGCGGGAACTCCGGTCACTGGCGTCTGATCTCAGCAGCAAACTGGACACAGTGATCAACAAACAAGATTCCATTTTGAAAAGAATTCAAACCCTGGAAACAAAACAACGTGGAATGGAGGAGGCCATTGAGTTCTCGTCAAAGTCCATCGAGGAAATCCCCCAAAAAACAAAAGAACTTATCCGATGGCGTTTCCACCCTGACGACGCAGCTCAATACGGCCATTACAAAGGTTAAACACCTGGAGGACGACACACTTAACCTGGAGCGCCATTCCCGAAGCTTCAACCTCCGGCTTGGGGGAATCCCGGAAAACCCAACAGAACCCACCACCTTCCCCTACGACACAGTCAAGAAGATCCTGACGGAGCGGTACAACATGCCGGAAGCTGAAGTTGAGGCTGCACATCGTACAGGAAGACCCCCACAATCCCCATCGGACAAGCCCCGCCACATCATCGCGAGATTTCTGTATCGGTCTGAGCGCCAGGCTGTCCTGTCGAGAGCCAAACATAGTCTTGCAAACACCGGGATGTTTATCCTGCAAGACCTTCCTGCCGCTGACGTTGCCAAAAAAAGATCCCTCCGAGATGTAATGAAGAAAGCGTACGACGCCGGCAATCGCCCCGTCTTCAAGAATGGCGAGCTCTACATCCAGGGCAGGAAGTATACACCCACCCCATCCAGCTAAGATTGTTACAGTATAATAGTGCCGTTTATCATTCATAAAACCTGAGTTGATTTTCCTGGTTCAAGTAAATTAAAGTGTTTCCATCATGATATAATGTATTTGTTTATGTTTGTCCGTGTGTACAGGAGTAAGGCATTGCTACGTTGATGTAGTGTCAAGCAAAATATCAAAAACCATCGGTATAATGAATCGTTTGAGGTTTTTCTTACCAAAGAATATCTTAATAACTCTTTACAACTCATTAGTCCTCCCATATTTAAATTACTCAATTCTCACTTGGGGTGGCTCTTCATCCTGTGATAAACTTCTTATTTTACAAAAACGAGCTGTTCGAATAATTTTCAACGCTCATTATCGGGACCGTACCTCTCCTTTGTTTGCCGAACTGAAACTACTACACTTTAATGATCTCTATAACCTCAACCTTGGAAAATTCATGTACAGGTATATAAATAATTTGTTACCTTCCTGTTTTAGTTCATGTTTTACTCTCACTTCAGATGTGCATTCTTATAACACTAGAAGCAGCTCAAACAAGAACATTTATGTTAGTTTTAACAGAACGTCAATGTTTAAAAATGGCCTCGTTCAACGAGGTACACATTTTTGGAATAGTCTACCCACCCCTCTTAAAACATCATTAAGTTTATCTACATTCACCAAACAACTAAAAACACAACTGCTCCAATCATATTCTTAATCTGTAATGGAAAAATTGTCATTTAGCAATAGCTCAATTATGCTCCTATATGTCTGTCATTGTCCTTTTTTCGTTTGTCATTTGCCAGTCTGTGTTTGTCTGTCAAGGGTACGGGTACAAAAGCTTTGCTTCACCCTTTGCCCAATGTTGTTATGTGAATAATGTTTAAACTAAGCTTCGTTAAGTTAATATTGTTATAAATGATTATTTCGTCTTTTAAAATATGTTGTTATAATAGTGTTAACTTAATGGTGTATGTATTATGTATTATCATAACAATGTTGAAATAAATGTTCTATGATTGATTGATTAAGGAGCCTCAATATAAAAATAGATTACCAACTTGGTTTGGAGAAACTCCACCTACAGAGTAATAGTGACTACACGAGAAATGGTTGATAACAAAACAAAGTTCTCCTGAAGACGATCAGAGTATACTGATCGAAACGTCGAGACCAACACTCCTCCCAAAAGAGATTCAAACACATGGTTGTACCCGCAAGTTTACTAGTTCATAGTATTTCCTACACCATGCAAAGCTCTTAATTTTTTTTTTTTGAAAGACAGTTAAATATTTTTAACAATTATATATATTGACTTCAAAAAGCTATACTCTCATTAATATAATTTTGGGTATGATTTTAATAAATCCATTTGAGGAGTTACCAAATTTTTAAATTTAGTCACTTTATCAAAGTTAATACATATTCAAATTTCAAATCTAATTCAATAAAATATAAAATTTTCAGAATAAAACCAATTTAATAAATGATGAAACCATACAACCCCAAAGCCCGGGAAGATGTGCTAAAAAGAACAATCGGCCATTGCAGCTTATTACAGTTAACATCCATTTGCCATGCTTATGCTGTATTTGGAATGGGAGACTTTTTAGGGCATTGGATGGCAGAAGCCATAACAGGTACATCTATTGTTCTTGGAAAAGTTCGCATGCTCATAACTCCGTAAACAATGACAGTTTACCTGATAAGTCTGCTGCCACCTACCGTTCCAAAGTCTCCCACTGAGCTTCATATTCCATGACTTGATGGGTTTAGAATAATTTTGTGCAGAATAATCAATAAAAATTTCTACCTTTCACCCAAATTACAAAATCTAAGTCTAAAAAAACCCTGATTCAGGCATCTTATATATTGCACTTATTGGAACAATGAGCAAATGAAACTATTCAAGTTAGGCTGTTTCTGAAAACATAGCTGTGGCAGGATCACCACGTTATAAATGAGTATAAGCTTTCCTAAGCAACAGCCGCCCATTTCGGAAAATGGCTATACACAAAATTAATTAATCTGCGTGCTTCTGCCAACAGCAGGGATGAGATTTTTCTGGATTGACAAAATTATTGCGAAATTTGTTAACTAATATAAATGTTGAATGTCACTTACATTCATCCAGACCCTTATAAAGCCTAAACACAGTACATGTACTTGTGCTGTATTTTGACTACACCAAGGTGCTTTCCCCATCTACATTTAAGCACAGAATACTCCCATTGATACGGGTTAGGTCGTGGTTGATTTGTTCAGCCCCACCAACACACAGTCCAGGTAAGAGCTGACCATTCAACATTGCTGTCTGAAAAGGATGGCCAATCACAGTCAAAGTGGCATAGCCAGGATCTTTTCATTAAGGGGGGGGGGGGGGGCGGGTATTGCTTTTCAGTAAGGGGCCCAGGTACCATGTTTTTTAAATTACATGTATCTACATTTTATTTAGAGGGGAGGCACCTGGAAATTTGTGGGGGGCACGTGCCCGGCTCCCCCACCCCCCCCCCCCCCCCCCCTTGGCTATGCCACTGCACAGTCACTGTGTCTTGATGTTACTGACCAACCACATCCTTTGTGTCCTGACGTTATTAATAATTTAAAAATCATTTATACATGTACCACACCAAATCTATTTAGAAAACAAATGCTCCAAGGCATTTGGCACAAAATGGCAATTATTGACCAATGACGGTCCTTGTTTCATAATGTTAGTTACCAATCACCCTCCTTGTATCTTAATAAAACTAAACAATGTGGCTTGGTTAAACATCTGACCAATCACAGTCCTTGAGTCGTAGGAATTAACCTATCACCAATTTGAAATGTTTGAAATATTGATCGATTACAATCCAGCTGTTGGAAGTGCTTCATTGATCTCAACGACTACTTTCCCTTGGCTCTTCCTAGAGTAGAGGAACTGGGGGAAAACAGAATACAAAAAGGTGGATTATTGACCGGTTATTCAAAGGGGGTACATCAATGGTTTGGGAAGAGTAATTTCATTTCCACCTTCTAGTTTTCAAGAGCACCACCCCACATACAACCTGTGAATATTTCAGCAAGTGGTTAAGTAAGATTTGAAAGTTTACATGGTGGGAATACAATCTAGTAAGTTTTGTGGAGACACCATGTAACAGTTGCTGTATTTTAATAAAAACGATGAAAAACACTTTGCTAGTGATTTTGTCCCCAATCAAAGACATGCTTAATTTGATTGCGGCAATTGAAATAAGCAAAAGTGATTTGTGGAGTCTTCAAATGCTATTTACTGTATTTTGACAGTTTTTCAGATGGAAATATTTCTCTGGAGGATTGGTACTGGTATGAACTTAAGAATCAGTGAGCTTTCAGATGGAAATGTTTTTCTGGAGGATTGGTACTGGTATGAACTTTAGAATCAGTGAGCTTTCAGATGGAAATATTTCTCTGGAGTATTGGTATGAACAGGGAAGTATTTCTCTTGAGAATTGGTAATGGTATGAACTTTAGAATCAGTGAGCTTTCAGATTAAAACAATTCATTTTTGTTTTCTATTGTTTCATCTTGTTCATAATACCAATCATGTATTTGGTCTTTCCATGATTGAATGAATGAGTTGAGGTGCCATTCAGGCGAAGAAGTGGAACTTTAAAACAATCTTTGTTGAAGTGAGGCTTTTTACCAAAGCTTTTATGTGCATGCAATCTTCTCCAAGATGGTGGTGTATTAGCTCTAAGCACTCATCATGGTGGGCGAGGCTTAACTCTTTCACTACGGTATATACTGTGCAGCTGTGATGGTTATATTTTGTTTTTCAAGCCGCTGGCAGCCGCTTTCTGGTGCGTGAAGTAATTTACAGAACTGCTGTGAGCGGTGCGCCGTAATGAAAGAGTTAAAGGATTGTCCGATTGCACAATAAAGTCTTACATCAATTGCATCTGCGATTCCCTCGATGCCTTTAAACGGCCCTTTCTCGGAGTTCTTGCCATAATCGAGGGTGACCTTCACTGACCCCTTGGCAAAAAGTTCTGCCTGTCTGGCGAATGACTCGCTCCACTGAGTGTAATAGTCGGCCAAAAAAAATCCAGCCAAATTGAGCGAACTTGTAAGAATCTGCCAAATAGAAGCACAAAATAATTTCTGTTAGTACATAATACCCCCTTATACTCAAAAAGAAATCCCTAAATGTGTTAAAAGCACAAAGTTGCAACTTCCTTGGAATAGATTTTGTCATTTCATACTAGGGTTGGTGTGGTAGAATAACTGCACACTTTCAGAACTATCTGCGTACTGTTGGGTTTCGGTTGTATTTACCCCTTACAAATATTCTACCTTATGATGGGTTTAGAGTGTGTCACATGATTTGTCTTATTTTTATTAGAAAGCTGCGCGAGCGCGACGTAATGCACTTTACCCATAGCAACCAATGTATTGTCCCATAGCAACCAATGTACTATACCCATGGCAATAGCAGTACCTAGTCATCTATAGGCACAGTATATGTATGGGGTCAGGGGTCGAATTTGGGGTAAAATTCCACAATTAGACCGAAGGGCTTGTATTTCAACATTTTTACCGGACCAGAATTTTTTTACAAGACCAGCATCTGAATGAGAAAGAACTTTCTACAAAGTTTAAAATGGAAACTGTTTTTATTTGAACAAGCACTAAGAGATTTGTCTCATTTGTCTTGTGGGTAGGGCCTAAGTATATTTTGATACTCAGAATTGAACGATGTTGATCAGATTCAAAGTCAACATTTTGAACATAATCTCTTGCGTTTCTTTTTGTTAAAGATATTACAGAGTGAGGTTTTATTATTCAATTGAAAAACACAAGACCGCCGGACTTGTCCAATCAAGAGTTTACTGGCCCGACACTAAAATCACTGGCCTCGGGCCTGTGGTCCTGTGTAAAATTCGAGCCCTGGGGGTGTTATAAAACAAATATTGACTGCTTTTACTTGTGCTGTGTTTAAAACTATGACTCCCTCGGTGATCCCTGGTTCATTCTATTTTCCCTCGGCTTTGCCTCTGGAAAATAGAACACACCGGGGATCTTTTTTTACCATAGCACTCAAAGCAGTCAAAGTTTTTATATTTTAACACACCTCTCCCTGGTTCTTTATCCTGATTGGCTGAAACACGGTCGCGTGGGGTGAACTAATAATAGCCTAGTGCATGAAATCTGCACCACACTCACCGCACGCGCTTCATTTGGGGGAAATAGTTCGCAAAGCGGGAAATAGTTTTAAAAAACCCAAAACTATTGACTGGTAAACAGTGCCCTCAAGAGAACGACAATGGCGGCATCTGCGGATCGAGAAGAATCTCCGGCCCAAAAACCGCGATTTACTCTTCTAACCAACATTTTGGACTGAGGTGTGTTATAAAACACATATGGACTGGCATTATTCGGGCAATAGTGCACGTCTATGCACCCCTCGGGCCTGTGAGTGACCAGGAGAGGGAGTATTTCCCTCGGCATTCGGCCTCGGGAAATAGGACCCTCTCCTGGTCACTCACGTGCCCTCGGGTTGCATAGACGTGTACTATTTCCCTCATTGTCAGTCCATATGTGTATACAATTGTACTAAGATTAAGAAACAAATATTAGAAGTGCGGAGAGATTATTTTCATGAAAAGATGGTTTAAAAGGGATGTTACATTATTGGTTTTTGAAAGAGTCTAAGTGTTTGAATCTCCTAGTTTTTTATGAACACACCATCGAAAGGAGCGTCTCAAAAGTCAGGCACGTTCGAGGCGCAAATGAACGTTCCCATAGGCATACGCCCGCAATCCGGTGCACCGCCAGAACATTCTGCTGGACCACGGCACCTATGGAAACATTCCTACACAAGTGAATATGGGCGTTAGCATTTTCAATATTCCGGGTGTTTTGTCTGCCTGAGGCAATTCACTTCAGTCTAACCTTGGTAACCTCAAAGATAGAGACCATTGTGGAGGGCTTGGATTACACCCAATGGCCGCCACTTGCCTCATCTATTAAAGGGGCTATGCTGTTTTTTGCATTTTTTTCAGACGTTTTTACATCGAGGTCCTTTGCCCCATGTTTGCAAAGCACATATCCACCTACAAGCGCTTAAGGCGCGACAACCCAAAACAAATAAATCAATTTATATCCGTACTGCCTTTGCAAGGAAATTGCATAAGGTACGTTTTGAGGGAAGGTACGACGAGGTTGAGGAATGAACTAGCGCAAATGTTGATGGGTACAACCGTCGTGTTTATGACATTTTGGGGGAAATCGAGGTGTGGACAGTTTTAAGGTTATTTTGTGTATCCAAATTCCGGACGGTTTTAGAGTTACAGACACCCCCCATCGGCGAATCAGCTCAAAACTATCATTTTGGTTTTGTCATACTGATGAATCCGTTCAGTGAGTTGGTAACCCTTATCGCTGTGTACATGATTGATATTACGCCTTGTGTATACATAGTACCAGTTTCTCACTGGGGCAGAGGGGAGTGATTGTTTTTACCACAATTTTACAAAACCTCAAATTTTAAATGTTTTGCTTTCTCAAACTTCTCATTCTTGAATTTGGAATAAGGCCATCTCTAAGAATTTCATTGGCTCATAAAAAGGTATGTAAAGTCGAGAAGTTCTTATGTTTCGATCACGTACATGTAGGTTTGTGTACAAACACATGGAGAATACGCGCGATTGTAATTTAAATCTTTTTACTTCGTGACGAATAAACTTCGAACCGGCATACCTTTGTACACAAATCAGCGTGGGAACGCACGGATTTGTTTGTAACATAGTGACAAATCAGTTCAAGACATCGTTTAGAATATTTAAACAGTATATTTCTCTAAGATGTATATGGGTGCGTGACAAGACAATTTCCCTTAACACACAGATACAAAAATCTGATGAACTTGTTATTAAATGAACTGTGAAAAGTATTAGTGAGAAGTTGACCAACTTTTACTTGATTTACTCGATTTTACAATCAATTTACTTGAAACGTTTCAAAACGTGTTATTAGCCGATTCGTCACGATAACAAAAACACAACGGTATATTTACCACACATGTACTTACCCGCATCATTTGCCATTGTTCAAACATCGCAAGACCGACCTTACTGCCATCTCCATATGCTGAGACAAATCCAATAATAATAATACGTCCCCGATGGCCAAGCCTATAACCCACAAAAAAGTAGACAATGGGACTAATTAATAATAAGAAGAAGAATAATAATAATAATAATAATAATAATAATATGGTGACGAGACAAAGAGCACTGCTTCAGATCGGCTCTCGATTCTTTTGAAGATAAAAATTGTTTCCTGCCATTTATTTTATACCAAAAGTAAACTCCTTGTTGGTACTGATTGGTAGACACCGCAGGGTAAGATTGAAGACAACTAGTTAAGATCTTATTGCTATTTTTGGTGGAAAAGTGTTGGATTTTCTGTGTTTTGAAAACTTTGATCAACGTAGACCGCACAGTGTACATTGTATCAGTGAACGGACGCGCGCATCATCTGCGTCCTTTGGAATATCTCTATTACAACCAGCGTTGAGCGGTCTCCGTAGGGTTGAATATTCTACAGCGTTGCTGTATGTTATTTCCCCTAAAACTACAAACTTTCTCACAATTTTGTGATGATAATAACTAATGCTATGGAGCATCAAGTAAACAGTGAAATAGTGACAAAATCCCAGAGAGGAAGTCCTTCACAGGATCTGGTTGGTATGTCTGAGCAGGTACCACCAGATCATATCCAAACTGCTCACAACAGAATTCGTGTTGCAACCAGGAAAAAAAGGAGTAAGAAGGATAACAAAATAGCGATGGAATGTTACATTAAGAGTGAGCCGGACAAGAGAGGATACAGAAGGAGAATGGTTAGCCTATGGCAAGATAAAGGAATGTTCGAGATCAGTGAGCAGCGTCTTGCAGACCAGATAAGTACAATCAAACAGAACCGGTGGTTGACAAACATGGAAATTGAGGAGATGAGGAGGATAGTACAAGCTGAAGTAATAGAACAGAGATTGTTAACCACCACGTACCGGAGGATGTGGCTGCTGCTAGCTTGCAGACTGAAGATGGGGTTGATCTGCCAGGATTGCAAGATGGTCAGCATGACGGTGGCATAGACGAAGAGGAGGGTTTAGAGCTTACGGAGGAGGAGGAGGTACAGATTAAGACCAGGGTTCAAGAGGTGATGGAAGCGACTAAAAGATCAAGCGCATGGAGTATCCCGGCTTTGCGCCCGGTCCCAAGGAAAAGGCTGACAGATACATCAGCCATGGTAAGTAAAGTCCTTGGGTCGGTAAGTACTAATAATCTGTCGGAAACTAATCATCTTATGTTTGCAGGGGCTGTTGTAGTAGGAGAAAAGTTAGGTGTGAAGGCTTCAAGTCCAGAAGATGAAAACAGTACATGATGGAAACGTAGGCTAGATGGTCAAATTAAAGATTTACGAAAGGATCTCAGTAGAATAGAACAAATGAATAAGGGTTTAATAAGAGGTTCAAATACAACCATGACAAAATACAATGTAAAAGATAAGGTGGTAAGTGTTGTCATGGCATGCTACATCCGCGGGCAAATGTCAACAGACTTCCGAGGTCAGAAGGCGAAAGTGGGTTACTGAGCATGGCAGACAGCGTCAACATTGAGCGAAGGAGCCTGCATCGTCATGTCAGAAGCATCGAGGAGAACTTGCTGAAAATTGCACAAAAGTACACGAAGGCAGACGAAGGAGTACAAGAAGGAAAGGAAAGAGGAAAGACACCAAGATTGGAGGAACAAGCCACTCCATGGCCGGTTCTTGGGATGTGCAAAAGAAGTGGCGAATTGCAAATCCTGGAAATGGTTAAAGAGTGGAGAGCTGTAGTCTTAGATAAAATGAAGAAGATGTGTCAACTCATCGACATAGCTGTGCCCGGTGATTTAAGGGTAGCTTCTAAGGAGATGAAAAAGATCCAGAAGTATCAGGACTTGGCCAGGGAACTTCGTAAGATTTGGCAGGTGAAAGTGAAAGTAGTCCCTGTGGTGGTTGGAGCACTTGGCACCATTCCAAAGGCACTGGAGAAGCATCTAGATCAAATAGGCACATTTGTGAGGGTAGATTTGCTGCAGAAGGCGGCCCATTTGGGAACAGCTAGGCTCCTTCGAAAGACCCTTGAAATCTAAGGCTATGGGACATAGCCCGACTCGAGGAGTTCCCGGCACAGAGGAAAATGAGATCATTCTTTTGCATGCTATGATATTGTGAAATAATAATAACAATAATAATAATTGCAACTTATATAGTGCCAGTATCTAAAAAAAAAAAGGTGATCATGGCGCTCTTAGTATCTACAACAAAGAAATATAAACCAGAGTACATTAAACACAAGTAAATACATAATGTAAGATGGGGGTCCGATCAGATGCAAAAGGCAAATAGGGAAGCAGCATGTCCACCCTCAAGACTCAGTCGAAAGCTTCCTTGAACAAGTATATCTTCAACTGAGTCTTGAAAACAGACATGCTATTTGATGCCCTTATATTAATGGGTAAAGAGTTCCACAGTTTGGGCGCTGAATTCATGAATGTTCCGTCTTCCCATTGAGTGGTTGGCAATCTGTTCGTTGAGAAGGCCTTTGTGTCTCAATCCACTGCGAGTGGGGTGATAATGTTCTAGAAGAATGGGGTCTTGTCAAAATTATTCCAGGACAGATAATCGGAAATCATTCCTCCAAATTTTTGTTGGATCTCCGTCAGATTCCTTTTTCTATGGTAGACATTGTTTTACTCGCTGAATGGAACACAGTTTTCTGGAACCATGGTGGCTTCATGTTGGAACTTAGACGGGCCCTTTGTTGATGCACCCCAGATCTAGGCATATCTTACCAGTCAAAGCATTCCTGAAATGTTTCCCCGCCAACACATTCATAGACAACATCTAATTTTTTCTGAAAAACAAGTAGGAAAAGTCGCCATTAAAGCTCTGGTGCCAAGTGTCATGATACGTCCCCAAAGTAAAGTGTCAAGTTCAGTTTTGACGCACTCAGGCAAGTCTCAAAAAGTCTCAAGTCCCAAAGCAAGTCTCAAGTATGTCCCCAAGGTCAAGTCTAACGTTTATTCTGACTGTAAAGTCTCAAGTTTCTTGGTCAAGTCTCAAGTTTAGTCAAGAAAAAGTCCCAAGTCCCTAAGGCAAGGCATGTCTCAAGTCTAAAGTTAAATATCAAGTCTGTGGCGTGTTGTGGCCGAGCGGTCAAGCATACTGGATTCAAGCTCTGGTGTTTCTGATCAGCAGAGTGTGGGTTCGAGTCCCGGTCTTGGTGCATGTGTTCTTAAGCAAGACACTTAACCATTATTGCTTCTTCCTTAGGATGGGATGATAAGCTGTAGGTCCCGTGTGATGTGTAATGCATGTAAAAGAACCCAGTTACACTTATCGCTAAGAGAACTGATTTGCCGCGGTTTTTCTGGCAGTGGTTGCTGATTGCACCGCAGCAACTCGTGAACCCTTATTAGGTGCTACATAAAAGGGTCTCATAATTCAAAAACTTCAAAAACCTGTCTTAAAAATAATATAAGCGCCTTGAGTACCTAATCGTTGGCAGATAAGTGCGTTATATAAGACTTCGGTATTATTATTATTATACATGTAATATTGTTACTTATAGGGAAATCTCTGGTAATATTTATTGGTTGAGTATCAAGCTTAAAGCCTCAACTCGATCCTGAAGGTCAATTAAGTCCTCCGAAATGGCAAACCAAATCTCAGGTTTGTACAGGCAGGAGGTGTTATGGCCGTTTAATTCAAGTGTTAGTAAATTTCCTATCCCCAAAATATTGACATTTAATAAGGGAATAAAAGAGTGGTGACCGAGGTCTTAAACAACCGTTTAAAACCGACAGGGACGTGGCCATGTGATAAAGGACCGAGCTGAAGGCGAGGTCCTTTATCACACGGCCACGACCCTGCAGCTTTTAAACGGTAGTTTAAGACCGAGTCAATAGACCGATCCATTAAGCCCCGCCTACCTTAGCAGTTGCGTAGCAACAGCACATGGTGTAACTTTCTTGCCACAATCGCAGCGGTGGTTCGGTTGCGGCGCCACACATGTATACAAACTCACACGTATCGGATACACACACAGACATGGTTTTCGTGAACGGTATTGATTTAGTTTCGTGGCCTTTGGAGCAGTGCAGAGTCCAAACAACAATGAAGACAACAACGCTGTTAACCACTTTTACAAGACTGTACAGGGACCACTACTGTTGGACTTGCACCACCAGAAATGCAAAAAATTAAAACAAAACTAAACAAAAGTTAGTACAGTAGTGTGTGCAGTTGTGTCAGAACAACGGCAGCAGCTTGTTTTCTAATAGAATTTTTAACGTGTCGGACCTTTGTCGTACTTTCAGTGGCGTTGTCGAGGCTGTGATTGGTCAATACGTTAGTAGGCGGGGCTTAATGGATCGGTTTATATACTCTTCTATTCCCATTCATAAATGCCCTTTTTTCTAAAAAACGTTATATGTAGGAAAATCCCTGAAACTTTTCTGTTTTTTTTAATTCCTGTCACATCCTTAGGCTCCATTTCGCGAAGGGTCAAATTGCATGTGCGCGTACTAATAGACTTTACATTGATTGCGCTACGCAAAAATTAGCACCCGCATAAACTAGTGAGCCAACACGTGTGTGTGGCTACAATGAGCGCAGAACACGCCTTCACAGCTCCAGCTATGTCTATATCAGCTGTTTAAAACTTGTCTTTAACAGTCATGTGACCACCTTTCAACCAACAGGCCTACCCAAATTGTTCCAAACTGACTGGGGTATTTATGAATGAAAGTTTTTTCCAGATACTTACCGGGTATTCCTTCCTCAGAACATCATGCAAGTTTTCAGTCGTATATCTAATCACCCTATCACAGCCAATACTCTGGGCAGTGAGAAAATACACCGACAAAAATGGTGAAACAAAATAAATAAATAAAAAGTAATAATAGTAACAGCAAACGGCACTTATACTGCACGCCAGCATCCGACATAAAATGCCATGGAGCCAATTCCTGGGGAATCTTAACCTCACTGCCACCCAAAGTTTGTTTCACACTTGTTGTAATTTTCCTGGGAAGTATGCTTACCTCAAAATTGCTAATCCCCGGAAGTTTGCCAGGGTTTAGCGATTCAAGTGTGAAAAGGTCAACCAAACTTTTGCAAGAAAGGGAAGGATTAAAAGGAGGCAGATTCAATATTTCAAAATCATCACCCCCCCCCGACCCCTGATCCCATTGGATCGCTCTGTAAAGAAATTGAAGTCTTGAATCAAGACTAGATAGAAAAGGAAATTTACCTTAAGAAATTCTGCTTTTGACTCTGTAGAGCATGTTCCGATCACATGACAGCCTGCGAGTTTGGCATATTGAACCTGTGAAAAGGTAGAATATTGTAGTAAATACACAGCAAAATGGACAAGTTACTCCAAACAGAGGGTAATTGGGTTGAGGTCAAAAGAATTTTCCCACAATAATGCAAGAAAGGTGGCCGTATGGAGGACAAGAGGCAGGGGGGTGCTTTTTTATTTTGGCAGGTAGTCTTTTTTTGCTAAGCATAATTTTGTTGTGCTTAGCTATTTTTGTGTTTAGCCAATAAATATCGGATGACGTGTATACACGCCAATATTTTCCCTGGCAGAAATTGGATGGCGAGATTTTTGTATTTTATTTGTGTGAATTTGGAAGCCTGGAATGAAGGTCGCCTGCACATTCTGTTCCTGAGCATACACAGCCCATGCACTCACCGTGCAATGCTTCGTTTCACCCACACAAAAAGGACAGGTGGAACTGGAAATAATGCTGAAGTTCTCCTTTTATGTGGTGGTTATTTTATAATCCACGATTCCAGACCTTTGTCTATTGTTATAAAGAGAGGATTCAAGACATCGAGAGGCTTCCACCATTGTATTTCAGCTAAATGGAGGTACGTCCAAGTGAAGCAAGATCTAATTCCAGCCTTGGCTCTGGCCATGAGACCAATTATTGGCCAAGTCTCCCGGCCAAGGTTTTGCGATTCATGCTGAATGAATTAGATTATTTTTTCAAAAGAGAAACAAAAAATCCTGGTGCTTCATTGAGAAATCTTTGGACTCTTGGCTTTGTTTAGGCAGGGTTTCTTTGTGCCAGCGGTATTCTCAAAGAAAAAAGATTCCGGCCATTCCGAGAAATTAATCCAGTCAGGTGGCACTAAAAAAAATTAAAAACCTCGGCACTAAATTGTTAAGGAGCTTTATGAAATTGGTGGCAGGACAAAGTTTACACATGACGCGCAGCACGCAGACCACTTTTGTACAGATTTCATAAACGAACAGTTTTGTTAATTAAAAATTATGCCTACTCATAAATTGAACACATTATGAACAAAATTTGTAAAATTTCAAAAAGTCTACGAACCAATGACTTCAAAATTATTTTCACTTCAAAAACATTTTCTCAAAACATTTAGGTTTGACTGCAGGGGAACTTTTTGGCACTTCGTGATGTTGCTGACGATATATATGTGGCCTTTATTCAAGATAACAATACGTGCGCAGACTTGCAGGCAGATTTCAATAGAGGGCGGTTTAGATGTGAAGTTCATTTGGTCTATATGGATTTGGAATCTCCTATTAATTAAAGAAAACTTTTCATCATAATCATATACTCACGGCAAGATGGCCTGTCCCACCAGCAGCAGCTGAAACAATAATTGAAAAAGAAATTTTATTTATCACAAAACTACTTAATTTGTTCCATTTTCCCATGTAAACTATTATGAAATTGTTGCGAACATGGAAACTCACAGATTCCCTTCTCGACATTTCTTCTATAATAATGATTTTTCTTAACCTAATAACAACAATAATAGTATGCAGGTTTTATAAATAGCGCTTTTTCAAACCGGATGGGCATCTCAAGGCGCTCAGTATTTTTTCCTGCAAGGTATGTGGAGTTACATTTTGAAGTATAAAACCTGTTCCTTTACATAGCACCATGTAACGGTTTACAAGGTGCTGTGGCGCAATCTGCAGCCGATCAAACCAGGAACACCAGGTCAAACCCCTTCTCTTTTTGATATTAGTGCACTGGGTTCTTTATACGAGCATTAGACAACACACAGGACCTACAGATTTATGTCCCATCCGAGGACGCAGCAATAATGGTTAAGTGTCTTGCTTAAGGACACAAGTGTCATGAATGGGACTCGAACCCACACTCTGCTGATCACAAACATCAGAGCTTGAGTCCAGTGATCTTATCCGCTCGGCCATGACACACCACCTAAACAATACAGGCAAACAAACAAAAACACTCGCACCTCCATGATGCACGGGCAGTTTGGGACCTTTATACAGCTGATATGAGGCTGTAAAACATTCACCAGCCTCACAAAAATACCATCATGCCGTAAACACAGAAAAATAACAATCTTGTTGCTTTGCAAACCACGAATGAACTTAAAACAAGGGTCGTGCAGCTGGCGCAGCATAAGGCCCATAAATGTGTCAAGCTTTTTCCCATGATACACTGCAAAATTGGCTTCTCCTGGGAAAGCTGTAGAGGCAGGGCGCTTATATATAAACAAATAATAAACTATTTTCTCTTCCAGTACGCTCTAATCCTCCAATCAGATTGCTCAATGGCAGTGTAATAATAAACCATATCATACTCCCAGTAGTCTATAATTGCACTCTGCGTATTGAGAATATCATGCATCATTCTCCGTATACGGACAGTGCAAAATATTGTTGTAAACTTTGCATGTTGATGAAGGTGCTACTTCTTATGAAATAACGCTCAAAATTGTATTATCTTCCAGTTGGCTTGAAGATAGATTTGTTTTTACACGTGCTTGTGGATTATGGAAAAATATAGCACGTCTGCGTTCCATATCCCACTCAGCCTTCTGCCTCGTGGGATATGGGACGCAAAAGCTCGATATTTTTCCGTGTTCCACGAGTGTGCATAAGATAACTAGTAGTATCTCACCTGTAATTAGCACAGTTTCTCCTTTCTTCAACCTGCCACTCTATCAAAACAAATAAATAAACAAATTATAATGTATCTTTTACTCATAACATTTGCACAGTCTCTTAAAGTGTTGGTTCAACTAGGTGCACGCACAATATTCAATTTACATATTTCATGGGAAAGGTCTATTTCACTGCAGGTCATGCCCACTTGCACGTCACACAAACTGGCTCCACTGATTACCAGAAGCCCAGAGTTGCATTGAACCTTCCTGGTTTGGTTTCTATTTTATTACATTTCTCTTCAATATGGAAATAAATTTCACATTGAATAGGCCTTACTTTTGACTGCAAGTTTTGAAGCTGAAATCCTCCAAAGAAATTGCTTTCCAAAACTGTGTGATTCCTTTGCCTATTTGAAATTCTGCGAGGCTAGGTATTAATGCTCACTTTTCTCATGTTGTTTATCCTTTTTTACAGTGATTTAGGCCAACATTACAAACAAAATAACAGACGGGTGGCTACATAATAGTCGTCCGACGCCGGTAGTGCATGGCTTAAAAAACCAGAAGGCTCAGAAGAATTCTGTTAAATTATGAAACAGTGATGTGATTTAAATTAATGCCACACCATACTACTTTAAATAAAGGGGCTGATTAACTAATTCATCGCTTAACGAAAGTATAATCGACTGTTTTCTAACTCACTCTGTGTCACGGCCTATCTCTCTACACATATTTTTTCACCAGCTGTATGTCATACCCGATAGGGGGTCACGTGACAGCATGTAAAGTTGTCGCGCAATCGGTCTATTGAATTGAATTATTGTGTCCATGCACCAGAGCGATATATATTGACTAGAGCGCTAACTCTACATTGTATATGCACAACCGTTTTGAAATCGCGCTGCACGCAGACATGTCTAGTCATTGTGCGTCATTGAAGAAAGATTTTAATTTTCAAAGAGCATTTGCCCGCGAGTATTCTGCATATCTTGCGTGCGTGCGTGTACGGCTGCATGACGCAACTCAAGTGCGCATCACACTGCAGCTTCAAAACAGGATGCAACAATCAACAGCTCCATGGCCGGCACTGACTAGAAAAAACAATTCTGACTGTATAAAGAAGTTAAGGAAAGAATACAATTAAATGTAGGCTATATCGTGAATCTTAGCCAGTTTAGGCTAATGTCTCTTTTATAAAAAGGGCCTACCTTACGTCAATCTTTGAGTAAATGGTGCAAAATTCTTCCCTTCACTGCAGAAAATTAAGCGATGCAAGAAATATAAAAAAAATTGTCACGGCACGTATGTTCAAAAGCGCACGAGATGTACAACACGAGTGCATGCAGTACTAGATACGCGTGCGCTGAGGTTAAATCACGCAAATTAACTGAATGCGCGTTTTATTTCTGGTATAAGTGATTCCATAACGCACAGAAAAGGAATAAAGCAGTGGTATGCAAATAGCCGTAACCCAGCCGTACAAGATTTCAAGTTTTCCATAGGTTTGTACACAAACATGGATGCGCCCAGGCGGCTTCAACGTACGAACAATGCTAGCGCTCTAGTCAATATATATAGCTCTATGCCATGCACTCACCTCCTTCAGGGCTAAATCGGCAGTCAGACCGCTGACCAACAGGCCTATGTAGTCCGGCTTCACACTCGGAATCGGAATAGCACTTAGTTTATTTAACAACTGTCAAAAGGAAACAAAGTTTTCATAGTTATTACTCATTCTGAGAATCATTTTGGGTATTTATGCCACAACGCGAGAATTCAAATTACCAGAACAAAAGTCGCCCGGACATTCCACTGCTGAGCATGCATATAAACACGCGCACGCCGTCTAACGTTTCGTTTCACTGGCAAACAGAAAACATGGTCTTGAATATTTTGCTTATTGTAGGCTATTGGATGTGCAGTGGATTTTGTGTAATTTGATTCCAGACCTTTGTCCTTTTGTTCAAAGAAGAGGATTAGGAGACATCGTTTATTAGTATCATTCATGGGTGTCTTAAACAACTTTTTATGTAGGATTATGGTTTTGGGGGTTTGAGAAATGAGGAAAGTTTCTTGCAACTTACGACATATTCACCATAGGCTCCAAGACTCATGTAGCATACACTCTGGCCAATCTTTACATTTGTGACGTCTTTGCCAACGTCAACGACCTCTCCAACACCCTGAAGAATAAAACATGGAACACAAGATCCAATGCAAAGATTTCGACTTGGACGAACATACAAGTCAAAACAAAAAAAAAGAAAAAGAAGGAGTACAGTGCCCCAGTACGGGTCGACAGTGTATCATAGCCAGTTTACAATAATAATAGCAGGCATTTATCACAAGCTTTTACAGACAAATTCATACCAATCCTTCAGGTACTGTCACACACAGTCCAGAAAATACTATACATGTATGATGACCTCGAGAATGTGTGCACCCACACCCATGGGAACAAGGTTGAATAAACCTACCTCGAACCCTACATCAAATGGGGGCTGATCTTTCTGCGCCAGATTATACAGCCCTGCAGTCTTGTTGACGTCCGATGCATTTACCCCAGCGAACCTGACAGATGAATAGTAATAATAATAATATTGATTTGTGGAAAGCTAATAATCCCTACTGGCAGCTGAGAAGCAGAATTGCAAAGGACGCCGCTGCACAGTGCTGGTTGAAACGCACTGTTGGTTGAAACGCGCTGGTTGAAACCCTCTGTGTAGGCATTGTGGTGGTGGTGGGGGTCTTTTTTGACACTCCACAGCTTGTATCCTGCGTTGACTGCGCAAAACAATATGCAAGTCAATCCCACCTGAAAAGCCTGTGGATTTTTTCCACACGATTCGGGAAGCACTGAATATAGAGTGCTTATCACACATTGCTCCGAGTCTTTTACTAAAATGAGTTGTGTTG
Source organism: Marthasterias glacialis (assembly GCA_911728455.2). NCBI lineage: Eukaryota > Metazoa > Echinodermata > Asteroidea > Forcipulatida > Asteriidae > Marthasterias > Marthasterias glacialis. The sequence goes on from OU452240.1 coordinate 4,684,984, forward strand.
AGTCTGAGCCACCAATACTGAGTGGCACTAAAGATACTAGAAACACAAGATAGGACACTTGTTTTCCGTTTTGCACGAAAGCAGATGTAACGCCGAACACCAAATTTTCGATCTGCCTTAACCTTTTTTAGTTGGTGGGATCGTTAATTGGCCCAAGCTTTTCCATTTAGTAGGCCCTACTTATCTTGCAAACGACAGCGGGCGCACCCATTTTGCGATTCATGTTTCTGAATAGAGTGTCCTATCTTGTGTTTCTAGTATCTTTGGTGGACTCGAGCTGGCCAGGGTCTTAGACTTGAGTCCTTTAAAACCATGTGGTTTAATACCTGTTGCGTACAAGTACTTCATGGGGCCCAGGTTTCAACATCGGGACGGTCTTTACAACAACAGCCTCGCGGAATTTCTTTGTCAGCTTGGTGACAACGAGCTTCTGGAATGTACTTGGAAGTGCCATGTCACTGGCAATGTTGTTGGTGTTGCTGCTATAAAAAATAAAGAGCAAAACATTTTGTTATATTACATGCCAAATAAAATAAAACATAGAACTAATAACTAGAGCTTAATAAATATGTCTGTCACCTAACAAACAAGATGTTCGGGATTGTGCTAATGATGACATCATCAAAAACAAGACGTTACATGTAGGCCTACGTTCAATGATTTGGAATCATAATTCATGTTAAACTGGCATCAGTCATATTATAAAGTCACATGTGTGAAAATACATTTTCATGGCTTTTGGCAGTTGGCAGTAAACCCTAAAATGAAGACTCCGGAATACTTTATCTTTAATCCAGCAGATTACTAATAATTTGTTCTCATACTCGTTGGTTTCTATTCAACGCGTGTTGACTTTTCATGTACAGATTGCATTGTATTTACGGCTGTTTGGTGTCACCCACTAGCATGAGATTTTATATTTTTAGATCTGAGGGCTGTTGGTGTCGAAAGGTTTACAGTGCGCTTTGAAGACTAAAGGAACAATATTCCAGCATTTTCCCTTTGAGCATAAAACCAAATTTTTAACATCCCTACGTATTTACATGTATGTATAATTGTGAACTCCCCCCCCCAAAAAAAAGAAGTGCTGTGAACACAGTTTACAATGCTGCCTCATGGAACATTCCGACGGGTTATTTTATGGCTTTTTTGAAGTTAAAAATTGTCATTGTCATATTGTTTTAGGCCTGAATTTACAGCAGTTACACTGAACAAGCTTGTAAAATTTCCAACATTGTACAATGTTAAAATTTGCTGTTTCCCCTGATTTTTCAAAACATTCACATGAACTTTATGGAAGGTCCGGCTTTCACAAAGTCTAAATTTGCACTCAGCTCAGCAGGTGATAAAACGGCCATTTTGACAAACCCTGTGTAATAAACTCAATGGGCTTGTTAGAGGCAAGTTGGCGCATTGCTTACAGGTACTTGCACCGCATAGCACACACAGATAATGAGTGCAATGATCATCCATGTACATCAGTATTCGCTACATAGAACTTGACCATCTTCCCCTTAACCGCTTGCCTACCGCGTGTGTACTACTAGTCTACTAGTACTCCTACTACTACTACTGCTACTAAGTACCCGTAGGGATACCCGTTTCTGGTCTACAATTTTTTTCCCAGCACTGTAAAGGCCAAGATTTGCATACCTCGCTCCCACTGGCTGGGGTCCGCATGCATTCTCAAGCTTTATTACAGTATCAAGTAGCAGCAGCTGCACAGAATCGCTCATCACATACTACTTTTCGCAAGGCCAGTTTGCTGCACCCAGAAAAGAAAATAGTCTAGCAGCAGAATGTCAACATTTGAGTCGACTCAATTCAAGTTAATTTATTTGTCGGTTGGTTATGCCATGGGTGTAGTGGGTCTGTGGTTATGCATCGCACAAGTCTCTGGTGCTGTAAATTTATAGAAGTTGAATCAAACCAAAACAATTTGAAGATGATACAAAATATCACCATACAATATAAACGTAACAAAATAAATGATGGATTTTTCTGTATTTTATTGTTAACGTTTGAAGAGAATGATGTTGAAAAAAGATCAAGGCTTTAAAAAGAAAGCTTGAGCATAGAGCAACGGTTTGAGAAATGTTCCACTAAACTTTGTCTAAGTCTCAGATTTATGCTCATTTAAAAACTGTTGACAGCACATGTACTAAGTGGAAACATGCTCATCATTGGTTGAAAGCTGGTCTTGCTCCGGTAATAGTATTCAGGAATTTTGTTTAAAAAAAAATGATGTTTGAAGCTTTGCATAGTCTAAAGGATAGGAAACTATAACTAGTAAACTAGTAAAATTGTACAGGTACAACCATGTAAAAATTTCTTTTGTGAGTGGTTGCTCTGAAAAGAGACGGTGTGGTCTCAACGTTTCGAACAGTATACTCTGCTCGTCTTCAGGAGAATGCTTGACTGGTGCTGATGATGAAGCTTAAGTAGGGCTTGATGGATGCACATTTGGGCGGGAAGAATCCAAGTTAGTGTTGACCGGTGATGCGTGGGAGTTGACTGCTGGCTGGATGTGTGTGCAGTGAGGTGTGTCAGTGTTGTAGTGAGTTGCAGGTGGAAGGATGGACTTGAGTGGTGGTGACCAGATGTCGTTGATGAAGAACCCTATGTCATGTGGAACAGTGTTGTGCATCTTGATCATGAAGGGTTCTCTGATTCTGCTCTGGTGCCAGAACTTGACGGGGGCGATGAGTTGTGCTTTCTTCCAGTTGATGTGAGGTCTTGATCATGAGAATGATGGCAGATTTGTCAAGGTGTCCTAGTCTGCCATGAGCTTGATGTTCCTTGATTGTTGTTGAAAGGTTGCATCCGGTCTCACCGGTGTATACTTTACCTGTGTGTCTTGTTTGTCCTTGTGTGTGTGTAGTGATGCTTGAATCTTGTTGGATGCTGTAAGGCGGGTCTTGACTTTAACTTGGCTGAAGATGCGCTGAAGTTGGTGTGATTCGTGGTCGATGTAGGGAAGATTTTGTTTTAGCTGAGGGACCATCATGACCATACCTTACTTCAGAGTAGTCTTGGTTTAAAGATGCATTGCCCGATTTTGGGTCAAAGGATGAAAAAATCAATTTCATTGAGTGAACGAATTAAAAAAGTTTATATGTTTGTGTAACGAAAAATAAAAAAAACTAAGAATTCTGATATCAGGAACTCGAGATAGAACACTTTTAAGTTTCCGCGGACAATTTGATTGGTTTCCCAACGGCCAATCAGAAGAATCCGCAAGTAATGAATATTCATGATTCCCAGCGGCCGATGCTCTCAATGGCCCACATGGCTCGCTGTGCGTGCGCGTACATACAATGTACGCGTTGCATGTACAACAGAGTGCGCGATCCGATCCTGAGGATTAAAAGGCTGGCCAAGCCTTTTATTCATTTACGTTTTTAATTAACTGCCACTAATCCTTGCCAGATTTTTTCGTTCAAATTATCAAATAAAAGTTCATAACTTTTTCTACTGCGTAAAATTAGCAATCTATTTTTGACCCCCCAAATCGGACTGAAATCGGGCAATACATCTTTAAGACTCTCCTGTTACTGATATTTCCCACGATCCATTGCCACAAGAGGGCTTGCTCTCTCGCGCCCTCTTGTGGCAATGGATCGTGGGAAATACCAGTAACTGCAGGTAGACTGGTTCCCGGTCCCTACATCGTTCTCTTCTGTCTGTATAATTATCATAGGGACCGGTACCGGGTAGCTAATGTACTACAGATATGGCGCTTTTGATAGGCCCTCGATTGCTCAGGCGCAGTAACAATTTTCTAGTTTTAGAGATGACGTTGGCTATGCTTGTTATGTGTGCTTGTTGTTGTTTGACACTAGTACATGTGTGCATCGTAACCCTTCACCTGGACATATAGTGAACCAACCTTCAACACCAAAATTCAAGCTTATTATCTTATTTAGCGTAGTTTCTACCTCCGTGATGGTCTGCACGATGGGAGATTTTGTGTCCATCACGTTTTGTGTAAGGCCGCATTGCATTATGGGATTACGTAGACATATATGCTAATTCTAATTCTAATTAGCATATAATACCTGGCAAAAATCTGCCAGGTAAATGCTCATTTTTATGGAATTCTATCTCTGCCATTTCATTGTCGCATGTATGGTGGTGATTGTAGTGCCCCTGAGCCACTTGCGCCGTCAACGGCGCGTTGTCGCGTCGTGCCGTAGCATAGTCGCGTCATGCCGTCACTTAGTCGCGTCATGCCGTCGCATAGTCGTGTTGTGCCGTCGCGGAATCGCATCGTGCCGTCGCATTGTCGCGTTGTGCTGTCGCATCATACCATCGCAATTTTGTACACGTTGCATCTTGCCGTTGCATTGTCACATTGTCACCCGGAAGCAGTTTTACTGTATTATTAAGTGCTTGACAAAAGAGGGCGCACTTCAAATGCTGATAATACAGTAAAACTGCTTCCGGGCGACAATGCGACGGCACAACGCAACAATGCGACGGCACGACGCAAATTGTGACGGCACTATACAACATGTACAAAACTATGTGACGGTACGACGCGACGCACAGTGGGCCAGGGGTAGATCAAAGTGCGCCAAAATAGTGCTTTGTGGTGTGTGACGGTTCCACTTCTAAAAAGGTTTTTTTGAAAGATCAGACCCCCAAGCTCACTTTTTGAGAATGTTTTTCTTAAAAAATATTTTTTAGTATTTTTTTTATGTTTTTAATGAACACAAAGAATTGCCTAAATGAAGCTAAGTGACTAAAAGTAGGTGCATTTGTTAAAAAAATAATAAGGGTATTTTTGCGAACAGGCATTTACTTTAAAATTTGTACAACTACTGTCCATAAGTCATACTTCAAAAATATTAGGTTTAAAAAATTTTGAAAATTTTAATCAATACCATTTTGGGGTAAAAACTGTCCAAAAAACACAAAAACAGATCTGTTTTATAAAATAACTAGGAAAGTTTAGATTTCCGTGGATTCCCGCCATAATTTTTATACTGGCGTGATCCCCATAGTCTCCCCTACATTTTGGTACCAGATTTGGCTGCTACCTCTTGCAACATTCCAAGATACGTTTTAATTTATGAGCGCCTGTCGGCTTTATTTGTCGTCACGCGCCGTTAAGCTACGTGAAACCCGATACGCACGTTGTCTTTGAGCCTGCCCTTGGTGGGAAAATAGTATAACATATTATGTGCAGTAACTTTGGGTTTACCCTACAGCTTACATGTATTTCTCTTCAACTACATCAGTCAGTATCTCTAAGAAGCCTTTCTGCATGGGAAAGATGGCTTCTTCACGTATATCACGAAGACAATTGTTTGAATTGGTGCATTCTTCTGGATCAATCACTAATATCGAACTGTCTTGTAACAAATGCCTCAATTTTCTTCTTGGGTTTACGTCAAATGTTTCTGATGGCCTGAAACAACAGACAATCAAAGCAGTAAAAATGTTTCTTTATCGAATGAAGGAAAGGTGGACCAGAAGTATGCGTATTAAAGCAAAGTTTTTGAGCAAGAACTCAGAGTGGCTCGACCAAATAATATCACTCCCTGATGAATTTGAGCATTTGTTGATGCAGAGTGCTACCTCAGATGATACTTGCACCTCATCAATCCCAGGAACTTCGCAACCGCAATCCATTGCAGGACGTCCCCCAAAAGACTGGCAATCCCTTTCAAAAAGATCACGACACAGAAAAGCACATGTACTTCTTACTAAAAAACAGACAAGTGAACTTCTTTATGCAGCATCACAGGGTGCATACAGAAAGAATCCTGACCTCAAGTATGTCCTAAAATTTGCAATGATGTCTCCGTCGAAACCAGCTATCTGATATCTTAACGAAATACATCGCAGTGCTACCGATTCCATTATTTCTGTAAACTACAACAGACCAATCACAAATCGGCATAAAGATGACGTCATATGCATTTAAAAACATTACCATCGAGTTCTACGGGTCGGAAAACTCTTAGAGAACAATTTTCATCAACGGGCAAGGTGAATCATAATTTTGGCGCACTTTGATCTCATTTTGGCCCACTGTGCGACGGCACGACACAACAATGCGACGGCATAACGTGACTATGCGACGGCACGACGCGACTCAGGCGACGGCACGATGTGATTGTTATGATGCGATGGCACGACGCGACAATGCGCCGTTGACGGTGCAAGCGGCCGGCTAGGGACACTACAATCACCGCCATACATGATACATGCGACGTTGAAATCCATACATTTTCATTACCCACTGCCGGTCTATTCAGTCAGAACGAAAACGATGTAGGGACCGGGAACCAGTCTATAAGTGCAGGGAGGCAGTGACCGTACGGTTAATAATAATCTAATAATAAGAGCGAAATCCTCAAATGTTTGTCGCACATAGCGTCCGGAACGGCTGGGTCGCGAGGCTTGAGAGGCGTTCCCACGTATCGGGAAAAATCCAGAGGGTGTCGTCGTTGCCCTTCCGGCTCTGCCGAAGATGTTGTTTTGCGTCACGGGCAAATCGCCGCTTTTCCTGCATTATTCAGTGCTTTTTGTCATGCAGCGGCCGTCGTTCGGGACCATTCAGTTTTTAGCACACATTCCCTCTGGTTTTCCCTTAGGTGCTGCGTTATTCTTGACCCGTGTGCTTAATTACCGCAACGGCCACACTTTCTTGGTGTTTTCTCAAATCCTGTACATGCAGCAGCCGTTTAGTTTGTTTGCGAACCCCACAGAGTCATTTATTCGGACAGAGTCGTCTGCGCAGAGTCTACTGTGCACATGATCCCCATTGTTCTATATCCACGACGATCAACGTTGGCCTATACACCACAGCCCATCACAGTCGCCGAGCTACACTGGACCCAACAACGCTTTTATTAACATTGGACATTATCTGGCGTGTGTATGAGGTCCGACCGAGTGAACACTCATGTGTTCGTTGGTACCTGTATAATGCCTTACAAATTCCAATTTCGAAAACAGGGAGTAACAAAAAACTGTTCCAAAACCCATTCAAGCTGACCTCAACAATATACTTTAAAATCACCTGAACTACGATGGAGAAGTTGCCGGTTATGATGGTACGATTATATCAGATTAGACTAGCCACTTTATACCCCAACTATCTATCTATACCCTTCATCAGCGCCGTAACTAGGGTAACATTTTAGGCATGTGTTTGGGGGCACAAGGGGGTGCACCATTTTCCATTGGGAGCACTTTTGGCCAATTAAAACTTGTAGTTTCCGTTTATATTTTTCCTAAACAAGCCCCTTTTCGGTGTTTTCTGACGTGTTGACGTAAAAACAAAACACAGTGTAAATAATTTAGAATAGTTCGAAAAACATTAAAATTACTACGTAAATACTCATAAAAATGCAACATTTCTTTCTGGTAATTTTTAATCTCAAAAGTCCAGGGATAAAATGCCGTATCCGGCTGCCCCTTTATATCCATGGAATTTAAGTAAACTTTGATCCTTATCTATCTAGAAGGGTTTAAGAATGTATCGAGCTAGGAACAGGAAGTCTGAACAATTCTAAAGGGTTAAAAACGTTTTCATGGTCGCAGAGCAATGACCACCAATCATCCTGTGTAAACAATCTTCGTTTCAAATGTGACAGCAGCCGGCCAGGCTGCCGCGGTAATTTTCAACAAGAGTTTAAAAAAAAAAAAACATACGGCCGCCCTCCCCCGGCGCCCGCTCTCTAGTCTTACTCTCCTTTTCGTTCGCAAGTGACCCCTTCCTAGACCGATTGCGTGACCTACGTCACGTGACCCCTGTTGGGTTAAAAATGTAAACACACACGTAATCCTCCATAGGAAAGGGTGGTACGGTACACGATGATTAATGCATTTAGTTAATTCGATTGGGGCTTTTTTTGCTCAAAATCTGTGAAACATATTCCAGAGTTTGTACCAAAGACCTTCAAGTGGCTGAATAAAGCCAGTAAGGACAGTTCCAGCAAGTCTTGAAAATTGTAAAAGTACTTATAAATGTGCACGATGAGTACAGCGCGCGACGGAACGTTAGGCCAGACCATGGAGGACGACCGCGATCACCACACACTTTTCAACACAACAATTTCAAAGTTTTGAAGCTGAAATCCTCCAAAGAAATTGATTTCCAAAACTGTGTGATTCCTTTGCCTATTTGAAATTCTGCAAGGCTAGGTATTAATGCTCACTTTTCCAACGTTGTTTATCCTTTTTTACAGTGATTTAGGCCAACATTACAAACAAAATAACAGACGGCTGGTCGTCCGACGCCGGTAGTGCATGGCTTAAAAACCGTCTTTTCCGAAGAATTATGTTAAATTATGAAACAAAGATGTGATTTAAATTAATGCCACACCATACTACTTTAAATAAAGGGGCTGATTAACTAATTCATCGCTTAACGAAAGTAAAATCGACTGTTTTCGAACTCACTCTGAGTCTCTTTACACGTATTTTTTCGCCAGCTGTATGACGTCATACCCGATAGGGGGTCACGTGACCGCATGCAAACATTGTCGCGCAATCGGTCTATTAAAACTATAGTTTTCGTTTGTATTTTTCCTAAACAAGCCCCTTTCAGCGCTCTTATGTTATGCCGTTTATTATGATAAAATAATAACATAATAATGACGTAAAAATAATAACAATAATAATTAAATAATAAAACAAAAATAGTTTTGAAAACATTTAAAAATTACTACATAAAAGCTTGTAAAATGTTATATTTTATTTTGGTAATTTTCAATCTCAAAAGTCCAGATTTCAAATGGTGGGAGGGCACCCGGGGGCACGGACATCAGTTTAGGGGGCACGTGCCCCTTAATTACGCCACTGCCCCAGCAAAGGAATTCGTGAAATTCCCATCGAGCACAATAAAACACAATAGGGAGTGGAAGGGGGAACACTGTCCCACATTATTGAGCGCCAAATGATAATAAACAGGAATATTGAAATTGAAAATTGTATATGAAAACAGTGCTCTCTCTCTCTCTCTTTTAAGTTTTGTCAAATTTTCCTTCCTGGGGCACGTGCTCCCTGCCCCGGATCTGCTTCTGGAAACTGTTGCAAATTCAACATATATATTTTTAAAATTTAGCACTTAACCGCCGGTACTTAAATTTCAATGTTCAGATAAGACATTAGCATGATGTCATCGGTTTTCAAATAACGCTTAATCAAAAATCCGTTTTCAATTACCGCTAAATCAAAGTGTATTATTTCAAAACTAGAATCCTTAGAACCTTGGCTGTTATGATATGAATCTTATGATTCGAATTATAATATGTTAAAGTATGATATATGAAGTTCTAACCTGATTTGACCTAGCTTCCAGTCCAAGTCGGAAGTTCAAATATAATATACTGTAAAGTTCTAATGGGTTTTATGTTCTAATGGGTTTTATGTTCATATGTAAATATTGTATTTGATTTAACTTTTATACATCAAAGTGATGTCACAAAAACTTACGTCTAGTTTTTTTTAATATTATTTTTTAAGACCAAGTTTGCCTATAGGCACATAAAAAACATTTTGACGCGCTATCTAAGACTGAACACTTTGGTCTTGGGTGGAGATAAACGTTACACTGGAAGATTAATTAATTTGAGAGAAACTGACTGGGTAAAATTTGTAAATCAATTTTGGGGTGAACAAAGAAAAAAAGAATGGAGCGGGATCTGAACATGCGACCACCGGCTTAACATACAAAGATATTGACAAACAAAGACACTGACAAAATAGGGAGACCGCGAACATAAGGGCTGGATAGCTCAATTGGTAGAGCGTCGGCACAAAGCCGGTCGCAGGTTCACATCCCGCTCCATTCAATTTTTCTTAAGGTCTTCACCCCAATTTTATTTTAAAATAAAACAGCAATATACCTTTTATAATAAAATGGAATCATGGTGTAAAATTTACCTCACAGACATACTGGCGTGTGGTCTCGGCGTCACTTCTGTTAGAAATGAGGAAAGAGATGGATAGTGAACACTAAGAGACCTATTTGTAGTTCCAACTGATTGACCGACCTGCTAAAAACTGCTGGTATTATAGTCAACACAGTCATTTCAAGGGACCACAGATCCCAACACGATTGTGCTGTTATCAAGTTTGTAACGGCCTTCAAAAGGACGTCGCCAGTGGTGTAACAGGGCTGGTGGCCAAGTACTGGTGCCCCCGTTTTAAAACTTGACTTTTGATATTAAGTTTAAAGGGGCTGTGTCTTTGTGATTAACGTGCGCGTAATAACTGGGTTTATTCCATTTACTGTTTTTTTATGGAAGTCGCCAGACACACAAGGCCAGTAAGCCACTCGAGGTGTGGGCTACAAATCAACTGTTTTATTCAGGGGCCGTTGCCACCTACTCCTGGGGCTGAAACAGGGTAACCCGCTTTACAGTCCGTAAGGATGTAGGCTTAGGTATCATCTTTCAGAAGCCTGGCTGGTAGAGAAGAAGGCTCTACCTCCCCAACTTTTACGGAGCAATTATGGATAAGTGCCTTGCTCAAGAACACAAGCGTCATGACCGGGACTCGACCTATACTCAGACGACATAACCCTTTAAGATTGTTTCCGATGAGACAATTCTCAAAACTTTACTAACTTGGGCAACGACAGCAGCCTTGATATTAGATTTTGATTAAACTTAGCTTTATTGTTAGTGTCTGGTCTTGTCTCAGATGATTGAAAGTTTGCCCGAACTACTGCGGTTTGCTTTTCTCAAGAACCAATCTGCACAATCTAGTTTGCATCATGTAATTGACGATTTTAATGAATCATACAAGCATGACATTATTGGCTCATGTTTTCTTGATCTTTTAAAAACGTTTTGACACTATTGGTCATTATCTTTTACTGTACAAATATTAAGCAATACTGTGTTAAACAACAGTGAGCATCTTTTATTTATAAAGAACTATATTTCTAATAGAAAACAAGTCAGTGATGTTTGAAGCTTTGCATGGTGTAGGAGACTAAGAATATACTATTGCTAGTAAACTTGCGGGTATACACAACCATGTGTTTTAAATCTCTTTTGTGAGTGTTGGCTCTGAAAAGAGCCGGAATGGTCTCTTTTCAGAGCAACCACTCCTCACAAAAGTCAAGTGGTAGTGAATATTTTATTTGTCTACTATTATAACAACATAAGAAGATCAGCAAAGACTGTTTTGTGTCCTGCAGGACCAGCAAATACAACAAACTAAACAAAGGCAAAAAACATCAGGACAAGCAAAATAGTACAAAATACAACATCGAGAATACAAAATGTCACAAAATTCAAAATGTCATGGAATGTTGGTTCGAATGTTGTTTTTATACATGTATTTAGTAATAATATAGGTTTTCCTGGCCAATATCTATACACCAATTTGGAAAACAATTCAGTCAAGTGGCGGTGAATATTTTATTTGTCTACCTAACAACATATTAATAGGATAAGAAAATCAGCAAAGGCTGTTTTGTGTCCTGCAAGGCCAGCAAATATAGGTTTTCCTGGGCAGTTTCTGATAAAGATCATTCGATTTCATTATTGCGCTTTCAAAGTCACGCGATTTCTCTAATTCAGTCAAACTAGGGTTTCTCTTTGGGTACTATTGCATTGACAATTTCGTTTTCGTTTTTGTGGTTTTTTTTTATTAACGATATACCAGTATAACCTATAGAGCGTGTAAATTATTTTAGTACCTGCAATATTATTCGCCGTTAATATTGTTGTTTAAACGACAGGAAATGGTCACAATGATACCAACAAATTAATAATAATCTGAATAATCTCGTCATGCCGTTTTTCATGGGATCTACATGTTAGGAATCTCTGCAATTCTATACACCAACATATTTTAGTTAATTCATGTACTATAGTCAAGCGGCGGTGAATATTTTATTTGTCTACTATTATAGTAACATATTTATAGGATAAGAAGATCAGCAGGCTGTCCTGCTTAACAATATATTAATAGGATAAGAAGATGTGTCTATAAGAACAGATAAATAAAGTTTTATGGCACACAAGATAACATAAACAAGAAACAATATTGTTTATTGCATTTGCTTGCATTGTAACTGTTTGCTTTGATCTGCTTTGGTCCTAATACACTTTTTTTTGTCATCTTCTTTATTTGTTATAAGACCTTGCAAAATAAACATATGTGATTTTCTTTTACAATTAAAAAATAAATTTAAAAGGGGATTTAAAAGTCTAACTGGTTGCCCTTCAATCAGCCTTCCTCTATCTATCTACATTGCTCACTCTTCTGTACAGTAATGACCACGGGCAGCCATTTTTGCTTCAAAATCGTGTAGGCTATTTAGTGAGAAGTATAACTCGGCATGCAGTGTAAAAATGAATTCCCCTGATATCCTACCTTTATATAGGCAAAATACGAACCCGAAAGCGCATACCAAAGAAACGAGTTTGAACGCAAACATTTCCAAAATGTTTGCCAGTTGACGAACATGAATGGTCGACCAGCCCATTGCTGCTGGCTTTGGCGAAAAAAAAAATCACTTCTACAAATCCCTATCAAGACAAAACACTGTACACACGTGACGTCTGTACACACCCGTACTCGCCCACCTTTACGTGCGAACAGTGAGTAGATGGTCATTTACACGAATGTAATTGTAATTGTAATCGTAATTGTAATGTAATTTTAAAGAATGTCTTATTTAACAAAAATATCGAAAAACTAGACATGTTGCATTCAGCATGTCTAGTTTTCAAGCTTTTTCGCCGATAACAATATCAAATGACTCATCTGAATATGAAAGTCTGACATTGTGTGCACAATCAAGTTAATAATGCAAGAATTAATGCCTTGTAAGATCAAATTCATTCTGTATATATCTTGTTAAACTGTACCTTTAAGGTAATATAACATGACAAATGATGACGTCATGATGACGTCAATTTGTTTTCAGAGCATTTATGACCTATCAAGTCTGTTTAAAAAAGAATTTTGATCATAGCATGTTCCGTTAGCAATTAATGACTTACAGGGTAAAAAAATGAAAAAAAATCAGGTGAAGACGTCATCATGACGTCATTTCACAGTTAACAAGAACTTGCCATTATCTAACAACATGCCAAGTTTCAGAGATCAGACCTGTACTTTTGGAGATACGACTTCAAAAAGTGCACCTTTGATGTGGCGTCACGTGACCCCTGATGACGTCATCGATCTAAATTTTCACACATGTTGGCTGCCTGACAGTCATCATGTAAATCAATTTTGAAGCGATTACAAAAAATTCGCCACACATAAAATCTTCTCAAAGTGCATTTCGAACAGTTTTTCAACCATAATATGACGTCATCGGTATTTTGTTTTTCTGGCCGGACACTAACATCGTTAAAACCAACTTCATAATTTTTACCACTTTTTAATTACAAGGACACTTCCGGTTTCGACCGAAAGTAGAGGTCGCGTGACGTCACGCACACTGAATAAAATGTAGACATAATTTATCCCTAATTGCAAAACAGCGCTTAGAATGCAAGGTGCGTTATTTGAATGACCTCCTGTACACTAAATGAGACCAAAAAAAAAACCCAAAACAAAAAAGAATAAATGAAAAGAAGAGCTGTTTCGCTGCGCTTCGCTGCGAAACAGCTAGAAAAAAAAAACGAAGACGAAGAACAAAAATAATAATAATAGCCCTCATGCGTAAAATGTTAAGAGTGTACAGAAACTTCCTCGGGCAGTAAAATTAGGTTGTGTACAAACAAGTTTTGTATTTCCCGTGACACACATTTAACCTCCTGATTGGGAGTTTAGATGGTAAGAGTAAGGGGAAATCCGGATCCGGTCCCATAACCCATTTTAGGATTCTTGTGCTGTTGTTTTAAGATCGTTGTCAACGGTGGATACAAAATTAGGGAATTAATGCAAATTAATATTAAAATAATGGTTGTGGGTTGCGTGTATGTAAAGACGATCTTCCAAGGCTTGCACGCGCACGTCCCCCACACTTTTCGGTAGCGATTTGGCTTATGACTAGTCGTATTCCTGCTCTAGTCTTTATTTCAGCAGTTTTCTTGCGACGTTTACCTTGAAGTGATAACGTCAATGCAGTAAACGTTCTTGGATGTGCTGACTGATTGTGACCATGCTTGTACAGCCGTTTTTCTACTGTTATAATATAAACACCTTGTTTAACCCTAACTCCCACAGTGATTTACTAGGATCCTTCCCCACTCTAACAAATTCTAACATATGGGTAACTCAACACCAAACTGATTATGGTGGTATGCCTATGTCACACTCCGAAATAAATAAAACATAACTTAATTTTTATCTGACGCATGGGACTCCAACGTCAGTCAGTGCGAGTCAAAATGAAGCAAGCATTATTAATGCCATTTTTATGCTTGTTTATCCCACCTACAGCCGGCCCATAAATAATTCAAGATCAAACAAAAACTTGCTAAGAAACAGAAGCAGAACCGTCCCTTTCCACAAAGGGTTCGCATGAGGACTGGCAACAAAATCAGGTACGACTCACGGCCCAACGGGAGACTTTTGAAACGTTAGCGGGCGCCCTAGTAAGCGGTCCTTTTCTGTTATGAGAACAATAGAAAAGGACCACTTTAATACTCGGGCACCCGCCATTGTCTCAAAAGTCTCTCATTCTAGCACCTCTAATTCTTAAGCCATGACCCGAAATTGGAAAAATGCTCACCATAGCTTGTCCTAGTCACTTTTGGCACATACAGGAGTCTGCATACTAAATACCCACTAAGCCTGGGTGACATGTGCGACTAGTCTAGTAGTCATGGCTGTTGATTGAATTGACTAGTCGTGACCGCTGCGTTGTCACATACATCCAATGGTAGAATGACAGACCTTTTTTTTCTTAACCTCTAGTTTTCCATTTTATGATGATGAGAGTGTCTTAATCCTCTAAAGTTTAACATCATGCCCAGGCCTGGAATTTCATCTTTGAGAGGTCAAGGCCACCATCATTTTGTCAAGGGCACTTTCATTGGAAAGTCTTACAGTCTTACAGTGTGGGAAACTTTTGAAGGGACACCAAGGCCAAGACCATGGCAACGGAGGCGACGGCCTCCGTGTAATTCCTGCGGCGTGACCCATTTTCAGATTTTTAATTTTCCACAATCAGTTGGTTTTATTATGGCAAAGTTTCATGTATTTGTACGTGGATTCTATTACTTGCAGATACAATGCTAAAAGACGTCACTGGAGACAACAAAGCTGAACTTCTAGGCCCTCTGCTGACATATGAACAGGACGTTCCTTTCCGTAGGTCACCGTGGGCGACAGAAACACCGAGTCTAAATCATGGATACCAAATACCTGGGACATGACATCACAGACTTTGTAAACGTCAATGTAAAAACTGTCAACTCGTAGGAAGATACGATGATACTGGTGACGATTAAATACCAATTTGTGCAAGACTACCAGTGCATGTGGACAAGCACGAGCTAATGTAATAGTGTGAATCACATAAAGACAATAACTTCAATAGCTGTCAATACTGTCAGGAATGTTCACAAGTTTTGTGTTTTTTTTTTAATTAATAAAATCCAACGGACGGAAACAAATATTTGCTTCAAATACGTTGCTTTTTGGTTTGTTCTTATACTTCAGATGTATCAGGTCGGAAATGGCATGAAGGCCATGCCCTCTGTCGTCCCTGGTTTTGGCCTTGGTTCCCCTTTGAAATATTCCCATAGTAAGATTTTTCAATGGAAGAGCACTGTTCAAAGTGATGTTGGCCTTGTCCTCTCAACACTGAAATTCCAGGTCTGTATACTTGCTCACTGCAAGTCTTCAAACACACTTTCTTTGATAACAAATCCATCTGAGTTTGTGATTTTCTTCTGAATTGAAATTGCCAAAGTTGCCTTTCTCATCAAAATTTTATTTTAAAGATGGTCTCTAAGGTCAAATTATATTTTGTGTCTGTGATGCACTCATTTTCCAATAGAGTCCATATGAATGTGGGGGAAAATTACAAGACTCTTGTAAACCTTGTGTTAAAAATAGTGTAAAATGTAATTTTATTTGTTACTCTTTCAGAAATGTGAAACATGACGTCATTGGATATCAACAAAAAGTGGGTATTCCAAAGAAGAATTTTTGCGTCGGTCAAAAGTAAAATTCAATGCCTATTTGAATATCATCGAAATTCAGGAATGAACAGACAAAATGTACAGACCCATATAAACGAAACGTGACATAGGAAGGGTATGAAATACAAAGACATTTTGTATTTTTTTTAATGTGAGGTTAGACTTGTTTTGTCCACTTTCACAAAGAATAAATCAATTGGGAAAAATGAGTGCATCACAAATCTGAATTTGACCTTTGAGCCGTCAGCCCTCCTTAAGGAGCCTCAATATAAAAATAGATTACCAACTTGGTTTGGAGAAACTCCACCTACAGAGTAATAGTGACTACACGAGAAATGGTTGATAACAAAACAAAGTTCTCCTGAAGACGATCAGAGTATACTGATCGAAACGTCGAGACCAACACTCCTCCCAAAAGAGATTCAAACACATGGTTGTACCCGCAAGTTTACTAGTTCATAGTATTTCCTACACCATGCAAAGCTCTTAAAGTTTTTTTTGAAAGACAGTTAAATATTATTAACAATTAAATATATTGACTTCAAAAAGCTATACTCTCATTAATATAATCTTGGGTATGATTTTAATAAATCCATTTGAGGAGTTACCAAATTTTTAAATTTAGTCACTTTATCAAAGATAATACATATTCAAATTTCAAATCTAATTCAATAAAATATAAAATTTTCAGAATAAAACCAATTTAATAAATGATGAAACCATACAACCCCAATGCCCGAGAAGATGTGCTAAAAAGAACAATCGGCCATTGCAGCTTATTACAGTTAACAAATCCATTTGCCATGCTTATGCTGTATTTGGAATGGGAGACTTTTTAGGGCATTGGATGGCAGAAGCCATAACAGGTACATCTATTGTTCTTGGAAATGTTGGCATGCTCATAACTCCGTAAACAATGACAGTTTACCTGATAAGTATGCTGCCACCTACCGTTCCAAAGTCTCCCATTGAGCTTCATATTGCATGACTTGATGGGTATAGAATAATTTTGTGCAGAATAATCAATAAAAATTTCTACCTTTCACCCAGATAACAAAATCTAAGTCTAAAAAAAACCTGATTCAGGCGTCTTATATATTGCACTTATTGGAACAATGAGCAAATGAAACTAGTCAAGTTAGGCTGTTTCTGAAAACACAGCTGTGGCAGGATCACCACGTTATAAATGAGTATAAGCTTTCCTAAGCAACAGCCGCCCATTTTGGAAAATGGCTATACACAAAATTAATTAATCTGCGTGCTTTTGCCAACAGCAGGGATGAGATTTTTTTCGGATTTACAAAATTATTGTGGAATTTGTTAACTAATATAACTGCTGAATGTCACTTACATTCATCCAGACTCTTGTAAAGCCTTAACACAGTACTTGTGCTGTATTTTGACTACACCAAGGTGCTTTCCCCATCAACATTTAAGCACAGAATGCTACCATTGATATGGGTTAGGGCGTGGTTGATTTATTCAGCCCCACCAACACACAGTCCAGGTAAGAGCTGACCATTCAACATAGCTGTCTGAAAAGGATGGCCAATCACAGTCACAGTGGCATAGCCAGGATCTTTTCATTGCGGGGGGGGGGGGGTATTGCTTTTCAGTAAGGGGCCCAGGTACCATGTTGTTTAAATTACATGTATCTACATTTTATTTAGAGGGGAGGCACCTGGAAATTTGTGGGGGGCACGTGCCCCCCGGCTCCCCCCTTGGCTATTCCTCTGCACAGTCACTGTGTCTTGATGTTACTGACCAATCACAACCTTTGTGTCTTGATGATTTTGATAATTTAAATGTATAGCACCAAATCTATTTGTACAAAATGTTCCTGGGCACTTGGCATAAAAAGGCAATTATTGACCAATGACAGTCTTTGTTTCATAATGTTAGTGACCAATCACCCTCCTTGTATCTTATTAAAACTAAAAATTTGGCTTGGTTAAACATCTGACCAGTCACAGTCCTTGAGTCATAGGAATTAACCAATCACCAATTTGAAATATTTGAAATATTAATCGATTACATTCCAGCTGTTGGAAGTGCTTCATTGATCTCAACGACTACTTTCCCTTGGCTCTTCCTAGAGTAGAGGAACTGGGGAAAAACAGAATACAAAAAGGTGGATTATTGACCGGTCATTCAAAGGGGGTACATCAATGGTTTGGGAAGAGTAATTTCATTTCCACCTTCTAGTTTTCAAGAGCACCACCCTACATACAACCTGTGAATATTTCCGCAAGTTACAGTTAAGTAAGATTTGAAAGTTTGCATGGTGAGAATACAATCTAGTAAGTTTCGCGGAGACACCATGTAACAGTTACTGTATTTTAATAAAAACGATGAAAAACACTTCGCTAGTGATTTTGTCCCCAATCAAAGACACGCTTAATTTGATTGTGGCAATTGAAATAAGCAACAGTGATTTGTGGAGTCTTCAAATGCTATTTACTTATTTTGACAGTTTTTCAGATGGAAATATTTCTCTGGAGGATTGGTACTGGTATGAACTTTAGAATCAGTGAGCTTTCGGATGGAAATGTTTTTCTGGAGGATTGGTACTGGTATGAACTTTAGAATCAGTGAGCTTTCAGATTAAAACAATTCATTTTTGTTTTCTATTGTTACATCTTGTTCATAAATACCAATCATGTACTTGGTCTTGCCAGGATTGAATGAATGAATCGAGATGCCATTCAGGCAAAGAAGTAGGGAAATAAAGTTTGTTGAAATGAGGCTTTTTACTAAAGCTTTTATGTGTATGCAAAAGATGGTGGTGTATTAGGTCTAAGCACTCATCATGGTGGGCGGGGCTTAACTCTTTCACTACTTTATATACTGTGCAGCGGTGACGGAATTGTTTTATATTTTGTTATTTCAAGCCGGCAGCTGGCAGCGGCTTTCCGGTGCGTAAAGTAAATTACCGAGCCACTGTGAGCAGTGCGGCATTATGAAAGAGTTAAAGTATTGTTCTATTGCACAATGAAGTCTTACATCAACTGCATCTGCGATTCCCTCGAGGCCTTTAAACGGCCCTTTCTCTGAGTTCTTGCCATAATCGAGGGTGACCTTCACTGACCCCTTGGCCAAAAGTTTTGCCTGTCTGGCGAAAGACTCGCCCCACTGATGAGCGGTGTAAAAGTACAAATAAAATCCAGCCACACTGAGCGAGTTCATAAGAACCTACCGAATAGAAGCACAAAATAATTTCTGTTAGTACATAATACCCCCTCCTACTCTGCAAGTGAGTTGACCAACCTTGAAACCGATCAAGGGTTGGTGTTGTAGAATAACTGCGCAATTGCAGAACTATCTGTGTACTTATAATAAATAGATGTTAATTTTGCATTGGGGATAAAGAATATTATTTGTAATTTTTACCCATACACCGATGTACACTCAGTACTTTCCCGAGTCCATACACCGATGTGTGTTAAGCACTGTATACTCACTACTTTCCCGAGTCCATACACCGATGTGTGTTAAGCACTGTATACTCAGTACTTTCCCGAGTCCATACACCGATGTGTGTTAAGCACTGTATACTCAGTACTTTCCAGAGTCCATGCACCGATGTGTGTTAAGCACTGTATACTCTGTACTTTCCCGAGTCCATACACCGATGTGTGTTAAGCACTGTATACTCAGTACTTTCCAGAGTCCATGCACCGATGTGTGTTAAGCACTGTATACTCAGTACTTTCCCGAGTCCATACAGCTATGTGTGTTAAGCACTGTATACTCAGTACTTTCCCGAGTCCATACACCGATGTGTGTTAAGCACTGTAAACTCAGTACTTTCCCGAGTCCATACACCGATGTGTGTTAAGCACTGTATACTCAGTACTTTCCAGAGTAAATGCACCGATGTGTGTTAAGCACTGTATACTCAGTACTTTCCAGAGTATGGGAAAGTACTGAGTGTATGGGTAAAATTTACAAATAATATCTGTGTACTGTTTGGTTTTGATTGTATTTACCCCTTACAAATATTCTACCTTTTGATGGGTTTAGAGCGTGTCACATGATTTGTCTTATTTGTTGAAAATAGAACACGCCGTCGATATTTGTTTTATATACTTACATTCATCACTTGCCATTGCTTCAACACAAAAGGACCGACCATACTGCCGTCTTGATATGCTGAGATAAATCCAACAATAATCAAACGTCCCCGAGGTGCAAGCCTAGAACCAATAAAAAAGTAGACAATGTGACTAATTAAGAACAAAAGAACAAGAGAACAGGAGAACAAGAGAACAAGAGAACAAGAGAACAAGAGAACAAGAGAACAAGAGAACAAGAGAACAAGAGAACAAGAGAACAAGAGAACAAGAGAACAAGAGAACAAGAGAACAAGAGAACAAGAGAACAAGAGAACAAGAGAACAAGACAACAAGAGAACAAGTCAACGAGAGAACAAGAGAACAAGAGAACAAGAGAACAAGAGAACAAGAGAACAAGTCAACGAGAGAACAAGAGAACAAGAGAACGAGAGAACAAGAGAACAAGAGAACAAGAGAACAAGAGAACAAGAGAACAAGAGAACAAGAGAACAAGAGAACAAGAGAACAAGAGAACAAGAGAACAAGAGAACAAGAGAACAAGAGAACAAGAGAACAAGAGAACAAGAGAACAAGAGAACAAGAGAACAAGAGAACAAGAGAACAAGAGAACAAGAGAACAAGAGAACAAGAGAACAAGAGAACAAGAGAACAAGAGAACAAGAGAACAAGAGAACAAGAGAACAAGAGAACAAGAGAACAAGAGAACAAGAGAACAAGAGAACTAGAGATTTAGAGTTTGTGGACAAACTCACGGTGTTCGGCTTAATTACGTAATTGAAAATTTTAAGGTCAATATTGTGTGCACGTTTCTTGTCTATTTGTGCTATGCTGACGGGCGAAATATTTAGTTGTACTTTTTTATCTTTATTCATGAAGGTTTGTCATATGAAACTTCAACTTCCGGTTTGACAGGAACTAAAGGTCAAATGGGGTCACACCTTGTGCATGGTATCTAGAATTGTCAGAGAGCTTTAAATTGATGTAACGATTATTAATGTACCACGTTTCATTAATAAGGTACATATTTTTGTAGTACAAACTTATACTTCCGGTTTCGACCGGAAGTGAAGGTCAAATGAGGTCACACTTTGTAAATATTTGTAGAATCGTCGAGGGGCTTTAAAATTAAGTTATACAATTAATATACAAATTTACGTAATTCAGAATCGATTTTTCATAACAAAACTACTACTTCCGGTTTCGACCGGAAGTGAAGGTCAAATGGGGTCACACCCTGTGTAAGATTTGTTTAGTACTTCAAGACCTTTCATATGGTGTAAAGATCATGTATGTAGCATGTATTATTCTTAAGATATGATCATTTTAGTATAAAACTTCAATTTAATGTAATGACGTCATCGATGACGTCATCATTCCCAAAATTTTGCTTTGTCATATACACACTGTGGTCTAAGTATGTAGTAAGTATCAAGTCCGTACATGCTTTAGTTTTTGAGATAGCAAAATAAATTTTTTTTCGACCTCGTGTATCAATTTCGTTGTGACGTAGCTATGACATCATATATCACATTTTTAGATTGCTCTTGAGCTAAAGAAAATATTATTCATTGAAAGTTAGTTGATATTTTTAATCACTTAGGCTTTAGAGCCCCAAATAACATAAATTTTAACTTTAACTTCCGGTTTCTACCGGAAGTAAAGGTCAAATGGGGTCACGGTGTGCATACAATTTGTCCAACATTACAAGACCTTTCATATGCATTAAAGATTTTGAATGTAGCATTTGCCGTTCTTGAGTTATTAAATTTTTGAATTATTTAACGTTTATTTAACGTCATGACGTCATCATTCCAAAAAAGTTTCTGTATCATCCACTCACTAATATGTTTGTACATGGTAAGTTTCAAGTTCATACAAGCTTAACTTTTTGAGAAAATTTGTGGACAAGTTTCGACGACTAAGAAAGCCCAGAAAAAAAAAACAAAAAAAAAAACAGAACAATAACAATAGGTTTTCGGCTGCTGGCCGAACACCTAACAAGAGAACAAGAGAACAAGAGAACAAGAGAACAAGAGAACAAGAGAACAAGAGAACAAGAGAACAAGTGAACAAGAGAACAAGAGAACAAAAGAACAAAAGAACAGAAGAAAACAACAAAACAACAACAACAACAACAACAACAACAACAACAACAACAACAACAGCAGCAGCAGCAGCAGCAGCGGCAGCAGCAACAGCAACAGCAACAGCAACAAAACAACAATAAAAATAATAATGGCAACTTATGTAGCACTGGTATCCGGCAAAAAGGCGTTCATAGCGCTCTTAATATCTAAAACAAAGAAATATAAACCAGAGTACATTAAACACAAGGAAATACATAAGGTAAGACGGGGTCAGATGAGTAAAAAAAGGCAAATAGGGAAACAGCATGTCCACCTCAATCCTCAGTCGAAAGCTTCCTTGAACAAGTATGTTTTCAACCGAGTCTTCAAAATAGACATGCTATTTGATGTCCTTATATTAATGGGTAAAGAGTTCCACAATTTGGGTCTTAATGAATTCATGAATGTTCTGTCTCCCCATTGAGTGATGGCAATCCGTTCCTTGAGAAGTCATTTGTGTGATGATCTCAATCCACTGCTGTAATGTACAACAGGAATGTTTACATCTATGTTGCAATACCACTATAATTGTATACCGCCCTCTATTGACAAAGGTTTGATCAATGACCGCCATCTTGGAAGCACATGTATGTGTCTTGTGTCATTATTAAGCTGATAGAATTACAAACGATCATTACAACTGCGAGTGGGGTGATAATATTCTACATGAATTGGGGTCTTGACAAAAATATTCTAGGACAGATAATCGGAAAACATTCCTCCAATGTGGATCTCCGTCAGATTCCTTTATCTATGGAAGACATTGTTTTACTGGCTGAATGGAACACAGTTCTCTGGAACCATGGAGGCTCCATGCTGGAATATAGCCAGGCCCTTTGTTGATGATGCACCCCCGAGAACTTTGCAGTATGACTTGCTGATCAAATGTAGTATAAACAAACTTGTGATTTTGAGCAAATTTGAAGGTTTTGAGGTCATTGGTGTGCAGTGTAGCTACACCTGACTTTGAAACAGCAAGTCAGTCCTGTGGAGACGCCCTGCTTGTTTACCCAGAAGATTGTGATCTAAGTCTCTGGAGTTTGTAAAACAATGGTCTCCATACAGAGGAAGCAAGGCACTCTTCTTTGCCCATGGTTTCTCCAATAACGCAATTGCAAAGTCAATCAAGAGTGGGTGATAAAACTCGTCCTGGACAATTTTTCATCCACTGGTTGTCCTTAACTAATTTTGACATGGTTCGAAGTGACATCATATGTTTAACAGGACCAGATGACATCACATGTTTACAAAACACAATGTGACTTGGGACATTAAATGTTTACACAAGACCATGTGATTCATGACATCATATGTTTACAAAAGACCATGCCTCCATTTCAAAAACACTGTCAAAGTCGAGAAAGTAGAATTTGAAGACCCCCATTTTAATTTCGGTTGTAACAAATTGAAATTAAGGACAATGTGTTTACATGCTGAAAAGTGTGCACACTTTTTCACTTTTTTTTCAGACTCAGATGACAGATTGAGCCCACATTTTCGCAGGTTTGTTTTTTCATGTATACTGAATCGCGTAAAGTAAGAACACTACTGCACTATCAGCTTTACCAATCAAATATTTTTTCATAGGCGAGCAAGTAAATTTCGCTTAAGAACATTCAAACTTTGGCACAGCTAGCATAGAATTTAGCGCTAACCTGCCTGTAAGTAGAAGGTGACCATATAAACGCAGAATTCTGTAGTAAGCAAGAAGAGGTCCACAGAGCCTGGACGTACTGCAGGCACAAACTGTATAGTACACAGTGCTCATTGTTAAAAAAAACCCCAGAAAACATATGACATCACGCACAAGGGCGATGCATCTCAAACTAATTTGACAGTACTTGGTTATACAAGGAATTTATGGCAGAAGTTACAAAACTTCCCTTATTTTTGACAGAGTAGCATCTTGTCTGCCAGGTCAATGACCTGGAATACTAAAGGTCACTTTATTTGTAATCCAGGCAAAAGGTGGTAAATCATTAAACCTGTATTAAAACAGACCTATTCTGCTTTACACAACATTGCTTAGCCCAGTTTATATTTAACAAACACTGCTTACTAAAAAGCAAACCTTACCAGTTGCCGCCGGGATCCTACCATGTTTTTTCCCCATCCAGCCTGATGGGGTTATTTTCTTTGAGAGTACAGCTGGCACACAGAAACATTGACTTGACAAAGCCAAGAGAACAAAGTTTCTTTCTATTGCAGCGTGAGTTTTGTTTTCTCTACCGAGAAAATGTCAAATTCATGCACCGTGAATTGCAGAACCTCAGCCATGTGCCACGGCATAGGATTAGTACTAAACCCGCAACCATGGCTGGATCCCCGTTTCACTTTAACTTTCCTCATAATCCTCTTCTTAGAACAAAAGGACAGGTACATGTTTAAAATATTCAAGACCCCGTGTTCTCTTTATGCAGGAAAACAAAGCGTTAGACGGCGTGTGTGTGCTCTGTGCACGCTCAGCAGTGGAATGTTCGGACAACCTTTGGTTCGATATTCCAATTTTTCACAATGGCGTCTTTCAACGTTGCCCGTTTGCTGGCTCAAAAACCCTTTTTCAGCTGGCGCCAACTGGTTAAATGGCACACTAACTTTTGATTATTATCTATCTAGTTGCTATAACTTAGGCACAACAAATGTGCTTACCAGTAAACAACTTTATGAAATTGTAACCAGGCATATCTTACCAGTTAAAGCATTCTTGAAATGTCTCCCCGCCAACACATTCATAGACAACATCTATTTTTTTCTGATAAACAAGTATTAAAGGTTGCCATTAAAGCTTCGGTGCCATGAGTCCCCAAGGTAAAGTGTCCAGTTAAGTTTCGATACACGCAAGTCTCAAAAAGTCTCAAGTCCTGAAAAACGTCTCAAGTCTGTCTGCAAGGTCAAGTCTAACGTTAATCTGACTGTAAAGTCTCAAGTTTCTTGGTTCAAGTCTCAAGTTTAGCCAAGTGTCAAGTAAATTCTAAGTCCCTAAGGTAAGGCTCAAGTATGTTCCTAAGGTCAAGTCTTAAATTTGATCTGAAAACCATCCTTAAATAGAAAAAATCTCAGGTACAGTCTAAAGTTTCTTGGTCAAGTCTCAAGTTTAGCCAAGTGTCAAATAAGTCTCAAGTCCCTATCATAAGACACGTCTCAAGTCTAAATTTAACTATCAAGTCTGTGGTGTGTTATGGCCGAGCGGTCAAACATGCCGGACACAAGCTCTGGCATTTCTGATCAGCAGTGTGTGGGTTCCAGTCCCGGGGCTCGATTTCACAAAGAGTTAAGATTGATCTTAACTGCGAATCAATCGTAATTGCTAAGCAAAGTGTGATGTCACAATGCAAATTTCTATGGTAATACTGACAACTCATCTTAAGATGAATCTTAGTGCTTTGTGAAACCGACCCCCGGTCTCGATACTTGTGTTCTTCAGCAAGACACTTCACAATTATTGCTTTGTCCTTAGGGTGGGATGTAAAGCCTTAGGTCCCGTGCATTGTGTAATACACGTATAAAAGAACCCAGAACATCTATTATAACCCAGTTAAATTTATCGCTAAGAGAAGGGGGTTTGCCCCGGTGTTTCTGGCAGTGGCTACTGAATGCACCGCAGCACCTTGTAAACCCTTACAAGGCGCTACATAAATGGGTCGCATACAAATTCAAAACTGACTGGGGTATTCATGAATGAAAGTTCATCCCAGACACTTACCGGGTATTCCTTCCTCAGAACATCATGCAAGTTTTCAGTCGTATATCTAATCACCCTATCACAGCCAATACTCTGGGCAGCGAGAACATACACCGACAAAAACGGTGAAACAAAATAAATACATAAAAAGTAATAATAGTAATAGCAAACGGCACTTATACTGCACGCCAGCATCCGACATAAAATGCCATGGAACCAATTCCTGGGGAATCTTAACCTCACTGCCACCCCATGTTTGTTTCACCCTTGATGTAATTTTCCTGGGAAGTATGCTTACCCCAGAGTTTGCCAGGGTTTAGCAATTCAATTGTGAAGAGGTCATCCAAACTTTTGCAAGAAAGGGAAGT
This sequence comes from Marthasterias glacialis, assembly GCA_911728455.2. NCBI lineage: Eukaryota > Metazoa > Echinodermata > Asteroidea > Forcipulatida > Asteriidae > Marthasterias > Marthasterias glacialis. The sequence continues at coordinate 4,711,321 of OU452240.1, forward strand.
ATTATCATAAGAGGATGCAAATTCAATATTTCATAATCATCAACATGATCATCAATCATCAATCATAATCATCATAATCATCATCAATCATCCCATGATCCCATTTGATCGCTTTGTAAAAAAATTAAAGGGGCTGTGTCGTCATGATTATAGCAGGTCTGTAGCTATGCATGGAAAGATGAATTCTCACCCAGACACTTGTGGTCAAATCACAAATGGTACCGTCTTTGTCAAACTGTGATGTGACCTTTAAAGTCTTGAATCAAGACCAGATAGAAAGGGAAATTTACCTTAAGAAATTCTGCTTTTGACTCTGTAGAGCATGTTCCTATCACATGACAGCCTGCGAGTTTGGCATATTGAACCTGTGAAAAGGTAGAATATTGCAGTAAATACACTGCAAAATGGACAAGGTACTCCCGACAGAGGGTAAATGGGTTGAGGTCAAAACAATTTTCTCACAATGATGCCAGAAAGGTGGCTGTATAGGGGACAAAAGGCATGGGGCTTTTTTATTTTGGCAGGTAGTCATTTTTTGCTAAGCATAATTTTGTTGTGCTTAGCTTTTTTTTGTGTTTAGCCAATTAACGCATCAATCTTGGCACGTAGCCTTATTCTGTTTAGGATAATTTTGGTTTGCTTAGCTAGTTTTATGTCAAAAAAAAAATTGACGTTGGATGTACACAAGCCAATATTTTTCCTTGCCAGAAATTGGATGACGAGAACTTTGTCGTTAATTTGTGTGAATTTGGAAGACCAGAATGAAGGTCGCCTGTACATTCTGTTCCTGAGCATGCACAGGGCATGCACTCACGGTACAATGCTTCGTTTCACCCACAGAAAAAGGACAGGGCCTAATTTCATGGCTCTGCTTACCGTAAGCAAAAAATCGGCGCTTGCGGAAGCAGAAAATTCCGCGCTTACTTAAGCGTATTTCACGGTTAGCAAGGAATTTTGGCTTGTGCGCGTGCGTAGTTCACGTAACTAAGGATTCCTCGCTTACACAGCTAGCGCAGAAATTCGGCGCTAACCTCGTAAGCGACGAATGGTCTTCGTAAGCGCAGAATGACGCAGTAAGCAGAGCCATGAAATTGGGCCCAGATTGAACTGGAAATAATGCTGAGAAATTCTCCCTTTCCAGACCTTTGTCTATTGTTATAAAGAGAGGATTCAAGACATCGAGAGTCGTCCACAATTGTATTTCAGCTTAATGGAGGGAAGTCCGAGTGAAGCAAGATCTAATTCCAGCCTTGGTTCTGGCCATGAGACCCATTATCGGCCAAGTCTCCCGGCCAAGGTTTTGCAATACATGCTGAATGAATCTGATATTTTCTCGAAAGAGAAACTAAAGTCCTGGTGCTTCAATGAGAAATCTTTGGTCTCTTGACTCGAACCCACACTCTGCTGATCAGAAGCATCAGAGCTTGAGTCCAGTGTTCTTATCCGCTCGGCCACGACACACCACCTGAACAATACAGGCAAACAAAAAACTACTCGCACCTCCATGATGCACAGGCAGTTTGGGAACTTTTAACAGCCGATATATGAGGCTGCAAAACATTCACCAGCCTCACAAAGATATCATCTTTGTTTAGTCAGGGTTTCTTTGTGCCAGCCGTGTTCTCAAAGAAAAAAGATTTCGGCAGCTCCGAGAAATGAATCCCGCCAGGTGGCAAGGACAAGTTTCAAGAACCCCGGCACTAATGGTTAAGGAGCTTTATGATTTTAGTTATGAATTTATTCTCAAAACATTAAGGTTTGACTGCAGGAAACTTTTTGCCATTTTTTGATGTTGCTGATGATTTTTTTATATGTGATAATGATACGTGCGCAGACTTGCAGGCAGATTTCAAAAGAGGGCGGTTTATTAGATGTAAAGTTCATTTGGTCTATATGAATTTGGAATCTCCTATTAATTAAAGAAACATTTTCATCATGTACTCACAGCGAGCTGGCCTGTCCCACCAGCAGCAGCTGAAACAACAATTAAAAAAGAAATCTTTATCAAAAATACTACTTTATTCGTTTCATTTTCCTATGTTAACTTTTATGAAATTGTTGCAAACATGGAAACTCGCAGATTTTATCATTTCTTCTGTAACAATTATGATTTTTCTTAACTTAATAACAACAACACTAGCACTTTATTAACCTTACACTGATGTGTGATGAGCACTCTCAGTGCTTTCCAAGTCTTGCAGAAAAACCCACATACACACACACGTGAGATGCAGATAGTGTTTAACAGTACTGATGTGTAACCAGTGAAAAAAGCCTGCGCTGCGCATTGCACTAGCCAGATTGTGTTGACTGTTGGGTACCAGTCAGAACTGGTCTCTATTCCAGCAGCAATCTAAGGCCATGTCGGAATTGAATGCTTCTCGGCAAGGTGGCTACGGCCGAAACGCGGCCGGAACGCAAAGTAAAGGGTCGTATTCTCGTCAACATTACCATTGCTTTAAATAAAGACTAGACGAGTGCTGCGAACCGGCTACTATCCAGCGGATGTAGTATTATATTTTCTGTGTAAAAAGTGTTGTGGTCTCGACAGGTCTTGAGGGTAAAATTCGAGACATTTGCATCCCAGACCGAGACCAAGACCGAGGCCAGCCCACTCGAGACCGAGACCAACCTACAACACTGAACAGCTGTAAAACATTCACCAGCCTCACAAAAATACCATGTTATGCCGTAAACACAGAAAATTAACACTCTTGTTGCTTTGCAAACCACGAATGAACCACAAGATGAACAATCGGGGTCGTGCAGCTGGCGCAGCATAAGGCCCATAAATGTGTCAAGCTTTTTCCCATGATACACTGCAAAATTGGCTTCTCCTGGGAAAATTGTAGAGGCAGGGCGCTTTAAAACAAATAAACTATTTTCTCTTTTAGTACGCGTTAATCCTCCAATCAGATGGCTCAATGGCAGTGTGATAATAAACCATATCATACTCCCAGTAGTCTATATTGCACTTAACGTATTGTGAGTATCATGCATCATTCTCCATATACAGACAGTGCAAAATAATGTTGTAAACTGTTAAAGGTGCTACTTTTTATGAATAATGCTCGAAGTTGTATTATCTTCCAGTTGGCTTGAAGATAAATTGGTTTTCACACGTGCTCGTGGAATACGGTAAAATATAGCACGTCTGCGTCCCATATCCCACTCAGCCTTCTGCCTCATGGGATATGGGACGCGGAAGCGCTACATTTTTCCATATTACACGAGTGTTTGTATGATAACTAGTAGTATCTCACCTGTAACTAGCACAGTTTCTCCTTTCTTCAACCTGCCACTCTATAAAAAATAAATAAATAAACAAATTATAAAGTATCCTTTAGTCATAACATTTGCATATAAAGTTTCCTGAAATGTTGGTTGATCTAAATGAATTCCCTGGGCTCGTGTAGTATTTTTACAAATATGGCCCCGTTTTGTCCTTGACCATCCTATACCCTCCAAATGTTGGTACATAACTGATGAGGAACCTCTTTATATCGAGACATAGTGGGCCAAATTTCTTGAACTGCTTTCCGGTTGAAAAAAATATGACGTTTAACAGGTCTTGATTTAGATACTATCCTGTTCATAAAATGTGAAGTAATTAGCCTTTCCCATGAAGTATGCTAATTACATTCACGCATACGTACAGGCACTATTATTGGTTGGCAAATGCCATAGAGCTGTGCACTAGGCAGACGCACAAACGCGTATGCATCACGCAACCATCAGCCCCATACAAAAAAGACCTATGTTCCTTCTTTTTGCCAATCAGTAGTGTTAGTGCGCATGCGCAATATTCCATTTACATATTTACATGGGCAAGGTCTTTTCCACTGCAGGTCATGCCCACTTCACACAAACTGACTCCACTGATTACCAGAAGCCCAGAGTTGCATTGAACCTTCCTGGTTTGGTTTCCCTTCAATATAGAAATAAATTTCACATTGAATAGGCCATATTTTTGACTGCAAGAGGGCGCCCTTTGGGGTAGATTGGGGTCAAACCAAAGAAATAATGTGGTAAGCCAGACGCAATCACTTCTAATAAAGCAATTACAAATTTTGAGTTTTTTTATTGAAAGTTTTACAATGTAATCAGTGTAGGAAATTTTCTTGGAAAATTTGTATTTGTAATGTTTTGAAATATTATTGTACTTTCAAATGGAATTTGTATTACGCCCTCTTACTGACAATAATACGGCCTATTGAATTGAATTATTGTGTCCATGCACTCACCTCCTTCAGGGCTAAATCGGCAGTCAGACCGCTGACCAACAGGCCTATGTACTCCGGCTTCACACTCGGAATTGGAATAGCACTTTCTTTATTTAACAACTGTCAAAAGGAACCAGAGTTTTCATAATTGTTACTCATTCTGAGAATCAGTTTGGGTATTTATGTGGCAATGCGTGAACTACTTTTACCTGTTGGCGCCGACTGCTGTGTATTAGCGAAACTATTCTTAGAGCTAACAAACGTGCGCATTGAAACATGCCGTTGTGTTAAATCGGATTACTGGAACAAAAGTCGCCCGGACATTCCACTGCTGAGCATGCATAGAGCATGCGCACGCCGTCTAATGTTTCGTTTCACCCACACTGAGAGAAACATGGTCTTGAATATTTTGCTGGTTTTAGGCTATTGTGCAGCGGATTTTGTGTAATCCCGATTCCAGACCTTTGTCCTTTTGTTCAAAGAAGAGGATTACGAGACATCGGCCAAGGGTCAAGTTGGTCTGTTGGTCAGAACATACCACGATGACCAGCCTAGTAATAGTGTAATATGGACGTCCTATGTACAAATAATTACATAAACAACTTTTTATGTAGGATTATGGTTTTGGGGGTTTGAGAAATGAGGAAAGTTTCTTGCGACTTACGACGTATTCACCATAGGCTCCAATTGTCATATAGCATACACTCTGGCCAATCTTTACATTTGTGACCTCTTTACCAACGTCAACGACCTCTCCAACACCCTGAAGAAGAAAAAATGGAACACAAGGTCCAATGGAAAAATTTTGACTTGCGCAGTCGTACTAGTCAAAATTAAAAGAAAAAAAAGTACAGCGCCCAGTATGGGTCTACAGTGTGTCACAGCCAGTTTAAAATATTAAAAACAGGCATTTATCACAAGCTTTTACAGACAAATTCATACCAATCCTTCAGGTAAATTCTGTCTGAAATACTGTCACAGCCCAGAAAATACTAGCTTTTAAAGACCACGAGATTGTGCACCCACAGGCATGGGAACAAGGTTGAATGAACTTACCTCGAACCCCACATCAAATGGGGGCTGTTCTCCCTTTGCAGCCGCAATACCATACATCCCTGCAGTCTTGTTGATGTCTGTTGCATTTACCCCAACGAACCTGACAGAAGAATAGAAATAATAATAATAATGATTTGGAAGGCTAATCATCCTTTCTGGCAGCTGAGAAGCAGAATTGCGATGGACGCGGCTACACGTGTTCGAGCTGCAGGCAATCAAGGGCACCTTCGGCAGCCAGCCACATCAACCCATCACGGAGCACAGCATGAGATTGAAAGTGTTTGGTTTTTCCGGAGGGAGGAAAACCGGATTGCCCGGATAAAAACCCTCATGACCTAGGAGAGAACCAACGCACAACTCTACTCACATATGGCCCTAGCCAGAACTCGAACCAGGGACACATTGGTGAGAGGCGAGCGCTTTCACACATGCCACCCACGCCCCCCCAAAAAAAACAATTCAAACAGTTGTAATAAATACATTTTACCAAAGTGTTTTGACATAAACAACCGCTGGTGAACACATTCTCTGATCACTCAAACGTGAGGCACACAATCTTACATAACAGAAAGTGTGTGTTCAAAGGCCTATTTTACAAACTCTATTATCACCTTGAAGATCTTGTTTTACAGCAATATAAAAAATACAAAATGTCTAACTTATTGAATTTCTCTCTCATAATAAAAAAAATCAGTGAGATCAGCCAATAAATACATTTTGTAAATGTACAAGCTCTTGGTCTATTATTTCCGTAGGTTTATCTATAAACTCAAACACAACCTTATGGCGCTCCGTAGGTGTTTGGCATTTCAAATCTTTTCACTCCAATTTGAAGGGATTGCATAACAGGAACCTTGTTTTATTTTGTAATCACTGGAAAGATCCCATCTTTCTCTTTCTGTGTTTACATCTTTATAACAAACGACCTTTGTGGACAGGCATACACACCATTGTGGAGACTTTTATACAATGAAACAAAGGTCCCCACAACGTTTTCCTTTGTCAAATCATGTCCCCACAGAGGAATTCCTTAGAAAAAGGGAATAATAGAACAACAATAGACCTTATGCATTGACGTCATCACGCCGCCATCTTAGAGGTAAATCGATGATGTAACAATGGAGACGCAGAGATTTGTACGCGCGGCGCACAAGATTGGCCAATGAACAACCTCATTTTGACCTCTAGACGAGGGCGCCCTACTCAAATGACGTCATGTGCATAAGGTCTATACGGAGTCCCCACAACTGGGTTTTAAAAATAACGTGTGCTCAGGTTTTAGTGCTTTTATGTGTGTGAGCTTTGGTGACATTATGAGTGCAGTCGACTAAAGTCACCAATGGTAAGGAAGAGGGGGTATGAATGCAGTCGACAAAAGTTGCCTATGGTAAGGAAGAGGGGGTATGAGTGCAGTCGACAAAAGTTGCCTATGGTAAGGAAGAGGGGGTATGAGTGAGTCAACAAAAGTCGCCTATGGTAAGGAAGAGGGGGTCACGAGTGCAGTCGACTAAAGTCACCTATGATAGTTAGGAAGAGGGGGTATGAGTGCAGTCGACAAAAGTCACCTATGGTAAGGAAGACGGGGTATGAGTGCAGTCGACAAAAGTCACCTACGGTAAGGAAGAGGGGGTATGAGTGCAGTCGACAAAAGTCACCTATGGTAAGGAAGAGTCGCCAATGATAAGAGGGGTACCGTATGAGTGCTGTCAACAAAAGTCACTTATGGTAAGGAAGAGGGGGTACATGTATGAGTGCAGTCAACAAAAGTCACCATAAAGAGTTGTTATTATTACATCGGGGATAAACGTGTATTATATTTGTTTTATTTTACCCTACACTAATTAGGGAATAACAGTGCGAGGACCCGGTCTTCACTGCTTGGTAATGACCGGGGTGGTGGCTGGCCGCTGTTAACGACCAAGCCGGAGGCGCGGTCGTTAACAGCGGCCAGCCACCACCCAAGGTCATTACCAAGCAGTGAAGACCGGGTCCTCACACTGTTATTCCCATTAATAAATACCTTTTTAACGAAATAAACGGCTAAAATCGTCCATTTTGTAACTTTTCTTTCTCGGCGATACTTTCTTGTTTTGTTAGCCGGTCTTTATATCGCCGTTAATACACCCCCACGTGATCACGTTTTGACCAATCAGAATCCACAAACTGTCCTAGGTATTTATTAATGGTTGATAAGGCTGTAGGCCTATACTCTGTACTTCCTAAATCTTGCAGGGGAAAACAATTCGAAGGCATACTGCTCAGATGGGATTGGAACCTGCAAACCCTTACAGTTGGCAGTACCTGCTGCTAATTACATGATTCGAACTGGCCTCTTATCACCGGGCACACTTGGTGGTCTGTTGGCTAAGACATCTGCTCTACAATGTGAGGGTCAAGAAACGGGTTCGAATCCAACCTGAACAGCCTGTGGATTTTTTCCACACGATTCGGGAAGCACTGAGTATAGAGTGCTTATCACACACTCCGAGTCTTTTGACAAAATGAGTTGTGTTGAGTCTGAGCCACCAATACTGAGTGGCACTCGAGCCAGGGTCTAAGACTTGAGTCCTATAACACCATGTGGTTTACTACCTGCTCCGTACAACTACTTCATGGGGCCCAGGTTTCAACATCGGGACGGTCTTTACAACAACAGCCTCGCGGAATTTCTTTGTCAGCTTGGTGACAACGAGCTTCTGGAATGTCCTTGGAAGTGCCATGTCACTGGCAATGTTGTTGGTGTCGCTGCTATAAAAAATAAAGAGCAAACCATTTTGTTTTTACATGACAAGTAAAATAAAACATATAAATAATAACTAGAGCTTAATAAATATGTATGTCACCTATTAAACAGAAGGTGTTCGGGATTGTGCTAATGATGACATCATCACTTACAAAAACATGACGTTACGTTCAATGATTTGAATCATAATTCATGTTAAACTGGCATCAGTCATATTATAAAGTCACATGTGTGAAAACACATTTCATGGCTCTTGGGAATTGGCAGTAAATCCTAAAATGAAGACTCCGGAATACTTTCTCTTTAATCCACAGATCATTAATATTTTTTTTCTCATACTCATTGGTTTCTATCCAACAAGTGTTGACTTTTCATGTACAGATTGCATTCTATTTACGGCTGTTTGGTGTCACCCACTAGCATGAGATTTTATATTTTTAGATCTGAGGGCTGTTGGTGCTGAAAGGTTTACATTGCGCTTTGAAGACTAAGGGAACAATAAATATTCAAGCATTTTACCTTTGAATAATAAAACCAAATTTTCAACACCCCTACATACAATTGTAAACTCCCCCCCCCCAAAAAAAACGTACTGAGTTCACAATGCTGCCTCTGGTTACGCTATTTTGAAAAATCCGAATGGTCATTTTATGGCTTTTTTTGAAGTTAAGAGTTTTCATTGTCATATTTTGTTTTAGGCGTGATTTTACTGCAGTTACACTGAAACAACCTCGTAAAGTTTCCAACATGTACAATGTTAAAAATTTTTGTTTCCCCTGATTTTTCCAAACATTCACATGAACTTTATGGAAGGTCCGGCTTTCACAAAGTCTAAATTTGCACTCAGCTCAGCAGGTGATGAAACGGCCATTTTATGTACAAACCCTGTGCAATAAACTCAATGGGCTTGTTAGAGGTAAGTTGGCGCATTGCTTACAGGTACAGTACTGGCACCGCATAGCACACACAGATAATACGTGCAATGATCATACATCAATTATTCGCTACATAGAAATTTCCACATATTACTGCTTTTTATTTTTTGACTTTGAAGCGGCAATATCATCTTCCAAAGTATTTAGGCCTACAATCAACGAATGAAACGGGTCTACTTTTAACAAAAATGTAACTAATAATAATATGTTAAACTAAACATTGTCAAATGATTAGTAAACAAACAATACTATCATCAGTAAGCTACTAATTGAATCAAATGAAAAACTTTACAGTAGGGCTAGACCCACTGGCTGGGGCGCTGTACTCCTTTATTGAGATTTTGACTACTCTATTTCTCTCTACTCTAGTACTACTACTACTAGTTTTTTACTACTTTTACTAGCTAGTTCTAGAATGACCGATAAAGTCAGAATCTAAAAAAAAGGAGTACAGCGCCCCCCAAGTTTATGGGTCTAAAACTTTACCTACCTTCCCCCTTTACCACTTGCCTACCGCGTGACCGCGTGTGTACTACTAGTACTAGTCTACTAGTACTACTATTCTGTAACATGTAAGGGCCATATCAATCAATCAATCAATCAATCAATCAATCATAATACGTTTATTCAATGTTGCACAAACCACAGTAATACAAAGTGAATAATACAGAATGCTAAAATATGGTCAAAAAGAAAGTACATATACATTTTATAAAAGTTATAAAAAAGTGTACTTTAAACAAATGGCAACATCTAGGTCCGGGGAGAAGCAAAAGCTTTTGTTCCCCAGCCTATGGACAGACAGACCACAAAAAAGGGACAGACATACATGAAAAGACAGGACATAACGGGTGTAAGACAGAAATAAGGCAGTTGTTATTTCCATAATATTAAAAAAAACCTATAATAATAATAATAATAATAATAATAATAATAATAATAATAATAATAAATAAATAAATAAATAAAACTACATTACATACAGTATTTTAGCGTTGATTTAAAAACGAGTTTACACGGGGCAATTTACAGGCAACCAGTTCCAGACAATCTCCGGGTGTCCAAGAAGAAAAACATCTACATGTCAAATTCCACACATTTTGTTTTGGAGACCGTAACGATATAGAGCGCCGTATGTAGGCGCAAGATAGGGAACTCCGTATGGCTGAAATGTGAAATCTCACTGGACTCACAGCCCGAGTTTTTGCCAACCAAGATGGAAAAACTACCGGGAGCCATGAATGCAAAGCAAAAACAGATAATCATAGTTTGCAAAAATGTTACACAAATATTCAAAAATTGTTCAAAAGTTGTTGGAAACAAACCAACTAATAATGGGATGCATTTTCTTTAAAAGTTGCAAAAATGTTGAATTTGTTCATAATGTCTGTCAACAAGACTTGAACGTTTTTGCTACATCTGGCCGTCCATGCCAACCAGCACGGTTTATCAACAATAGAAAGGTATATTGATACAAATTAACTATCTATAGATACGTGCAGAACAGTGTAGACAATGACCATTGCTATCAATGGGAAACAAAGCATTCACTTGCCGAAATGGCGCCCATGCGTATTTTACTTTCTAACGATAGGTAAAGGCGCAGTTCCCCACCTTGCGCCTTCGACGCGCCATAATCTTTGGTGTAAACTCACAAAAGTACATTTTGGTGCTTGCAAGATTTTCCACCCCCTGTACCGTGCAAGTTCAACCATGGAGGAAGGAAATAATAAAATGGAATTATGATGTAAAGTTTACCTCACAGACATTACTGGCGTGCGGTCTCGGCGTCACTCTTCTGTTAGAATGAGGAAAGAGATGGATAATCAACACTAAAAGGCCTATTAATATTCTAACTAACTGTGACCGACCTGCTAAAAACTACTGGTATATAGTCAATACAGTCGATCATTTCAAGGGACCACAGATCCTATCCTCACATGATTATGCTGCCATCAAAAGGACGTCGCCAGTGGCGTAACGGGGTTGGGGGCACACGGGGGGGGGGGGGGGAGAGTTGAACACGTTCCCCCAATTGATGTCCGTGCCCCCCGGGTGCCCCCATTTTAAAACTGGACTTTTGATATTTAGTGAAGGGGCTGCGTCTTTGTGATTAAACGTGCGCGTAGTAACTGGGTTTATTCCATTTACTGCTATACTCATGACGACATACCCCTTTAAGATTGTTTCCGATGAGACAATTTTCAAAGCTTTATCTAACTTGGGCAACGACAGCAGCCTTGATATTAGATTTTGATTATAAATTACATGTACTTAGGTTAGTGTATCCTACAAATCTCTTAGCTTTATTGTTAGTGTCTGGTCTTGTCTCAGATGATTGAAAGTTTGCCCGAACTACTAAGGTTTGCTTTTCTTAAGAACCATTCTACACAATCTAGTTTGCATCATGTAACTGACGATTTTAATGAATCATACAAGCATGACATTATTGGCTCCTGTTTTCTTGATCTTTTTAAAACGTTTTGACACTATTGGTCATTATCTTTTACTGTACAAATATTAAGCAATACTGTGTTAAACAACAGTGAGCATCTTTGATTTACAAAGAACTATAAATCTAATAGAAAACAAGTCAGTGATGTTTGAAGCTTTGCATGGTGTAGGAGACTAAGAATATACTATTGCTAGTAAACTTGCGGGTATACACAACTATGTGTTTTAAATCTCTTTTGTGAGTGTTGGCTCTGAAAAGAGCCGGAGTGGTCTCTTTTCAGAGCAACCACTCCTCACAAAAGTCAAGTGGTGGTGAATATTTTATTTTATCTACTTTAATAACAACATAAAAAGATCAACAAAGACTGTTTTGTGTCCTGCAGGGCCAGCAAGTACAACAAACTAAACAAAGGCAAAAACATCATGTTTTGGGTATTACTGCATTCAATTTCGTTTTCGTTTTCGTTGTTTCTTTTTTATTAACGATATAAAAAGATCAGCAAAGACTGTTTTGTGTCCTGCAGGGCCAGCAAGTACAACAAACTAAACAAAGGCAAAAACATCATGCTTTGGGTATTACTGCATTCAATTTCGTTTTCGTTTTCGTTGTTTCTTTTTTATTAACGATATATTACCTAGAGCGTAAATGATAGTACCTGCAATATTATTCGCCGTAAATGTTGTTGCTTACACGAGAGGGAATGATAACAATGATACCAACAAATTAATATTTTATCTGAATAAGACTATAGGGGCTAGGACCATCTCGTCATGCTCACAAACCGATGAACTGAATGTTCAACTTGAACAGGTAATTTTTTTTATTCTCGTTTTTACCTAGGAATCTCGCCTGGGATCTACATGTTAGGAATCTCTGCAATTCTATACACCAACATATTTTAGTAAATTCATGTACTATAGTCAAGTGGCGGTGAATATTTTATTTGTCTACTATTATAGTAACATATTAATAGGATAAGAAGATCAGCAGGCTGTTTTGTGTCCTGCAGGACCAGCAAAACAAACTAAACAAAGACAAACACATCAAGACAAACAAAACAGTGCAATATCAAGAAAACAAAATGTCACTCGGAATGTTGGTTTGAATGTTTGTTTTTAAACCGACGGAAGTCTTATACCTTTACGAGCGCACGTATCTACCAGCAATTTAATCTTGTCAGCAGATTTGGGTAATCCATTTGCACAGCTCTGTTGTAACGGCTAAGAATAATGAAATGCTTGTAAGAATACAGAGTGTTATTGTGTATTATAACACAGGAATACTTTAGTATCCTTTTATCCCATTAAATATGAATAGTTTCAATAAAATTGTAAAGTGTCACCTGGTAATAATATAGCGCCATCTCTGAAATGGCCTGCAGTAGTGGCATTTGCGGCCAATTTTCAAAATGACCGCCATTTCGCATCATATCTAATGGAGGTTTTAAGTATACATTTCGGTGTCTATAATGTAGGTTTGCAAGGCCTTAGCGCTCTAAAAAGGCATCGGTGGAAGTACCAAAGTTTTGGGTCTCCCATTTTTAAAAGGCAGCCATATTTGTTTGTTAGAAATGGAGGTCATTTGCATGATAATAGATAACTCGAGAAGTAAGAGTTCGAGAATCTTCATTTTGGTGCCTGTAAATAGGTTTAAAGAGTATATCAGTCCGAAAGAAGCATTTTCGAAAGTGACAGACTTTGAGGTTTTCCATTTTCAAAATGGCGGTTTTATTTTGAAAAAAACAAAACAAAAAAACCCGCTTTTTTGAAATTTTAAAGTCTGACACTTTCAAAATGCTTCACTTGAACTGTTAGACTCTTCAAACCTCTTTATTCATAAACACCACAATGAAAATTCTAGTTTTAATCGAGTGTCGACGCCGAGCGGTTAAGATCACCGGACTCAAGTTCTGGTGTTGTTGGCAGCAGAGTGTGGGTTCGAATCCCGGTCACGGCACTTAGAGTATCTCCTTGAGCAAGCTCCTTTACCATAATTGCTTTGTCCTTCGGATGGGACATTAAGCCGTAGGTCCCGTGTACGTAAAAGAACCCAGAACACTTATCGTGGAAGAGTAGGGGTTTACCCCGGTGCTTCTGGTTCACATGGCAAGCACCCTTATCTACAAGTTTCCTCAAGCTTGAGAGCTACAGTGATTAAGTTCACTTTTATGAGGCATCCTTGGTTTCATTGCCAGAATTACATAATAATAAAAATTATGCGAAATGGCCGCCATGTATCGAAATATGGCCGCCATTTTCAAAATGGGAGACCTAATAAAGTTTCGAAATGCCTCTCTTCTTTGATTGATTCATTGTATGTGTATAATGGGGTGCACCAGTTTTTCGGGGGGGGGGGGGTAACTCTAGCTAATTGAAGCTTAAGTTTGGGCTTGCGTTTTCTGAAAGAAGTCCCCTTTGTCTTTTTCAGCGCTCTTGTTAAGATAACCTCAGCGTGGAGGTAAAGAACGAACACAATAAATACCTGTCGGCAGAGGGATCAAGTCAAGTTATATATCTTGAGGCCGAAGTCTTAATTCTTGTACCTGTATTCTGGTATTCTGTAGCTAAGCCTTTAATATCAATATTAGCTAGTCACAAATAGTCTTACATTGTAATCAGTTAAGTACAAAAGTGCATTTATGCCATGATTTTGTACAAACTCAAAATTCAGTTCAAATAATTATAATCCAACAATGGAAAGTTTATATCCACAGGGAAAAATATTAAAACTATAGTCTTGTATAATATAATCCAAAAACAAGATTCACTCAAAATTTCGTTAGTTGTCCAAACAATTTATAGTGTAAATTGAAAAACATGACGTCAAACTTTTTCATTAAAAACCCTCCGAGACATATACGTAATCGTACAAACGAGAATGCACAAGATAGTCTGGTTCCCTGACCAAAGATTCCCGGACGACTCTTGTTAAATATCTTAGGTCAGGCATCATCCAAAGCTAAACATAGGTTATCATGCACCATATAAATATTCATTACTTGACACCAACGCTGGACGATGTCATTGGATAAAAAATGGGCTTTGTTTACTTTAAAAAAGCCTGGGATAATCAGTATGTAAAAATGTTACAAATAATATTCAAAGTGTTGAATTTGTTAGGGAAAAAAGAAAAGAAAAGCGATAATAATATCGTGTCTGCTAATTAAAAAAAAAAAAAATTATCAACAAAAGAAATGTCCAACCATCAACGACACTTTCCGAATGTTGACGACGAGTTCGGAGCATTTCGGATATTTGCGGAAAAGGAGGAATTCCTCCTTTTTTGTCACGTGACATTTTTGGTGATACCTGACCCCATAAAATCGACAGAGAATAGTCAGAGATTTTTTTGTCTGGAAACCAGACTATGCGCAAGATGGACTATAGATATGTTTTGTATGCTAACTACCAGTATAAGCTGAAGTGGGCCGTATCCGAATAGACCGATTGCGCGACCCACGGCACGTGACCTTTTGTGGGTATTAAATGTAAACAAACACGACGTCCTCCATAGGAAAGTGCGGACGGTACATAATGGTTGTTGCTTTTGTTTATTGGATCGACGCTTTTCTTTCTCGAAATCTGTAAAAAATATTCCAGAGTTTGTACCAGAGACCTCCGAGTGGCTGAATGAAGCCAGTAAGGACAGTTCCAGCAAGTCTTGGAAAGTGTACAAGTAACGTATAAGTATAACGTGCATGATGTGTACTAGTGCACGACGACATTTAATCATTGTCCAACGTCCAAGTCAACATTTACCGGGGAAAACAATAACAAAACTATTATAAATGCTGGTGGGTTTATAACAACTATTACAACTCAAACCTTTCTCTATGCTCTGGATTAGTGTACTAGATTTAAATGTAACTGAGTAGACATTACGTGTATATTGTGCTGGTATAGCAATCTGTCCTAGTATGTTGGAATAACAAGTCATAGCTTGGACTTGATCGAAGTGGGCAAACATTTGCTGTCAAAGATTTACTATTAAACAAAGATACAGCAATTTAAATGAACGTGCAATAAGCCTTCCCATAAAAAAACATACATTCCTGCATGCACAACATAGAGCTATATATTGATATTGATTCCATAACGCTCGAAAAAGGAATAAAGCAGTTGTATGCAAATAGCCGTAACCCAGCCGTACAAGATTTCAAGTTTTCCATAGGTTTGTACACAAACATGGATGTGCCCAGCCGGCTTCAACAAACGAACAATGCTACCGCTCTACTCAACTAATAACTCTATGTGGCATGCAGACATTGGTTGGCAAACGCCACAGAGTTGTGCACTAGGCAGACGCACACGCACAAACGCGTGTGCATCACACCACACAAAAAAGCTCCATGTTCCCTCATTTTGCCCACTACTAGCGTTAGTGCGCACGCGTGATGTGCAATTTACATAAGTTCATGGGAAAGGTCTATTCAATACAAGCTCATACAGATTCTCGTCTGCACAATAGCCCAATCCATTAAGCCCCACCCCTAAACTTACTGACCAATCACATCATTGGCTAAATCACCACTGTACACGTGGGCAGTACCACAATGTGCTTCTCTCCACTAGCACTGCATCCACTGCCACACTGCACGACACGAACGCTATGTGCGCGCACGCATATTAACATTTTCCAATAGGATTTTCATCGTATCGGACTTTCGGTGGCGTACCCATGGGTTGGTCTATTGCACTGAGTGTTCAAAATGTCATTTCATAAACAAAGGACCAGACCATTCCCCCCACACCCCTTCCACCCCGGTGAACGAGGAAAAAATCAAGATGCCTATTGCCTACTTCATATTATCTGTCAACAGATATATCCTTAGTGACATCACAGCTGCGAGTTTTGCAACGTATAGGGCTCTACTGCAAAAAAGAAAACAAAAAACCAACCAAACAAACAAACAAACAAACAAAGACCCAAAACAAACGACAAAACACCTATCGTGAAATAAAAAGGGTTTGCCCTGCTGTTTCTAAATCATCTGCAAAACGCGTCCTCTCTGTGAGCATGTTTGAGTAAAGTTTACGTGGTGCGCGTTTGAACATTTATAATAATATTAAGTTTGCGCAATATCCTGTTGTTAAGTGTATCATACATTGTAATTCCACTGCAAGTCACGCCCACTTCATTTACATAAAACTGGCTCCATTGATTGCCAGAAGCCCGTTTTATGTAAGAACATATTTTCTGGACTTGCCTTTCACTTGTGTCTTGCAAAGACTCAAGGTCTTATCAGAAAATATCGGTTTCTTTCATCAAGAAATGTCTTTGAACGAAGAAATTTGTGTTTTTCGGTAAAATAACCCAGTAACTTATGCCAACTTTGGAACGGGAAGTAGCGAAAACTTTGGACGTGCAGCAGATGTGCATGCGTGTGGCATATTGACTTACCAATAGGATCAAATAGTGTATACAGTTATTCATTTGATACCAATCAAAATTACTCCCTTATTAATACCAGTTCTGAAACTGTCTTAAATCAACAAAACACACTATCTTTGCACATTTTCTTTAATGTAGATTCTTGTAGGAATTAAAAGAAGAAGAAAACCCTTTGAACAAGGACACTTTCAATTTAAATGGTTTTGGTAAAAATCCCAAATAATATTCTTTATCCCCGATGCAAAAATTTACATATATTATAAAGGATAATTTCGTTTTACAAAAGATTAATTCTGGCAAGCTTTTCAGATTCACAATTTAAGTTGTGGGGAAAAAATAAAATAAATAAATACAGGCTTACTTCGCTCTTAAATATAATACAGAGTTCAGTCTATTTCAGTACTCTATGAGGCAGTCGAGTTCTTAGTGGCAACTTTATGTGGTACAACTTACATGTACATTGTAAAGATCTTTGTATAAATGGAAAAGGGCCACTGTCACTCGATGCAATTTACCAGTTCCACACGTCTCAATGAAGCAAAACATTAACAAATTTTCAAATTGCCAGGTGTGACAAGTTCCATAATACTAATAATCGAGTTGTATAATATATCTTGTCTTTTAAACAATATTGACTAACATTCAGAATGCTGTTTACTTTAAGTAATGTTAATCACAAGTTATTGGATAACAGTAACTGACCAGACTTTAAAGTCAGGGGATACTTTTAGCAATTTGTACTCCCAAAATAAATGACCATAACAACTTACTTGGTAAGGAGCAAAGGAGAGCTGTTGATAGTATAAAGCACTGTGAGAAACAATTCCCTTTGAAATAACATAGTTTTTGAGAAAGAGGTAATTTCTCGCAAAAATGATTGAATCTGAGAAAGGCTTAAGGCATGAAGCCATTTTCGCGTAATAAAAAACATGCAGTTTCAGCATTTTCAGATCCTTCTGCATGGAAATAACCGCTCCAGATTTTCGCCGATATCTCAAGAACGCTAACATCTTTTTGAAACAACAGTTTCAGAGGTTAGTTTAACTTTGATGGTACGTGTATATATCCACAATTATATAGTATTGAAACAACGCACGGTTCCAAACACCAAATGTACACCCAGCCTTTATGTCACAATTAATACAAGTGATCTTTGGATAAATGTTATAATTGAGTTGAATAATACATTATTTTTCTTTTACAAAAATTGATAAACACCTCACATATGACAGCTAATGCTATTTACTTTAAGTATCAGATACACAGATTCTTGGGTTGTTGCCACACATATAGCACACAGAAACTGACGCTGGTAACTTTGCAGCTGGCAACACTTTAAGCCGTAATTATATTGCAATTAAATAACTTTTTTTTTTAAATAAATTTAATTAATATGAATTCATTACTTTCTTCCACTGTAGTCCCCAGATTGGGTTGGTCGAAGAAACAAAATCCAGTACCACATTTCGTTTGGGTTTGACATTATGCAGTTTCTTTCTTGTAGGCAGGTTCCATTATTAAGAACCTACATAAACTGGGCCGATCCCAAAATACCCCCATACACCCAAGTGCTCGGGCTTGGATAAGATTGATATGCCTGGCAACTGTTATTTGAGACTTCTTATACCACATCTTACCACTTCACACAAACTTTGAAAATGTCTTTAAATTTTGTGCTCAAGTTTGAGTGAAAAAGGAAAA
Source organism: Marthasterias glacialis (assembly GCA_911728455.2). NCBI lineage: Eukaryota > Metazoa > Echinodermata > Asteroidea > Forcipulatida > Asteriidae > Marthasterias > Marthasterias glacialis. The sequence continues at coordinate 4,729,825 of OU452240.1, forward strand.
AAACGCTTTAATTTGTTTTAACATGGATTTTTTGCCATTCATATTCGGCTTATTTCTATGTTGACAGTCAAAATAAAGCAATTGTTATTTTCTTGACTTGGTCAGTATTTCAGACATAAATATTTCTCTGGAGGATTGGTACTGGTATGAACTTCATATTGAGTTTGCTTACAGACTGAATTCAATCTAAAAAAGTTTGTCTTTGTTACAACTCGTAACTCTCACAGGACAAATAAGAGTGTGATTACTCAAGTTGGAATACAACATAGGTTAATCAACAATATAGATGCTCGTTCATTGCTGTACTTTGGGCATGAAACCAGGAGACAAGGCAACAGCCTGGAAATAATGATAAGAGTTGAAAAAAAACGAAAGCCAGGACGACCCAGGCTCAGATGGTAAGATCAGGGGAAGACTCTAACTGGCATGTCACTCATCAAAGCAAGCAGCATGGCCCACAATGCATCAGTTATGACGTGTCTAACAATGGTGAATGAACTCTCAAACACTGATCTCAAACAACATGACCAACAACAATGAAATTGGGGGGTTTTGAATTTCTCATGTGACCAAACAACGTTAGTAAAAAGAAAGTCTTTGGCAAAAACTTTTAGTATGCAAGCATGGTTAGTCTGCAGTACTGAATCCATTAAATTAAACTCAAGCAAAATCTTGGAAAGGATTTTTGAGTACACGAATCTATGCAATGCCATGTCAGCATACAGCACATTTGAGCAAGATGTTGTATTCAATAATTTAACCAAACAGGACGTCATAAGCTTTTTGGTTCACTTCTCTTCCTCTACCCGTTCATCTGTGCCCTCCTCTCCCACAAAATCAGACAACTCTTTGTTCTCAACGAAAGCCTCACGAAAATACTCGATTTGACTCAAAAAGCCTTTCAAGGTACTCATGTATTCATCTCTGTGTTTATACATGTGACTCACGTGCGGCGAGTCTTCAAACGCCTTGCTGTAGACGTTGTCGTAACCCATGTTGGTCTTTAAACTAGACATGACTCGCTCGTTGGACTCGGCCGTACCCACCGGGTCCGTGTGGGAGTAAAAGAAGAGGGCTGGGGCGGAGACTGGGTTGTGGTGGAATGTGTAGGAACTCTTGTAGTAGTGCTTTGTTGCTGCAGAATTCATCACTCTCAGATACATCTGTAAACTAGTCTGCATGCTTCTCTGGGCAAGGTGGTTCCTGGTCAAGGCCTTTGAAACAAAATTAAAACAACAGTTTAGAGAACTTTTCCTGATATTTGTTTTTGGTTTTTTCATTTGGGAGAAAGCTAGTTTTTTTATGGCTCTGCTTACCACAAAATCAGAGCTTACAGTAGCAGAAATATCCAAGCTTTACAGAAGTGCATTTTGCAGGTTGGGGAGGAAGCTTGGCTGGTGTGTGTGCTAACCTAATGTTACTAAGCATTCTTCGCTTTTGCAGTTAGCACAGAAACTCAGCGCTAACTCTGTAAGCAGAGGATGACAACCATCAGTGCAAAAATTCATAAAGCCTGTAAGCAGACGTTTTCTGCTCACTGAGCGGCCATTAGCAAAACTTCTATTTTATAAACACTGCTAACTGTAAGCAAAGCAAAAGGCATACTAGCTTGCCGGTGGTTCTTGTAAGCAGATGAGTGACATGCACAGTGAGTGACGTGCACAGTACGCTGTCAAACCTCCCCGATGGTTTATGAAATACACTTTTGCTTCCACATGTTTTTCTGCTATAGTAAGCACACAAATTTGCCTAATGGTAATTAGGTTAATGGTAAACCATTTACCTGTAACCCACCACCGTGATCTTAACCTTTTCACCCCCAAAACATTCAAAATTTTCTTTTCCCCATGGGTAACTCCCCACCCAAGTTACAAGTCCAAAATCTTACTTAAATTATGGTTCAGAAACTGTTTACCTATAACTCACCATCATGACCTTTGACCTTTTCGACCCAAACCAGTCCCAACTTTTTATTCCCCAATGGCTATCTCTACCCAAATTACAAGTCTAAATGTCACTTCTAACCGTAGTTATGGTCCAGAAACCAGAAACCTATAACTCACCACCTCACCACCTTTGCACACACAAAACAATCCCAACTTTTCTTTCCCCAAGGGTAACTCTACCCAAGTTACAAGTCCAAAATCTCACTTGTAACTGGAGTTACAGTCTGTAACTCACGACCGTGACCTCAACAATCTCAACTTTCCTTTTCCTAAGGCCAACCCCCTAACAAAGTAACATGACCAATTGTCACTTCTAACTGAAGTTACGGTTCGGAAACGTAAGTGACCCGACGTCACGGCAATAGGCAATGACAGTACTCCTTAGGGGTAAAAATAATTGTGATCAGCTAATAAACGTTTGTGGTCTTTGTTTACTCAGTAAGATTTGTAAACTCAAACTTTTTTTGTACATAACCACATTTCTGATCTTTCCACTCATATTTGAAGGGATTACATAAGAGCAACCTTATTTTATTGTACCATCGTGATCTTTCTCTTTCCAATGATGGTAAGCTTGGGTATGGATGATGAAAATGGACAAAAACTACAGCTTTATAACAAATGGCCTTTGTGCCCAGGCTTCAGTGCTTTTTTGTGTGTAAGCTTGGGTGGCAAAAGTCGCCAATGGTTAAGGAAAGGGTGTAATGAAATGTTCTGGTTGATAAAAGAGTTTGTAGAGTTGGCCTCTAAACACACATGCGTGGTGTTATGTAAGAATGTGTGCTTCACGCTTGAGTGGTGAAACAATTTGAACACCGGTGGTTGTTTATGTCAAAATAATTTGATGAAGAGAGGGTTAATACAGCACTAAACTAGGGTTAAATACATTACAAAGATTCTCCCTGCACCTTGGAAATCCCGGCAGGAATGTTCTGAAGATCTACAGGGCTGTCATAAATCTGGCCAATGATGCGGCTGGTGATTTCGTGTGACTCTGTCTGCGAGGCTAACATCTTCTGTATGATCTCTCCATAGACATAACCACCGACGGAGAACCCATGCACCAGGATTTTGCGGTCTCGTTGTTCCTTACTCTGAAGAAAGTTAACGACATCTCTAGCGATCACTTGGGTCCCGACTGTCGGCAGAAGAAGCTGAAAATCCATTTACAAGATCAAATATGGGATTAGTAATCACAAAGGATTGGTGATCATAAAGAGTTAGTTTCAATCTGAACGTTTACAGATTATAAAGTTCACACCTTTACCTGTACCAATCCTCCCAAAAAATATTTCAGTCTGACATAGAGTCATTTTCAAAAGAATAGCCTTTGAGTAACCCCCAAACCATCATTGCTTATTTTGATTGCAGCAATCAAAATAAGCACATGTAAGAATGTGCACAAAGCCTGAGAAAACATAAAACCATTATTGCTGGTTGTACTCAAACCTGACTACTTGATTTGATGACATTTTCATGGGTTGGATACAGGATGTGATTATTGTGGACTCAATCTCTGGTGTTTCTGATCAGCAGAGTGTAAGTTCGAGTCCCAGTCCTGACATAAAGCCGGAGGTCCCATGTGTTGTGTATTGCACATAAAAGAACCCAGTGCACTTAACGCAAAGAGAAGTGGTTCACTCTGGCGTTCCTGGTCTGATCGGCTGCAGATTGCGCCACAGCACCTTGTAAACAGTTACATGGTGCTATGTAAAGAAACAGGTCTCATACTTCAAAAATGTAACTTCGCCCAAGCTGATTAGTGCCCTGCATCTTGTATACGGCTCCTTGCCATTTTCCAAAATTGTTGTCTGTTTTTTTTTTATAAATGGTGTTATTTAGCAGATTAGCACCTAAATAAATAGCAGTGTTAAGCAACTTTCAAATCAGTTGAAAGAGGACTTGAGCTGAGTTCGAACTTGTGGCTGCGGCTGTCGCTAAGGTGCTGCTATGGGCATCCTACACTTTACTGCATGTCATCGTGGTGATCAAGCTGTAGCAACTAATTCAGAACTGAGCCCAATTTCATAGAGCTGCTTTTAAAGCACAAAAAGTAGCTAAGCACAACAAAACTATGCATACGAGACCAAGGTTACCAGCCAAAATACTATTCACATGTACAACTTGTGACTGGTATCCTGCTCATTTTGGTTTAGCAGACAATTGTTAAGCCATATTTTCTACTTAAAGCAGCTCTCTGAAATTGGGCCCCGGCCTAAGGTAGATATGTGGCTAGACGTTCACCTGAACCGGACGAAGTTTAACCGTCAAGACATCACAGCCTCTGCTCAAGTAGAATGCTGCGAAGTTATCGAGATGACGTTGCTTCGCAGCGAGCCAGCTTAGTAGTAACACAAGAGGGCGCTCTTTCGGGGATTTGGTGCCAGCTGCGTTGGCCCTCTGAAGGGACAGATTGGAGTTGATCTTGATGACTGGGATATCTGGCTTCTGTGATGGAGTACCATAGCAACGCACGATGTTGGGTTGCCATGGAAACTGAAAATTACAAGTTAAAACTTTTTTAAAATTATGCATGAAATTTCAAGCTTAATTTTCCAACAATGCTCTAACATGTCACATGACCATCAGAAAAATGTCCTGCATCAAAAGTCCCGTGGACACAGATGGCCGCACACAGTTACGAGTGGAGTACCCTTCCTCTTCTTAGAGTAGACCCCGTAACTGGGGCGCTGTAACCCTTTTTTTGAAATTTTGACTTGGCTAGTACGACCCTCCCAGTCAAAATTTCAAAACAAGTAGTACAGCGCCCCAGTTAGAGTTACTGGGTCCACCTTCCTCTACCTCAATAAAGCCTAGAGATTTAAAGCTTGGTTCATCATGTTCATCTGTTCATACTACAAGCAAATTGCGAAATCTGTCTTTTACTAGGCTTTAGCCATGTCCTCAATAAAAAATTTCAAACTTCTTCATCAAATCGTATATTTTAAAGTAAACAACAAAATTTAGCCACCTGTCATCACCTGCCTGTAAACAGCGCCCTCCCCATCAGGGTCATAATTATTATAAACATTACCTTCTATTTCTACTAGTATTATACTACAAACAGAGGAAGTGTACTGTAAATGAATAACAAATGCCTACGTACATGACGTACAAATATATAAAAATGAATCACCACTAATAAATTTAGAAATAATTGCAATATTTACTTCAGCTAAACTTGCTAGACTTGATCGACGAACGCCAAGACCTGCTGCCCGTAACATTTTTACCGCAATTAACTATTACTTTGCCACTTTTCGTATTCAACAATATGGAGAAGCTAGAAAGGTGACGCCGCAGATTTAGGTACGGCGTATATTATCCGAATGCACGTTGTACGTCACACACGCCGGCCGCGGCCGGCCGCCGGCTGGGAATCGGATGATGGCATGCTGCCTGCTAATGCAGCTCATGAAGCGTGCAAGTAAAAAACTTGTTCCAGTCATTGATGAAATGCCGTCAAGCCACCGCGTTGTGGAAAGTTAGTTGCACAAGAATTTTCAAGTTACTGCAAATAGAAAATTACTCTTTAAGTCGTAATTTTAAATAGTTAAAATCCTATACCAAACAATTTATGAGTGAAATAAACGAAAAAATTAAAACATTTTCTTATCTGTTAAATTAAAGACATTGTGCAAGTTTATTTTTTTCGGGTATAGGCAACAGAGGGCGCTCGTTGGATTTCTTTTCTTGGGTTAAGGCCACAGACATTAGGTTCTTTATGTCTGTGGTTAAGGCCCCAAATAAAATTAAATAGTTTTATTCCACAATTCCCTAGATTAGAATTCCAAACATGCTACGGATAGCAGTAAATGCTGGAGTAAGGAGGGCCAGTTCGGGTAGCCTGGTGGTAGAGGTCAGTAAGTAGATTCAGATTGAGTAAATAATTATATACAAATTACAAGTACAACCCTCATCACCTCCACCCAGCCAGACTTGACCACTATGCATTGATGCATTATTTGAAATAACCCCACCCCGATCCCACACATAATTTATGGTTGCATTACGGAGATGTCACTGGTTTCCGATCGACACCTATTATTGGAAATGATCTGAATCCCACAATCACTAGGGTTATACAATGAATTACAAACAAATAAATAATTCAGTCACACTTTGTTTTGACTCCCTTGACTTTTTGAGCATGTTGAGAGAAGTTCTGATCTAACGTTCATCCCTATCTCATTGCTTAATATTAGGCCTATATTGTCATGATTGTAAATTGTAGCACAAGAAAATGAGTGCCCCCCCCCCCTCTACAGTCCAGGCAGTACACTCACCAGCCCAAAACTAGAGTCTGACCCGAACCTTGTTAATGTTAAAAATGACTGATACCACTTTTTTCTTTTTTGTCCTCTTTTCTTTTGGCAGGCACCATGGCAGGCAAGCAGCATGAGACTGTATGGCACTGCCCCTCAAGGGAATCCAGCCCCGCCCCTTATAAAGATCACCCCTAACTTGTCGCTACAAAAGGCAACACTTTCCGAGGGAGAACAATCCAAACAGCGCCCTCTTGTGTTAGTACTAAGTTGGCTTCTAGCCAAGCAGCGACATCTTGACAACTTTGTCAAGTTTTACACAAATCGAGGATGTGATGTTTTGACTGTGAGAATTCAACCATTGCAGGTACCCAGCCGCTTTGTCTTGTTCCCCGTTTGCAATCACAATCCTAAATGCTGATTCTTATTCCACCTTAATGGGACCAGATTATAATTTTCTTTTCAGCCTCGGTTTGGTTACATTGATTTGATTGGAAAATGAAGTACGGTACCAGACCTGTCAATCTAGATAAAGCTTCCAGCTATTTTGTAGTTTTAACACTTTAGTATTTTTCATAGGTTCTTGCTATAATAAAAAAAAACCTGGTCTAACTGTTGGTGTACAATGTAAAAGCACTAATAAGTTTTGTTATTGTTGTTATTTTTGTGAACCAACAACTCTCAAGTTCTCTTTTCAAATTTTGGTATTCAGATCATGCTGCCAACCAAAGGATCGCAAGTCATTGCGAGAGAGGTCGTCAAGTTTCTTCAGAGCACAGAAGTCCGTGACCGTAAGATCCTAATCCACAGCTTCTCCGTCGGTGGGTACCAGTACAGCGAGATCCTGCAGCAGATGATGGCGGTACAGTCGGATTCACAGGAGATCACTGGCCGAATCATCGGCCAGATTTACGACAGTCCGGTAGATCTGAACGAAGTCTCCATTGGAATGTCAAAGGTAAAACTTGAGTCAAAATTTCCTCTTTTCTTTTATTATGTATATATTTAATTTGTTTTAAAATCCTTCTGGCAATGAAACTAAGGCATTCTGAAAAGTGGCTACCACTGTTACTCGGTAATCTTGAGATCTGTGTGGAGAAGACGATGAAGAAATGTTCAGTTTTGTGGGAGGAAACACCCAAATAGGGAAAAACTCACTTTAGAGACTGAAAACCTGATGCATGTAAAAAGCTCTGGCCCAAGGTGGGATTTTAACCGAGATCCATAGAGGTGAAATGCACGGAAAGCTAGCACTAATCCAACCTGATCATCACATGGACCAGGCAGGTAACAAATTGACTGGCCATAACTGACTGAGGTCTGTGTCTCTCTGAATTGTACTTTTTCGTGTCAGTGCAACAAGGTGGTACCCCTCCTAAATGGGGTGTCGTGGCCGAGCGAATAAGAACACTTTTAGAGGTTGTATCTCGCTTAAAATATCCCTGATGTACAATGGACGGCAAGGACTGAAGTTGTTGCACAGTGTGTTCACGCGAGATACGACTTTGTCGCAGAATCGAGTTACGACCTCGATACACTAACACAACGATTTAAAATTACAATTTTTTTTTCCTAAACTACTTCCTTCTCTAAACAGGCTCTATTAAAGAACTCACTTCTACAGAAGACAATGCAAAAGAGTATAGATGGGTACCTAAAGGTCATGCATAAACCGGTCACACAGCACTACCAAAAGAGTTCAGAGGTTTTCTTCCACAACCCAGTCTCCGCCCCTTCCCTCTTCTTCTACTCCCACAGTGATGTGGTAGCCACGGCGGACGCCAGCCAGCGTGCCATCGCGTCCCTCCAGAACAAGATGGGGCACAAGAACATCTACAGCAAGTCTTTCCAGGATTCCCCCCATGTCAGTCACATGTACAAGCATCGGGATGAATATATGGGCACCTTGAACGCTTTCCTAAGCAAAGTGGAATACTTCAAGGAGGCCTCAGAAGAGCACAAGGAGCTTCCGGATCTTGTCGGTGAAGAAATGAGGGGGAAAGAGGTCGAAATGTACTGAGAAGACAAGTTGAATATCTAGGATAGTTAAGCATTTGGATTTTTCACGAGGCCTAGCAGGGGCGTCTTCAAAACCACAGCTTCAGCTTTGTCTCTGGCTTAGGCTTCATTTGCCTGTTTGAAGTTGAAAGTGTATGCTTTCAAAATTAATGACAGAGCCGAAGCCAAAGCCGTGGTTTCTAAAAGGGTCTTTGTTCACTAAACAATATTCCGGCAAAAATAATTATGGCTTTTCCTTGTTAAAGTGTAGGTAGGCCCTTCATTAAGTAGGCAGCAGAGAAGTGCATGATGCAGATTTTGTTACTGTAGAAATGACGGCTCCGGCAGCGGCTGTGGGCAGATCCCTGAAAGGACCAATGATTTTTCACAATGTTTAATGTCAATGACGCAGCCAGAAGCCATAGCCGTAGCTGAAGTTGATTGAATCAGACACAGCCAACATGTATGTAATCCTCAATGAACCAAACTGGAGATATTGGGAAAATAGTTTTGGGCCTTTTTTGTGACAGAATTCAAAGGTGTTTATTGCTAAAGAGTAAACGGGGAGCATGACACGGATGATAGCAGGGCCCAATATCATGGCTCTGCTTACAACAGAATTCTGCGCTTACGGCGCCCTTTAAAAAGCACACGATTCTATGGGCTGTAAGCACAGAATTCCGCGGTAAGCAGAGCCATGAAATTGGGCCAGGTCTTGTACATGTATGTAACTTTTCTGTGACACAACTTAAATTTATAAAAAGTATTTATTAACTTAACATCACAACTGTCGTTTACGATTCATCTCATAAACGTAATACAAACTTAATCTGTATGACTGTGATCTGTTTTTGCTAAAGCCTCAATTATTACCAAAGCGTTATATTTTTGTAAAAATACAAATATTTGCTTTAGAATTATTTGTCACTTTTATAAAAATTGCATTTACAGCTTCTAGTGTGGGAAAAGCTGGTTGCCTGTCAGCGGAAATGATATCATAGTACATGTACACCAGGGTGAAAAGTTACCCTGTATGCCTATTCTTGCATTTCATGGTATTCCTTTTGTTACCACCAGAATTTTTTGAGCTGGTAGGAGACCATTAATGTACTGTGCTATGTTAAACAACAGCAGAGACCTAATTATCATATATGATTTACACTGGTAGCCAAATGGCATTGAATCGTTGGAACTTTCAATACAATACCTGTACATACACTGGGCTTTTATATAGCGCCATTTCATTTAGATTACAGCGCATTAGCACAAGACAAAAGCATTGCAATTAATAACACAAATTAATTAACGAAAGCAATTTACAAAACAAAACTATAGAAACAGATTTTTTCAAAGTGTTTTCCTGAAAATTGGCAGTGAACTTGAGGTGCGTATCGAGATAACCCATGGTTTATTATTACAAGAATAATGTGGATTTGGTTGTCTCCACACTAATGGTTACAAATCTCTAAAACTTTAAGTAAGGCATGGGAGGGTGACTTAAAACATGTAAAAATAAGTTGTGTAATTCATCCTAGTTTATCCTGTACACTCCATTGATGTGAGTAAATGGTTCTTACAAAACAAACACTAATATGGATATCTAATTATTTACAGGTCCATTTAAAGGCAAAGTATACCTTTGGTTTTTGGAACCGTACATTTGCCTTAATGCTATATAATTGTAGATATAACCTGTGTAAATTTCAGTTCAAAAGGTGGCAGCGTTTTTGAGATACCGCCAAAAATCTGGAGCGGTTGTGCTCACGCAGAAGAAGTATCTGTCATGGAAATACACATTCTGAGAACCGTTACGGCCATAACGCTTCTCAGTTTCAAATTTTGGGGAGATAAAAAGTGATGTATTTTTCCATTACTGCAGTACTTCGAAGTGAAACGTTTCTCAAAATGCATTATACTATCCAAAGCTGCTGTACTTCTTACCAAGTGAGTGATAATTGCCATAAATGTTCAGAGTCATTACCAAACGTATACAGACCCTTTAAAAGGTGTAACGTTCATGACAGGGACAGACAGAATGGACAGGAAAGTGAACTTAGAACACATTTTTTAAACCTAAATTTGTTCAATGTACACCCTTAACATTTAATGATTGTAGACCAAGTCATACTTCCCTTAGATTATTATTATACCATGTTTCCTTTTTACTTTTGCAACCATTAGTGTGGACAGACCCATTTACAAGGCAGAATACAAAGACTACACCTTAAATTTACAAACTAATGAAAACGACAATTATTTTAAGGAAGCATACTGAGTCCGTCTTCCACAGGAAAATTGCACCAAGTGTGAATAGAGCGTGTGAAAAGAGTTATGTTATTGAAAATTTTACATGAAGATGCAAAACATTGTAGCATGTCATGGCCGACTGGTTTAGCACTCCAAATTCTGTTGGTAAAGTGGTCGCACTTGCAGTGTGGGTTTGATTCCCAGTCATGACACCTGTGTCCTTTAGCAAGACACTTAACTTGCTTCTCTTCTCCCAGGAGTAAATGGGTACATGTGAGGGCAGAGATGGTTCAGATGTTAGTTTATCTTTGTGACTACATACTAGGCAGCCCAACTTGGCCTCCCAAGGGTGCTGACTAGGAAAGAATATTAACGTCCATTTTTATGTTAAAAACTTTTTATGAAAATGTTTCGAGCGTGTATAAACAATTGTAATGATGCACTGTAAATTTTTAACTGTTGTTTTTTTTGAACAAAATTATTTTTGTATTGAAATATTTTTTAGTGGTTATTTGGGGATGGTTATTTGTTATTCATTCAAAAAAAAAAGACTGAAAGTATTTACCCTCCTTTACTTCGTAGAGTTTAGATATTATTATTCTTGTTTAACCCTTTCCTTACTTATGTTGACTGCACTCATACCCCCTCTTCTTTGCCATTGGCGACTTTTGTCGCCCAAGCTTACATACAAAAAAGCACTCAAGCCTGAGCACAAAGGCCATTTATTACAAAGCTGTAGTTTTGTCCATGTTCATCCTCCAAACCCAAGCTAACAATGGTTGGAAAGAGAAAGATCTGACCTTTCCAACAGCGGTAAAATAAGATAATGTTGCTATTATGCAATCCCTTTAAATTGGAGTGGAAAGATCCGAAATGTCAAGCTACTGCCGAGTGCCATATGGTTGTGTGTAAAAAAATGTAATACAGAACGTAATCGCCAAATGTAATCTGGACTATTCACGGAGTGATTATATTCTGCGACAATGCACAAAACGAAATGCATTCAGTATTTGTTTTATGCATGGAGGTAGATTGTTCTATGTAACTTATTCATAGATCCTTGTCAGTTAAATTTTATTCACAATAAACAAAGTAGATTCCGAAACTCGTCCAGCCCACACTCTGAAAATTCTAAAAACCCTAAACAAAGACAATTCGATGAAGACACCAATTTCCAGTTGTCTGCTGTGTCACGACCTTGCCTTGTTTGGAAAAAAAGGCAGGGAATGATTATTTGGGAAATGACACTAAATAGCGTCCAATAAATTGTCCATATTGGACTCCAATATTAACGTTTTGAGCGTCACGGCAGTATACAATTGTATACATGGCAAAATAAAGGATGACACGTGACATGTGTTCTTCCAATCAAATGACAAGGATCTGTGTGTGTGGTATATAATATTATTTAGTTTCAATTAAAAACTTCATCCTAAAAAAAAACCCAAAAGAATTGCAGCTATGATCTTTAAAGCATGTATCATGTTTCAGAAGATTTTCTGAGCTACCAAACCTGTGCCTGTGAGCTAGTGGAGAATTTTTTTGCAATTTTAATAATAATAAAAATAGTAATATATTTTTAATATGTGCACAAACCGATCAAGTCGACAATGAAATGAGCTGTTTAAGTAAATGAGACTTGAGGATGGTTTTTAAGGTGTTAATGAATGATGATTGGCAAAGTGGAACAGGGAGCTTGTTCCAAATAAAAGGAGCAGCTTTGGCGAAAGCACGGTCTCCGTAGCAAGTTGTTCTGGTTTGTGGTTCAGCAAGCATGTATGTTCATCTGTTCATAAAGACCTGAGATGACGAGTGGTTAGTTTGATGGTAAGGGGTTCTTGAAGGTACCCAGGGGCACGACAATGGGTAATCTTGAACCCTGTAAGGCAGATCTTGAAAATGATTCTTTTGGCGACAGGGAGCTAATGTAGTTGCCGACCCGAGTTTAGATCTGATAATGCAAACAATTTGTATCATGTTTATGAGTGTGTGTTGTGCATGCTTCAGTAAAAGTAATTAAACAAGCAATTTGTGTTGTGATAATAGGAGACGCTGGATTGCTATAGTTGGCAGTGGACAAACAAGATAAATTCCATCGCAGGCTTGTATGCTTTGTTCTTTAAAGGGCAAGGGCACCAAGGCATTTTCTCCTTGGTAAAGGGCACCTCCATGAGGACATTGTAAATTTCTATCGGAACATGTCAAGCGCACAAAGGCAACAACCAGGGGCAATTGCCTGCCTTCATTGCATCTGTGAAGGATCAGGCCTGCGGATTGTTTACGAGCTTGTGCATATTTCTGAAAAGAATGGATTTGCCTGGCAAGTCTGCTGCCTCGTAGAGTCCCCTACAGTATGGTGTCATAATACAGTCATTGACTTCAACCACAGAGCTATGCTTCGACTGTCTATTACGTGCTGGTCCCTTATTAACTGTGTACAATCATCTGTAAGTAAATAGGAACAAATAAAACAAAAACTAAAATCTGATTTCTCTGCTTTCATTCCAAATATCGTTTTTATTTCTTGATATCGGCACGTAATCAAAGTTTTAACAAAGACGTCAAAATCTGACACATTTTTTTTTATAGCAACACAGTTTGGATATTTCAACAAATAAAGGTGTGGCAATAGAAGGGGGTGAGGGTGGAGAGGGGGGGAGGTTCTAAAAAAGAAATGTTGCCCTATTTAATATTCCTCTTTGATAATACACTCTGGTTCTTCACAGAACCACCAAAGAACCACCACTACACACAAAGAGATCATCTATCCACATGGTAATCACACGCAAACCTTTTCTTATTGTATTTTAATTTACACCATGTCCAATTAAAGCTTCAAATCTTACTCCTCTTTGAGTTTGATGATGTCTCATTACAAATAAAGACTGATAGCCAAAAGTTCTTGGATATTTATGGGCAGGCAGACCACTGCCTAGTTTTTGTGGAGGTCTTCCATTTTGTTCACCTAGGCCTAACAATATCAACGGGGCGAGAGTCAATGCCGACAAAAGGTGTGAAACGAGGATGCAAATTTCAGGAGGTTGATCGGAGTGTTGGCACTGCCACCCTTTGGTAACCCCTAGAGTCAACCTGTTAATAAGTGATGATGTTTTGGAGTCGGAAGTGCAATGTAAACAAATGGTATACATACATTGTACATGAACATTCGTGTTACACTGCACTTCCAGCTCCAAAAACATCATCACTCACCAATAGGATAGATTTCAAGGAGCTTCTGGGAACAGAATCATCAGAACTAGAGAAGTAGAACAAAGAGCAGGATTTCTTTAGGATTTACCCTATCAAATTAATTAAAAAACAAATGGGTCGGCTGCATTTACAGGGTTGTTCAGGTTACGCCAAACATACATTTATTTTAAAGACCTTATCACCAGAGTTCATACAGAATTGTAAAAATAATATTTGAGTAATGAACGGTCAGACAGTTGGAGGGTGGGGGTGGATGGGGCCAGAGTAATAATGGAACGGTCTGTTTTTCATGCAATCTTTACAGTCAAATCTATAAATATTCAAAAATCTAGAAATAACCTTTTGTCACGTTTGTCTCCCTCGGTGTTTAACTTATACAAATTCTTTCTAAGTTTTTCAGATTCCAACAGTTTTTTTTCCTCCTGGGTGCCCATGGCCCTTTCCTGAACAAGATTATTAACCCATATCTGCCTGTCTTTTAAGACTGGTCACGTAACATAAATACTGTTCCTGCCTAAGCCAATGAAGCGCTTCTTGCTGCATCACAATAACGCTTTATTTACTGCCTTGCAAATAAACATGCTCCCAACAAACTTGATATTATCGCTTAGAGAAGGGGTTCGCCCCGGTGTTTCTGGCATGGTCGGCAACCGCTATAACAATTAATTATCCATGCACAAAACCAACCCTGCCTGTGTGATCCCTGAAAAGGGGTGTTGGTGCAGTGTATATCAAGACAAGACAAGACAAGAAGACTATTGGAAAGTGCACACAATTCTCTTTAATGTGGTATATATTTTGCCATGTTTCTCGTCTCATTTCACCAGAAGCGAGAGTATAAAGAAAGACACTAACTGATTGTTCATCAGGTTTTCCCACATGTAAATTTTACAGCCTTTGTGTGTTCTACCGGAAATCTTGTAAGTAGGATTTGAATCATCATTACCTTGCATCATCAGAGTCCAGCATTCTCCTGAAGACGATCAGAGCACACTGATCGAAACGTTGAGTTGTAAAACGGTTCTTTTCAGAACCACCCCAACTCAAAAGAGATAAGAGCTAGCTACATGTTGTCTACCGCAAACCTTACTGTATAATGAAAATCTTGTCGTTCGGCAGATATGGGTCTCAAAATTGCTATGCAAAAACAAGTTTTTGGATTGATTTTAAAAATTTAAATAATGATTCTATTAAAACAATTACCACTTTAGTTTGATAAGATGATGATAAAAATCCAAAAATGTCATCACATCAAATCATGCAATCATAATGTAAAACAATCCAATGTACCGGTAGACGTAACATTTTGTGGATGGCATGTCACTCTCGTAGAAATATAACGCAGAGAATTGCTGAGCTCAAGTGTCGTGTGTATTTGCTGTGCACGCCCTCTATGTCAGCTGCTGACGTAGAATATCAATACCAGGTGACACGCCTGTATGGCAACATTAACCCAATCGACCCATGGGAAAGCTGAAATTTGACAGACAGCTAAAATGGTGGCGCGTCTGATTTGCCTCAAAGCAAATACGCACAGATAACGACACACACAGCATTCTCTGAGTTCAATTTCAATACTCTCTTCCCACAATCCCTGGCTTGGTTGGACCATTTTCACCAATAGAGGGCCAAACTGATACTTCACAGCTCACTTTTTGGGTGGGGTGGGGTGGTACGAAGTTCATTTCACCTACAAGAAGCTTACACCTACGCCAAATTGCAGACCAGAATTCACACTGTCAAATGCAAGAAAAAAACATTAATAAAATTAATATCAAATACCTATTTCTGACACAGAGGTACTGTCTTGCTATTGGTTGAGAGCAAGGGCCAATTTCATAGAGCTGCTTAAGCACTAAAAAATAGCTAAGCACGACAAAATTATGCTCACCAGACAAAGGTTACCAGCCAAAATATCAAGCCGCATGTACAATTACTGACTGGTATCCTGCTCATTTCTACTTGGCTGAACATTTCTAAGCAATTTTGTCTGCTTAAGCAGCTCTATCAAATTGGGCCCAGGTCACATACAGCTATGAAACTAGTGTAAAATTTTACGGGGTCACAAGGGGGTGCACCATTTCTTCTTGGGGGCACTTTTGGCCAATTATAATTGAAGTGTTCATTTGCATTTTTCCTAAAACAAGCCCCTTCTTCAGTGCACCTGTTATGCCGTTTCTAATTTTTTTTTATAAGATAACCTGACGTGGAGGTGAAAACAAATGCATTGTCTGCGTGTAAATAGAAAGATAATTTGTAAAACCATTGAAATTTCTACACAAAAGCTTAGAAAATGTTATATTCTATTCTAGTAATTTTTAATTGAAACGTCCAGGTTTTAAAAAGTGGGGGGGGGGAGGGGCACCTGGGGAAGGGGGCACAGACATTAATTGGGCAGCACATGCCCCTTCCCCTTTAATGACGCCACTTGTCACATAGAGATTTCAAGGAGCTTTTGGGCAAAGCATCCTTAGTGCTAGAGAAGTAGAACAAAGAGCACAATTTATTTGTAACATTTGGAACAACTAACGGCTGCTTTCCTCAGTGCTAGTGAACTAGATCAAAGAGCACAATTTCTTTGTAACATTTGCAACAACTAACGTCTGCTTTTTACCACCTTGCTGACATCAAAAGCTTTGAATTCAGATAAAAGTCTCATATTGTTTATTTTGTTTTTGTAGTTCTAAGTTTTTCTAAGTACACTTTTTTCTTTTCTTTTTTAATTTTTCCAGCACCTCGGAATATGTTTAATCATAGACATATGGCGCTTTACAAATTTGTATTATAATTATATTTCTTATCTCTGTACTAACCTGTCCATAGGTTGAGCCGTCTTGGGTACGACATAGTTGAGTTCAAATCGTGCAATTCTACCTAGTCTCAAAATGATGCCTGCTCCGTAGCTCCACCGAAAATTCTCCTTCAGCTGTGCTAGGTGTTGGTGGATATTTTGTTCTTCTGTGGAAATGTTGTCAAGAAAAAAAAAAATATCGGGTGAAGAGAAATTCCTTGGGAAGTTCATAACTTGAAACGAAAGAATTGACAATTTCGTCACAGTGTTGAGTAGAAAAGCACCAAACTCACCTAGATTAAGATTGCATAGGTTACCCGCATTTAAGAAAACGTGGGTTCGTATGAGGTCGCCTAGTCCACCCCTCCCGGGCATAAATGGGAGAGGGGTGAAGAGATGGAGCCCTGCTGCCCAGTAGGCCTCACCCCCGACTGCATCCCCTACAAGAAATATAGAGAACAGATAAAAAGAAATGTTTCAATTTGAAAACGAGAGGATGGGATTAATTTTGCTCTTCCAAAAATAAATGATATACTATACCTATATATTATTTTGCTTTTGCCCACACACCGATGTGTGTTAAGCACTGTACACTCAGTACTTTCCCAAGTCCTGTAAAAAAAAACCTCACAGACATATTCTTCGGGTGGGATTCGAACCCATGACCTCTGCCACTCCAGAGCAGATGTCTTACCAACAAGACTACCGAGACTGCCTGATAGCTAGAGGCAGTTTGAATCATATTAGCAGTGGATACCACAACCATTATAATAGGTGTTATTTTTTTTAATTAACATCTATTATACCGCTATAATTATATAACATGGTATGAATTTAATCTTCCAAAAAACACACTTTTGTTTAATTGTTCTGCTACCAAAACTACCAGATCAAAAACTCATTTATATTAACAAATCCCCCAATCTGCATTACGACCCAACCCTTGTTAATTAAACAATGGATTAAGTAATGCTTTAAAACTGGTTAAACAACCGATATAGTAGTTTATTGTAATCCATTTAATTGGTTTAAAGCAACCAGAAAATGGATCATGTAACCAGTTTAACCAGTTTGACTTTTAAGTAGTTATAACTTACCATCTGTGTGAGGACCAAGCCCTCGGAAATTGAACCCCCTGACAGATGTCGGCCCTCCGATAAAAAACCTGTCGTTTATTCTCGTTTCTGTGTAGTTTAACGGTTTCATCAGACCAGCTTGGAGAGAGCAGGAAAGAACCTAAATAAATAGATAATAAGACTGGTTTAATGGTTTCCATAATCTATGATTTTGATCAGTTTTAATCATCAGTTTCATGGTTTAAATAATCAATAATTTTAATGTTGATGTCAACAGTTTACAAAATTCATGATTTCAAACGGTTATTATCCACTTATAATGGTTTATATAATACATTATTTTGGTTGATTAACCAGTCCAACAGTTGATAAAACAGGTTGACAAACCAAGTCAGTGGTCAACATTATTCTAGTTGGTTAAACTTGGGTAACGTGCTTTTACGATCCATTATTTCAGTTGCTAATCAGTTTAATGGATTAAAAAAATCCATGAGTTGGTTAGTTAACAAGCAGTAGTTAACCAACCAAAATAATACATTGTGTACACTGTTGAGTTTACACAATTTATTATTTTGGTTAACTACTGCTCCTAACCAGTTTAACTGATTAAACAATCCATGATTTTGATTTGTTAACTAATTTAAAGGTTTAAAGAATCTATGGTTTTTCACAAACAAGTACTCTCTTTGAAAACAAGAGTTTTTCTCACGCAATCTAAGAAAAGCTTCCTGTTCATCTGTAGCTCTGCCTCTCCCTTTAAGAACTGGACGTCCCCACCAAGGACTTTAAACCCTGCAAGCTCCTGAGACAGCTGCAGGAGGTACCCCTGTGTTGGGTAGATACGCTCATTGCGGGTATCCCTTGTATATACATGCTGTAGAATAAGTGAACAAAAAAATGTACACAGAGTATAGGGTTGGTAATTATCAGAAAAATATTTTTTTTTTCAGTAGTATCAGTCTGAAAGCTTTCTGATTATGAAATTCATTCCAGTACCAATGTTCCATAGAAATATTTCTGTCTGAAATACTGTCAAAGTCGAATAAAATAGAATCTGAAGACCCCAATTTTAAGTTCGGCTGTAACGATCGAAATTAAGGACAATGTGTTTACATGCTGAAAAGTGTTCACGGTTTTTCACTGTTTTCTCCTGACTCGGACGACGGATTGAACCCAAATTTTCACAGAATTGTTTTTTCATGCATATATTGAATCACACAAAGTAAGAACACTGGCACTATCAGCTTTACCAATCCTATAATTTACCTTTAAATCTGAATGTGGCGCGCCTGGCTAAGTGGTCTAGTGAACCAGATTATAGTGGCAAAATTATTGTGGTGTAGGTTCAAATCCCAGTAATGACACTTGTTATCACAGGAACAATGCTAAGTTTATCATTTATTGGATAGTTTTTAACAAAGTTTCGAAGGGCCTTAGACCGATACCAGCCCCCTGTCTATCAGGTCAGGGAGTAGACAGTTCCGGCTCAGTGTGCACTTACCTTGACTGATGACTTCACAGAGTGCCCTGACATCTCCCGTACTGCAAAGGAAGCTGTCCGCGACAAACAAGAAATGTCCCTCCAGCTTCCTTCCCATTTGAAGCTATGTTGGCCAAGAAAGCTTGGTAGCTACAAACACAAAAATTCAACAAAGTGGGAAGTATAATGTTGTGATTGTCTACGGGATGAAGATTTAATACGGACAAAATTTTACAGAAATTTGAACGTTTTATTATTATATTTATTAGTATTACTATTATCACTAAATATTTTTCTTGTACATGTTGTAATCGAACCAAGGAGTCCTCAAAAGTGCCTAGCACTGTAACCTGTAGGCCTGAAGCTACCAGTGTGGTGAAGATGATGAAGAAATCTAAGTTTTAGTTGTTGTGGGAAAGCTTTAACTGGGAAACCCATGCAGTCAGGTAGGGACTGAAAACCCAAACCACATGCAAGCATCCCGTCCTAAGCGTGACTGGCACCAGGGTCCACAGAGCGGCGAGGGAGAACCAACTAAGTCAACTGGAGTACCTGAAGTATTTGGTTTACAGCGCACAGACAAAATGAAGAGTCACAAGGATAAAGCTGACTACATACCACCAGATCAAAAAGCACTCCGTTGTCCGTTTCCTTGTAAGAACTAGACGGGAAATCACCAGACGTCCTAAAAGCACTAGCTGTAAACCTGCAGCTCAGGAAAAACAGGTTTGGAATGGACATTAGAGAAACAGCGACATTGTATCTTGATTAAGGAAATAAAGGAGAGGTGGCGATGTATTAAGCAGCAGTTTAAAACTGGCAGGGTCATGGCAGTGTGATAACGCACACATGCGACGCTCAACTGTTGTGCATACGCACGTGCGCTAATAGACTTACATTGAGTAATGGCATGTATTGATTTTGGGACGAGTTAATAGCGCCCACGTAAGCTTGTGCGCCAACACGCGTATGGCTTTAAGTACCAAGTGCGCGTTAGCCAACTGATCTAAAACAGCTCCAGCTACGTCTTTATCAGCTGTTTAATACCAGGTAAACATGGTCATGTGACCAACTTTCAATTAATAGGACTGCCTAAACTGTCTGGGGTACTTATGAATTTGTAAGAACGATGTATAATGCATGAGACAGACCACGTGCAACAACATTGTCATATTATGTACAAGACAGGCTTAGTAAAAAAAAAGTTGTGTCTCAATTCTGCAATCTTCACAAATCACAGGAGTGACATACCTCTTGTGGATGTTCCCACGCAATGGCTTAGTAAATGTTGTGTTGAAGCCGATGGAGTGTTTAGTGCCTCTTGAATACTCAGCCGTCAGATTCTCAGCCCTGCCAAATAAATTGGGGCATCGGATTCCTAAGACCTGGAAAAGAAGAGATCGTCCAAATAATTCCAACGACATTGCCAAATGCAATGGCGTATTTTTTATTATTGTTTTTTTTTATGCAAGTCGCCAGACACACAAGGCCAGTAAGGCACTCGAGGTGTGGGCAACAAATCAACTGTTTTCCCAGGGGCCATTGTCACCTACTCCTAGGGCTGAAACAGGGTTAACCCCTTTACATTCCGTAAGGATGTAGGCTTGGGTATCATCCATCAAAAGCCTGGCTGATGATGACCTCCCCAACTTATTATTTTGACATGACAAATCTTGATTTTCTGTTATACAAATTTTCACCACCCAAATTGGACTTTGTAGTGAAAAATAGCCTGGCCCTGAATTATTAAACATCACATCCAGCAAATGTAATTCTTATTGTTTATAGACAGGGAACCAGACAATGGCAGCCAAGGGTGGAGATGCAATGATCTTACCAAGCTTCCCTCGTTGTTTCCAACAGTGGTGTGAGCATTGCCAGTAATCCTCCTCGTTTCTTTGACAATGACTGTGACATCTAAACCGTTTGGTCTTGCCTTCGGGCCTGAATACGAGATAAGAAAAATAAATTAGTATATGGGTCTTTCCATGAAGGTGGAACACTAGGGAAACTGTTACATTGTTACCATTTATGAAGCTTTTTCACCACTTCGCCAGGCTACTTGGTCAATCTTGCTTTACATAGTATAAGTAACACTAAACATGAATCATAAAAAGGTTTTACTTGATTACTGTGGTGAAAAATAAATGTGATACAGTGCCTGCACTGATGTAATGGGGACACCATAGGTGTGATATTTGGTGTCCCCGTTACATTGTGACATACATCCTTAATTTTCTGAGCCATGTGTACTTTAATACCCATGAAGGAAGTTTTTTTTTATGGATATGGCATCAAGTTTCTGTTGAACATTGCAAATTTGTTTATTACTGCCATAATATGTTACAAGCATAGTGTCCCTGTTACATCGTTACCATGCATTTTTAAGAATATTAGCAAAAATATCAGGTAAGATAGTGTGGGAAGGATTTGAAACTTTCTGAAACACTTTCAACACCCAAATAAAAGGTGATGATTGATAAACATAAATATTAGAAACAACATTTTTTCTAACAAAAATGATAACATTGAAAATGCCACAAATTGTGTCCCACTTTCATGGAATGACCCATATTGAAAATCAACATTCCAAAGGCACTGCAGAAATTTGCACAGCTGCGAGCGTATATCTACTGCATCTTGGGAGCAGCAAGGATCCTACGAAAGACACTTGAATCTAAGGCTACAGGATGTAGCCCGACTCAAAGAGTTACCAGCACAAAGAAAATTAAGATTTTCTTTTAACAAGCTGTGATATCACAAACAACTCACAAGTAATACTAACATTATTAATAATAGGCATTAATTTGACACTTTAAACCCCATTTAATAACAACCTCATGTTCATAAGGCCCTAAGCATTCCTAAAACCATCTCAACTCCTTTGGAGTATGCAGAACCGACAGACATAACAGTGCACAGGTTGCAAATCATTCATATCAACGATCTCTAACCTTGCAGGTGCCCATTTACTCCTGAGTAATGAGAAGCAGTTATAGCTAAGTGTCTTGCTCAAGCACACTAAGTGTCATGACCAGGATTCAAGCCCACACTCCGGTGACCTTGCCACCAAAACTTGAGTTCAATGTGCCAGACCACAGAACTCTCTCTTAACAGTTTATTTTCCTTGAAGCTCTCACCTTGGCTGGCCCCTTGGCCTTGTGTTGGGTGGTTTTCCATAAAAAAAAAAAAAAAAAAAAAAATTGGCCCAGGTAATTTTTAGAGAAGGTGAAGAGGTCTATGAAAGAAAGAGCCAACCTTTGCTTGTGTCTATAAACACTCCAACTCCCTGGAACATTCCAAGCTCCTCTAGTTCTTGCTTCACGACACCCGACTTCAGGATGATGTCTTTGAAGGTTTGTGCTTTGAAGAGTTGATTGACATGTTTTGTCACCATGTCATCCTTGGTCCTACCTAGGCCTTCAATGCGTACTTTCTCAACCTTGACCTACATTTGGTTACAATACAAAGCAAAGGATGATTAACCAGTTGGAGGCAGTTGACGTGGATCCACAAAAATATTTGTCAAGCCAGCAAATGGGTGACGCTGAAAAGCACCATTGTGTCAAATCGGAATAACGGAAGAAAGGTCGCCTGGCATTCCACTGCTAAGCGTGCACAGAGCATGCACACGCCGTCTAATGCTTTCTTTCACCCACACATAGAGAAAACATGGTCTTGAATATTTAGCCCATCTTTGGCTATTGCGCAGTGGTTTTTGTGTAATCCCTGATTACAGACCTTTGTTTTGTTGTTCCAAGAAGAAAATTATGAGACATAGAGAGAGGATTCCACCATTGTTTATTTATTGTATTTGGCTCGATCATGTCAATGGAGGTATGTCAGAGTGAATTTCAGCTCAGAGGAGGGAGGTCAGCATGAACCAGGGATCCAGTCATTGTTCCGGGTTTAGTACCTATCCTATGCCAGAGCTTACGGCTGAGGTTTTGCCATTCAAGGTACACATATTTTCTGGAAAGAAAAAACAAAATCCCAGTGCTATAAAGAGAATCTTTGTTCTCTTGGCTTTGTCAAGTCGAGGTCTCTTTGTGCCAGCGGTACTCTCAAAGAAAAATGATTCTGGCAATTCCAAGAAGATATTCTCATCAGGCTGGAAGGAAAAAAAAAGGAAGATTCACGAAGGTAAATCATATAAAAAAATCTTAAAACCATTGTAAATATTAAGTTTCAATCAAAAAGCCTAATCATTTGAAAAAAAGAAAAAAGAAAAAAAAATCACTTTCAATTTTACTTGCCTTTATATCGCCATGAAAGACGTGATGATTCTGATGATGATCTTCGGTCATGTTGTCATGGGGATGGTCTTCATTCATTTTGTTTACCACTGGCTCCTTCAACAAGAAAACATTTAAAAAGGTTATTAAGTTCAAACAAACTTCCGTCTTTTAATGAATACTGCCAACAACAGAAACTATTTAAAAGTTTAAATGAAAGTTAACTGAATTCATGTTACTTGTGCTCTACTGCATATTGTTATGAAACATTTAGCAAAATATTCCAAACCCAACAGCCGTTTTTCACTTAAAAACAGCAATACTGTATTTTAAATCAGTAAAGTATACTGAAATGAAGTAATGCTGGTATTTCTTTTTAAACAGTATATATTTTGCCTGCACTGGCTTTCTTTTAGTTACTAGTAAATGTTATTAAGCTGGAATAAGACTGGCTCTGAACAATAAACGAACCCAACATGTTGGTTGGAAGGCAACCGTACTTTACTTTCCTTTTAAAAAAATCCTCCAGAGTTGTGAGTTGTGAGTTGTGAGTTGTACAATGTCGCCCCCTGACGGTGTCGCCCCCCGACAATGTCGTCCCCCGACAATGTTAAACTGTATGCACAATACTGTTTGCTATTAATAGTCTGAAAATTATAATTATAATTATATAAACTACTATTATGATAACTGTAAATTGTGTCATTTAATTCACTTAAGGCTCCCTTATTTTGCACTTGGTTACCCTAAATCATAGTCAAGCAACCTGAAATAATTCACGGCTTTAGTTAAATACTACTGACTCCAAATAGTTATGAATACCAAGGCACTATAAACAGACACAAACAGATTTTTATGACTGCGTGTAGACTTTATTTGTACAGGGTAGATGCATGTAGAGTTTATTTGTACAGGGTACATGTAGATGCGTGTAGACTTTATTTGTACAGTACAGGGTAGATGCATGTAGAAGTTTTTTACAGGGTAGATGTGTGTAGTCTGTAGAGTTCATTTTGAAGGGTAGATGTGTGTAGAGATTTTTGTACAGGGTAGATGCGTGTAGGGTTGATTTGTGCATGGTGGGTGCTAGTAGTAGTACAGTAGAGGTTTTTGTACTGGGTAGATGCATGTAGAGTTTTTTGTACAAGGTGGGTGTTGATCTATTTTGTACAGGGTAGATGGTTGTACAGATTTTTATAGGGTACTTTTCATTTACTATTATTAGCATAACGCAGTCAGGCAGTGCCATAACCAACGCGTGCTGGCGCCCAAGCATGGTCTTGTTTTTCAGATTTCTGATTAGAGTGTAGTACTAGTAGTCTACACGGTACAGGGGGTGACAAATATTGCCACATACATGTGATGTATCAAGCACCAAATGGCAAATGCATGCGGATGCGGCGTGCAGTTCTAACCCATGCGATTGTGTGTCCAACACTTTTTTAATATTTTACAGAAATGTATCGAAACTATCGCATCGGTGATCATTCAAATTTTCATATTTACCTTTGCATGAACTGTTCCCATTCCAGTAGTACTTAATGTTGATACCGCAAAAAGAAATTGCTAATTGATGAAATTGTAATGTAAGGTCGTTTATTTCAATTCAAGTTAACCTTCTTACTTTGATCGCAGGATCATAATGGAGGTCGCCATCTTGTCAAATATTTCTAACATTCAACAGAGGGCGCTTCTTAACAGCCCCTCTCACTTTTTCTCTTCCAGATATCGTTCTATGATTATGATTATGTGTACAGGTAAAAAATCACCTGCTGACTTTGAGGGTTGAACTTTTTACTATCATTAAGGAACATTTTCACGTTAGGAATAGTTGATCAACGACATTTTTATAACCTAACAAGTGTGGCAGTGATACATTTGCGAATCGAAGATTTGTTAAAATCACCAATGAATGATTATTGCCACATAAACACCCCTTCAAAGAAGTTAAAACGTCTAGTCTAATGACCTCCGAACTTACGCACGCCGTAAATCATGACGTCAGCCTACAAGCAAAATGGCGACCACTGGAGAACTGACGCTTGAAAGAGGTAAGGAAATCCCGCATTTTGTTATTGTCTTTAAAGTATTTTTTATAAATATAAATTATTTTTATGGCAACAAACAATGTAAGTTTAACGTAGGAAGTATTTGGGGTTAAATTTCCCTTGTGAAAGTGTACCCTGCGACCGCATTTAAAAGTTGAGAAGTTACGGAATTGCCGAAGAAAAGCCTTTTTATCTGCCGAATCGATATTTGATGGGGCGGGGGATTTGGGGGGGGGGGCGAGATGAGCAAAAATGCTGTATCCAACTGACAATTTATCTCCTTTAACTTAAGTCAAATTGTATCCTTACCTGTCGAGTAAGGTTGACAGAATGTATACAGAGACTAGAGTAGAGAGGAACAGCCACTTTGATTGAATTACAACAAGTACATGAAGTAAGTCTCATCCGCTGGTCTCCTCCTTCTGAATCTGCGGTTACTATAAGAAAACTATTTTTTTGTGGGTGGCACCAATTTGTTGTCTATGGACGACTTTCATTCACTGAATCGATAACCAATAACCTTCTGCATATCTGGTAAAAAGAACAAATCCGAAATGTCAAGGAGATTTTTTAGATTTAAATATTTGTGAAATATACGCTATTAGGCCAATGAAAGTTGATTACTAGTTTCTCGTCAGCCATTTATCAAATTTTTGTGATTTTTTTTTTTATTATTCATTATTCATTATTTTTCATCAAGGAAAAATGCAACCCATACACATACATTAACTGCCATTTTGAAACAGATTTAGGTCCTAAACTCACCCAGAAATTTGAGTTTGATGCCAATATCAGTTCTATTGAGATGTGAAGAGAAGGACATGAAGGACTGGCTACGACCTTTTGCATCAAACTGCCACTCCCTGGCCTCATCAACGCCATTGACCAAACCGGCTTTTAGATCATTGAAAAGTTAAACAAAAGAAAAAGATTCGTCGACCTCTCCAATGTCTACAGTCTTCCATTGCACCACACACCTGCTTTTGTGATAAAACTGCCAACGAAAACATATTCACAGCGGGCAAATTCCACTCGTACACAAAAGACTCGACACTTCACAAAAATCTGCATGTGAACGACATGAACATACTTCTTGAAGGCATGACAACGATCGATCAATACCAACCTTGTACCACGGCGATAATACAGTGTAGACCGTTCCGGCCTGTCAATCAAACTGTGCGCATTGACCAATTGGATCACGCCATTTGGTCATGTGACCTCGGTCAAACTCGGTCACACGTGCAGTGTAAACGTACATAAACTAATGTGTGTGGGCGGGGCTTGTGCCAAAGCCGGACGGTCTATACACAACCCGGATAGGCCGGGCGCATAGTATGCGATCTGGAAACGAGGTTGCAATTTCTGTGACCCGTGAACGTCAATCAGCGGCTCTCAGCGGCTCTCAGCGGCTGCACCAGCTGCATACCCTGCATGGGTTTTCTTTCGCAAATCTGTGAAGCTAGTCAGATCAGCGCTTCCCATGGGCCCAGGTGTATGGAAGGTGGGCATGACCGGTATGTTGCATGATACAGCGAAGCTGCAAAAACATCGACCGCGCAATCGGAATGGTTCCTTTTAGCTTGGGAGTAGTTTGCGGGATTTTCCCAACATGTTTTGCAAAATAATAAAATTTTGGCATTAATGAAATTTTTTGGTGCGGGGCCAAAATCACGTGCGGGCGCTGACGAGAAACTAGTAATCAGCTTTCATTGGCCTTACAGACCGGACAAATTTCCACTGACCATGGCTGCAAAAAGTGCCATTTTATCATTTAAATTTTTACCTTAAATGTTGTTCTGTCATTCGGAATATCAGTGTCCTGATCCCATTTCACTTTTTAGAAAAAAAGTTACATCGAAAGAATTTCTTTTCACCTCAAAAACGTAAAAAAATTGCCCAACATCGAAATAGGCCAGAAAACTGACAATCAATAAAAACTAAATAATTTTACAAAAGGCGATCTTAATGTGTGTGTTTTAACAAAAAGTAAAATTTGTGCAGGTTAAAGACTTGACTGCGCATGGTCAAAAATCGCCACGGTCAAGGACGAATGCGCGCAATTTTCAAAATTGCGCAGTTCAGTTTTCAATTTATGCGGTTACTATTTTGTGCTTAATATGAAGCGATTCTATGACGCACCGGACCAGTCCAAAATGGAGTGCAGGGGTGTCCCACAGAAATATGATACTCCGCAATTAAAATGCCTTGTAAAAGATCGAAACTTGCCCGGCTGGTGAGAAATTGAAAATCGTAATCCGTATTAAGTTAATTATTTCACATTATGATTGAACTTAGCTCAATTAATATAGAGGAAAAGGCTTTGCAGACCATTTGAAAAACTCCAGCGGATGTATGAGACCCGCCTCCAAAATCACACGTTTTTGACAAATTTAATCTGGTAACTGGTGGATTTTGTTTAAGTCAAAGTGGAAAGTAATACTTCAGCAACAATATTAACAGGACACTTTGCACAGGTTGGTGATTTATTTTTTATTTTGATTGAAAAATGCAGCAAATACCGCAGAAATAGGGTACTCCATCCTACTAAAGAAAGTGTCAAATTTACAAAAACAAGCCATTTTTGTAATTTTGGGTTGGTTTGCGATAACACGTCCCATCCTCCCATCCTCCCCAGTGGTTAGTCGTAAACCAGAGGGTTACATTGTACTGCGTCCCCGATACACAAACAATGTTAGTCTCCTCAGCTCAGCCGACTGAAAAATATGCAGGTGCTCCCTCCGTTCAAATCTGCTGTGATAGAAACACAAAGTTTCCATGTTCATAAAATCTGTGTACATACTTTGTTCTCGTTTATTGTACACCTTACTTTAAATTTTTTAATTAGATATATTGCCACCAATTAATGAAGACCGTTTTTGTGATAAAGATGGTGAAATTGTGTAAAATGTTGACAAATTTGCAAATGTATTCCTAGTATAAGTATATTTACATGGCTATGATGGCATTCAATGGTTTGTCATAACCCTCAGACCATTGGGACGATGGAGGTTTACTATTAGTATTAGTATTATCACAGCTATTTTTGAGTGTACTTTATGACTATGGTGGTCATGACAACACTGCTCATTAAATGCCATTTTAGTTCCTTTGGGCATGAGTGTGAGAGAGTTATGGCCGTGCAGTGAAAGGTTCGCTTGAATTTTCTTTTTTTTTAAATGTCAATAGTCAGCATTTAAGCTACCAATTCCTGAAGAGGAGTATTTAAAAATGGGAAATAAAACTCAACACTAATTAAAAATCCCTTAGAAAGCGGCCGTCAGATATGGACATTTTTTCCATGAGATGGGGGTTCATTGTCAGGGGGCAAGATTGTAGATACCCAGAGCAAGCGTTTTGGGGCATCTTTGTTTGTGGGTGTCTTTGTTTGTGGGTGTCTTTGTTTGTGGGCAACTTTGTTGGGCCGAGCTTGCTAGGCATGGTGGGGCGAGCTTGCTACATATGTAGGCATGGTGGGGGCGAGCTTGCTAGGCACCTACATGTAGCTAGGGGTGGAGATCCACTGCTCCACCCACCGACCCTGGCCGATTTGGCAACTTAAACTTTATAAACTAAGGAAATTGGACTGTTTGAACCTATCTACTTGTCACCAAAAAAGGACAGGACAGTTTGTGTTATGTTAGTACAAAAGATGGTGCCCTCTGTTGATATCACATGACATTGCAGGCTTTCTTAGATTGATCGATCAAATCCCAAGTGACGTAGAATTATCAGCAACAACAAAAATGTATGAACCGATAATAAAAAAAATGGGTGTCTACATGCATCAGCCACACTCTTGCCGCACAATCCTCCATGATCCAATCCAAGGCTTTTGTATCCAACTGCTGTTCACTGCACAAAAGTTTTTTTTCCAGAGAATTGTCCTAATAGGCTACATCTTCAGTTTGTTAATTGGACATTTTGTCTTTGAAAACGTACATGTAGTTACCTTGAAAAAGTAACAAGATTTTAAAAACTGAACCTCCTCTTTGGGTAATTAATTAGGATGATGTAATTCTTTTTTAATATCCCCCTCTCCCCATCTCCTTCCTGATTACTTGTCATTGTTTATCTCTTGCTTCTTCTGACTGCATTCAGCTCAGGACTTTCTTTTCACTCCTTCTCCACCTGAGTGCTTCTTGTACACTAATCAATTATCATTACCAACCCTGACATGCCTGAACTTTGTCTTAACCCTCCTGTGCATGTGTTCCACAAACTTCCTCAAAATCGCCTACCCCTTACATCATCCGTGGTGCATTTGCATGCTTTCCACAAACTTTTGCATGTTCTTCTGAATAGTAGTGCACAAGTTCCACAAAGTCCCACACTGAACATTTACTGCAGGATTATGTGGAACTGACCTGCTATGCTCACACAGTGTCTTGCTTTCCAGACATGCCAGATGCCATGGGACTACATGTATGTGGTTTCTATGTTCTTCAAAATTCCATACATGTAGATTTACTTTGTTGAAGCCGAAGCAGATCAAAATTCCACAATTTGCTGTGGTATTGGGTGGAATTGCATTGTGTTCTACAGCAGTACACATGTTCTTCAAAATTCCACAACTGTGGAATACCGTGGAATGAATGGGTTTTTGAACAAAGTGCACTGATTGTAGGAGGGTTAAAGAGCGGAGGTGCAGCTGTTGGGTAGGAGACTTAATGTTAATCTAGGAGGCATCCTTCACTCCTTTGTGGAGATTACAAATGACTTAAACATGTTAAAGACTACAAAATCTAATGTATGCCGAACTTTGTCTGGTTGTGAGAGATACATGTACTTGTACGTGTATGTTGGCTTGAAACTTCATTCTCGAAAGGGCAAGGCTGTTCCTCCCTTGGTAAAGAACTCCTCTACGCAGGACTGGCATTTTCATCTTTGAGAGGGCAAGGCCATTTTCATTTTGCAAAGGGCATTTCCATTGGGAACTTCTGAAGTTGCACCAAGGCCAAGACAAGGGCAACAGAGGCCAAGACCAGGGCAACTTTATTCATTTCCATGTAATTACAGGTCTGCCTATATGACTATGAGGGAAATTAATTTTGTACTGGAACACTTCAAGAAGCATGGAGGCAACTGTCTCTGTGAAGTATCTGGCCTACGTATGTACAGTGTGTTGACTGTTATGTGAGTGTAGGGAGAAAGGAACACCATGGATAAAAAATTTAATAACCCTAAAATTTAAACAAATATTCTTGCAATAATTGGTAACAGGCTCACTTTTTTAACCCTAGTAGTAGACTCTTTCTCAAAGGCTTAATGGTAACACATCACACACACAATATAAAAAAAGTAAATTAAAAAGAAAAGAAATAAATATCAACAATAATTATTTCATATCTGAAAGCGCACTTACATGTATTATAAAGTTTGTACCAATAATAATCCTTCAGAAATGTGTTTTTATCTGCAAAACTAAGTTGAGGAAATAGCATGTGAAGACCCCCCAAAATTACCATTGCTTATTTTGATTGCCGCAATCAATATGACCTTTGGTGAAATTTCTGAAAAACACAAAGTGTTTTTAGTTTGTTTTTCACTAAAACGGAAAAACCTGTTTTCATAAAAAGTTCACAGGTTGAATGTAAGACATTTGAAAACAAAATGTTGGAGCAACTGCAATTTCAATTGAAAAATTTTGAATTGAATTTCAGAAATTAAATAAAATCATTTGAAGTGAACGTACCCTCTAAAACTAAAACAAGTACCGTTAAAAATATCCCTCCAATGCTGTGAAATTGATGGTGATGTTTTGCATCTTAAGATTGTCCGTTGTAATCCGAGATGAAAGATCAAGTAGCTTCCTTGACCCCCTTTCCTTAAACTTCCTCTCTGAGAGTAGGACAGACTCCAGCCTCTTCGGGGTCATTGTGTCGTCACTTAAGCTAAAAGAACTGTTTTGTTGTGTATCGAGTCTGGCTTGTTTGCTGCTGACGTTGGTGCTGGACATCGATACACCATAAGTTCTTTTTTCTAATCCGCAGACTCTTAAAGAGCTATTTCTATCTTGCTTCCACAAAACTTATTGGATTGATATACATACAACATGTACGTAGGCCCTATGAGAATTGAAACACTGCCAGTGTCGTCAGAGTTTACATATATACATGTATATCCACAGATCTTTATAACGAGCTGTTAAGGTATCATCATAGAGCTCTTGAGTTTCTTGGAAGCTACTTATGTATATCCACCGTTCTGGAAAAGTCTTTGCATTATCAAAATGTTAACAACTGGTAATTTCTCCTGTTTTGCAGACGTCTCAAGAGCTATTGCGCTCCTTCAACATCTTCAACAGGGTGAGTACATAAACCAAAAGAATCCCACAAAATGGGCCCAAAATCGGAGTGTCATTAGTATTCTTAAGCATGTTAAGTGCAGAGGTTCTAGAAACTTTTCAGTGCCACCTGACGGGATAAGTTTCTCGGAACAGCCGGAATAATTTTTCTTTGGGAATACTGCTGGCACAAAGAAACTCTGACTAAACAAAGCCAAGAGTACAAAGATTCTCATTGAAGTAGCACCAGGATTTTTGGTTTCCTCTTTCGAGAAAATATCAGATTCATTCAGCATGAATTGCAAAACCTCTGACATGTGACACGGTCGACGATTGGTCCCACGGCCAGAACCAAGGCTGGAATCTCGGTTCACTTGGATTTACCTCCATTGAGCTGAACTACAATGATAAACAATGGTGGAAGCCTCTGTCTCGTAATCCTCTTCTTTTAACAAAAGGACAGAGATCTGGAAGAAATCGCAGATTACACAATTACCTTAGCATAAAGGGAGAATTTCAGCATTATTTTCAGTACCATTTGTCTTCTTTGTGTGGGTGAAACGAAGCCATGCACAGTGAGTTCATGCGCTGTGCACTCTCCGGAATGGAATGTCTGGGCGACCTTCACTCCGGTCTTCCGAATTCACACAAAAATACGAAGTTCACGTCATCCGATTTCTGGCAGGGAAAACATTGGCGTGTGTATAATGCGGCAATAACTGGTTAACATGGTTAAGGGCCATTCAGAATTATCAGCGATTTGAAATATTAAAAAAAAATTTTATTTCCTCAAAAATTTGGATGGCTGGGTTTTAAAAAAAAGTTGTAAAAATGAAATTTAAAAACAGATTATTCTGAATGGTCCCTAAACAAAGCTTACTTTCAGAAAAGCTTCATTTCAGGGACCATATTTAAAAATGTTCTGTTCAACGTCGTTTGTGTCTTTTTAATATCAATCATGAGAATGAATGAGAGAAATGTTTTTGCTTTGTTTTGTTTTTGTTCTACCCTTACTGCATACTTGTATTAGTTAAGAATATATTCGTGTATAGCTGCACTGAACCAAATTTAGTCCCCTGCTTCACTGTGTCCCCGAAAAACTGGGAAGTTGTGAATTAGACCTTAACACTTTGGCCTCAGGGACTTAGCATAATCGGGTAATCCCATCGCTGCATCCTCTGTGATTGCGCCAGACCAAATCTTACAAAGTTTGACAAAAAAAGTCTTGTAGTTTGTTTTGTCTAGGCACAGTCATGTTTACATTCAAATCAATGCGATGAAGCTGAGGTTCAAGGATAAAATAGTGTGGACCCTGTAGTTGAAATGAATAGCTGTGTTAGTTGTCTCACTGTAAAAATAAAAAAAAAATGCGAAGAAGACTATGCAAGAGCCATACATGTTTTTTGTCTTGTTTGTTCCAGCAGGTGAGCACATCTGGAAATATATGGAGAACACTGCCCTGGCTCATTTCAAAAAGCTTTTAAGCATAGA
This sequence comes from Marthasterias glacialis, assembly GCA_911728455.2. Lineage (NCBI taxonomy): Eukaryota > Metazoa > Echinodermata > Asteroidea > Forcipulatida > Asteriidae > Marthasterias > Marthasterias glacialis. Next base: position 4,762,898 of record OU452240.1, read on the forward strand.
AAATTGTTGAGCGTAGAAAAGCAGTGATCAGGCAATGGGTCACCAGCCAAAAATCTCATGCAAAGTACATTGCTTCTGACTGGTTCCCTGCTACATTATGCGTACCAAAGAAGTTTCCTTCAATTGTTTTATAACCGTTTGCCCTGGTGTTGATCATTCTTACGATATTCTGATTTTGAAAAGTTCATTGGTTCATATTATTATTTACCTGTCTTTAGCACGTGATATACCTTCGCCGAAACTCATAGCACTTCAGAAGGTTCTCGAGAGTGACTTCTTCACCGCGGTTCGAGAAGTGTATGAACATGTCTACGAGACAGTGGACATACAGGGGGATCCAGAGATAAGAGCAAATGCAACAGCAAAAGTAAGATTCCTTCCCATTAAACATAGATAGTCCTTGCTGGAAACAACCCTCAATCCTCAATCCACCAAAATCAACAGGTATGAGTTTATATAGGATCACAACTGCCTCAATCATCCAAAATCAATCAATGTGAGTTTATGTAGAATCCCAACTGCCCCAACCCAAAATCAATCATTGTGAATTGTGTTGGACCCCAACTGCATCAGCCTCTAAAATCAACTGATATGAGTTTATGTAGGATTCCTACTGCCTTAATCCACCAAATACAAACCCATATATGAGCTGTGTAGGATCCCTACTGCCTCCATCCACCAAAAACAAACCGATATATGAGTTGTACAGGATCCAAAATGTTTTTATATGTGGGTGAATGTCAAACAAGACTGAATCCTCCAAAATCATCCGAATTCTGCAGTTGATTTTGAAGGATTCAGAATTGCTGACGGCTGCTTAGTATGATCTCTTGTACACTTAAACAAAAGTCCAACACCAAATGGGAACTCAACTCCCACCTAGCTGAACTCTGACTTCAATTACCAGATTACTTGCTAAAAAAGCAAAAATCAGTTTACAACACATGGCAGTTTGCATTTGCTTAGGAAGATCTTGTGCTGCTCTATGAAATTGGGGCTGGGCAAAGTTTAAATC